>CM055121.1:158098577-158707222 GCA_029206835.1 Rana muscosa | reverse complement strand
GAGAAGAGAGGGGGAGAGGGGGAGAGGAGGAGGAGGAGGAGAAGAGAGGGGGAGAGGAAGAGGAGGGGGAGAGGAAGAGGGAGGAGGGGAGGAGAGGAGGAGAGGAGGAGGAGGGGGAGGAGGGAGGAGAGGAGGGGGGAGGAGGAGGAGGAGGGGGGAGAGGAGGGGGAGAGGAGGAGGGGGGGAGAGGAGGAGGAGGGGGGGAGAGGGGGAGGAGGAGGAGGAGGAGGGGGGAGAGGAGGAGGAGGAGGGGGGAAGAAGAGGAGGAGTGAAAAATGGATCACTAACCCTGTCCCTTCCACTCCTATGTCCCAGGCTGCATAGTTTACAGTGCAGCATCTGAAGTAAAAGGAAGCTCCAGTCGTTCTGCTGAAGTTACTCACTCATGTCCTGTAGCAGTGCTCTCGGTCCCGACTCCCTGCTCATCCATGTGTGAAGGGCTAAGGCTGCGGGCGGGGGAAAGCAGAGTATGTCTTCTTGAGCCACCTCCATGTCAGTGGACACTGACAGATCTCGGAAGGCAGGGCAAAGTTCAATGATAGGACTCGGAGAGTAGTGCCTGTGCAGAAGGAATGTGTCACTGGCGTGTCACTGGCATCTGGGTGATTTGAAATCTCCCACCCACACCCCTTTCCAGGCACAGATTGGGCCGCACAAGGGGTTGTGGGCGGGCACAGGGGATACATGGGGCGGACCTAACTTCCCTCCTCTTCCCTCCTTGTACAGCGGCAATTCTCGGCAGGTCACCGGGCGGGGGATGTTGACACTGCTGCGGGCGTGTCGGCGGGGCGGGTCAGTGGGCGGCGAAAGTACGCGCGTCGGCGCCAGACTCGTTGGCAACACACTCCTGACACTTTGGCGCCCCCTCCCCTCTGGCGCCTCGGTGCAGTGCACCCCCCGCACCCCGCCCTGCGTACATGGATACACCCTGATGGCAGATGGCACATGTTGACACACTGTGTGCATCTTCAAATTTTGGCTTGATTGATTGTCAAAAAGCAAAAAAAAGGTGCCAGGCATACATCTCTTACCTGAAGCTGTGGTGACAGATACTGACCTGTTGTGGTGACCAGTTCCACCACGTCATCCACTTCTCCTTCCTCCACTTCTCCTTCCTCCACCTCTTCAACTTCCTCAACATCCTCAGGTTGGGGTTCGTGGTGAGGTTGGGGTTGTTTAGAAGGTGTGGGATTCCTGTGCTCCCTGGAGTGGTGTCCTCCCAGTCTTCTCTCCCCTATGAGAATCAAACAAAAGGTATACTTAGCACACAGATATTTTTGTAAAAATAAATTAACATGATACATTGCTTGGAAGTGGGGTACAAGTGTCTGTTTGGGAGGAATTTCAAGCTGTAGACATTATTAGAAAAAAAAAGATTCTTGACTATTCACCTTTGGCTGACAATTTTTACACATGGAGGCACCCCAAAAATGCACTGATGCACCTGTGTGGGGCACCCTAAAAAGGTGGTTCTGGTGGCCCACACTATAGTGCTCAAGAGTCCAGATGTGGAAACAGCTGCTGAGTGTCCTCTCCTTTACACTGATTAAAGTTTGCATTTCATTCTCTTTCCAAACACATCATCTAGCCAACAATGTACTAACATTTATGGAATAAAAACAGGCATCTCTCTAAATTATTGGAACCCTGTAAAATCGCAAAACATCGTATATAGTGGGCGAACGATGTGTCTGTAACGAACGATTACTGGGCCAAACCAAGTTTTAACGATGACATTTTGTAAGGTACAATTGTAAAATGCAACAACATGGGGCAACATGCAAGTTCTGAAATACAATAATAGTAACACAGGAAAAGTACTTACTTTTTTCTAGCAATCTCTTAATGCTCCTTAACTGCTCCGGCTCCCTCAGTTTGAGGTCAGACCACCTCTTTCTGAGCTGCTCCTTTGATCATTTCACCCCGAAATTCTTCTTCAGACTTTTCACTACTTTCTTTATTATTTTGGACTTCCTTATGTAGCGGGGTCTCCTTTAAGGCCCCGGGACTACGTTACCCAGAACCCCGTTCGGCACCCAGGGTGCATTTAGCCACCGCAGAGACTCATGGGAGGGGCTATGTAAGGAAAGGGAGAGGCTGAGCTCGGCCTCTTTGGACACCGCGCTGCTATCAACAGGTCTTCCTGTGAGGATCTGCTGCAGTGCAGGGCCTGAAGCCAGGGCCTTGCACAACTTCCAGAGAGCCTTCCACCCCACTGCGGAGCCTGGGTGGCACCTGACTTTATCGAGTTTGGACATCAGTTGGACCGGAGACCCGGCAGTTGCAGACACTGTGTGCGGAGACACAGTAGGTGGAAGTCCCGGACTGGGATCGCGTCCGGAGTGGTGAGAGAGCACCTGCTCATTCATATAAACAGTACTTTGACTAGGCCTAGAGACTGCCTTGGCCCTCCTGGTTCTAATTTTTTCCTGTCCCACAGGGGACTAGTGGCGGAACTGAGTGAGTAGTCTCCTGTGAGTGGTTCATTCTGTCCTTTTTATTTCCCTACCCTTCGGATTACAAATAACTGTTCCTGTTGTGCACCACCAGTCAAGTTGAATGCGAAGAAACTATTCTTCTAGAGACTGAGTTAGAAAATCTGGATCAGGCCTGATCTGTAGTCAGAGCTTAAGTTGCTGCGCCATAAGGGCGTATAGATAGAGATAGTAGTACTTGGCGGGTAGTCACCTGTGTTAGATTTTCTGCTGCAGTACTCTGCAGATTTATATGTGTTATGTGTTAACCTTATGCCTTTTACCCGAAGTAAAGAAACGTTATATTTTATCTCTTGCTATCAGTGTGTTGCCTTTATGGAAAGAGGATACCCATGCAATACAGATAGATTGTGTGCATATACTGTTAGATTGTGATACTAGAGAAACCCCTAGACTAACTGTGCCAGAGTGGTTTGAGTAAATTGCCGGGGGTTGGCGGTGCTGTAGACAGGGCCCGAAACAAAATCCAGCGGCTCTCTTAACTGGGGGTAGCGCTACACTTAGATTAGGGTGGGTATATGGCCCATGCTTTGCGTCATAATCCGACTTTAGCAATATGTCCACCATCTCCGCCATCTCCGCGTAAGACATATTAGATGCCTTGAATCTCCTCCTTGATCGTGACGTTTCACGGTCTGGGCTGGTCTCCTCCTCGTTATTTGATGAATTAGCAGACACCTGCTGTGACTCCGCCATATCTGTCTGCGTGCCGAAAGAGAAGGGGCGGGGAAAAGTTGATACTGTGAAGGTCATGGGCGGGCAACGTGTGCGGAGCGACGTGTACGGAGTTTCACGCATGCGTGGTGTATATGAAGCAAACACACATGTGACGATACTACGTTCGGTGTGCGGAGAGAGGAGGAAAAGTGACGGACGTGAGAACGAAGGTATGTGATTTTTATACTTTGTGAAATCGGTGGCCTATACTGCCTAGAGATTGTTGGAGGATATATATGGGGAATCAGATTTACAGACTGTGTGACTGACATTACTTTTTTTGTCTTGTTTTTTGGCTTGCAGAAACAAAATGAATGCTTTCATCAGCGATAGGGAATTCCAGGCTGAATTTATAGACCGGGTAAGGGAGCTGCCCGCTCTGTGGGAGACCAAAAACCCCATTCACAGGAAGAAAGGTGTAAGGAAAGCAGCGCTGGAGACCCTGCTCCCGTTTGTGCAGACCAAGGTACCCACAGCAACCACAAAACAGGTGGACAGTAAAATTGGGAGCTTGAGAGGCACATACAGGACTGAGCGCTTTAGGGTCCTGGCTTCTCAGAGGTCAGGAGCAGCAGCAGCTGATGTATATGTCCCGAATTTGTGGTACTATAGCAGGATGTCCTTTCTAAAAGACCACCTTGAGGCAAGGCCATCACTGTCCAGTCTTCCCCCCAGTCTTCCCTGCAGCCAACCTGAGCCTTCTCTGGAGCAAGAGGAGGCAGCCATCCTGGAAGAACCTGATTTGGACATCTGGAGCCAGGTATAGTATTTTCTCAAAATGTATTGTGAGAAAATGAATGCATGAAAAATAAGATAATATGTAAATCCCCCCAAAAATTGGGAGCAAAAAGTGATCTCAATATCAATAGACAGTAGTGGGCCCAAAATTGGGGGAGAAGAATGAAATCTGATGTGGTCATAATAATAGTCTTTTCTATTGATTTACATTCAATTTGCAACAGTCATGAGCTATAATTTGTGTGTAAATGATGAACCAAAAACTAAAACTATGTCCCTTTTTCATACACAGGATGACATCAGCCAGGAGGAGGGTCTGGAAAGTGTCAGGAAGGAGGAGGCAGGGCTCACTGTGAGCCAGGAGGAGGCAGGGCCCACTGTGGGCCAGGAGGTGGCAGGGCCCACTGTGAGCCAGGAGGTGGCAGGGCCCAGTGGCACACAGGAGGTGGCTGGGCCAAGTAGCAGGACCAGATCACAGGTGCCTCCCATCCGCCTTCCTAAAAGATCCAGGAGGGACAGGATCACAAGCGAGGCAGCAATGGCCCTTATTAGAGAGGCACATGCCACCCTCCAGGAGTCCACATCCCCTGAAGAGGCCATTGCCGGCCTAGTTGGGGCCAAGTTTAAGGTGATGAGCATGGAGCAACGCCTCCTATGCGAGCCCCTGCTTATCACCTTGCTGAACAAGGGGGTGATGGAGAGAATTACCCCCAATACGGCCATATGTGAGGTCGCCCAGCTTTCCCAACCTCAACCTCCTCCTCCACCTTCTTCTTCTCCTCCACCTCCTTCTCCACCTTCTGACACGAGTACACCTCCAGTGGCACAGCCTCCAGCCACACGCAGAAGGAAGGCTGCAGGGAAGGCTTCAGGGAAGGATGCAGTAAAGGCTGCCAAGAAGACCAGGAAGTGATGGCCTTGCTTCATTGTGGTCTGACAGAAGGCAGCCTGTTGTAGTACCACAGACTTGGGACGTGTATATCACCTGCTGCTATTCCTGACCTCTGGGAGTCCAGCATCAGATTGTGCTCACAACTGTTGTGCTTCTCAAGCTCCCAGTTTTATTGGCCATACAGGGTTGATGTGTGCTCTGGGGTCCCATGGATGCACAAATGGCAGCAGGTTCTCCAGCGCTGCCTTCTATTTATTTTGTTAGATACATGAATAAATGTTTTTTTTTTTTTTTTACAGTTAATACTTGACTATGTGTTTTATAATAATTATAAATTTAGCTTTGGAGTAGGCAGATACATTTTAACAAATAAAATAAAAGAGACAGATAACACAAAAAAATCTCCTTGAAGGTCTAAAAAAATAAAAAATAAAAAATAAGGGGTAAACTTGACACAACAAAAATAATAAATAAAATCATGGAGATCACTATAAAATAAATAAGCATTTAAAATGAAGATCTGTATTCAAAATTAAAATAATATAATTATTAAGGAGATCTTGCTTGATATAATACAGCTAAATATTCATGAGATCAGCATGAAAAAGGTTTAAAATAGTGAGTCAGAACTCTGTGTGAATATCAGCAGCAAAACAAGTTCTTTCGTTTTCATTATTGTAACATTCTAAAGAAGATTTAAATGCGCAACATTTAAACGATGCAATAATTTACAGCGGGACGAATGTGCTATCTCCATTATGAAGGCTTGTTTTACCAGAAGAAGCGCTCCCGTCTCATACTTGATTCTGAGCATGCGCGCTTTTTGAAGACTCGGAAAATCATACACACGAACGGTTTTCTCGTTGCAAAACAGGCCGACGAGAAACACGACGAGAAAATCGAGAATCCGGATGAGAAAAAAGAGAGCAGGTTCTCTATTTTTCTCGTCGAGATTCACGGCAGTTTTCTCTATGAAAAACCATACACACGAACGGTTTTCTCGACAAAAAAGCTCTCTCGGCAGTTTTCTTGTCTTTTTTGGACGAGAAACTCGGTCGTGTGTACGAGGCTTCAGTCCCTAGCTCACATTCATACATTCACAGACTGTACAAGGACCAATTTAGACAGGAGCCAACTAACCTACTAGCATGTCTTTGGAGTGTGGGAGGAAATCCAAACACAGGGAGTACATGCAAACACTAGGCAGGTAGCGTCACGGTTGGGATTCAAACCAATGACCCCAGGCAGAAGTTATAATCAATATGCCACTGTGCTGCTGATTACGATTGTTTCCTAACATTTACTGTCTATGCCCAATATTCTGCAGCAAGAGCAATGTGGATGCCAATAGACAATAGATATTAACCCTGTTGATAAAAGAACAGCAGTAAATTCTTTATCTAAGTGTCAAAATGTTCTTTTTATGTTACATCAGTTTCTGTTTTAGATGTATTAGCTCTTTAACCCACGGTGCTTTCTAATTAATGCAATGACCATTTTAAACGGGTTTCTGAAGAGGATTTATTTCAGTAATGTGGCATTTATTTCATTTTTGCAGTGTATAAAGATGGCCTGCCTATTAGGCACAATGCTGAGGCTTTGAAGTTCATAATGGAGCAGTCACATTTAGCAAGGCAATACCTATTGGGCAACACAGTTTTTACATCGTTTGCTACATACATCAAACCACTTCATCTGATACCCTGTGAATAATGCTATTCTTTATGGTAATCCCATTAGAAAATTATGCAGACTGTTATATTTCTCCAGCAGCTCCAACATGCTGATGACATAAATCGTCCATTAGCGATTCACACTGATAAGGCAATACTAATTGTGTGGAATGCAATTAGCGATTATGTAATATCTGGCTTCTTGGTATTGTCCACTTTTCACAAGAGAGAGTTTTTGGTGAATTAGTGGGTGATTGCTCCATAGCACATATGCACTTCATTCTGAATGTGCTAATTAACACCATAGACACTGGTTAAAATGCTCTACTATCCTTAACAATGGTCCAACAAGGAGCTCGGTACATGCAATGTTCTCTATTTTAAAAGGTACATTTAATTTTAATGTGTTACATTATAGCAGGAAAAAGTGATCTGCTTCTTCTTTTAATGATACTGTACATGTTATAGGAGCAGCGAACGCATATTTTTAAGAGTTTGAGATAATTCCTCTGAACAGACAGTATTTGTATATGGATTTATTTTATCCATGGCATTTACATGTCCTGAATGTGTTATTTATAGATGGGCTTGACCATGAGCGTCCGCTGAACTTTTTTCAGGGGGGGGCATAATTTTAAGGTCATCCATGCTCGGTCCCTTTTTGACAATGTCATGAAGGGGAGGGGCTTAGTCATTATGGCATAAAGCGCAGGCATGGAAAGGTTTGAGAAACCTGATGCAAAAGCTTAATAGAAGGATCAAGCTGCCATTGTCTGATTAGCAATTTCTATTTTTTTTAACCCCCCCCCCCTCTAGCGGCCAAATAGCGCCACTAAAACTATGGTGAGTCGCCGCTAAAACTAGCGGCGCTTTACTGATAACGCGGACAGCTGGCAGTGTGAAATAGCTCTTGAGGATAATTCCGCTTCACTCCATGTCCATATAAATATAGCCTAGAGAATGTACATCTTTCTATATTGCAATGTATTGCAATACATCTGTTGTGGCCATTATTTGATCTTGATGAAAACAGCCTATACTGTATGTATAGGTTGTTTTCATCAAGATCAAAATATGGCCGCCCACAATACAGATGTATTACATGTTGTGGCACAGGCACTGCTGTTACCTGTAGTTCTTCAGCCTTAGGGCAGGCACTGGCAGCGTATTCAGTCTCTCGTCTTGGCCACTGCATGCCACGCACCTGTGGGAGGAGGCGGCGCCGCACCGGCCGGATCGGCATAGGCACATCGTTTACACAGGCAGAGGCAGGCTGAGGCAGCAGCCAATCACGGAACAGCTGGGTCAGGGTCACAGTGATGTTAAGCAGAGGCCCGAGCGGCAGAGCCAATCCGATGCTCGGGCCGGGGGTGAGAAGGGAGAGACGGATAGTCGGAAAAGACTGAGAGCAGCCCCAGCCCCCAGGCGAGCAGCAGTCTGCAGACTTAGAAAAAAAGTCCACGGCTGCCGCAGAGGCGGCCGCACCGGCCATTGCAACACAGGGGGCAAGTGTCTTCACTCTGACTTCCAGGGGGGGGGCAATTGACCCCCCTTGCCCTATGGAGCGGACGCCCATGGGCTTGACGTAAGTTCGAGTCGATAATCGGGTGTTGGTTTGTTCGTTGAACAAACAAACAAATGGGGCGCCCGCGGGAAGTTCACCCACCGCTGAGCGCCCCATAATGCACTGCGAGATTGCAGTGCATTGATTTCTTCTGATTGGCCAAAGCATGCATGTGACCTGTATGCTTTGGCCAATCACAGCACAATGTACTGTGAGAGCCATGATTGGCCAAAAGCAGGGTGCCTTTGGCCAATCATGGCTCAGGGTCCAAGCCCCACACTATATAAGGCTGCTTACACGGTGGCCGTGTATAGTGCTGTGTATTAGTGGAGATTAGGCAGGGTAGTTAGTCAGGGCCGGACTGGGAATAAAAACCAGCCCTGGAAAAAATTTCATAATAGCCCCATAGCATTATTATACCAGCCCAACAGCATAACGTCATTATTTTCTTGTTCAGAAAAGGGAAAACCATGCATTTTAAAACACATTTGAAGAGCGTATTATATATAGATAAGACAGATATAAAAGCACATAGAGCTATATATATATATATATATATATATATATATATATATATATATATATATATATATATATATATATATATTTTTATATATATATATATATATATATATATATATATATATATATGTGTGTGTAGCGATACCCTCAGCTAAGAGGGCCGCAGTATTAGTTTTGGGCCCTGAAGACAGCTCCGCCAACCCCCGGCAATTTACTCGACCCACTCTGGTACAGTTAGTCTAGGGTAATATATCTTAGGCTCTATGGAATATTCAGACACCAATACAAATAGTAAAAGAATAATGAGTTTACTCTCTCTTATTAAGATAAATCAACAGTAAAAACAGATAACATGTGCTTCTAGCAGAGCCCTGCAGAAAATGATACACTACACATTAATGGAACACAGTAATGGCGTGCCACGTGTGGCGACCGTTAACTAATCGCCTTGTGGCGCAGCTACTAAACTCTAATACCCGGTCAGGCCTGACCCTATAACTCAGTCTCTAGGAGATGAATTCTTCGCATGCAAGTCTTTAAATGGTGGTGCACATTTCAGGAACACATTTGTAATCCAAAAGGGTAAAAGTACCAACACGGAACACTTCACTAGAGATCCGTTTGACTCAGTTCTGCTATGGATCTCCAGTGGGGACTCAAATATGAACTGGTGGGCCACGGCAGTCTGTAGGCCTAACAATAGTGTAAAGTATATGGATTGAGCAGGTGCTCGCTCACCCCTCCGGACGCGATCCCAGTCCGGGAACTTCCACCTGCTGTGTCTCCACACACAGCGTCTGCAGCGGTCGGGTCTCCGGCTCAGCAGCGGTTGAGGATGACCAAGTCAGATGCCACCCAGGCTCGCAATGGGGTGGAAGGCTCTTTGGGTAGCGGCGCAAGGCCCCAGGCTTCAGGCCCTGCACCACAGCGGATCCGCACAGGAAGATCTCTCCACTGAAGTCTCGTGTCCCAAAGAGGCAGAGCTTAGCCTCGCCTCCTCCTTATATAGCTCCACCCATGAGTCTCTGTGGTGACAACACTGCACCCTGGGTGCCAAGGGGGGTTCTGGGAAAGGTAGTCCAATGAGTCTTAAAGGAGACCCCATTACACACTCCCCCCACTTAAACTCTTTGGTCCCCAAAGATAATTCTAACATACACTGCGTACAACCCTAGACAACGTTGCGTATGATGTCAGCATAGGGAATTCCCACCAAAACAGAGGGGTTGAATTCCCTTGCCCACGGGTCACATTACTCTGAGTGGCCTGCCTAACTGTGCCAGAGAGTGAGCTGGGGCTGCCCTCCACCAAATGAACAGTGGAGGGATCCGGATTCTCTGCACTCCTCCTGGCAGTGACCACAGAATCTTCTGAGCTATTCCCCATATGTGGGTAGGTCAACCTTCTGGGAGGCCTTATGACTCTTCGAGCCCTTTGCTCCCTTGGAGTTTCTGGCTCTTGCGCCACAGGCTCTTCTTCCGTAGCAGGCTCGGGCAACACGGCGGGCTCTGGAACATCTGCTTCAGGAGCCGAAGGATACATAGAGTCTCTAGGGTCCTCTTCAGAGTAAGTGTCACAGGCATCCTCCCAATGGTCTGACAAAGGACTAGATGGGATGAACTCAGTGGCTTCTGCATTCAGTGTTCCATCTACAGTGTCTTCAGTGGTTGAAAGATCTATAGCAGAAGTTCCTGGAGTTGGGGAAGGCCACAGCCAATCAAGTTCTGTTCCTTCATCTCCACTGAGTTCAGAGGCCTCCACATCTTCAGCTCGAGAGGCCTGGGACCTAGTGTTTGGTCTGGGGGTATCTAGGATGGAGGCTGGTTCAGGAGAGTCCCTCGCTGGAGGTATTCTGACTGCTTCGGCAAGTGGGAGCAGATGGTTCCTGTGCCAGGTCTTCAGTGGCCCTACCTTCCCCTCTGGCTTCAACTTGTAAACAGGTAGGCCTGGCAGCTTCTTACAGATGACATAGGGTTCGGGCCTCCATCTGTCCGCAAGTTTGTGTTTACCAGGGACCCCCAGATTGCGCAGTAGTACTCGGTCCCAAGGCTGTAGATCCTGGACCCGGACCTTCAGGTCGAAGTTTCTTTTATTTCGAGCTCCCCTTTGATCTGAGGCCGCTTGGGCCTGTTCATAGGCTACCTTCAGGCTGTGTCTGAGCCTGTCCACATATCCCTTGTGGGATGTGGCTGAGGAATGGTCCAAGGACGTGCCAAAGGCCAGGTCCACGGGCAACCTTGCTTCTCTCCCAAACATGAGTCGATAGGGGGAGTAGCCTGTAGCATCACTTGTGGTACAGTTGTAAGCGTGGACTATAGCTGCTATGTGTCTGCTCCAATGCTGTTTCTTTTCACTATCCAGGGTTCCCAACATGTTGAGTAGAGTTCGGTTAAACCTCTCCGGCTGGGCATCTCCTTGTAGATGGTAAGGTGTGGTTCGAGTTTTCTTGATCCCTAACGAATCCAGGAGTTTCCGGATCAGCCGACTCTCAAAGTCCCTTCCTTGGTCTGAATGGAGTCGCTGTGGTAATCCATAGTGGACTAAATACTTCTCCATAAGTAACTTGGCCACTGTGGAAGCCTTCTGGTCTTTGGTTGGAAAAGCTTGAGCATACCGGGTGAAATGATCGGTTATCACCAGAACATTTCCTAGTCCACTCAGGTCGGGTTTGAGGCAGAGAAAATCAATGCATACCAGATCCATTGGGCCTTGACTTTGTAGATGGCCCATTGGGGCAGCTTGATGGGGTAAAGTCTTCCTCTGGATGCAGCGTGCACATGAGTGGCAGTACTCTTCGACTTCTGCCCTCATGCAAGGCCAATAGAACCGACTTCTGACGAGTTGAAAGGTCCTTTCCGCCCCTAGGTGGCCGTGATTGTCATGCAGGGCAATCAGAACAGTCTCTCTATGTTTTTCCGGAAGGAACAATTGCCATTTATCTTCCAGGCCATCAGAGGGGCCCCTTCGGTAGACCACTCCCTGATGCACCTGCAACCTGTCCCACTCTTTCCTCAACAGGCGAGCTTCCTTTGAGGAGTGGCGCAGGAGTCAATTTGGATCCTGATTCTCCAGGGCTTCCAGGACCAATTTCCCCATGGGGTCTTCTAATTGGTCGCATCTCAGCTCCTTCTTGGACAGTTTCGTCAGATTGTCTTCTTCCAGTTGGGTTACTCCACAGTATTGTTTGGGGACTCCTACCATGTTAACTCCTATCTCTTCTGCCCTCGAGCCTCCTCTGGCTTGTAATTCAGCCCCTTGACAAAGGGCCCGCACTCCGTCAGGTGCCACTTGAGTCCAGTCTTCTATGTCACTGGTGGGGGCATGAAATCTCCTGGACAGAGCGCCTGCGTCTCGATTTCCAGCCCCTGGCCTGTATTTTAGGCTGAAATTGAATCCAGACAGTGCAGCCAGCCATCTGTGTCCAGTGACGTCCAGCTTTGCAGTGGTGAAAAGGTAGGTAAGGGGGTTGTTGTTGGTCTTCACAGTGAACTCCGCCCCATACAGGTAGTCTTTAAGCTTGTCTACTACCGCCCACTTAAGGGCCAGGAACTCCAGCTTGTGAGTGGGGTAGTTCTTCTCAGGAAGGTAGCAGGAGCTCCGGACAGTCCCTGAGGCATTCGATCAAGCTCGAAGAACCCCACTGGGGTTATGAAGGCTGTCTTCTCCTTGTCTTCCGGATGCATAGGGATCTGGTAGTATCCACTCTTGAGATCCATAACGCTGAACCACTTGGCTCCTGATAAACTCTGTAAAGCGTCCTCTATCCTCAGAGTGGTGTACTGGTCGGGGATGGTTCTCCTGTTAAGGGTCCTGTAGTCTATACATAGCCTCAACGACCCATTCTTCTTCCTGACCACCACTATCGGGGAGGCATAGGGGCTTCTAGACTCCCGGATCACACCAGTCCTCTTGAGTTCTGCGAGTTGTTCCCTCAGATCCTCCAGATCTGCTAGTGGGACCCGTCTGACCCTCTCTCTGAAGGGCTTGTCTTCTTGGAGGCGGATTCGATGGGTGGCACTCCTTGCACACCCCACATCAAACTCATCTTTGGAGAAGATCTTCTCCCATCTGGTCAACTGGGCCTTGGCTCTCTCTTTCCAAGCCCTGGATAGATTTGGGTTATCCATGGACAGCATCTCCCAAACATCTCCTCCTTCACCCGTCCCCTTGACTTCTGACAGGGTAACCGGGGCAGCAGGGCTCACCTGGCCCAGCAGCATTCTGGCTGGGATTTCCATGGGGCCACCTGTAGTGTTCCTAACACTCACCGGAACTCTACAATGGGCCTTCTTCAGGGCCTTCAGCGGAATCACTTCTGGTATCACTTCCAGACCGGAGGACTCTTCCCTTGGGTCGGACTCCAACATGACAAAGGGTCCGGGTTGTTCCCAAGTAAGCTTCACAGTGGCCCTGAGACAGGTTACTTCGCCGGGTTGCAACACTACCCCTTCTCTTCCAAGTCTCCATACCTTCCCTATCCCCTCTCCAGGGGTCTTCTGCTCTAGGACCAGTCGTTGGTAGGCCGTCTTCAGCATGGGATGGATTTTGGTGGCTGCATGGCCCTTCTCTTTCACTTCACTAGAGGGGTCAGGAGTTTCCGGACCAGGTCCGTGTTTGTCCCTATTATGAGGGAACTTTTCTTAGCTCCAGGCGGCCGAGGGCACACAACTGCCAGGGTGTCAAACACTTCGGCCTTCCCAGCCACGGATGGGTCAAAAGTCATCTTTATGGACAAATAGCCATCGTAGGGGAAGCTCTGGGTTCCGATTCCCCATATTTCCAGTTCCTCTATCTTCTGGATGGGTAGATGACTCAAGTGCTTATGGTAGAAATCCCAGTATAGTAGGGTCACTTGTGCCCCAGTATCCAAGATAGCTCTGGTGTAGACTCCCTCCACTTGAATGGGCACTACAGGAGATGGGCCTACCAGCTTCTCCGGATATGGCCTGACAGTGGTTGCCTTCTTCTGGTATTTTCCCTTCGGACTCTCTCTTGTCCAACTCCCTTTGGACTTTAGTCTTTCTTGAGCCTGGTATGCATTGATTTCCCTCCTTTCAATGGGTGTACAGACCCGCTGAGGGATATTATTGTTTTCCTTAGGTGTGCATCCCCTTTGGGGAATGTGGTGCCTCTTCTGAGGGGTCTTGCCCCCTTTCTCTGGGGTGTATCTCTGTTGAGGGATGCTGTGTTTCCTCTGAGGGGTTTTGTCTCCTCTCTTCTTTAGCTTCTCATTCAGTTTGGAGCTCACTGAAGATGATGGGCACCCGGTTGACTCCTTCACTGGGACCCTCTGGAGTTTCCCGCCGGCTTGCGGTTATCTGTTTTCTTTTTCTTGGGACTGGAACATGTAGCTGCGATGTGGCCAACTCCCCCACAGTTAAAACAGATTATATCCCCCCAGTCTTGTAGGGATGCGGGTGCCGAAACAACTGGGAACAGTTCCTTTCTCGCTACCTCTTTCTCTGGACCCTGTGTGTCTTTCGCCATCAGAGAGGTCAGCATCTCTAACACCTGAGACATTTGTGATTTCAAAGTGTCCACTTCTGAGTCCCTTTCTGGAGTCATCAGCGAGTTGACTATCACTGGTGTAGGAGCATGACTTGTCTTTATCATTTGCTGATCCTTCTGCAATGCCTCTTCATCTCTGATGATTTTTATCAAATCAGAGTAAGTCAGTGACGTTCCTCCTCCCAAGGTTTTCAGGTGCAACCAGACTGGATCCGAGCGCAACGCTCCCTTTAAGACTGGCTTCATTCTTGCCGCATCTGTATCTTGGGGCATCATTCCCTTCTTCAAGACAATCTTACACAGCAACTTGTTCAGTCTTCTGACATACTCTGAAAGCTTTTCATTCGGCTGTTGGAAAGTATGTTCAAATTGGTAGACCATCTCTGTCACCTTTTCTAACTGACCGAACTCTTCCTGTAGCATGGCTAGACAGTCTTGAGCTGTGCAGTCTGTATTCCCAAACCGGAAACTTTTCACTGCCTCTGCTGCTACGCCTTTAAGGCTTTCCATCACTCGTTGCCTCTTCTGCGCTTCAGGCACCTCCCATGCCTCCACTGCTTGTAATGCCTGTTTCACCCAAGTATCGAAGTCTTCCTCCCCTGCAGGGACAGGGAGCTTCCCTGAGAATGTCTTTAGTCTCCGGTAGCTAGTCTCTACATGCACCGTGCTTGTCTTCTGACACTTGGTTAGCAGATCCCCTATTGCCTTTATCAGTTCTAGTGATATAGCAGTGACAGGTGCAGGCGCCACCGGAGGCGTCGTCCTGTCTCCTCTTTCAGGTGGGGTACGGGCCGCAGCCTGCGGTGATCCCGTTGGTGATGGTTCCTTCTTTACAGTTACTGCGTGCGCCAACCTATAGGTTCTGTTGTCTGGCGTCCGCACACACTTGCGCTTGCAAGCCTCTGGCATCCCCTCCCAGTACTCCACTAGTGCATACTGATATGAGATGTCTGGGTCTGACTTTATCTCCGTCACCCACGGTGTGTGATCTGGGGACACTGACTTCATTAACTCCTCTACCATCTCAGTCGACCATTCCTCCCCTGGGAGGCTGATGACTATCGACTGGTTTGGCTCTGCCCTAGAGGCTTTGCACCACGCTTCTACTGCTTGCGGGTCCATGGGGTCCATGCCGGCACTTCTGGCATTCACCTGCTGTATCAGGATCCCGGACGAGAACCCCCACGTGTAGCGATACCCTCAGCTAAGAGGGCCGCAGTATTCGTTTTGGGCCCTCCGCCAACCCCCGGCAATTTACTCGACACACTCTGGCACAGTTAGTCTAGGGTAATATATCTTAGGCTCTATGGAATATTCAGACACCAATACAAATAGTAAAAGAATAATGAGTTTACTCTCTCTTATTAAGATAAATCAACAGTAAAAACAGATAACATGTGCTTCTAGCAGAGCCCTGCAGCAAATGATACACTACACATTAATGGAACACAGTATTGGCGTGCCACGTGTGGCAACCGTTAACTAAGCGCCCTGTGGCGCAGCTACTAAACTCTAATACCCGGTCAGGCCTGACCCTATAACTCAGTCTCTAGGAGATGAATTCTTTGCATGCAAGTCTTTAAATGGTGGTGCACATTTCAGGAACACATTTGTAATCCAAAAGGGTAAAGTACCAACACGGAACACTTCACTAGAGATCCGTTTGACTCAGTTCTGCTATAGATCTCCAGTGGGGACTCAAATATGAACTGGTGGGCCACGGCAGTCTGTAGGCCTAACAATAGTGTAAAGTATATGGATTGAGCATGTAACGCCGAGCGCTCCGGTTGTCCAATCCATCCCGGAGCGCCCGCGGCGTTTGCTGTCTCCCTGCAGCGCTCCGGTCGGCTCCTCTGACCGTGAGCGCTGCTCTGATGCTGGCGGGGATGCGATCCTTGCGGTGGCACCTGTCCGCCCGCGGATCGCATCCCATTCTGCTCACCGGCCTCCTCCTCCTGCTCCGTCCCAGCGCGCGCGGTCCCGCTGCTCTCTGGGGCGCGCGCGCGCGCGCTGGTCTTCTTAAATTTAAAGGGCCAGTGCACCAGAGGCTGTGGGCATGGTACGGGAGATGTCTGAGGCTGTGGGCATGGTACAGAAGATGTCAAGATGTCAGAGGCTGCGGGCATGGTACAGGAGATGTCAGAGGCTATGGGCATGGTACAGAAGATGTCAAGATGGCAGAGGCTGCGGGCATGGTACAGGAGATGTCAGAGGCTGCGAGCATGGTACAGGAGATGTCAGAGGCTGCGGGCATGGTACAGGAGCTTTCGGAGGCTGTGGGCATGGTACAGGAGATATAAAGATGTCAGAGGTTGCGGGCATGGTACAGAAGATGTCAAGATGTCAGAGGCTGCGGGCATGGTACAGGAGATGTCAGAGGCTATGGGCATGATACAGAAGATGTCAAGATGTCAGAGGTTGCGGGCATTGTACAGGAGATGTCAGAGGCTGCGGGCATAGTACAGGAGATGTTGGAGGCTGCGGGCATGGTACAGGAGATCAATGCAGCCTCACCAGTGCCCATCAAATGCAGCCTCACTGTGCCCATCCATGCAGCCTCGCTGTGCCCATCAATGCAGCCTCATTGTACCCATCATTACAGCCTCACTGTACCCATCAATGCAGCATCGCTGCCCATCAATACAGCCTTACTGTGGCCATCATTGCAGCCTCACTGTGCCCATCAATGCAGCCTTACTCTGCCCATCAATGCAGCCTCACAGTGCCCATCAATGCAGCCTCACAGTGCCCATCATTGCAGCTTCAATGTGCCCATCATTGCAGCCTTACTGTGCCCATCATTGCAGCCTCACCGTGCCCATAATTGCAGCCTCACCATGTCCATCATTGCAGTCTTACTGTGCCCATCATTGCAGCCCGACCGTGCATCACCATTGCAGCCTCACCGGGCCCATGATTGCAGCCTTACTGTGCCCATCATTTCAGCCTTACCGTGCCCACAATTGCAGCCTTACCGTGCTCATCATTGCAGCCTTACTGTGCCCATAATTGTAGCTTCACCATGCCCATAATTGCAGCCTTACCATGCCCATAATTGCAGCCTTACCGTGCCCATAATTGCAGCCTTACCGTGCCCACAATTGCAGCCTTACCGTGCTCATCATTGCAGCCTTACCGTGCCCACAACTGCAGCCTTACCGTGCCCACAACTGCAGCCTTACTGTGCCCACAACTGCAGCCTTACCGTGCCCACAATTGCAGCCTTACCGTGCCCACAATTGCAGCCCTACCGTGCCCATAATTGCAGCCTTACCATGCCTATTGCAGCCTTACCGTGCCCACAATTACCGTGCCCATAAATGAAGCCTTACCATGCCTATTGCAGCCATATCGTGCCCACAATTGCAGCCTTACCCTGCTCATCATTGCAGCCTCACTACAGTCAGTGCCTGTGTTACCGGCCTCAAAATGTGAATTAAGAAAGCCGATAATTGTAGATGTGATGAGATAAGGTGATCAGCTTGGCGTGGACTGCAAAGAATCACACAAACAGCATGAGACAAGACCACTGGGTTTTATGGCTGGAAATTGTTTGACTCTTACATAACAATACATCTTAGACATTTTTATACTCGCATGTTTATAACAATAACAATATATAATACAGATTTTAACTGAAGTATTTTAAAACGTAGTTACACAATGACCATTGTTATATTTTAATAACATATATATTCCTGTTATTCCGTGTTATAGATGATGATCTTTATGGTACACTTTAACTGTGCAATACTCATATTGCCAATGCCATGCTTTAATACAAACATTATTTCGGTAGTTCTCTTTTTTAACCACTAGATGGTGCACCTGAAGCAATGCATAAGCTTTACATATAGGTTTTTCCTTAAGAATATCAGTTTTCAACATGTGCTTTTCTAACTTTATGGAACTTGTGTAAACCAGGTTTCAATATTCCTATTTAGAACGGTTTAGTGCTTCTAATAGACATTTATTCTGACTAATGCAGTATTTTCATGTTTTTATGCCCTTTTCACTTGTTTCTCACACATGCTGTTCTAAACTTCTAATATCAGTAAAACTATAGCATACAGTCTGCTGGAACTTTCCCTGCATCTGCTCCAGATATCCAGAAATATTTTTATAATAGTTTAATGCTGATTAGGAACAATTTATAGTACATACCTGCAAAGAATCACACAAACAGCATGAGACAAGACCACTGGGTTTTATGGCTGGAAATTGTTTGACTCCAGTCACATGGTGGGTGGCCTTATATAAACTCTGTTTGTGGACCTTCTCTGCCATCTACTGGGTCTTGATAGAATAGCAGGAAGGTATTTCTTTGCTAAAAATAAAATAAAATAAAAATGAATATGTACTTTGCTTTGGGGTGTCTGTTTTGTGACCATATAAAACCCAGTCCGTCACACTCTCCCCTCCTTCAGTTAATGGCTCCCGACATTAAACTCAATTGTTCTCTGAACACTGTTTAGTGATTTAAGTAACCCAGATAGGTACTTGTTGCCACCAAGGAGCTATGTTAACTACCTGGCATGTCATGGGAGTAGCTAGCATTGTAGGAGTTTGTACGGTGTGAATCTGACTTGGTATGTATCTTGGCTGACCTAGTGTGTCATATGTAAAGATCTCTTTAGGCTTAGCTTGTCTGGTAGATCTTCTGACAGGAGTTGAGTCATCTCCATCAACATCATTCTTCATTTGTATATCTTGGCTCACAGGTAAGTCTTGACTTAATGAGGGTAATTCTGCAGTGTCTAGTCTCACCATGTCTGTAGCCCAGATTTGGTCACCAACTAATGTTCCATCATTTAGTTCTTCTTCAAGATTGGGTGTGGTAGTTGTAGGATAGAACTCTTCAGCAGAAACTCTTAAAGGGATTTTCTGAACGTTTTGAGAGTTTTGTTGAGACACAACACGATCATGACTTTCTGTAGTCTCTGGTATATAAGGATAATACCATCTTTCTTTATCTGAACATTCCTCCTCTTGGTCCACATCCATTCTGGTCTCCTTTCTGTTACTTGATTGTCTTTGTTTCATTGGTACTCTTGGAATGTGTCCTTCAATTGGTAGGTCATTTACTGGTAGTAAAAGATTTCTGTGCAGCACTCGAATAGTCTTTTTACCACTTTCAGGCTGAATTTTGTACACAGGCCCATCTTTGATTCTTTCTACCACTTTGTGTACTGATTCTTCCCAGTATGAACGAAGTTTACCAGGTCCTCCTCTTTCAGAGAGATTTCGTACTAAGACCCTATCACCCGGTTGAAGAGGTGCTCCTTTTATCTTCTTGTCATAGTACTTCTTCCCTTTAGCAGATGATTTTTGGCTATTCTCGGATGCGATTTTGTAAGCTTCTTGCATTCTGGATGCCCATTTTTGAGTAAATGTTGGTTGACTTTCTGATTCCTTTTCCAAATTTAGGTTGAGCATTAGGTCAATAGGCAAACGAGGAGATCTTCCATACAATAGAAAGAATGGCGAGTATCCTGTGGCTTCATGCCTGGTGCAATTGTATGCATGAACCAAATGTGGAAGATATTCTTTCCAATCTGGCTTTTTCTCTTCCTCTAAGGTGCGAAGCATCTGTAACAAAGTACGGTTCAGTCTCTCCACTGGGTTACCCTGTGGATGGTACGGAGTAGTTCTTGAATGAGAAATCCCTGCCAATCGTTGCAATGTCTGAAACAAGTTGTTTTCAAATTCTCTTCCTTGGTCATGGTGGAGTTTCTCTGGATAGCCAAAACGTGGTATGAAATCTTGAAAGATCTTTTCTGCCGCCGTTTTTCCAGATTTGTTCTTAGTGGGATACGCTTGTGCAAAGCGTGTGAAGTGGTCAACTATTACAAGTATATACTCCTATCCTCCTTTGCTGTTTTCCAAGTGAAGATAATCAATGGATACTAACTCCAAGGGTGAACTGGTAGTAATCGAACCCATAGGTGCTCTTTCGGTGATATTTGGACGCTTTTGTTTGATGCAGTTGCACTTCTTCAGCACATATTCATCAATGTCTCTTTGCATAAATGGCCAGTAAAATCGTTCACGTGCTAGGTGGGTTACCTTGTCAGTACCAATGTGACCCATGTCATCATGAAGATTTTTTAAGACCAATGGTTTTAGCTTTTCTGGTAGGACTAGCTGTTTTCGGGTTCCAGCGTGTCGGTAGAGGATTCCTTCATCAACTCTGAGTTTGTTCCATTCATGTATCAAACGTCTTGTTTTACTGGTCATACTCTCCTTTTCTTTGTGGTTTGGAATCCAGTCGTTCTCCTTAAGCCAGACAACTTCTCTAATGTTGGTATCGTCTTGTTGTAATGCTCTGATGTTCTCTTGAGTCATTGGGCAGATTGTCTGTCCTTTCAGCAATTCTTCGGCCACATCACTTTCTGAGTGAAAAGTCAATGAAGCCACCCATAGTGCCTCTTCTTCGTCGACAGCTTTGCTCCCTTGCCACATAGCTGACACAACCTCAGATGGTACAAGCTCCGTGTACTCACTCAGATTCTTTGTGAGTTCCACCGGAAATTGTGACAGTGTATCCACGTCTGCATTCTGTTTACCTGGCCTGTACTTGATATCGAAGTGGAAATCGGCCAACTCGCCAACCCAGCGATGACCCACAGCATTCAGTCTGGCAGTACTCAATACATATGTCAATGGGTTGTTGTCTGTGTAGACTGTGAATGTTGGAGCGTAGTACAAGTAATCTCTGAATTTGTCACAGACTGCCCACTTGAGAGTTAAAAACTCAAGTTTACCAGAGTGAAGATGGTAATTGCGCTCTGCTGGAGTCAATGTTCTGGAGCCAAACCCGATAACACAAAGTTTTTCTCCTTGTCGTTGGTACAGTACAGCACCTAGGCCTTCATTGGAAGCATCAGTATGTAATACGAAGGGTAGGTCAAAATCAGGGTATGCTAGTATTGGTGGATTGGTTAGCATGTCCACCAGTCTGGATACTACAGCTTGATGTTTGGGTGTCCATTGAATCGGTGTTTTAGATGGCACTTGTGTTTTGTTCCCATTTTTCTTTGTAGGTTTCCCTTGATTGTTTTTGGTAATGGATGTAGCAGATTCTTTCTCAGTGTTCTGCAAAAGTTCATACAGTGGTTTAGCAAGTCAAGAGAAATCTTGAATGAAGGACCTGTAGTAGCTCAGGAATCCTAACAAAGATCTGACTCCTCCCACTGTTTTTGGCTCTTTCCTTTTCAAATGTAATACCGCTTCAAGATCTTTTGGGTCAATTTTTATGCCTTCTTCTGACACCATTCGTCCAAGGTATCGAATCTGTCGTTTAAAGAGTTCACACTTCTGCGGTCTAAGTTTGATACCATGCTTGCGCATTCGACTAAGCACTTGCCTAATATCATTGACATGCTCCTGAAAAGTTTTGGAGTAGCAAAGTACGTCATCCAGGTATGGAGAACAACATTTGTCTCTGATGCCCTCTAGTACATTTTCCATGCATCTCTGAAAAGCTGCTGGGGCATTAGTTAATCCGAACGGAATATGATTCCACTCCAGGAGTCCCCAGGGGGTGCTAAAAGCCGTCAGATGTCTGGAGTCTTCATGCACAAAGCCTTGATGATACGCACTACCCTGGTCCAGGATTGAGAACCATGTAAATCCTCCTAAGCTATCCAGCAGATCTTGTATTCTGGGTAGTGGATGTCTATCTGGGATAGTCTTTCGGTTTAACTCCCTAAAGTCAACACATAGTCGTAGGCTACTGTCCTTCTTTCGAACACAGACAACCGGTGATGAGTATGCGGAAGAAGATTTTGTTACCCAACCTCGGTCAAGAAGGTTTTGGATATATTCTTTCACTTCTTTTTATAGGGGTTTCGGTATCGAATTGTAGCGTTTCTGGACAGGAGTTTCATCTTTCAGATTTATCCTCAATTTCAGGTTAGGAATGCATCCTATGTCTCCCTCATCTCGAGCAAAGACATCTGATTCGTCATATAACATTTGTCTCACTATCTCCTGTTCTTCTTCTGAGAGATCTTCCAAATTGACAGGTGGGTGCCACTTAACAGATTTGTTAGTGGGTAGCTGATTTCCAGTGTCCACTTGATTCAACTGATTTACATGAAGCGCCCTTTTCTTCTGGTCAATTCCCTTTCCATCGTCTTTGTTAGGAGACAATGGTAGAATTTCAGTTGCTGGAGAAATGGTACCCAATACTGTTCTGGGCGGAAGATAGATGTCATGTTGGACACGGTTCAGTATAGGTATCTTCACCAGTTTAGAGAACCCATTTGGCACATCTACCACTGAAGGAAATAGTTCAAGTCCTTCCTCAACTGGATATTCTGGAAGTGGTTCAAATGGCATGATTCCTCCTTTTGGCCACGCTCTAATTCTGCATTTGACTTCACAGATCTCGCTTCCTTTAATCTGGAGTCCCTTCTTTCCCACTTTGACCATACGACTATCGGATATTTCTCCTGGGTCAGTTGCTTGACTGACAGCATTGACAATGTTATTCGCTACACTCTGTCTTACTTTCATAGCTTCACTCAGCAAGATAGTCAGGTTTTGGGTGCTGTTTGGTCGGTCACGGTTTTCTCTGATCAATTCTTCGATCACATTAAACCCAAGAATTGGATTGCCATTACAGCAGTCACTCACCAGCATTGGCACATAGATGGCTGAGTTTCCATGTCCACTACTTTCGAATTCCAGGCAGACTTCAATCCATCCGATGAATGGAATGATAGAACCATTTGCAGCTGTAATAGATAAGTTGTCATCACAAAGTAAATCTTGTATGTGCCTAATGGAGACACTGGGTAGAAACTTTTCTAACCATGCCTTCCCGACAATGCTGACCTGAGCTCCTGTGTCCATCAACATGTCAACCGGAACACCATTCATCTTGCATGACAGTAGGCATTTTCCTCCAATTAATTGTGCTACGTGTTGTTTGGAGAATCCCTTCTCTTTTGGGAGTGTTCTAGTTGACTGGTGGGTGAATACCCTGTTTACCTTCGCACTGTTTAAGCGTCTCTGTCTTTCTGTTTCCTCATCAACTGATCTGGTGACCTGCTCTACGATAAAGTCATCCGTTACTGTCAAATCAGACACGTAAGGCTTGATATCTCGTCTAACATTAGATTTTTTTTCGTTTAGTCCCTGATACAGTGTATGAAGGAATATGCCTTGCACCAGTTTTTTGTCATAGTTAAGCTCTCGCCTATCATGTTGTGATGTGGACAGAACTTTTTGTTTTAACCCCACTAGCCTGTAAACAAATTGTTGTGCTGTTTCTCTTTCTTGCTGGGTAGCATTTCTAAGGTCCTGAAATAACTCATTACCACTTTGTTCTCTCATATGTGACTTCAAAAACCTTTTCAATTCAGCAACAGTAAGATCATCTTTGTCAGTCAACATATCTTTAAAATGACCAGGTTTGATTATTCTCAACACGGTGCGTATAATTTCAGATTCAGGGAATTTTTCTGTTAGACCCTCATCAATTTGTCTGCACGCGCTACTGTAACTCATGTCCGAACCATGATCTGAAATGACACCACCATGCATTTTGAATTCTCTACGTGGTAATAAAGCAACAACTTCAGTTAATCTCACCACCTCCGATACCTGTTCAGTCCTTGCAGTCCCACTACTTATTTTTTTTTGCAGCAGTTGCAATGTCCACAGTTGGTGTACTTTCCTTGTTAATGTTTAGTTCATTGATCTTGTCTTGGATGATGAGTAGGTAAGACATGCCTTGATCTTCTAACTTCTCCAGCTGATCACTTCTCAAGTAGTCTTCAATAAATTCAACGAGTTCCATTTCATTGGTACCAATCACTGATGGAACGTCCACATCTCTTTCATCTTCCAGCGTAATAGCGGGGCTATGCAGCTGTTCTTCACTAAGCAGATGAAGTTGTTTCCGGATATCCCACATCAGCGCATGACGAGGAGACGCCATATCTGTTGCACTCTGAAGACTTCCACTCACAAGGCAGACGACACTCACGACTCTCCTTGTAGCTCTGTTGTAGGCTCACGCTTGTCTCGCGCTTCCCTCTCACTGGTAACACAACGAATCCCGGACAAGCCCCCAAAATGTTACCGGCCTCAAAATGTGAATTAAGAAAGCCGATAATTGTAGACGTGATGAGATAAGGTGATCAGCTTGGCGTGGACTGCAAAGAATCGCATAAACAGCATGAGACAAGACCACTGGGTTTTATGGCTGGAAATTGTTTGACTCTTACATAACAATACATCTTAGACATTTTTATAATCACATGTTTATAACAATAACAATATATAATACAGATTTTAACTGAAGTATTTTAAAACGTAGTTACACAATGACCATTGTTATATTTTAATAACATATATATTCCTGTTATTCCGTGTTATAGATGATGATCTTTATGGTACACTTTAACTGTGCAATACTCATATTGCCAATGCCATGCTTTAATACAAACATTATTTCGGTAGTTCTCTTTTTTAACCACTAGATGGTGCACCTGAAGCAATGCATAAGCTTTACATATAGGTTTTTCCTTAAGAATATCAGTTTTCAACATGTGCTTTTCTAACTTTATGGAACTTGTGTAAACCAGGTTTCAATATTCCTATTTAGAACGGTTTAGTGCTTCTAATAGACATTTATTCTGACTAATGCAGTATTTTCATGTTTTTATGCCCTTTTCACTTGTTTCTCACACATGCTGTTCTAAACTTCTAATATCAGTAAAACTACAGCATACAGTCTGCTGGAACTTTCCCTGCATCTGCTCCAGATGTCCAGGAATCTTTTTATAATAGTTTAATGCAGATTAGGAACGATTTAGAGTACATACCTGCAAAGAATCACACAAACAGCATGAGACAAGACCACTGGGTTTTATGGCTGGAAATTGTTTGACTCCAGTCACATGGTGGGTGGCCTTATATAAACTCTGTTTGTGTACCTTCTCTGCCATCTACTGGGTCTTGATAGAAAGTCAGGAAGGTATTTCTTTGCTAGAAATAAAATTAAATAAAAATGAATATGTACTTTGCTTTGGGGTGTCTGTTTTGTGACCATATAAACCCCAGTCCGTCACACCTGGCTGGATTACACACAGCAGGCATCCATCTCCCGCTGTGTCACGGTCGGAGTTCAGTGTGAAATGTTTGGCCGCGCTGCCTTTGACAAAAGTCCCGCCCTCCTCCTAGACCAGCTTGTGTTATAGACAGAACACTGCGTCTATCACATGAGCTGGTCTAGGAGGAGGGTGGGACTTTTGTCACAGCGTGGCCAAACTTTTCACATTGAATTCCGTGCGTGCTGTGTGTGATAGGAGGAGGGATGGGGAGCGCTGCAGCCACACACAAAGCAGCCCCAGGGCAGGCAGCCTACCAGGAAATGTCCCGGTGTCCCGGTAGGCCAGTCCGGCCCTTTAGTTAGTGTATTGTGCGGTCAGTCAGTTTAGTGTATATAACACAGTGTAGTGCAGTGTTTATAACACAGTGTAGTGCAGAGTATATAATACAGTGTAGTGCAGTGTATAATACAGTGTAGTGTATATTGCTCCTGTATTGTATTGTATTGTATTGTATTGTAATTGTACTGTCTTCCCCGATGCTGTAAAGCGCTGCGCAAACTGTTGGCACTATATAAATCCTGTATAATAATAATAATAATAATAATAATAATTTTAATAATATAACACAGTGTAGCGCAGAGTATATATTACATTTATAGGGTAGTTGTCATGGATATGCAGTAGTGTTTGTCTGTCAGCTTACCTTCCTTCCCATGTGTTCATCTTAGAGGCCTGAGCCCTTTCACCTGCCTTCCTTTATAATCTCCTCCCAGCCTGACTCCACCCCAGGCCCTATCACAGAACACTATATTAACCTGTGCACTGCAAGCCTGCTTTGCTGATCAACGTGTTTGTTAGGCATTGTGTGTTTGGGTTCCTGCCTGCCGTGTGCTACGTCTGTCTCTCTGTTACGTTATTGGCTTGTCCCCGACTATCCCTGTCTGCTCGTGACCCTTGATCTTCGGCTTGTCTTTCGTTACTCTTATATCTCGTGCTGCTGCTTCCCCTCTTGTCCCCTTATCCTACGGGGCGTGAGCTAGGAGACTCTAGGGGCCGCGACCTGGACCCAGCCTGCAGCATAACATCCTCACCACTAGAGGCTCTGGAGAAGACCTGCTGGGTCTTAGACTCCGCGCCCTGGGGAATCTTGGCTCTAGTTTCCCATAGGATCCCGGTTGTGCTCCTCTGGTCCCGCTTTCCACAACCACCCAGTTTCCTATCCGCAGCAGTCAGCCATAGGCTTCACTACCTTGCGGTGCACTCCTGTCCCCCTACGGTGTGCATCTGTCACCTGGCCACAGGTGACCTGACAGTTTGATCAGCCATGAACCCGGCTGACATCCCGCTCCCCGCGGATGATCCGTTGCAGGGCATAGTTTGCAGACTTGAAACCCAGGAATCGAATCAGACTCAGGTGATGTGATTCCTCCAGGATCTGGCTTCTCGCTTCGAGCAGCTTCAGGCCTCCTTGGGAACCCTGAATCCGCAACCTCAAATACAACCAGCGGCTGCACCTATTGCACCAGTCGCAGCCACACACTCACTACAACTGCCAGCTCCGTCCCGTTTCTCTGGGGACTCCAAGGCTTGCAGGGGGTTCCTTAGCCAATGCACAATTCATTTTGAGCTCCAGCCCCAAAACTTCCTGTCTGATCGGGCTAAGGTAGCCTATATCATTTCCCTCCTCTCTGGTGAAGCTTTAGCCTGGGCAGCCCCTCTGTGGGAACTGAATGATCCAGTGGTTTCTAGCCTGTCTGGCTTCTTGAAACTTTTCCGGAATATCTTCGAAGAACCGGCTCGTGTCTCTTCAGCGGCCAGCGCCCTTTTACGTCTCCGCCAAGAGTCTGCTTCTGTGGGACAGTATGCCCTTCATTTCCGCATACTGTCGGCTGAGTTGAGCTGGAACAATGAGGCCTTAGTCGCAACCTTTTTGCATGGCCTGTCTGATAGAGTGAAGGATGAATTAGCAGGAAGAACCATCCCCACTGATCTGGCCGGCGTTATCTCCTTGTGTAACCAGATCAATATTCGCTTTCAGGAAAGGACCTTAGAAAAGCCACGCCAGCACTCCTTGGTTCTTAGTCAGCCTGAGCTCCCCTCTCTTCGACCTGTAGAGCATCTCCTACCAGCTGAGGAACCCATGCAGCTGGGTCGGACCAGGCTATCCCCCGAGGAACGTGCTAGGTGCAGAACTCTTGGTCTGTGTCTTTACTGTGGGGGCAAAGGTCATTTTCGTGACACTTGCTCTCTTTGTCCAGAAAAACGTTCGGGTCCACTTCATCTGGAAAGTGGAGTATTGGACCCAGAAATATCACCTTCCCCTTCTCGTCTTCTGCTTTCTGTGTTCCTTCATGTTGGTGCTTCTTCTCATTCGGTCTCAGCATATCTGGATTCCGAAGCCGCTGGTAATTTCATGGACTGGGAAATCGCATCGTCCATGAGACTTACTCTTTTGCCCCTCACCACGCCATTGGTGGTCTTGGAGATTGATGGTACTGTTCTCCCAGGGGGACCTATCCGTTTCCAGACCCTCCCTGTTAAGATGTCGGTAGGGACACTCCACCAGGAGTGGATATCCTTCCTTATCTTACCCAAGGCCTCAACGCCTATAATTTTGGGTCTCCCATGGTTACAGCTCCATTCTCCTCATGTGGACTGGACTACTGGACAGATCCTGGCTTGGGGTTCCTCCTGTTCCTCGTACTGCCTACCCAAGGTTGCCCCCTGTGAACCTGAGCCGGTCATTCATTCCAGGTTGCATAACCATTTACATTTCTCTGTCCCTAACCACCCTTGGACGCACAGCCAGGCTAGCTTGTCTACAAGTCCTGCAGTCGCTACGTCTTGCGATGCGATTCAGGTAGTCGCTACACCTGACTCAGCTATTCACTCTGCCTCTGTACTAGTTATGCCAGTCCAGCCCATGCCCAGTGAGCCTCCTACTTTTTCTTGTTCAGGACATTCTGCTTGTCCTTCAGCTATTCAGCTTGACTCCGGCGACATGTCACCTTCTAACCAACCTGACTTCAGGGTTCCACTGACATCTGCCCAGTCTGATGGTCCTGTGCAAGATGACCAGTCCCCCTTTAAGGGTCTAGGGGACCCTCCTCAGATTCCTGTTGATCCTCTCATGCCCTTGCTTATTCCTAGAGAGCCTTTGGTCCTCAATAGATCTTCTTGTCATCTCCCTACCTCGTTTTCGGTCTCTGAGGATAATCTTAAGTACGAGGTTAGACAAGTTCTGGATTCTCGGCTCTGCAGAGGCATTCTTCAGTACCTTGTGCATTGGAGAGGTTTTGGTCCTGAGGAGGTGTCTTGGATCGCTGCATCTGATGTCGCTGCACCTCATCTGTTGAGGAGATTTCATCAGAGATTTCCCTTTAAGCCTGGGCCCAGGCGGGGGAGGGCCCATAAGAGGGAGGGTACTGTCATGGATATGCAGTAGTGTTTGTCTGTCAGCTTACCTTCCTTCCCATGTGTTCATCTTAGAGGCCTGAGCCCTTTCACCTGGCTTCCTTTATAATCTCCTCCCAGCCTGACTCCACCCCAGGCCCTATCACAGAACACTATATTAACCTGTGCACTGCAAGCCTGCTTTGCTGATCAACGTGTTTGTTAGGCATTGTGTGTTTGGGTTCCTGCCTGCCGTGTGCTACGTCTGTCTCTCTGTTACGTTATTGGCTTGTCCCCGACTATCCCTGTCTGCTCGTGACCCTTGACCTTCGGCTTGTCTTTCGTTACTCTTATATCTCGTGCTGCTGCTTCCCCTCTTGTCCCCTTATCCTACGGGGCGTGAGCTAGGAGACTCTAGGGGCCGCGACCTGGACCCAGCCTGCAGCATAACATCCTCACCACTAGAGGCTCTGGAGAAGACCTGCTGGGTCTTAGGCCTCGTACACACGACCGAGTTTCTCGGCAAGAACCAGCAAGAAACTTGCTGGCAGAGATGTCTTGCCGAGAAATTCGTTCGTGTGTATGGTTTCTCGTCGAGAAAACCGACAAGTAACCTCGACGAGAAAATAGAGAACCTGCTCTCTATTTTCTCGTCGAGATTCTCGTCGGCATGTTTCTCGACGAGAAAAGTGAGTGTGTGTACACTTACCTGTCCTCCCGGAAGCCCGCGCATGTTCGAAATGAATTCGACGCATGCGCGGTAGCTTCCTAGGCATACGTAGGGTATACCAAGATGGCGGCGACGGCATCGAATGTGACGAGCGCATGCTCGTCGTAGTCGATGATGTCACCGCGTACGCTCCATTCAAAGAACCGCGGGTTCTTTGAATCGAGCATGTGTACACTGGGCCGGGACAATTTTCTTGTCCAAGAATCTC
This sequence comes from Rana muscosa, assembly GCA_029206835.1. Lineage (NCBI taxonomy): Eukaryota > Metazoa > Chordata > Amphibia > Anura > Ranidae > Rana > Rana muscosa. The sequence continues at coordinate 158,677,716 of CM055121.1, read as the reverse complement.
GTCGAAAAAAACGACATGTTTTTTTCGACGAGAATCTCGGCCGTGTGTACGAGGCCTCAGACTCCGCGCCCTGGGGAATCTTGGCTCTAGCTTCCCATAGGATCCCGGTTGTGCTCCTCTGGTCCCGCTTTCCACAACCACCCAGTTTCCTATCCGCAGCAGTCAGCCATAGGGTTCACTACCTTGCGGTGCACTCCTGTCCCCCTACGGTGTGCATCTGTCACCTGGCCACAGGTGACCCGACAGTAGTGTATATAACAGTGTAGTGCAGTGTATATAATACAGTGTAGTGCAGAGTATAACACAGTGTAGTGCGGTGTAGCAAGAGTAACTGTGAGGGGTTACAGTGTTCAAGCACCACCAACACCCAAGGCCCAATTTTTTGCACCTGTTTAGCAGGTGCATGTAATTAATAAAATGTTTTTCCTTTTTAACAACAGGGCCCATTCCGGCGCCCAGCAAAATTAACTGTGAGGGGTTACAGTGTTCAGGCACCACTAGGGATGGTCGAACGGTTTGGGCCTCGCCTAACACCCAAACTTTCTGGGCAATTACTGGGATGTTCGCCCGTCGAGCGCACAGTCAACAGGTTGTTAAGACTTTCCCGCTGAGAGCTAAATTTAACAAAATAATTGTAAAAAAAGAATGAAAATTAAAAAAAATGGGGAAGAAATGGCTTGGGGGGACCCTTTTGGGTCTGGTATGGATTTAAACCACTTCCCTACCGGCGCATTGTAGAATGATGCCAGCAGGAACACTCCCTCCCTCCTGCAGCCCATCAGTACCCAAGTACCTATCTGCAGCCAATGTCTCAAAGAATATACGTTGCTGAGTTTTCTTTCCATTTTGTGGGTAATTCCATTGTCCTGGTGCTCCGGGACCTTCAAAAGTGTGATAAGTAGGAATGAAATTAGATATGTAGATTATGCCCCTAGAACGGCTGATGGTGCTCCCTGCATGTTGGACCTCTCTATGTGGCCAGGCTGTGAAAAAGTCTCACACATGTGGTATCAGCATACGCAGCAGGAGTAGCAGAATGTATTTTGGGGTGTAACTGGAAGTATGCATTTGCAGTGTGTGAGAAATAACTTGTTATTATGACAATTTTGTGTAAAAAAAATAATCATATCTTAATATTCCCAAGAATGGTGGGAAAAAATTACAACTTCAAAAACACACCATACCTCTTACTAAATACCTTGGACTGTCTACTTTACAAAAAGGGGTAATTTGATGGATGTTTATACTGTCCTCACGAAATGAGATAGGCTGTCAGTACATCAGGTGTGATCAATTTTTTATGATTTGCACCATAGCTGGTAGACTCTATGGGGTTTATTTACTAAAGGCAGTTGCTCCAGAGCTTAGTAAATGTGCAGAAGCTCTGCTGACTTCCATCATCCAATCATGTGCAAGCAAAAATGTTTTGTTTTTTTCCTTGCACGTGATTGGGTATTCTTTGTAAAGTGAAGTTTTATTTTATTCACTAGGCTCTGGAGCACCTGTACTTGCATAGGACAACTGCACTTTGCAGAGTGCACAGTCTATTTGCCTTTAGTAAATCAACCCCTATAAATTTCACACAGACTAAATTATATCCACTAATTTGAGTTATTTTTACCAAAGATATGTAGCAGTATAAATTTTAGCCCAAATGTATGAACAAAAATGACTTATTTGCAAAAATTTCTAATAGAAACGAAAAAAAAGGTGTTTTTTTTTTTCAAAATTTTGCGATTACAGGTGAAACTCAAAAACTTAGAATATCGTGCAAAAGTTTGTTTATTTCACTAATGCAACTTAAAAGGTGAAACTAATATATGAGATAGACTCATTACATGCAAAGCAAGATAGTTCAAGCCGTGATTTGTCATAATTGTGATGATTATGGCTTACAGCTCATGAAAATCCACAATCTCAGAAAATTTGAATATTGTGAAAAGGTGCAATATTCTAGGCTCAAATTGTCACTCTAATCAGCTAATTAAGCCATAACACCTGAAAAGGGTTCCTGAGCCTTTAAATGGTCTCTCAGTCTGGTTCAGTAGGAATCACAATCATGGAAAAGACTGCTGACCTGATAGTTGTGCAGAAAACCATCATTAACACCCTCCATAAGGAGGGAAAACCTCAAAAGGTAATTACAAAAGAAGTTGGATGTTCCCAAAGTGCTGTATCAAAGCACATTAATAGAAAATTATGTGGAAGGGAAAAGTGTGGAAGAAAAAGGTGCACAAGCAGCAGGGATGACGGCAACCTGGAGAGGATTGTCAGGAAAAGGCCATTCAAAGGTGTTGGGGACTTTCGCTAGGAGTGGACTGAGGCTGGAGTCAGTGCATCAAGAGCCACCGCACACAGACGGATCCTGGACATGGGCTTCAAATGTCGTATTCCTCCACTCCTGAACAACAAACATCAGAAGCGTCTTACCTGGGCTAAAGAAAAACAGACCTGGTCTGTTGCTCAGTGGTCCAAAGTCCTCTTTTTTGATGAGAGCAAATTTTGCATCTCATTTGGAAACCAAGGACCCAGAGTATGGAGGAAGAATGGAGAGGCATGTCATCCGCTGGTGTTGGTCCACTGTGCTTCATTAAATCCAGGGTCAACGCAGCTGTCTACAAGTAGATTTTGGAGCACTTCATGCTTCCTTCCGCAGATAAACTCTATGGGGATGCTGACTTCATTTTCCAGCAGGACTTGGCACCTGCTCACTCTGCCAAAAGCACCAAAACCTGGTTCAATGACCATGGGATTACTTTGCTTGATTGGCCAGCAAACTCGCCTGACCTGAACTCCATAGAGAATCTATGGGGCATTGCCAAGAGAAAGATGAGAGACATGAGGCCGAACAATGCAGAAGAGCTGAAGGCTATTGAACGCTTTTGAAGCATCCTGATCTTCCATAACACCTCAGCAGTGCCACAGGCTGATAGCTTCTATGCCACGCAGCATTGATGCAGTAATTGCTGCAAAAAGGGCCCAAACCAAATACTGAGTACATATGCATGATTATACTTTTCAGAGGTCTGATATTGTTCTATGTACAATCCTTGTTTTATTGATTGCATGTAATATTCAAATTTTCTGAGACTGTGGATTTGGGGTTTTCATGATCTGTAAGCCATAATCATCACAATTATGACAAATTATGGCTTGAACTATCTTGCTTTGCATGTAATAAGTCTATCTCATATATTAGTTTCACCTTTTAAGTTGCATTAGTGAAATAAATGAAGTTTTGCACTATATTCTAATTTTTAAATACCACCAAAAGAAAGCTCTATTTGTGTGAAAAAATTGCAAAATTATTTGTTTGGGTACAGTGTTGTATGACTGAGTAATTGTCATTGAAAATGTGAGAACCCTGAAAGCTGAAAATTGGTCTGGGCAGGAAGGGGTGAAAGTGCCCTGTATTGAAGTGGGTAAGGGAAACCCTATGACATAATTAAGAAAAAAAACAGCGTAGGGTCCCCCCCCCCCAAATTCCATACCAGACCCTTATCGGAGCATGCAGCCTGCAGATGAGTGAGCACCCCCTTCCTCCTGAACCATACCAAGCCGCTTGCCCTTAACATGGGGAGGGTACTTTGGGGTGCCCCTCAAAGCACCTTGTTGTTGGACCACAGACATTATTTTATACATTTTTCCACCTTAAACATCTTTCTACAAGAGTGGAATGCAATAGACTTCAGTGGCTTTACATTTTTTAATCAAAACCATGAGACCCTCAATGGGTCTGAAGTTATTAAAAACATTTATCTTGGCAATAGGGGTGGGAATTTGTCTATTGCACCAAAGATAGACTAGGCTTATCTACCAACTTCTGTATCACACACCAAGGGGCATGATAAATTCATGTTTGATGGCTTTGTGGAATAAATAGTTTGATAAACATATTGGGAACAACATCTATTTTGGCAAAATTTGTGCGCCATTTAAACAATAAAAAAAGTATCATGGACAGTACTCAATTGTTTCTGTCTCAAGTGCACTAATACAGCTACAATCACCTCGAACACCATTTAATATAAGCAATTTATTTCTAATAAACGCCTTGGTTACTTTTTCCCTTAAACCATCACTAGTTAATGTGCCCAACCATAATAAACCCAAATTATCTACAGTATGAAGTTATAATTGACATCATAGCTCTGCTTAGTTTTTAAACATATTCCTGCATTTTATCTCCTCAACTGCCAAAAGGGTATGATAAGTGTACAGGTTTATATTTTGACCCTCTGCCTTTTACTTTTCATGCTGAAATGCGCAGTCACACCCAATCCAAAGGAAGCAGTGATGTACTTACATTTTTCGTGTTTAATGCAGAGTTGGTTTAGAACAGGGATATGCAATTAGCGGACCTCCAGCTGTTGCTCAACTACAAGTCCCATCATGCTTCTGCCTCTGGGTGTCATGCTTGTGGCTGTCAGACTCTTGCTATGAATAATGGGACTTGTAGTTCTGCAACAGCTGGAGGTCTGCTAATTGCATTTCACTGGTTTAGAATATGCGGAGAGGCTATGCAGTTGCCCCTGAGCACCTATGCTTCAGAATTATTATTTACTAAAATTACACATTAATTCATGATTGATTTTAGTCATTGGAATGTGGTAGACTTTGAGGCTTATAGCAGCCAATCTTAGATAAACATTGTGGGGACATACAAGATCTTGACAGCAGTGGAAGTGTGCCATATAACACAAAGAACACATTCTATATTTGGCCTCCATTTTCCTTCCCTGACCCATATGCAAGCTGTGTATATTTTGTATAGTTTTTTTTTCCTGTTTCACATGCATTGGTCTACATAGATAGTTATATTTTCAGCTGTTGGTTGTTATAAATATAACAACTACTACTTTTTTGCACATGGGTATAGAGGCATTTCGAAATTCGAAAAGTGGGCATGGTGAAATTGTGCCTAACAGTGGGATAAGCCTAAAGCGGACAATGCACTATATGCAAGGTCCATATCAGGGAATTAATTGACCAGACTGTGTGGACTGCACAGAGATAACCAAAACGCATGTAGAGTGAAATATAATGGGGTTTATTGAGAAGGTGATATGGATAAATACAAACAGTGCAAACTAACAAAACAACCCACAAACAACAAATAATATATACAACAAAGGGCAGTACCAGAATCTTGAACGTAAGCCAGGCCGGGGTCATACACAGCAGATCAGGAGATTGACAAAGGAGTGTTCCAGGGGCATAAACGTAGCCAGGCCAAGGTCATACACGGGGAGTCAGCAGATGGGAATAGGGAACAAAACCAGGCAGGGAGAAGACGGGTGGATAGGCTCAGGACGGGGATCAGGTCAGGACGGGACAGGGCAGGACAGGTACAGGCCCAAGGACAGGTACAGGCTCAAGGTCCGGATACAGGCTACAAGGTCAAGGCTCCAGGAGAAAGATACCAAGGCGAGCATGTAAGGGCTCGCCGGGTATTTATAGGACTGCTATAATTGCCCTCATGTGACCGCTGATCGAAGGAAGTACAGTACTGCCTGCCCCACACTGCCAGAATACCCCCGCTGGTGGACGCCGGTACTACGGTCCATGGATCAGGCATTACCACCAGCAGGTGAGATCCTCTGTCAAAGATACAGGCTGCGAGAGGACACCTGCTGGTGGACACTAGTACTGTGATCCATAGGACCGACAGCGCCACCAGTGGGTGAAGCTTTCCCTGACAGTCCACTGTGGAAGTATGGTTCTCCTCCCCCTTGCTAGTGTTTCCATAGTGTAGGGGGTGATGTCATCACTCTAATACAAGATCCCGGATGAAGCTAAGTTCTCCTAAAACACAATTTTGGGGGCATCTTCTCAGTGAGATTTGGACTACTACATTCTCTAGATCTTGCTAGAAGGAGGATTATGTCACCCTAGCGGATGCACCACGGGTAGAAAGAACATGTGTTTTGTTTCATTTTTATCCAACATTTCTCAGTTTTCTCAGTTCCAAGAAGTGTCACAATTTTTAAAAGCAGCATACCTCTTTTTCCAAATGCCATCTGCTTTTTTCCCCTCAATGTTCAGGCACTTCTAGGGCTCCAATTTGTAGTTGTTTTAATAATGTGCCTTATCTTCTGATGCCTTAATTGGACACTATCAAGAAAAAATTCTTATAGTTGAACATTGTACCACAGGGGGAATTGGAAGAGTTTGTGGCCCCATCAGAGAGTGCAAGCGAAGATTATCAATATAAACTGTCATACAGAATATTTTATTGCCTTCATTTTTTACTGGGCATCTATGTTTTAAGTTATTTAATGGTTCAGGTAAGAATAGCTGCCTCCACTGCCTGAGAGGCAAAAAAAATACACATATAGATTTGGGAGGGTCATGCTCCCTTCCGACAGTGGCAGATGTATTGTATCCCTTGCTATTGTAGCTGGGTTACCTCCCCAAAGGAACAGTGTCAACAGTGTGTCCATTTCCTGAAATTCAGTACATACCAGGGAATTATTCAGTATATACAGTGTAAAAAATGAGGAAAAAAAAATAAATTTAAAAATTTAATTCCCCTGTAAAAGTTAAGAAGTAATTTGGACCATGTTGGTATTCTTTTGTCTTATAATAAGAGGAAACAAATTGTTAGCAAGGTAACACTAAAGAAGCTGGTGTACAATAATTCCGAGATATCTAACATTATCAACAATTTGTAATGGACAGGAGGAGGGATTTGGAGTACAGAACCTGAATCTATGGAAAAAATTGTGTGCTTCTCTTAGTTCACTCGAAACCCATAAAAGTGGCCAACCCTTATATCAAATTTAAGAGTCTATCTAGGTAGGTTTGGGGGTTTGTTAAGTAAATAAACAAATCATAGGTGTAGAAGGATATTTTTTCTTCTAGACCAGGTCTCCAAAATTATATTTGTGGGCTTAAAAAAAAGTTATTTATAAATTAATCCACATCAGCAGAAAATAATAGAATTTGACAGGCTGCCAGCAGCAGGGCTAGATGGTGCACCTAAATGCTGAAGCCTCATACATTAGGGCTAAACTTCCAGTGTGCATGGGGCCCTACATCTGTGTTCCCATCAGTCTTCCCATACATCTGTGTCCCCATCAGAGCCCCCCCCCCCGCACATTTGTGTCCCCATCAGAGCCCTCCTGCACATTCGTTGCCCCATCAGTGCCCCCCTCCCCCCGCACATCTATGTCCCCATCAGACAACCTCCCCCTGAACATTTGTGTCCCCATCAGAGAACCCCTCCGCACATTTGTGTCTCCATCAGAGAACTCTTCCCAGCACATTTGTATCCCCATTAGTCTCCCCCAGTCAGTGTCCTTTACTGTACAGTGTGCCTTTAGTTCTGGTTAGCCTGGCTCTAGTGTAGACCTGCTGCACCTCTCGGCTTCCATCCCATTGTTACACAGGCACACTATATGTGAAATTACAGCAGTAAAGGACACTTATGTTAGCAGTGGGGTGGGTGCTGGGAGGTACAGTATATGGTCTTTGTGAGACTTAGGAATAAGAATTAATAGAGCTTCCAACAAGTACCATTCATTAGGGAAGCCATCTGGATGTGGCATTTTGTTACATGAGAAGAAAGGGATGGCAGCTTCTATTTCATCAACTGTAATAAGGGCTTTTGACATCAATAGTTGTAGCTGTAGTTGTTAATCAATTGGAGTCATGTAATCATGGAGTTACACCTTTACTAAAAAAAGCTCTAAAGATTAGAGAACATATTCTGCATATTGTCATATAACATTATTCACGTATTTGCCATGACTAAAGAGCTCTATCATTTCAAATAAATTAATTTCAAATGTGTATAATATGTAGCACACTCTACCTTTTTAGGTAGGTGCTAGAATAGGATTTTTCTGTGTTTAAGCTATGAGTGCAGGCAAATTTAGGCAGGTCTGTGCTTTAGGCTAGGCCTGTTTGTTTTGATCTGGAACTGGGAGTGATTAGTGTAGCAGTGGGTGTGATCACCTGTGCTTTGACTCTGGGGCACCTCCCCTGCTTACAGGAAGATTGTTCTGGAACAGAGGTTGGACCTGAGGTTGGAGTGTGAGGAGCTCTGACAAATCCCCATTCGGTATTGGCAGGGGGCAGGCCTCCCATATAAGCTGAGGTCACATGCTGCTGGGGTGGATTTCTGGCGGGCTGGAGAAAGGAGAATGGAGTTTTAGGCCGCTGCTGCAGGGCGTCCCCGCATGGGGGGATGCGCTGAGCGCGAAGGAAGAACAAAGGAACTTCTGAGTTATCATGGACTTGGTACAGGAGAAGGTCAGTGAGCATACTACAGTGAAGAACTGGAACAAGAGGAAGACAGTGGAGAGTAGTGCAGATTGCTGTGGCTGGGGAGCGCAGTAATTGCAGCTTGGACTGGCTGGGATCAGTAGTCCGTTTATTGCTGGGTGCTGCTAAGTTGCTAGGCCATTGGGGAGAGGTACCATGTATCTCTGGCCTAGTAAAGCACTCAGGTAATATCATCCAAGAGACTGTGTAGCTACCAAGAATCACAGAGCCGCCGGGGAGAGGTACTGTATACCTCTGGCTCAGTGACTTGCTCAAGCAACACCATTCAGAGTTTTTGTGACAGTAATGACTTTACAACCAGCAAGCTGGGATTATTCAGAGTGATCCGCTTTCTGTCTTACTGGGAGTGAAATGACAGGAATTTAACAGGTTTGCAGTACAGAATTTGTACAGAAGAAGAGGAGTTCAAAGGTGTGGTACTTTGCAGGAGCCAGTGCAGAGGAGGAGGAGCAATTGTCTGCAGTGGAGATATGCAGGGGAAGAGACTGTGAATGTTAGAAGTGCATGATTCTTCAGGGCTAAATCTACTTATCAATGTTCTACAAATGTGATGGAAATTCAATAAGTGCTATGGGCATCCCATATCTTCCTTTACCCCAACCAAGTTGTATCTCGCAATAAACTAAACAAAACTTCGCAAAGGACTGCTCATTGTCTCAGAAGTGATATATGCGTGTCTGGCGGCAGGGTGATTTGGTGGATGTTTGTAACTAGTAGCAACCAACCGCTACAAGTAATTTTAGCTTGAGCTATTGAGCTTTCTGTGAACAATTTTTTTTTTTTTATTAGCCCTGGACTAAATAACGGAAACAAGTTATGTACAAAACACTATGCACTCTTGAAAAAGTTTATACTGTATAGCACTGAGCACTTTGTCATTTTGGGAACAGAGGATATTGTTTATTAATGCTTTATTAAATATATATGTTTTAGGTATTTGTGTAAGGCACAAAGCATTTTTAGATATTGACCTTTATGCAGTTAGCACTTTAAAGTAGTGCTGCATTATATACTAGGCTTGTGCAATTCGTTTCGTAACGAATCGAAATTCGTCCGAATTTAGCAACTTTCGGACATTCGGAAGCATTCGAATTTCAAACAAAGCAATTACGAATAAAACCGAATCCGAAATAAATTATATCGCAAATAGCAAATACCCGAATGTCTTCGGCATAATTTGTTATGAAAAAAGTTATGAATGTACGAATCCATTCGAAGCACAATAACACTCTGCTCTCTGCTTCTCCCTCACCGTGCTGAACTCCCTCTCAAAATGGTGTACAGGGGCGGAGGCTATAGCCGCATGTAAAAAACAAAAGTAAAATACGAGATTTCGAATCGTTACAAATAACCGCTATGTATTTAGAAAAGTACAAATCCATTCGAAGCACATTAGGCATAATAGGCAGCGTCGTTGTGAGAGAGACACGGAAAATTACGAATCAACGAACCCAAAAAAAGTTACGAAAGTAGGAGTTGTGTCCAGAGTCAACGAAAAACAATGTACTCTACCGAAAGTAGGAATTATAAATCAACTAAAAATAAGGCTTACATTAATACGAATCATTCCGATTCAACGAAAAATGTCGCTTGCGAAAATACGAATTAGTCCGAACACGAAAAATCTCGTCTAGCAAAATTACGAACGATTACGAATCAACAGGACCGAAAAGAAACAAACCGAAACTAAACAAATTTTTCCTTTGTGCACAAGTCTATTATATACTGTACAAACTAGCATTGATAACAAGAGATCTTCTTTTATGTGTGCAGCAGTCCTAGATCTAGTAATGTTAGGTGGGGAGTTAACATAGATAATTTCTGAGTGGCATTTATTCCTTTGAATAAATGCATACATAACACAATACATGTTAATATGCATTACTTGCAATAATGTGTTGTAGTGTCAGTCATTTTCACCCAAATGCATCTCTGCATCACCCTAACTCAATGCATCTATGAAGCACATGCATTACAGTGCACCACAATGCTCAGTAACGTACTCCCATGCATTGTGCTCTGTTAAAAAAAATTATGCACGTTAAATTTTTTGGCCATTCTGGTGCATTGGTAAGCCATTCATTTGAATGAGCTGCTTTAACTCTATGCACATTAACATGCACCAGAATGGAAAGATCTCGTTGGCCCATAATCCAAAAATAGAAAAAGTGGTTGGCCACAAGACAGTTTTCATAAATTTAGCATGTTATGCTAGAAAAAAAAACTGAAAATACAAACAATATTCGCGCCGCTAACACATATAAGCAGCTACAATACCTGTGGAAAAAGGCAACAACAAACAATATACAAAAATGCAGCGCTATGCGTATAACAATGTAAAACACCCAAGTGCTCGAAATTAAACTAAATCACAAATGATTAAATATAAGTCCAAATGTATATGAAACTCCAAAGGATGTGAGAAACATAAATTCGAATCAGTTCCAGTTTGAATCAGTCCCAAATTGTAAAGGTGAATCTTCCAAAGTAAAAAAGTGACTTGTAACGTAACCACCACCACGTGAAAGGGACGCTTACCAGATGTAATGGACCCAATGCACGTATGTGTAAGGGTCAGACAGGCTGAATATGTATATGTCCATACATATGGAAACCAGGCCGGCACAATGCACCCTTGCGTCCAAGGTTCAAACTCAGGAAAAAACACCGGAAATTCAAGCCAATAGGAGTATTGACTAGGCTCACATAAAGTTCATGTGGAAAAAGAAGGGAGAAGGCACATAGCGTAATACCGCAAAGGAATTTTAATGAATATAGGCAGATACACTTACATCCAATCCATGAATATAGCGCTTTGCAAAGACACTCAATGGCAGCAATGGAGTCTCCCGACGCGTTTCGCAAAACCTTGCATCGTCTGGGGCATGTTACAAGTCACTTTTTTACTTTGGAAGATTCACCTTTACAATTTGGGACTGATTCAAACTGGAACTGATTCGAATTTATGTTTCTCACATCCTTTGGAGTTTCATATACATTTGGACTTATATTTAATCATTTGTGATTTAGTTTAATTTCGAGCACTTGGGTGTTTTACATTGTTATACGCATAGCGCTGCATTTTTGTATATAGAAAAAAAAACTGCAATGTGGCTAGTCACACTACGCAACAACCCATTTTTTTACTTATTTTTTTAATTATTTTAGCAGCCTCAGTTGTGCAATTAGGAAGTTGTCACCTCTATATGAAAGGGAAAGATGACAGTTAGCAGGAAAAATGTATAGAATCAAAGTGGAAAGGTGATATGGGATCTATTATAGATTATGTATTTTATTATCAAGGGGAACACAATATAAATGGCAAAATAGAATTCAGGTGTAAATGATATATAAAGAAATAAGCACAGATTAGTCCACCAGAAATCTAATCTATCCTGTTGCAGAAGGCTATAGAGATGTTACATTATCGAACAAAATGTATCAGCGAATGTATACTTCCATAGGGACTCTCAAGTCACAGACCCGTAATGTGTTTTGGAAAATAATAGATTGATTTATTATTTCTAAGAGATAGATTTGCACTGTAACTCCTGACCTAATCCACTGACCAAATGTTTTTTTTTAGATGCTAATGTATCAGACCAGGGACCTAACTTTGCTCTTATTATTTTAAATCAGGCATAGTGCAAACCCATCAACTAAGTGACCTGGATGTGTTTTAGCCAGCAACACTGCTACAAAACGTGAATGTTTGCAGCCATCCTGTTCAAAATATACAATAGCATTATATATTGATATATGGAAATGTATATAGATTGTAGGCTGTTAAAAAGACATCCAGTATAAATAAAACTTTTCAGATATTAAGGGTTTTTCTAAAGTTGTTTATATTATTTTGTAAAAGTTAAACTAGTGCTTATTTTCTATAATAATGCTGGACCAAATTATTACAAATTTAGGTGACCAAAGTTTCTTTGAGACATACTGTTGTCTTTTAACCGCTTTAGGACCAGGCTTTTTCTGGCACTTTTTGTTTACAGGTTTAAATCAGTGATGTCACACTGTATTTGTGCAGCGATTTTGAAAACGCAATTTATGGGGAAAAAATACAATTTAACCACTTAAGCCCCGGACCATTTTGTTGCTAAAGGACCAGGCCCCTTTTTTGCGATTCGGCACTGCGTCGCTTTAACTGACAATTGTGCGACGTGGCTCTCAAACAAAATTGATGTCCTTTTATTCCCACAAATAGAGCTTTCTTTTGGTGGTATTTTATCACCTCTGCGGTTTTTATTTTTTGCGCTATAAACAAAAATAAAGTGACAATTTTGAAAAAAAAACAATATTTTTTACTTTTTGCTATAATAAATATCCCCCAAAAAATATATTAAAAAACTTTTTCTTTTCCTCAGTTTAGTCTGATACGTATTCTTCTACATATTTTTGGTAAAAAAAATCGCAATAAGCGTTTATTGATTGGTTTGCGCAAAAGTTATAGCGTCTACAATATAGGGGACTGTTTTATGGCATTTTTGTTAATAATTGTTTTTTTACTAGTAATGGCGGCGATCAGCGATTTTTATCATGACTGCGACATTATGGCAGACACATCGGACACTTTTGACACCATTTTGGGACCATTGTCATTTTTACAGCAATCAGTGCTATAAAAATGCACTGATTACTGTGAAATTGACATTGACAGTGAAGGGGTTAACCACTAGGTGGCGCTGTAGGGGTTAAGTGTGCCCTGATGAGTGCTTCTAGCTGTAGGGGGTTGGGCTGTGTGTGACAAGACAGTGATCACCGCTTCCGATTACAGGAAGCGGTGATCACTGTCATTGTCACTTGGCAGAGCGGGGAGATGTTTGTTTACACATCTCTCCGTGAGATGATCACGGGTGTCCCCGTGGCGATCGAGTCCGTCGGGCTCACGGAGAAAGCGGCAGGGTCGAGAGCGCACCGCCGACAGCGCGCGCGTGCGACCACGCGGCGGCATCTCAAAGGGGACGTACCTGTACGTGCCTATGCCTGTCCGTGCCATTCTGCCGATGTATATATACAGGAGGTGGTCCTTAAGCAGTTAATTAATAAAAAAATAAAAAAAACACAATATATACCCCAATTCTTTTGTAAAATGTGAAAGATGATGTTACGCCGAGTAAATATTTACTATTATATTATTATATTTATGGGCTCCTATGTGACAGACTAAACATCTACTTAATCTATCAGTGAACAGTTGGAACCATTTAATAATGAAACACTAAAATCAAAATGTCAATTGTTTATAAATGGTGTGCTTATTCAGACCTTTGTGAAATGTGTATACACCTATTAATACCATACCATATATATATATATATTTTTAACTACTCAGACTTAATCACAACAAGAGACTTGCTCATGGTTTTATTCCTTAATGTCGTCTCTGCTTTGGATTGGCATCATATGTGGTTCTCCGAGTTTTTAAAATTATTTCTTTATTAGTTTTCATACAAAAAATAAGATATAATGCAATCCCCTTCATATAATACCCTTCCCCTCCCCCCCTTCCCCTTGACCCCTGACCTCTTTCTTCTAACCTATCCACTTCTTCCATTCTCCATCTGTTTTATTATTATCTTATTGTATTATTCACCCATTATCTCTGCATAGCCCATTTGTATACTTATAGGCTGTCCACACCTTCCACTTATCTTCAAATACCTCTAATGAGTCCCTGTCACTAGATCTTAAATTTTCCATACTTTGAATTTCGTCTAATTTATTACACCATCCCTTCCGGTTAGGGCTATCCGGCTCTTGCCAATATTTAGGAATTTGGCTCTTAGATGTGTTTAATAATTGTGGGATTAAACTTTTAAGATATAATTTGTTCGGCATCCGAATCCCATGAAATAGGCATCCCCACGGATCATCCGGTATTTCTATGTTATATCTCTGATGGTTCTCCTTATCTCAGTCCAATATTTTTACATTTTTGGGCATGTCCACCATATGTGGGCCATTGTCCCAATTTCCTGGCACCCGCGCCAACATAACTTTTTTCGTAGCATATCTGTGCATCCTATCTGGGGTTAGGTACCATCTAACGAGCATTTATAATTAGTTTAAACTATATTACAGTTCATAGAAGTTGAGTGGACCCTGTTAATCATTTGTTTAATCTCACTCTCTTGGACTTGTGATCCCAATTCCTCTTCCCACTTCTTGATGAATGGCAATACCTCCAGCTTTTTTTTTTGTGTTATTTAAGATCTTATAAATCTTTGAAATAACTCCTTTCTTCCCCTTTTCCTCACATATTTTCTCCAGCGGCCTTAAATTATCTTTCGCTCTAATAGGTTTAGGTAAATTTTTGAAAAAATGTTTTAGCTGGCTGTACCGCCATTCATCAATCAGTCTCCATTCCATATTTTTTTTAATGCCTGAAAAGTGATTAATTTATTTTGGACCATAACATCTTTTATGCCGCGTACACACGATCAATTTTCTCGACGGTGAAAACACCGTCGAGAAAATCGACGGGAAAAACGAGGGAACGGCTTGGTTCCCTACACATGGCCGTTTTTCCCGACATTTTTTTCTTGGTCGAGAAAAACGACCGTGTGTGGGCTCAATGGCAGTGTTTCCCTATGGGAAAACTGCAGCGGAAAAAAATGATGGGAATCACGACGAGAAAAATTAGAGCATGTTCTAATTTTTCTCGTCGTGATTAATGCCGTTTTTCCCAAAATGACAAAATTTTCAAAAATGACAAAAAGCCCACACACGGTCGTTTTTCTTGTTAAAAATGTTTTTAATTTTTCCCGACGGGAAAAATGATCGTGTGTACGCGGCATTAGTTGTGCATTTTCTTTTAAAATCCATTTCCCACATTTTTTTTCCCTTCCCGGTGTGAAGTAACTTGTGTCCTTTAGTGGTACAAGAGGTGAATTGAACTGCCAATTTTATTTTTTGTGTATCTTATCCCAAATTTTTAGTGATATCATGTGTATTTGTACCCGTTTCTCGGTATTGTGCCGGTATCCATATTACCTTCCCTAATGACATATTACTAATTATACCCTCCATATTCACCCAGCTCTTCTCTGTGCATTCGTTGGCCCATTCCATTATCCGCGCTATTACTATCGCGTTATAATAATTTCTAATGTCAGGTGCCCCCAGTCCCCCTTGGCCCTTCTCTTTTGTGAGTAACGTCCACTTGGTACGTGGTTTTTTCCCGCGCCAAGTGAAAACCGAAAATAATAATTGTAGTTTTTCAAAGAAAACCCGAGGTAGTGGGATACCATACCATATGATAAAGAAAAGTGTTCGATGGAAATACAGTCCACCCATCATACAAAAAACATAAATTGTCTGCATCCAGTGTATAATTTCAAAAATAAACAAAATCAAAAAAATGTCCAAAGAGAAAGGATTTTGTGGCGATCCAGCAAAACATGCAGATACTCCTTCCACAGAAACCTCTCCTCTGCTAATAACTGTGCAAAAGTGATCCTTTATTGCTGAACGAATAACCACCACCAGCCACCATTGCATGAATTAGCCACTCATCTTAAGATATGACCTAACGCTCCAAAAAGCCTTTTATATATATATATATATATATATATATATATATATATATATTGTAACGGCACCCCAAGTATGAAAGGGGTTAACGCCGTTTAAGATATTCCCTCTCTGGACACACATCCACTGCCGATCCTCCACAGTCAGGCGACCGCTTCCCATGGGATTAATCCTTCCAAACATACGAGACAAACACTCTGTATGAAGTTTCCAACTGGACTGACAATCTTTAATGACAAACTCCCAGTTTTATACACACAGAGAGTAGGTTCTTACATTCTCCTCAGACAACACACCTTTGACCCGACCTAATTTACATGAGCTAATTAACTATAGTGATGATTCAGACACATGACCTTTAGGCTAGCCTCACTGTCTCCCAATACACATCTGACATCTTAGCAGACACAGGTGGGGGCTGGATGTGGTGACATTAGCATCTAACAGTATGTGTCCCAACGTCATGAAGGAGTCATTTTTCAGTTAACCTGTTGAGTTCATAATCAAACAGTAAATATCCTGGGGAATATTGTGGAAAAATATCACTGTCCCATTTTAAAGCAATCCAAGACATATTCTTAATGTCCATTATTTTCTTGCTCACCCTGTGCCCAAAGTGACCCCTGTCACATATATATATATATATATATATATATATATATATATATATATATATATATGCCCTGTACACACGATCGGATTTCCGATGGAATAAAATCCGATGGATTTTTCCATCGGAAATCCGATGAAACTGACTTCCATCAGTCTTGCCTACACACCATCAGTCCAAAATCCAACTGTCCCAAACGCCATGTTGTAAAACACTCCGAAGAGCCGAGAAAAATGACGTTCAATGCTTCTGAGCATGCGTCGACTTGATTCTGAGCATGCGTGGATTTTTTCTCCGATGGAGTTCCCCACAGACGATCGGAATTCGCCATGTTTTTTTTTTTCCATCTGTAAAATTTAAAACATGTTCTATCGATGGAAAAAAGACCGATGGGGCCCACACGCGATCGGTTTGTCCGATGAAAAAAGTCCATCTGTCTTTTTTCATCAGAAAAACCGATCGTGTGTACGCGGCATAATAGAAAGAAAAGAAAAGCCCAAAGGGCTAACGTTGCGCTAATAGTGATAGATTCATTAAAAAATCCGGTTTAATGAATTAATAATGGTTGCACTTACAATTGGTAGATGGTCAGTCAGCGATAAAAAACAGATAATGTGCAGCAATAACAGTGCTGCATACGGCAGCGTTGGTTCGAATTTTCCCGAGCTCCTGTGCTCCGCAGATACTTCCTCGTGTGACGTCATCACGCATTTGAGTACACACGAGGAAGTATCTGCGGAGCACAGGAGCTCGGGAAAATTCGAACCAACGCTGCCGTATGCAGCACTGTTATTGCTGCACATTATCTGTTTTTTATCGCTGACTGACCATTTACCAATTGTAAGTGCAACCTTTATTAATTCATTAAACCGGATTTTTACTTATAACACTATGGAGTTTCTTTGTTTTCTCTCCCATTCGGAATAATTTCGGGCTGGTGAGAACTGCTCAGGATATCGTTGGGCTGTGGGGAAGCCTTATTCCCTGTGTTAGGTGAGACTGTGGATACAGTCATGGCTATCCGGTAAGCAGGACCACCACACACCTGGGTGTCACGTTTGCCAGTCTGCACAGCTCCCCTGGGAAGAAGCTTCTCTAGCCACTCACTTCTTTTACCGTTCTGGGACTTTTTGCTCATGATGTTTTAGTTATTGTATTCATTTCACTAATTATTTACAGCATCATTTTTATTTTATTTTTTATTTTTACCTTTGTTTGGTAATCTCTTTAGTATCACTTCACGGTGTGTTTATTTGTGATTTTTGGTCATTTATTCACTTTGGTTTTTATTGTTTGGACTAGATTAGGTTAACTGGTCCTCTATTCACCTATTTAGCGCTGCATATTTTATTTTTATTGTTATTGTATTAATAGGTGTATACACCTATCAAAAAGGTCTGAATAAGTGCACCATTTATACACAATTGACGCAGAGTAAATAGATACCTAACAAAGTTTTAAAATTGCACACGCTCTTGGAATGGGGTCAAACTACGGTACTAAAAAATCTCCATAGGGGACGCTTTAAACGCCTTTACAGGTTACCTGTTTAGAGTTACAGTGGTGATCTAGTGCAAGAATTATTGCTCTCGCTCCAACGTTCACGGCGATACCTCACATGTGAGATGAGAATATCGTTTACATACGAGTGCGTGACTTACATATGCGTTCGCTTACAGAGGTATGGGGCGCTTTAATTTTTTTATTTTTTTTCCTAGTTATTTTACTTTTTTATTTACACTGTACCTTTTAATCTTTTTTTATCACTTTTATTCCTATTACAAGGAATGTAAACATCCCTTGTAATATAAATAAAGATGACAGGTCCTCTCTATGGAGAGATCTGGGGTCAAAAAGACCCCAAATCTCTCCTTTACCTTTAAAAGCAAAAGATAAAAAATAAAAAAATCAACATCTTTTGTTTAAAAATAAAAATGTTTACTTCATGCCTGGACCGCGGGAAAGTGACATCATGACGTTGCTCCGGTCCTCCAAAGCTATAGAGGCAATCGAAGAGGATCTACTCTTTGATCGCCTCTGGGACTAGCTGGTGGCACCATCGGATCGCTTTATTTAATCTTTTTTTTTTATCACTTTTATTCCTTGTAATAGAAATAGGGATGACAGTGGCTCATAGGCTGCTTGGAATGCTTTCATGAGAATCCAGCCGCCATGTGTAAAAAACGATACCGGGTTATGGCTCATATTTTCAGCCATAATTCCGGTAAACCACTTCAAAGCCGCAACGTATATATATATACGTATTGCGATCTTGAAATGTGTCTGGTACTCAATGTTATTTATTCCGGCAATATTCTATGTAAAAAACAAAACTGTAAAAACAAGAAGAAAAACAAACAGCTGAGTGAAGTTAAAGTGGTTGTAAAGGCTGAAGGCTTTTTACCTGCATGCATTCTAGTATGCATGAAGGTAAAAAAATTCCCCCCCAGCCCCTTAATACTTGAGCCCCATCCAGCGATGTGCACAGGTGCAGCGGCTCTCGCAGGTCTCTCCATCCTCATTGTTTGAGACACAGAAGTGGGAGCCATTGGTTCCCGCTGCTGTCAATCATAGCCAATGAGGAGGGAACCAGGGAGACACACAGAGGCGGCTTGGGAGTGACCACACATGAGTGCACAGAGCAGGTAAGTATAACATGTTTGTTATTTAAAGAAAAAACATAAGCCTTTATTATCACTTTAAGCAACTCCACTAAAAATTTGAACTATGGTCCAATACCGTTTATGTGTTATTTCACCACTTCCCAGCCTATTTTCAAAAGATGGCTGGGTGGGACATTCGCTATTCTGTGTGGACGTCATATGACGTCCTCCCAGTACGTGGCTCACGCATGCCCCATGGGCTGCGTTGCTGCGTGATCTGTCGCTGGTTGTATCCACCAAACACAGCCAATGACTGATCAGTGTACCGGTCCACTCCCAGTATCATGTGATCGCTGCAACTAATCACAACAAAACACACAGAATTTATCAGTCTCATTCAGCAAAAATTATTGCTTATACCAGTGAAATTCACTAGTATAAGCAATCATAATGTGTAAAAAAAAAAAATTGTGATCACTTCCCCAGAGTAGTAGCAGTGTCCCTGAACCTGTTATATGATAAGGCTGTACTACACTGGTGACAGTATGTAAAAAAAAATAGAAAAAGTATTTTTTTTTTTTTACTTCCTTATATTCCAAAAAATTGTGACAAAAAATTACAAGTTGAAAAAACTTGCCATGCCTCTTACTAAATACATTGGACTGTCTACTTTCCAAAAAGGGGTTATTTGGGGGATATTTGTATTGTCCTGGTGTTTTCTGGCCTCAGGAAATGAGATAGGCTGTCAGTACATCAGGATTGATCAATTTTCAGATATATATAGAGTACCATTTGGGGCTCTATAACTTTCCTACAGGCTAAATAATGAACACTGACTTAGGTTATTGTCACCAAAGAAATGTAGCAGAATACAGCTTGGCCTAAACTTATGAAGAAAAATTATTTATTTGCAAAATTTTATAACAGAAATGAAGAAAAAAATGCTTTTTTTCCCCAGTTCCCACCAGTGGCGCCTATCAGTGATAATCAGTGCTGCCAATCAGTGCCCATCAGTGCCTCCTTATCAATGTCACCAATCATTGCTGCCTATCAGTACCCTTTAGTGCTGCCTACCAGGGCCTATCAGTGCCCATTAGTGCTGCCTATCAGTGCTGCCTATCACTGCCACCTCTCAGTGCCGCCTATCAGATTTCATCAGTGCCCATCAGTGCCGCCTATCAGTGCAGCCTACAACCCAGTGGGGATTAAATACCACCAAAAGAAAAATCTATTTGTGTGAAAAAAAATTGATACTGTACATTTTTTTATATGGGTACAGTGTTGCATGACCACGCAATTGTTATTCAAAGTGCGACAGTGCTATAAGCTGGAAATTGGCCTGGGCAGGAAGGGGGTAAAAGTGCCCTGTATCGAAGTGGTTAAACAACTACCATGCAATAAAATTAACTAAATAAAAAACACAAACTTCTGAACATGAAAAGCATTATTGGCTAAATAATTGGATGCTCGTTTAAAATTATTCAATTTATTGAATATTGTATTCCACAGGGGCACACTGTGCGTACCAAGTAGAATAACAATCTTGGACTAGGCAATGACACTGGAACAGGGGGTTGACAGACAGCAGCCTTTTAGCTGGCACCAAAATATGAGACTGGAGCATAATCGGAACTAAAGGCCATTGCCTAAGGAAATAGGAGCCAATTTCAAAACATGTAGTCAGTATCAAAGCAAGGTCAGGGTTGGAAGAGTAAAAGCAATGTTAGGACATTGGGACTTCTACCTTGTAGGTACAGTATAAAGATGGAATTATTACATAGTGAACACAGTGAGAGTAAATTGTAGCAAGGTTGAAAAAAGAGACTAAAGCCCATTAGTTTATCCCAAAGGAGGCAAAACCATCCCCAGTGAGAAAGCTGCCAATTTGCCTTGACTGTGGAAAAACAAATCCATTGTGACCTGTCAATCATAATGAAACCTGATTTTGTACATAGCAGCTGTAGGCAGAGAAATAACTAAAACGGGTTACATAAACAAGCTAACCACTGTATTACCAATCTGGGCAGAATTCATTACCGCAACTTTGGACAGAATTCATGACCTTTATTCTGTAATATAAAATGCTTTGCTAGAATCCAATGACTGCTCCCCCCCTTTTAAATGAATTACGGATCATAAGCATTAAAATTCAATGAATCTATCTTCCTCTAATTCTGGAGCAGACCGTCATGGCACCACAGTAGCATATCATGACAATAGATTTGCTACAACCCCAATTGCTTTCTCATCTTATTTTTTGATATACAGACTGTGGCAGCTTTCACAGACCCAGTCTGCATAATAATAGGACAGCTTCCCCTATCTTCCTATTTTGAGAACTTCAATTGCATTGAGCTACACCTTTCAAAAAAAAAAAAAATGTTATCTTTTTTTTTTTTTTTTTCTGGGGGTGGACTAAATATAGAGTCGGAGGTTGAGGGAAATTTACATAATTGCTGTCTGTGAAAGGCAGAAGCTATTCCTTACATTATCAGTAGAACATTTAAATCTTAATGACTGGCATTGTTGTCTAAAAGACAGTGTTTTTCCTGCTGAGAAACTGCATTAGATTGAAGAAACGGAGCTGATTTCCATTCACTCAGCAGTCTCTCTAGAAATGACATGCAGTGCTTGAAACTGTTTATTTCCAAATTCAGGCCTCCTCCGCATCAGTCATCAGCTTCAATTACCAGTTTTCCGGAGCCAAGCCATCAGGCAGTCTGACACCAGGGTCCAAACTAATTCCCACCTTCTCCAAAGTCAAGAGCATAATGTGCAGATGAAAAGGTGGAAAATAGCTTGGACTTCATTAGCATGCAGAGCCTGGTTGTTCATTTGCTTGCTGAGAATGAAAGTTGTAACACTCAGTGCTTTCTGCAATATGAGAAAAGTCCTCTTCAGAGTATATGATGTCCTTACTGGAAAGGGAGAGGTCATGGAAAAAGGCAGGCTCTGACCTTGCTCTCTGCACTGCATGACTAGTTTATTGATTCCAGGAACACCTCATTACATGCTGGATCAACATATTATTGCCATGTTCACAGACTGAATTGTTTACAAGTGTCTATATCACCAGCAGTAGCCTACCAGATGGGGCATGACTACACTCATTTGGAAGTGACCTTCCAATTAGATGTTATCCGATATGTTGCAGGGTGACTTGATCCTTGACCGGGTCTGCTGCTCTAACCACGGCTTGCTCCCATTTGCTACATCTTCCTAACCTTTCTTTCTGCAAGTATCCATTAACCTGACAGAATGAAAATTGCATTTTTCCCACTTTCTCTTGTCCCCGCAGAAAATCTGAGCAGTATTGTTCTGTAATTTGCAATGCATGAGGTCCATAGGATGCCTTGTAAGAGTGGGAATTGGCGAGAGATGACTTAATTATTTTCTGTCTGGGATTCTTATGTGATAGCCGCACAAGTGACAATCAGTATGTGTGGCAACAAAGAGCAAAGGCTTATTTATGTTCATGGGCATGAAAATAATTGCTATATTGCTTGTCCTTAACCAGATGTGTAGGCATGTACAGTATATCATTATATTTTAGTATGATGCACTATATAGTACAAGTATGACTTTATACAGCTTAATTGCATAAGTAGAGGCATTACATAATGAAAAAACATAATTATGATGTATAAGTAAGAGCATCTCTCATGTGATGAAGAAAATATTATGATATGATTGATATATATATATATATATATATATATATATATATATATATATATACACAGTGGATAAAATAAGCATTTACCTCCCTGGCGGTATGATTCTGTCAGATTTTAGGTGCTGAAAGCGGTACCATTATTTTGCATGGAAATTTGGCGTTATATATTGTAGGCCTGTAGGGATGAGCTTCGTGTTCGAGTCTAACATACGTTCGACTCGAACATTGGCTGTTCGATCGTTCGCCAAAGATAGAAAGTTATGGACCGTTCGCGCCAAATTCGAGTGACGCAAACGGCCCACAATACACTGCGCCATCGCAGTGCAATCCCGGTGCTGTGATTGGCCAAGCATGCACTGTGACCCCGCATGCTTGGCCAAGCATGCACTGTGACCCCGCATGCTTGGCCAATCACAGCGCGGAGAGCCATAATTGGCCACAGGCAGGATGCCTGTGGCCAATCATAGCTCAGGGGGGTTTAGTACACGCCCAACACCTTGGCCGCCTTGTGCAGTGTGTTCCGGCGTGCAGGGAAAGAGGCAGGGACAGTGTGTTCTATGTTCTATGTTCTATTCTTTTCTCAGGCATCTGCAGGAGTTAGTGGGTGTTGTGTGCCTCCAGCACAGTATACACCTGGATCTACACTTTATTGCTGTTCTCTAAGCTAGATAGGCAGGCAGGAAAAGAGATACATAGGCAGGAACAGTGTGTTCTATGTTCTATTCTTCTCTCAGGCATCTGCAGGAGTTAATGCAAAAAATCTGAGGAAAAGGCTTGGACAGCCGCACTCCAAAAAAGGTTATTTTATTTAAAACAAAAGCACAAATAACATGCCACAGCAAAAAAACAGCAAGTATGAGCAGACGTTTCTCACTGCGATTCAGTGCTTAATCATAGCTGAGTTAGTGGGTGTTGTGTGCCCCCAGCACAGTATACACCTGTATATATCCGTCATTGCTGTTCTCTAATACAGGCATCTGCAGGAGTTAGTGGCACAGTATACACCTGTATATACCCGTCATTGCTGTTCTATAAAAAAAAAAAAAATTTCACAACCCTTTACACATGCCTTTTTTTTTTTTTCTTCTCTATTATTTCATTATTTAATTTTTCTACTCACATCACACAGGTTTTGGCTTGGGTTATACGAACATATTCCCATACCTAATCAGTGAGTCCACATTTTACATCACTTAATACACGACCTACACTTAGAATAATCCACTGATAAGTGACAGCTACCGGCACCATTTCCCGTACACACATGCACATTAATTGTACACGTTGCATGTGCTCAACACCGGCTTGATACGCTGTAAATAGGACACACAATTTTATATATAGTAAAAACCACAACACAGTATAAGTTTAACTAAATTAATTCAAATGGTAGTCTTTCATCCACAGTTAATACACATACAATAATAATTATGATATAGATAATATATAGCTTATTGCCTCAAACAAATAGCTTATTATTTTAAATAAATAACACAAAAAATAGGAATGTGTTAAGGCAGTCAAGATCAAGAATAACATACTGATATTTTGAATGCACTGACATGTTTACATAAAAATCAAGTAATAAACAAAATATGCATAATATAAATATATATACCATACACAATGGCATAATAATGCTGCAGTTTATTTATATATTTTTTATCTATCATTCGCAGTATCGTATGGTTTGGAATGTGTTTCACTAAACCAATTCTTGATCTTGGCCAGATACACTCTAGACTAGTTTTTGCTTCATTTTTTCACTTTCACTAATTTTATTCCTATTTCAGTGTTCATCACATGATTCATTATCATTATTTATATCATATATATATATATATATTTTTTCATATACACATATATATATCTCCCACACATTTTCTTTTTCATTGATTGTACTTCTTTGAGAATGATTTTTCCTTCTCTCATCACAGTGATCAGCAGATCACAATTTTTTCACTATTTCATTTGAATCATTCATTCACAAGCCAATCATTGAATTATTGTTTTCACTTGGTGTTGGATCACATGATCTTTTCTCTTAGGGTATATATTAGTTTGATTTTTGTGCATTAGGCAGCTATGAATAAGCACTAGCACAGTGCGAAACATGTCAGCCATATTTTTTTGACCTGTGTACCGTTGTACAGTGTGTATTTTGGATTCCTTATTTTAAAATAAAGGCTTTTATTTTTGACTGCTGCAGTCCAGAAGACTTTTTCGTTCCTGTTTATTGCTGTTCTCTAATACAGGCATCTGCAGGAGTTAGTGGCAAAGTATACACCTGTATATACCCGTCATTGCTGTTCTCTAATACAGGCATCTGCAGGAGTAAGTGGCACAGTATACACCTGTATATACCTGTCATTGCTGTTCTCTAATACAGGCATCTGCAGGAGTTAGTGGCACAGTATACACCTGTATATACCCATCCTTGCTGTTCTCTAATACAGGCATCTGCAGGAGTTAGTGGCACAGTATACACCTGTATATACCCGTCATTGCTGTTCTCTAATACAGGCATCTGAAGGAGTTAGTGACACAGTATACACCTGTATATACCCGTCATTGCTGTTCTCTAATACAGGCATCTGCAGGAGTTAGTGGCACAGTATACACCTGTATATACCCGTCATTGCTGTTCTCTAATAAAGGCATCTGCTGGAGTTAGTGGGTGTTGTGTGCCTCCAGCACAATATACACTACCCAATTGCTGGTTTTCCCATCTCCCTGCAGGCCATTACTATGTCTGGAAGGCCAACAAAGAGAGGCAGACAGTCACGAGCCAATAAAAGAGGGCAAGCAGGCTCTGTGTCTGGGGGCAACAGTGCTGGTCGTGGACGCTATGCATTGTCATCAGCACGTGGCCATGGGACACGCTTATCCTTATTTTCAGCAGCTGGACGTGTTGAGCCGCATCATGCCGAAGACTTGATAGAGTGGATGACCAAGCCCTCCTCATCCTCCTCATCCTCTCTCACCCAGGCTCAGGGTACTGGCAAAGCAGCTGCCAAAGTGTCCTCTTCCCTCGTATCAATGTCATCATCAGTCACTCCTTCCCTAGACCCACCATGTCCCCCTGAGGAGTCCCCCGAACTGTTTGAGCACAGTGTTGGGTACATGCTCCAGGAGGATGCCCAGCGTTTCGAAGGGTCTGATGATGATACCCAGCTAGAGGAAGGCAGTAGCGTGAGCGCAGAGAGAGGGGATGCTCAAGAAGGACAGCAATCTGGCAGTCATGTTCCAGCAGCTGCAGCATACTGCCAGATTGGCTCCAGTGATGAGGAGGGAGGGGATGATGAGGTCACTGACTCCACTTGGGTGCCTGATAGGAGAGAGGAGGAGGAGGAGGAGGATGAGGAGGAGGCACATCTCCAACGAGGCAGGATGCCCTCCGGGGGCCAGGGTAAGGGCAGCACACCGACTGAATCACACCGCAGAGCTCCGCCTGTGCAGGGCGCTGCCTCTGCCCGTTATTCCAAAAGTTCTTTGGCGTGGGCCTTTTTTGAGTCGAGTGCATCAGATCGCACCGCTGCTATTTGCAACATATGTCTCAAGCGTATTTCGCGTGGCCAAAACATCATCCGCTTGGGAACCACTTGCTTGACTAGACATATGTTGACCTGCCATGCAGCTCGTTGGCAAGCGTACCTTAAAGACCCACACCAAAGAACAAAGCGGACCTCTCCTTGCTCCTCATCAGCTAGGATCTCCAACCCCACTATACCTTCAGTCCTCTCTGAAATCTGCACTGAGAGGAATTAAGGTGTAGAATTAGATGTGTCACAGCCAAGTACTTGCGGGCACTCTGCTAGCAGTACACCAACGTCCGATTGTAGCAGGCAAATTTCCCTGCCCCAGCTGCTGGACCGTCGAAAGAAGTTCACTCCCAGCCATCCACATGCCTAGCGGTTGAATGCTAGCTTGGCTAAATTGCTAGCAATTCAACTGCTGCCTTTTCAGTTGGTAGACTCGGCCCCCTCCCGTGAGTTTATGCAATGTGCGGTTCCTCAGTGGCAGGTTCCCAAACGCCACTTTTTCTCACGGAAGGCGATACCGGCTCTCTACCGGCATGTGGAAGGCAATGTCCATGCCTCGCTGGACAGGGCGGTCAGCGGTAAGGTGCATATTACCGCTGACTCATGGTCCAGCAGGCATGGACAGGGACGTTACCTTTCTTTCACGGCCCATTGGGTCACTCTTTTGGCAGCTGGGAAGGATGCAGGACAAGGTGCAGTAGTGTTGGAGGTTGTTCCACCGCCACGCCTCCAAAATGCTACTACTGGCTGTGACACACCTCTCTCCTCCACCCCCTCCTCTTCTTCTTCCTCCATCGCCTCTTCCTGTGCTTTGTCCTCGGAACCAGCGGTGCTCCGTAGGCGTTCAAGGGGCTACGCAAGTTCGCAGGCAAAAAGATGCCATGCCGTGCTTGCGCTGGTGTGTTTGGGGGACAGGAGCCACACTGGGGCAGAGGTTCTGTCAGCTCTGCAGGGGCAGGCCGAGAGGTGGTTGACGCCACGCCAGCTTAAGCCAGGAATGGTGGTTTGCGACAATGGCACCAACCTCCTCTCCGCCCTCCGACAAGGACAACTGACCCATGTGCCCTGTGTGGCTCGCGTCCTTAACCTGGTGGTGCAGCGGTTCTTGGGCAGGTACCCGGGCTTACAGGATGTCCTGAGGCAGGCCAGGAAAGTCTGTGTGCATTTCCGCAGATCATATAATGCCAGTGCTCGGCTGGCTGAGCTGCAAAAGGAGTTTAACCTGCCCAAGAACCGCCTTATATGTGACATGCCCACCAGGTGGAACTCAACGTTGGCCATGCTGCAGCGACACTGTACCTCTTGTCCACCTGTTGGCGCATACGCTGCATGGAATAATGGACAGGGCACTTGAGGCAGAATAGAGGCAGGAAGAGGAGGACTTCCTTGCCTCTCAAGGCCCCCTTTACCCAGACAGTGTTCCTTGTGTCCCACCCATCACACAGGAAGAGGACGAGGAGGAGGAGGAGAATTGTGTCAGCATGGAGGTGGAGCATGGCACTCAGCATCAACAGCAGCAAACTTTTAGGGATGATTTACAGTCCCAACAAACCCGTGGACTTGTACGTGGCTGGGAAGAGGTGGCTGCGGATCATGTCGTCCTTAGTGACCCAGAGGACTCCGGACCGAATGCCTCAGCTAACCTACGCTGCATGGCCTCCCTGATCCTGCAAACTCTGCGGAAGGATCCTCGTATTCTTCGGATCAAGGAGAGGGACCATTACTGGCTGGCCACTCTCCTTGATCCACGGTACAAGGGTACGGTTGCGGACCTTATCTTGCCATCACAGAGGGAGCAGAGGATAAGACAACTCCGGGAGGCCTTGCAGAAAGGTCTGTGCAACGCGTTCCCAGAGACTGGGAGGTTACAAACTCCTGGTTCTGGACAACGAGTTGCTGAGGCTTCGGTCAGTAGCAGAAGGAGCGGTGGAGAAGGTGGCCGTCTGACCGATGCGTTCAGACAATTTTTTAGTCCGCAGCCCCAAGGTATGATCAGTTCCAGCAACCATCGCCAGCGTCTGATATACATGGTGCAGGAATACCTAGGGGCAAGGTCAGACTTGGACACCTTTCCCACCGAAAATCCTCTGGCTTACTGGGTCTTGAGGATGGATCACTGACCAGAGCTTGCACAGTATGCAATTGAGCTACTGGCCTGTCCTGCATCCAGCGTTCTTTCAGAACGCACATTCAGTGCTGCTGGAGGCTTTGTCACGGATCACAGGGTGCGTCTGTCCACCGACTCAGTTGATCGACTGACCTTCATGAAGATGAACCAGTCTTGGATCACCACCAGCTACCAAGCACCTGAAGCTGATATAACAGAATAATTTATTTTCAAATGTCACATCCCTTCAAGACTGATGCTGATGCTGAGTGACTGTCCTGTTATGTTGACTGACTATCCTCCTCCTCCTCCATGATCCGATTCTTGATGATAGGTTGGAAGAACTTTTTTGTTTCTGGGTGCCGCCACCAGTGGCTAAGGCCCAATTTTTCAGCCCCTGTTTAACAGGGGCATGTAATTACAATTTTTGATGCAATGCTTTGCAGCAGGGCTCATTCCTGCACTCCAACTAGAGTATCTGGGAGAGGTTGCAGTGTCGTGGCACCAGCACCAGTGCCTAAGGGCCAATTTTTCTGCCCCTGTTTAACAGGGGCATGTAATTACAATTTTTGATGCAATACTTTGCAACAGGGCTCATTGCTGTGCTCCAAGTACAGTATCTGTGAGGGGTTGCAGTGTTGTGGCACCAGTGCCTAAGGCCCAATTTTTCTGCCCCTGTATAACAGGGGCGTGTAATTAAAATTTTTGATGCAATACTTTGCAACAGGGCTCATTGCTGTGCTCCAAGTACAGTATCTGTGAGGGGTTGCAGTGTTGTGGCACCAGTGCATAAGGCCCAATTTTTTTGCCCCTGTTCAACAGGGGCATGTAATTACAATTCTTGATCTAATAATTCACAGCAGGGCCCATTCCTGCGCCCACCAAGAGTAACTGTGAGGGCTTACAGTGTTGTGGCAACACCACCACCACCACCAAAGGCCCAATTTTTCTGCCCCTCTTCAACAGGGGCATGCAATTACAGTTCTTGATCTAATAATTTACAGTAGGGCCCATTCATGCGCCCACCAAGAGTAACTGTGAGGGCTGACAGTGTTGTAGCACCACCACCAAAGGCCCAATTTTTCCTACCACTGTTCAACAATGGCATGTAATTACAATCTGTGATATAATAGTTCACAGCAGGGCGTTCTAGCGCCCACCAAGAGTAACTGTGAGGGCTCACAGTGTTGTGGCAACACCAACATGTAAGGGGCAAATTATATACGGCAGGCCCCTACTTTCAAACATCCAACTTACAAACGACTCCTACTTGCAAACGGAAGGAGACAACAGGAAGTGATAGGAAATCTACCCCTAGGAAGGGAAATTCTCTCCTGTAAGAGTTAATATGGGAAAAGGTGTCTCCTCTCTACTGATGCTTTATCACCAATCCTTGTTTCAATAAAAACCCCACTTTTCAAAAACATTTGTCATTGGGACGGAAAATGAGGTGAAATGTTCTGAACAGGTGCACAGACAGCAAAACAAATGTTAGAGGGGTGATAACCCTTTCCTATGTTTTCCAAAAAGCTTAAAAATAGATTTTTTGGCTGGAGCTACACTTAAACAATGTACCTGTTCAAAATTACAAACAGATTCTACTTAAGAACAAACCCACAGTCCCTGTCTTGTTTACACCGCCTGTATACTGCTGTTCAGAGTATATAGGGCCTTTTTTTATTTTGGGTGCGGGGTTCCCCTTAATATCCATACAAGACCCAAAGGGGCTGGTAATGGGCAAATGTCATTTTGTGCAGGGACAGTTCTAAACACGGGAAACACATGCCACTTCACAGGCATACTTTAGACACCACCCAGGTACGATATTTAAAGGAATATTTCACTTTTTTTTGTTCACTTTATGCATCATTAAAATCACTGCTCCCGAAAAACGGCAGTTTTTAAAACTTCGTTTTGGATTGATACTTGTCCCCTGGGGCAGAACCCGGGTCCCCAAACCCTTTTTTGGACAATAACATGCATATTAGTCGTTATAATTAGCACTTTAGATTTCGAACGTTCGCGTCCATTGTATTTAATAGGGTTCTAACGTTCGTGCGAACTTTCGGTCCGTTCGAAGGTTCTGGTGCGAACCGAACCGGGGGGTGTTCAGCTCATCCCTATAGGCCTGTAATTCTTAGGAATAACTCACTTAAATCTGTCCAAACAAGAATCTAGTAGACATCCCGGGTATGATAAAGTTCAAAAAACTAAATCATAAATTATAATGTAATAAATAACTATAAATAATTCTAACAAATAATAATATAATAATTATAAAAATTATTCAATAATGTAATCAAATCAAAAACACTGAAATTTGCTCAGTTGCAGAATTGTCGCTGTCATTAGATTTAGTGTTTGATGACGAATTTCCCCACAAATCGCTATCGCTCAATTCTGTAAGTGATTCTAATTTATTATCGCTGTTTTCTAGCTGGTCTAAAACCACTTTTGATGTAAAGGGACACTTTTTGGTTGCTATGGACAATCTCCAGTTTCCAGGCAAAAAGAAAAGTTTTTATAATATAAAAGTGCATGCAGGACACTGGACAGACCACTAGGGACAAAGGGGATGTGTTATTATTTGATACAGTACTGTAATATGTACGATTACAGTATACTGTAAGTGTATTGTGTGTTCCACTTTTTTAATTTGGCGCCGAACTCCGCCCCCGTGCGTCGCAACACTCGCAGGGAACGGAGCTTGGCGGCACTCGGCAGTGAGGATCGAGCGAGATGACAGCTCGCAGACACAGCGGGGACACATCGCAGGATCCAGGGACAAGGTAAGTAACTTCCCCTGTATCCTGCGATGCGATCCCGAGTCTGGCTCGGGGTTACCGCTTTAGGTACTGAAATCTTACCCCGAGCCAGACTCGGGAATACCGCCAGGGAGGTTAAACACATCACCATTTGTCTAGGTAAATTTATTTCTTAAAACTGAGGTTCCGACAAATAATTTTTTTTTAAAAGCCAGCAGCTACAAATACTGCAGCTGCTGACTTTTAAAATATGGACACTTACCTGTCCAGCACGCCCGCGATGTCGGCAGCCGAGGTCAAGCAATCGCTCGTCCCTCGGCTGCACCCGTCGCCATACTCGGATAGGGAATCGGGAAGTGAATAGTTGCGGCTTCACTGCCCGGTTCACTACTGCGCATGCACGAGTAGCGCGGCGCGCCGTCACTGGTCCCCGCTCTCTCCTGGGAACAGTGTATTTCCCAGGAGACAGCGGGGGGGGGGGTGCGGGAAGGGGCGCGACTCCCGCCGGAGTCTATGCCCAGAAGTGGGTGCAAATACCTGTCTTAGACAGGTATCTGCACCCCCCCCCCCTGAAAGGTGCCAAATGTGACACCGGAGGGGGGGAGGGTTCCGAAAAGCGGAAGGTCCATTTTTGGGTGGAACTCTGCTTTAAGGTGCTATTGACATAAAATTTTCACCATGTGTCAGTAGCAACCCATGAAATCCATATATACAAAGAAACTAAAACAAATAAGTTCAGAAATTAAGTTATGTGTAATAAAATGGAATGAGATACCAGATGAAATCTATCAGTAATTAGAAGGCAATCCTGCCCCTTGTCAGTGCAAATTAATATCAGCTGGTTCAGTCTCAACTGATGGCCTATAAAAAAGGTGTCTCATTACCAAGGTGTCAACCCAAGAAACATTTCATGATAGGTAAAAGCAAGGAGCTCTCAAGACCTTTACAACCTTTTTACCCACTGTGTGTGTGTGTGTGTGTGTGTGTATATATATATATATATATATATATATATATATATATATATATATATATATATATATAAATATAGTTAGCCCACCCTTTGCAGCTATAACAGCTTCAACTCCTCTGGGAAGGCTGTCCACAAGGTTTAGGAGTGTGTCTATGGGAATGTTTGACCATTCTTCCAGAAGAGCATTTGTGAGGTCAGGCACTGATGTTGGACAAGAAAGCCTGGCTCACAGTCTCTGCTCTAATTCATCCCAAAGGTGTTCTAATGGGTTGAGGTGCAGGCCAGTCAAGTTCCTCCACCCAAATCTAGCTCATCCATGTCTTTATAGGCCTTGCTTTGTGCACAGTCATGTTGGAACAGGAAGGGGCCATCTCCAAACTGTTACCACAAAGTTGGGAGCATGAAATTGTAAAAAATGGTAAGCTGATGCCTTAAGAGTTCCCTTCACTGGAACTAAGGGGCCAAGCCAAACCACTAAAAAACTACCCCACCACCAAATGATTTGGGATGAATAAGAATGGAGACTGCGAGCCAGGCCTTCTCATCCACATCAATGTATTGGGACATCTGCCTTTACACACACATGAAATTTAACAGTATCCCAGTCTTAG
This sequence comes from Rana muscosa, assembly GCA_029206835.1. NCBI lineage: Eukaryota > Metazoa > Chordata > Amphibia > Anura > Ranidae > Rana > Rana muscosa. The sequence goes on along the minus strand of CM055121.1, from coordinate 158,644,998 downwards.
TCCGTAGGGTAGATTTGGCCAACCCTTTGCAGCTATAAAAGCTTCAACTCTTCTTGGAAGGCTGTCCACAAGGTATAGGAGTGAGTCTATGGGAATGTTTGACTGTTCTTCCAGAAATTCATTTGTGAGGTCAGGCATTGATGTGGACATTAATGGCTGTGTGTTGAGTTATTTTGAGGGGACAGCAAATGTACACTGTTATACAAGCTGTACACTCACTACTTTACATTGTAGCAAAGTGTAATTTCTTCATTGTTGTCACATGAAAAGATTTGAGGGGTGTACTCACTTTTGTGAATCTTTCACTGGCTGGGTATGTGGGGTAATGACTGTACCAGTTTGCTGTCGGTACCATATGACAACCATGACCAATCACAGCAAATCACATGACAGTTGTAAACAATAGATGGCTTCCTTTCATGCCATCCATTGTGTACAATTGTGTTGCTAGTTGTGATTGGTCAATGTGATCACATGGTACATACTGGCCAATCACAGCCCATCTGTACCATGTGATTAGCTCAGGCCAATCACAGCTAATCACAGCAAAACAAACTGAATTATTCAATTTCATTCAGTAAAATGCTTGCTAATAGCAACGAAGTTCACTGCTATAAGCAATCATAATGTGTAAAAAATAAATAAATCCCCAGAGTAGTAAAATGTTACTATGGTAACATTATATTGTTCTGGTCACAGTGTGTTAAAATAAATCATAAAAAAAGGAAAACAATTGTAATAATTTTTTTTTTTTTAAATATTATGTTTTTTTTTGTCTTCGAACTGTCACCAGTCAGTGTCCCTGATCACCGCCAAACCAGTTATATGATGATGCTGTACTGCACTGGTGACAGTATGTAAAAAAGAAAATTGAGAATTTTTTTATTATTTTCTTCATTTTCCAAAACATTATGACAAACAATTACAACTTCAAAAAACTCGCCATGTCTCTTATCAAACACACTTGGCTGTCTACTTTCCAAAAAAGGGGTCATTTGGGGGATATTTATACTGTCCTGACATTTTTGGGCCTCAAGAAATGAGATAGGCCGTCAGTACATCAGTGTAAGGCATTTAAAGTTGGTGAGTGTGTTTTCTAAAGGGGAGCGGAATCACTGTCACCTACGGTGTGGTGGAAGATTGAATAGAAAGAATTTTCACTGAGTCGATTTACTGGATTATCTTTATGGACTTTATTTTTATATTTTATTGTACACATAGAGTAATATTTTTTTCACTTGTCACAGGGTTTTAATGCAATAGTTTTTTTACTAAGAATATTCAATACATTATTGTGATATCAGCTATATTTATAGGGGTTAAAATACTACTTACAGTACATCCGGACTAATCAGGTTATTTAAAAAACCCAGTGGTGACTAAAAACTACCAAAAGAAAGTTCTAGTTGTGTTTAGTTTTAGGTGTTTAGTTTGGGTACAGTGTTGCATGACTGCGCAATTGTCATTCAAAGTGTGACAGAGCTGAAAGCTGAAAATTGGCCTAAGCAGGAGGGGGGTAAAAGTTCCCTGTATTGAAGTGGTTAATTACAAGAAAAGGTTATATTCTCCTTGTGTCAAAGGGGAAAATTGTTGTATAAATTATCAGCACAAATTTTAAGAATGTTTTATAGGCTACAAATTTAGTGAATCAATAGTGTGTATTCCAGGGCACTCACGTAGACCCAAAAAATCAATACAAACAACAATATATAGCCTGCATCAAAGTAAAAATATTACCAGTCGAGGATCAGCATGCAGAAATAGTAAAGGGTCTATTTATAAAGAGAATGAGGTGTGAATATCTCAACCATCACCAACAATCCATGTATTTTGACTAATATGTTTATTTCCTAAGATAGTCAGCTCCATCTAGTGTCCACAATGTGATATCTTCCTGATTGTGATATTTGAGGAAATTACCGCAATATGGCCATTAGATGGAGCTAAAAAAATCTAATCAAATAAACATATTATTCAAATTATGGGGATTATTCCTGAGGCCTATGCAAATAGATGCTTTAGTGTTGTTCAATTTTAATGACAATGCATTGTAATATGCAATATAAACATTAAAGACCATCACAATATGTTCCTGTTCATGTAGAGCACAGGATGGACCCTGACAAGAACTGGGAAACAGCTGCAGGAAAATTAGGTTTTGAGTATTATTTGTGCCAAAACATTTTAACCCAGCACAAATAATAATGCAGAGCGCAGGATGGACTCTGGCAAGAAATATTATTTTTTTTGCAACTGCAACCTCTCTCTCTCTCTCCATAAAAGCATTGTTAGCTGCCCCTCACTAAATGTAAACCCATTGACAAAGGGCAGCCGAAAGAACATTCTTTTATAGTGCGTTGGCTTGGTTTTAGCCAAAAGCCATCATCGATGGTTAATGATAGTTTTTGCAATATATTGTGAAACATTCAGCTGGGCAGTTCCCACCAAACTTTCTGAAAGTTTGTACTGAGTCTACACCTCTGAAGAGCTGAAATTTGGTCAGTACCAGGTTTTGGCCCAAACTCAAAGCTCACTCCTAGAGGTAAGAAGAGAAAAGCATGCCCCCTTAAGTTGGTAGTTAGTACGAGGAAAACTGCTCACTTACCTTAGTGGTCACTGTCAGTAGATGGAAAATGTATCACTTATATTGGTGATCGGAAGGAGGATGTTCCCATACATCAGTGGTCAGTAGGAGGAAGAATGCTTACATTTTTGGTTCATGTAGCCATGGTAGGTCAATCCCCAACTTGTAGCTCATTGGACCAGCAAGTAAAATGACCACTTACAGGTGAAACTCGAAAAATTTGAATATCGTGCAAAAATTCATTTATTTCACTAATGCAACTTAAAAGATGAAACTAATATATGAGATAGACTCATTACATGCAAAGCAAGATAGTTCAAGCTGTGATTTGTCATAATTGTGATTAGGGATGAGCTTCGAGTTCGAGTCGAACTCATGTTCGACTCGAACATTGCCTGTTCACCCGTTCGCCGAACAGCGAACAAATTGGGGTGTTCGCGGCAAATTCGAAAAATCTATGGGAGAAATCTAAAGTGCTAATTATAAAGGCTTATATGCAAGTTATTGTCCTAAAAAGTGTTTGGGGACCCGGGTCCTGCCCCAGGGGACATGTATCAATGCAAAAAGAAGTTTTAAAAACGGCCGTTTTTTCGGGAGCAGTGATTTTAATAATGCTTAAAATGAAAAAATAAAAGTGAAATATTCCTTTAAATTTCGTACCTGGGGGGTGTGTATGATATGCATGTAAAGTGGTGCATGTTTCCCGTGCTTAGAACTGTCCCTGCAAAAAATGTCATTTTTGAAAGAAAAAAATGCATTTAAAACTGACTCGCGGCTATTAATGAATTGTCGGCTCCCGGCAATACATACAAAAGTCATTGATAAAAAAAAAAAAAAAGCGTGGGGGTTCCCCAGAATTCAATTACCAGGCCCTTCAGGTCTGGAATGGATATTAAGGGGAACCCCGCCGCAAATTCAAAAAAAAATTGACGTGGGGTTCCCCCAAATATCCATTCCAGGCCCTTCAGATCTGGCATGGATTTTAAGGGGAACTCCACCCCAAATTTAAAAAAAAAATGGCATGGAGTCCCCCTAAAAATCCATACCAGACCCCTTATCCGAGCACGCAACCTGGCCGGCCGCAGGGGAAAAGGGGGGGACGAGAGAGCGGCCCCCCCTCCCTCCTGAACCGTACCAAGCCACATGCCCTCAACATGGGGAGGATGTCCCCATGTTGATGGGGACAAGGGCCTCATCCCCACAACCCTTGCCCGGTGGTTGTGGGGGTCTGCGGGCAGGGGGCTTATCGGAATCTGGAAGACCCCTTTAACAAAGGGGACCCCCAGATCCCGGCCCCCCCCTATGTAAATTGGTAAGGGGTACATTGTACCCCTACCATTTCACGAAGAAAGCGTAAAAAAATGTTTAAAAAAACACACAAACACCTTGAAAAAGTCCTTTATTTTAAAAAAAAAAAAAAAAACAGCGGTGAAATCCAGTGTCCCACGGCGATCCCGATGTCCAGCGCTGTCCTTCATTGGTTGTGCCTGAGCGGACCTGATGGGGAACTCCCTCTCAGTATTTTAAATGTATAGACCCGCCCCTTCTAAAGTTCCCCATCAGGTCCGCTCAGCGGACCAGATGCGGAACATGAGAAGGGGCGGGTCTATACATGTATTACCACAGTGAGAGAAGTTCCCCATCAGGTCCGCCTCCTCGGTATGTCGGACCCGCCTACGTCATTGGCTTGAGCGGGGAACTTCCTTCACTGTGTAATTTAAATTTACATAGTGAAGGAAGTTCCCCGCTCAAGCCAATGACGTAGGCGGGTCCGACATACCGAGGGGGCGGACCTGATGGGGAACTGCTCTCACTTTGGTAATACATGTATAGACCCGCCCCTTCTCATGTTCCGCATCTGGGGAACTTTAGAAGGGGCGGGTCTATACATTTAAAATACTGAGAGGGAGTTCCCCATCAGGTCCGCTCAGGCACAACCAATGAAGGACAGCGCTGGACATCGGGATCACCGCGGGACACTGGATTTCACCGCTGGAATGTTTTTTTTTTTGTTTTTGTTTTTTTTTAATAAAGGACTTTTTCAAGGTGTTTGTGTGTTTTTTTTAAACATTTTTTTACGCTTTCTTCGTGAAATGGTAGGGGTACAATGTACCCCTTACCAATTCACATGGGGGGGGCCGGGATCTGGGGGTCCCCTTTGTTAAAGGGGTCTTCCAGATTCCGATAAGCCCCCCGCCCGCAGACCCCCACAACCACCGGGCAAGGGTTGTGGGGATGAGGCCCTTGTCCCCATCAACATGGGGACATCCTCCCCATGTTGAGGGCATGTGGCTTGGTACGGTTCAGGAGGGAGGGGGGGCCGCTCTCTCGTCCCCCCCTTTTCCCCTGCGGCCGGCCAAGTTGCGTGCTCGGATAAGGTGTCTGGTATGGATTTTTAGGGGGACTCCACGCCATTTTTTTTTAAATTTGGGGTGGAGTTCCCCTTAAAATCCATGCCAGATCTGAAGGGCCTGGAATGGATATTTGGGGGAACCCCACGTCAATTTTTTTTAAAATTTGCGGCGGGGTTCCCCTTAATATCCATTCCAGACCTGAAGGGCCTGGTAATTGAATTCTGGGGAACCCCCACGCTTTTTTTTTTTTTTATCAATGACTTTTGTATGTATTGCCGGGAGCCGACAATTCATTAATAGCCGCGAGTCAGTTTTAAATTTTTTTCTTTCAAAAATGACATTTTTTGCAGGGACAGTTCTAAGCACGGGAAACATGCGCCACTTCACATGCATATCATACACACCCCCCAGGTACGAAATTTAAAGGAATATTTCACTTTTATTTTTTCATTTTAAGCATTATTAAAATCACTGGTCCCGAAAAAACGGCCGTTTTTAAAACTTCTTTTTGCATTGATACATGTCCCCTGGGGCAGGACCCGGGTCCCCAAACACTTTTTAGGACAATAACTTGCATATTAGCCTTTATAATTAACACTTTAGATTTCGAACGTTCGAGTCCATTGTATTTAATAGGGTTCTAAAGTTTACACGAACATTTTGTCTGTTCGCAGGTTCTGGTGCGAACCGAACAGGGGGGTGTTCGGCTCATCCCTGATTGTGATGATTATGGCTTACAGCTCATGAAAACCTCAAATCCACAATCTCAGAAAATTTGAATATTGTGAAAAGGTGCAATATTCTAGGCTCAAAGTGTCCCACTCTAATCAGATAATTAAGCCATAACTCCTGCAAAGGGTTCCTGAGCCTTTAAATGGTCTCTGTCTGGTTCAGTAGGAATCACAATCATGGGAAAGACTGCTGACCTGACAGTTGTGCAGAAAACCATCATTGACACCCTCCATAAGGAGAGAAAGCCTCAAAAAGGTAATTGCAAAAGAAGTTGGATGTTCCCAAAGTGCTGTATAAAAGCACATTAATAGAAAGTTATGTGGAAGGGAAAAGTGTGGAAGAAATAGATGCACAAGCAGCAGGGATGACGGCAGCCTGGAGAGGATTGTCAAGAAAAGGCCATTCAAAAGTGTTGGGGACTTTCACAAGGAGTGGACTGAGGCTGGAGTCAGTGCATCAAGAGCCACCACACACAGACGGATCCTGGATATGGGCTTCAAATGTCGTATTCCTCTTGTGAAGCCACACCTGAACAACAAACAATGTCAGAAGCGTCTTACCTGGGCTAAAGAAAAACAGACCTGGTCTGTTGTTCAGTGGTCCAAAGTCCTCTTTTCTGATGAGAGCAAATTTGGAAACCAAGGACCCAGAGTATGGAGGAAGAATAGAGAGGCACACACTGCAAGATGCTTGAAGTCCCGTGTAAAGTTTCCACAGTTTGTGTTGATTTGGGGAGCCATGTCATCTGCTGGTGTTGGTCCACTGTGCTTCATTAAGTCCAGGGTCAACGCAGCCGTCTACCAGGAAATTTTGGAGCACTTCATGCTTCCTTCCGCAGACAAGCTCTATGGGGATGCTGACTTAATTTTCCAGCAGGACTTGACACCTGCCCACACTGCCAAAAGCACCAAAACCTGGTTCAATGACCGTGGGATTACTGTGCTTGATTGGCCAGCAAAATCGCCTGACCTGAACCCCATAGAGAATCTATGGGGCCAAGAGAAAGATGAGAGACATGAGACCGAACAATGCAGAAGAGCGGAAGGCCGATATTGAAGCATCCTGGTCTTCCATAACACCTCAGCAGTGCCACAGTCTGATAGCTTCCATGCCACGCCGCATTGAGGCAGTAATTGCTGCAAAAGGGGCCCAAACCAAGTACTGAGTGCATGCTTATACTTTTCAGAGGTCCAATATTGTTCTCTGTAAAATCCTTGTTTTATTGATTGCATGTAATATTCAAATTTTCTGAGATTGTGGATTTGAGGTTTTCATGAGCTGTAAGCCATAATCATCACAATTATGACAAATCACGGCTTGAACTATCTTGCTTTGCATGTAATGAGTCTATCTCATATATTAGTTTCACCTTTTGAGTTGTATTAGTGAAATAAATGAACTTTTGCACGATATTCAAATTTTTTGAGTTTCACCTGTATATTGGTGGTCAGTAGAAGGAAGAATGCCCCTCACATCAGTGGTCAGTAGGAGAAGGAATTCTTCTTTAAGCTGGTGGTCAGTAGGAGGAAATTACTGCTTTACATTGGAGGTCAATAGGAGGAGAATGCTCCCTCAGGTGTTAAACCAGTATTAAGAAGAATGCCTGTATAAATGGGTGGTCAGTGGGGGTATGTAGACTAGCAGAGCAAAATCACTAGCAACAGGATTACTTTGCAGTGCAGCAAAAAAAAAAAATGCTTACCTGGATCCAGGCATCACAAGTGACTTCCTGTTATAACATTGACGGAGAAGTGCCACACTCATCTTAACAGTGGGTAAGTGATGCATAGAACTAGGTGAGTGTTATCCGTTCCCTGGAGAGTTTAGTTAGTGTGACCTATCCCTAACACACATATGAAGATATGCACTCAACAAACATATACACACACACAATACACACATATGCACTAAAGACATGTAGCCCACTTTTGGGGGGTCATGGGAAATAACCCTCCCCAAACAGGTTATAGTGCTATACCTGCAAATAGTTAGGACTAGGAGAACCAGAACCTTCACAAAGTGGAAGAGTGGGTTTAACAATACATTTTCAGTGTCTCCACCCAAAACAAGACCTCTGTGAGCAGAGGGGATTCCCTTCCTGGATAATTAAGTACTAATCTAAGCAAAGTAATTAGGAGCGGAAAAACAACTGCACTCAGCATATAACAAAAAACATACTTTTATAAATACACACCAGTATAAAAATAATGCAAACTTTATATGATAAAAGATTAGTAATAGTACATACATCCAATATACAAACATATGACATGTGCCTATTTGCCATAGTTTGCTATCACTCGCCAATAATCTGCAGATTTTGTGTTTAGACGCAAAGTCAAGTGGTGACCATACCAAACACGTCGACAACGCAGCTTACATTCTGACCAATGGTTAAAGAAATACTACTCTAGAGGTTCCAATATTTTGAATTAAGTTTCCACAAAACCAAATCAAAGTGGTGTTTAATAAAGTGAAGTGTAATACATCACAGGATCACAGGGTCACAGGAATAGAAAATGTAATAATAACCACAGTTAACCACTTGCCGACCAGCCGCCGTCATTATACGGCGGCAGGTCGGCATGATCTCGCGAACCGTCGTAGCTGTATGTCGGTCCCTTTAAGTGGGATAGCAGGAGCGCGTGCACAGCCGCTGCACCGCGGGGGTGCCGATGTGCGTGGCCGGTGGTCGCGATGACCGCTGGCTATGCGCGATCGTGGGCACGAGATGCAGAACAGGGACGTGTGTGTGTGTAAACACACACATCCCAGTTCTGTGAGGAAAGGCAGATCGTGAGTTCCTACTAGCTAGGAACCACGATCTGTCATTTCCTCCAGTCACTCCCATCCCCCTACAGTTAGAACACACACTAGGGAACACACTTAACCTCTTGATCGCCCAATAGTCTTAGCCCCTTCACTGCCAGTGACATTTATACAGTAATCAGTGCATTTTTATAGCACTGATCGCTGTATAATTGTGAATGGACCCAAAAATGTGTAGATCTTTCCGCCATAATGTCACAGTCCCAATAAAAATCGCTGATCAGCGCCATTACTACCATAAATCTATCCCCTATTTGTAGACGCTATAACTTTTGCAAAACCAATCAATATACACTTATTGCGATTTTTATTACCAAAAATATGTACAAGAATACATATCGGCCTAAACTGAGGAAAAAATTAGCTTTCTTTAAAAAAAATTGGGGATATTTATTATAGCAAAAAGTACAAAATATAGTTTTTTTCAAAATTGTTGTTCTTTTTTTGTTTATAGCGCAAAAAATAAAATCCGCCTAGATGATCAAATACCACCTAAAGAAAGCTCTATTTGTGGGAAAAAAGAACGTCAATTTTGTTTGGGTACAACATCGCACGACCGTGCAATTGTCAGTTAAAGCGACACAGTGCCATATCGCAAAAAAAGGCTTGGTCATTGAGCAATCAAATCTTCCAGGGCTGAAGTGGTTAACCATGTCTTAAGATGAGCTTGTGCTTTAACTAATTGATTGACTGTTTCTATTTATACATGTGCATCACTTTCTCTTGCACTCTTGTCATTAAAAAAAATAATGTAATCTTTAGGCTAAAATCTCTGTGTGCATTTTGTAAATGACCTTACCTTTGCATTCTGACATCCATCTATGACTACATCAGCAGCAGCAGCAGATCCAGGACAGCCAATAAGAATTTTGGGGCTCCTTACACAGCTTTAGACCTGGGCCCCCACCGGGCCTGACCACCAGCATTCCCCATGGCTCACCTATTTACTGTCCCACCGAGTCCACCCACTGGCCATCCCCAGGCCCGGATTTACTCCCTTTGCCGCCCCAAGGCCGGGTCCTTCAATGCCGCCCCCCCACCATCACATGGGGGGGGGGCGGGGGGGCGACGCGTGGGGGGGGATAATCGATTTTTCGCAGACAATGACTGGTGTTAGTGCTTCAATCATTCCGGCACCATGGTTGTTATGGTGTCCAGGATGATTGAAATGCATTGTTTCTATCATTACATTGTAATATAAAATGAAATAGTTCAACTCACCATAAAGCAGAATGAGTGGGAGCCCTCAGCGTGTCACTTGCCACCATCGCTTGTCACCAGATGGGAATGTCACTTGCCACGCTGCCTGCCACCAGATGGGAATGTCACTTGCACTCTCTGCCCCCGTCTCTCACTCTCTATCTGCCTCTGTCTCTCTCTGCCTCTCTCTCTGTCTCTGCCTCTCTCTCTCTCTCTTTGCCTCTGTCTCTCTCTCTCTCTCTTTGCCTCTCTCTGCCTCTCTCTCTCTCTGCCTCTCTCTCTCTCTTTGGATCTCTCTCTCTTTGCCTCTCTCTCTGCCTCTGTCTCTCTCTCTCTCTTTGCCTCTGTCTCTCGCTCTCTTTGCCTCTGTCTCTCGCTCTCTCTTTGCCTCTGTCTCTCGCTCTCTCTTTGCCTCTGTCTCTCGCTCTCTCTTTGCCTCTGTCTCTCGCTCTCTCTTTGCCTCTGTCTCTCGCTCTCTCTTTGCCTCTGTCTCTCGCTCTCTCTTTGCCTCTGTCTCTCTCTCTCTCTGTGCCTCTGTCTCTCTCAGTGCCTGTCTCTCTCTCTCAGTGCCTCTGTGTCTCTCTCTCTCTCAGTGCCTCTGTCTCTCTACCTCACTCTCTCTCTCTCTCTCAGTGACTCTGTCTCTCTGCCTCGCTCTCTCTTTGCCTCTGCCGCTCTGTCTCTGCCTCCGTTTTTCTCCCCAGTCTGTGTTCCTCCTCACCTGCTTGTCCTGCATCATGGACATAGGCCTGGAGGATAGGAGGAGGCGGCCGCCATGTTTGTTTAGTGTCCCGGGCACTGTGATTGGGCGTATGGAGGTCATGTGCAGAGGGGGGAGTTCAAGATCACGGACAGGCCAGCCCCACGCCGCACATGACCCCCATGGCCCAATCACAGGGCGCCGGACTTTGAAAAATGGCGGCCGGAGCTTCAGGCGACCGGGGACACAGTAAATGAATTTTAGGAGGACTTGTCTCCTCCGCGGCGCCGCCCTTTCACACAGTGCCGCCCCGAGGCCTGGCCTTGTTGGCCTTGTGGGAAATCCGGCCCTGGCCATCCCACCAAGTCCTTCAGCGCACCCACTTTTATTTTAACACTTTTACAACTTAATTTATCCTCCATCCCATGTCTTCCTCCTCCTCTAGTCCCATCTCCTCCATCCCACACCCTCCTCCTCCATCCCATATCCTCTTCCTTCTACAATCCATATCTTCCTCCCCAAGTCCCATCTCCCCCATCCGCCATTCAATGAACTTCCTGACTTAAGCCATGTCTCTGCACTTCCTGTTTGCCAAATTATTGTGCTCCCTTCAGCCAGTGTCTCGCTCTCGTCTTCCCTGCTGCCGTACATATTATGCTACCACTCGTTATTGTCCGCTGGCTTGTTCCTAGACCATGCTTCTGACTGAACCCAACTTGAAACTACTCCCTACTGACCTTTAGCTTGTTTTACTGACTACGCTTCTGTTTGATCCTTACCTGCTTATCTGCTTTTGGACCCCGGCTTGCTCACCTCCTGGTGGGGCGACCCTGAGGGCCACAACCTGGAACTAACATGCAGCAATTTCGATCTGTGCCATCAGTAGTCCTGGTGAACACCGGTTAGTAAACTTTACTGGTAAACTTTACTACCCCCTTAAAAGGTATTTTTCTTAAATGTTTGCCATAGTGAACTTTGCTTTGCTTCAGATGCCTAATCAGATTTTAAGAAAAAAAAATAAAAATGGAAACCCACAAATAAGAGTTTTAGGAATTGAGCTATCACCAACCCTTCAACTGAAATTGCCACAACTTCACTATTTGTCTTAAAAGACTTACTGCTGTACACAATCTCAATATGTTTGATATTTTGTCTTCTTCAATTCATTACTTTTCTTAGCAGTGCATACAATTCTTAGTTGTCAAATAATGTCCATTCTTTTATTCCTAACACTGTGCTCCTTTTATTAATTTAGAACATTTATGTTAATTGTGTGCAATGTACAGTATATCGCTATGTCAATAACAGGAAAAAAATTTGGACATGTTAGCCAAGTTGGCCATTACTATCTGGTATCACTCTGTAAATCACATTCTAATTCTCCATAAAAGAAACAGAAAGGCCAATGAAAAAGGGTTAAACTCTGTACGACCTGCTTGTCCCAGTACATTTCTATGGTATATATTAGTGATGAGCCGAACACCCCCGGGTTCGGTTCGCACCAGAACCCGCGAACGGACCGAAAGTTCGTACGAACAATAGAACCCTATTAAATACAATGGATGCGAACGTTCGAATTCTAAAGTGCTAATTATAACAACTATTATGCATGTTATTGTCCTAAAAAGGGTTTGGGAACCCGGGTTCTGCACCAGGGGACATGTATCAATGCAAAAAGAAGTTTTAAAAACGGTAGTTTTTCGGGAGCAGTCATTTTAATGATGCATAAAGTGAAAAAAAAAAAGTCAAATATTCCTTTAAATATCGTACCTGGGGGGTGTCTAAAGTATGCCTGTGAAGTGCCACGTGTTTCCCGTGTTTAGAACTGTCCCTGCACAAAATGACACTTCTAAAGGAAAAAAAAGCCATTTAAAACTGCTTGCGGCTTTAATGTAATGTCTGGTCCCGGTAATATGGATGAAATTCTTTAAGAAAAATGGCATAGCTACCCCATGACCCCCCCCCCTACCCCAGCCCATTACCAGCCCCTTTGGGTCTTGTATGGATATTAAGGGGAACCCCGCACATAAAATAAAAAAGGCCCTATATACTCTGAACAGCCGTATACAGGCGGTGCATACAAGACAGGGACTGTAGGTTTGTTCTTATGTAGAATCTGTTTGTAATTTTGAACAGGTACATTGTTGAAGTGTAGCTCCAGCCCAAAAATCTATTTTTAAACTTTTTGGAAAACATAGGTAAGGGTTATCACCCCTGTAACATTTGTTTTGCTGTCTGTGCCCCTGTTCAGAACATTTCACCTCACTTTCCGTCCCAATGACAACTGTTTTTGAAATGTGGTGTTTTTCTTGAAACAAGGATTGCTGATAAAGCATCAGTACAGAGGAGACACCTTTCTCCCATATTTATTCTTACAGGAGAGAATTTTCCTTCCTAGTGGTAGATTTCCTCTCACTTCCTGTTGTCTTCTTGCGTTTGCAAGTAGGAGTCGTTTGTAAGTTGGATGTTTGAAAGTAGGGACCTGCCGTATATACTCTGCAGAAATAGGCCCCTTAGTTGTTGGTGTTGGCACAACACTGTAAGCACTCACAGTTACTCTTGGTTGGTGCTGGAACGCCCTGCTGTCAACTATTATATCAGGAATTTTAATTACATATAATTGTTGAACAGTGGTAGTAAAAATTGGGCCTTTGATGGTGGTGCTGGTGCCACAACACTGTAAGCCCTGACAGTTACTCTTGGTGGGTGCAGCAATGGGCCCTGCTGTGAATTATTAGATCAAGAATTGTAATTGCATGCCCCTGTTGAACAGGGGCTGAAAAATTGGGCCTTTCGTGGTGGTGGTGGTGGTGGTGGTGTTGCCACAACACTGTAAGCCCTCAGAGTTACTCTTGGTGGGTGCAGGAATGGGCCCTGCTGTGAATTATTAGATCAAGAATTGTAATTACATGCCCCTTTTGAACAGGGGCTGAAAAATTGGGCCTTTCGTGGTGGTGGTGGTGGTGGCGTTGCCACAACACTGTAAGCCCTCAGAGTTACTCTTGGTGGGTGCAGCAATGGGCCCTGCTGTGAATTATTAGATCAAGAATTGTAATTACATGCCCCTTTTGAACAGGGGCTGAAAAATTGGGCCTTTCGTGGTGGTGGTGGCGTTGCCACAACACTGTAAGCCCTCAGAGTTACTCTTGGTGGGTGCAGCAATGGGCCCTGCTGTGAATTATTAGATCAAGAATTGTAATTACATGCCCCTTTTGAACAGGGGCTGAAAAATTGGGCCTTTCGTGGTGGTGGTGGTGGTGGCGTTGCCACAACACTGTAAGCCCTCAGAGTTACTCTTGGTGGGTGCAGCAATGGGCCCTGCTGTGAATTATTAGATCAAGAATTGTAATTACATGCCCCTTTTGAACAGGGGCTGAAAAATTGGGCCTTTCGTGGTGGTGGTGGTGGTGGCGTTGCCACAACACTGTAAGCCCTCAGAGTTACTCTTGGTGAGTGCAGCAATGGGCCCTGCTGTGAATTATTAGATCAAGAATTGTAATTACATGCCCCTTTTGAACAGGGGCTGAAAAATTGGGCCTTTCGTGGTGGTGGTGGCGTTGCCACAACACTGTAAGCCCTCAGAGTTACTCTTGGTGGGTGCAGCAATGGGCCCTGCTGTGAATTATTAGATCAAGAATTGTAATTACATGCCCCTTTTGAACAGGGGCTGAAAAATTGGGCCTTTCGTGGTGGTGGTGGCGTTGCCACAACACTGTAAGCCCTCAGAGTTACTCTTGGTGGGTGCAGCAATGGGCCCTGCTGTGAATTATTAGATCAAGAATTGTAATTACATGCCCCTTTTGAACAGGGGCTGAAAAATTGGGCCTTTCGTGGTGGTGGTGGTGGTGGCGTTGCCACAACACTGTAAGCCCTCAGAGTTACTCTTGGTGGGTGCAGCAATGGGCCCTGCTGTGAATTATTAGATCAAGAATTGTAATTACATGCCCCTTTTGAACAGGGGCTGAAAAATTGGGCCTTTCGTGGTGGTGGTGGCGTTGCCACAACACTGTAAGCCCTCAGAGTTACTCTTGGTGGGTGCAGGAATGGGCCCTGCTGTGAATTATTAGATCAAGAATTGTAATTACATGCCCCTTTTGAACAGGGGCTGAAAAATTGGGCCTTTCGTGGTGGTGGTGGTGGTGGCGTTGCCACAACACTGTAAGCCCTCAGAGTTACTCTTGGTGGGTGCAGCAATGGGCCCTGCTGTGAATTATTAGATCAAGAACTGTAATTGCATGCCCCTGTTGAACAGGGGCTGAAAAATTGGGCCTTAGGCACTGGTGGCACAACACTACAACCCCTCACAGATACTGTACTTGGAGCACAGCATTGAGCCCTGTTGCAAAGTATTGCTTCAAAAATTGTAATGACACGCCCCTGTTAAACAGGGGCTGAAAAATTGGGCCTTAGGCACTGGTGCCACAACACTCCAACCCCTCACAGATACTGTACTTGGAGCACAGCAATGAGCCCTATGGCAAATTATTGCTAAAAAAATTGTAATTACACGCCCCTGTAAAACAGGGGCTGAAAAATTGGGCCTTAGCCACTGGTGGCGGCACCCATAAACAAAAATGATCTTCCAAGCTATCATCATCAATCGTATCATTGAGGACTCGGAGGAGGAGGATAGCCAGTCAACATAACAGCACAGGCACTCAGCATCAGCATCAGTCTTGAAGGGATGTGACATGTTAAAATCAATTAGTCTGTTATATCAGCATCAGGTGTGTGGTAGCTGGTGGTGATCCAAGACTGGTTCATCTTGATGAAAGTCAGTCGATCAACCGAGTCGGTGGACAGGCGCACCCTGTGATCCGTGACAAATCCTCCAGCAGCACTGAATGTGCGTTCCGAAAGAACGCTGGATGCAGGACAGGCCAGTAGCTCAATTGCATACTGTGCAAGCTCTGGCCAGTGATCCATCCTCAAGACCCAGTAAGCCAGAGGATTTTCGGTGGGGAAGGTGTCCAAGTCTGACCTTGCCCCTAGATATTCCTGCACCATGTTTATCAGACGCTGGCGATGGTTGCTGGAACCGATCATACTTTGGGGCTGCGGACTAAAGAATTGCCTGAACGCATCGGTCAGACGGCCACCTTCCCCACCGCTCCTTCTTTGACTGGCCGAAGCCTCAGCAACTCGTTGTCCAGGACCAGGAGTTTGTAACCTCCCAGTCTCTGGGAACGCGTTGCACAGACCTTTCTGCAAGGCCTCCCGGAGTTGTCTCATCCTCTGCTCCCTCTGCGACGGTAACATAAGGTCCGCAACCTTACCCTTGTACCGTGGATCAAGGAGAGTGGCCAGCCAGTAATGGTCCCTCTCCTTGATCCGAAGAATACGAGGATCCTTCCGCAGACTTTGCAGGATCAGGGAGGCCATGCAGCGTAGGTTTGCTGAGGCATTCGCTCCGGAGTCCTCTGGGTCACTAAGGACGACATGATCCGCAGCCACCTCCTCCCAGCCACGTACAAGTCCACTGGTTTCTTGGGACTGTAAATCATCCCTAAAAGACTGCTGCTGATGATGCTGAGTGCCAGCCTCCACCTCCATGCTGACACAATCCTCCTCCTCCTCCTCCTCCTCTTCCTGTGCGATGGGTGGGACAGAAGGAACACTGTCTGGGTAAAGGGGGCCTTGAGAGGCAAGGAAGTCCTCCTCTTCCTGCCTCTGTTCTGCCTCAAGTGCCCTGTCCATTATTCCACGCAGCGTGTGCTCCAACAGGTGGACAAGAGGTACAGTGTCACTGATGCATGCACTGTCACTGCTCACCATCCTCGTGGCCTCCTCAAATGGTGCCAGGACAGTGCATGCATCCCTGATCATGCCCCACTGGCGTGGAGAAAAAAAACCAAGGTCCCCTGACCCTGTCCTGGTGCCGTAGTCGCACAGGTACTCATTAATGGCCCTCTGCTGCGTGTGCAGCCGCTGCAGCATGGCCAACGTTGAGTTCCACCTGGTGGGCATGTCACATATAAGGCGGTTCTTGGGCAGGTTCAACTCCTTTTGCAGCTCAGCCAGGCGAGCACTGGCATTATAAGATCTGCGGAAATGCACACAGACTTTCCTGGCCTGCCTCAGGACATCCTGTAAGCCCGGGTACCTGCCCAAGAACCGCTGCACCACCAGGTTAAGGACGTGAGCCACACAGGGCACATGGGTCAGTTGTCCCTGTCGGAGGGCGGAGAGGAGGTTGGTGCCATTGTCGCAAACCACCATTCCTGGCTTAAGCTGGCGTGGCGTCAACCACCTCTCGGCCTGGCCCTGCAGAGCAGACAGGACCTCTGCCCCAGTGTGGCTTCTGTCCCCCAAACACACCAGCGCAAGCACGGCATGGCATCTTTTTGCCTGCGTACTTGCGTAGCCCCGTGAACGGCTACGGAGCACCGCTGGTTCATAGGACAAACCACAGGAAGAGGCCATGGAGGAAGAAGAAGAGGAGGGGGTGGAGGAGAGAGGTGTGTCACAACCAGTAGTAGCATTTTGGAGGCGTGGCGGTGGAACAACCTCCAACACTACTGCACCTTGTCCTGCATCCTTCCCAGCTGCCAAAAGAGTGACCCAATGGGCCGTGAAAGAAAGGTAACGTCCCTGTCCATGCCTGCTGGACCATGAGTCAGCGGTAATATGCACCTTACCGCTGACCGCCCTGTCCAGCGAGGCCAAGACATTGCCTTCCACATGCCGGTAGAGAGCCGGAATAGCCTTCCGTGAGAAAAAGTGGCGTTTGGGAACCTGCCACTGAGGAACCGCACATTGCACAAACTCACGGGAGGGGGCCGAGTCTACCAACTGAAAAGGCAGCAGTTGAAGCGCTAGCAATTTAGCCAAGCTAGCATTCAACCGCTGGGCATGTGGATGGCTGGGAGTGAACTTCTTTCGACGGTCCAGCAGCTGGGGCAGGGAAATTTGCCTGCTAGAATCGGACGTCGGTGTACTGCTAGCAGAGTGGCCGCAAGTACTTGGCTGTGACACACCTAATTCTACACCTTCATTCCTCTCAGTGCATGTTTCAGAGAGGACTGAAGTTATAGTGGGGTTGGAGATCCCAGCTGATGCGGTGCAAGGAGAGGTCCGCTTTGTTCTTTGGTGTGGGTCTTTGAGGTAGGCTTGCCAACGAGCTGCATGGCAGGTCAACATATGTCTGGTCAGGCATGTGGTACCCAAGCGGCTGATGTTTTGGCCACGCGATATACGCTTGAGACATATGTTGCAAACAGCAGCTGTGCGATCTGATGCACTAGCCTCAAAAAAGGCCCACACCAAGGAACTTTTTGAATGACGGGCAGAGGCAGCGCCCTGCACAGGCGGAGCTCTGCGGTGTGATTCCATCGGTGTACTGCCCTTACGCTGGCCACCAAAGGGCATCCTGCCTCATTGGAGATGTGCCTCCTCCTCATCCTCCTCCTCTCTACTATTAGGCACCCACGTGGAGTCAGTGACCTCATCATCCCCTCCCTCCTCATCACTGGAGCCAATCTGGCAGTATGCTGCAGCTGCTGGAACATGACTGCCAGATTGGTGTCCTTCTTGAGCATCCCCTCTGTCTGCTCTCACGCTACTGCCTTCCTGTAGCTGGGTTTCATCATCAGACCCTTCGAAACGCTGGGCATCCTCCTGGAGCATGTACCCAACACTGTGCTCAAACAGTTCGGGGGACTCCTCAGGAGGAGGACATGGTGGGTCTAGGGAAGGAGTGACTGATGATGAGTCTGACATTGATACCAGGGAAGAGGACGCTTTGGCAGCTGCTTTGCCAGTACCCTGAGCCTGGGTGAGAGAGGATGAGGAGGAGGAGGAGGGCTTGGTCATCCACTCTACCAAGTCTTCGGCATGATGTGGCTCAACATGTCCAGCTGCCGAAAAGAAGGACAAGCGTGTCCCATGGCCATGTGCTGATGACAATGCACCGCGTCCACGACCAGCACTGTTGCCCCCAGACACAGAGCCTGCTTGCCCTCTTTTATTGCCTCCTGACTGTCTGCCTCTCCTTGTTTGCCTTCCAGACATTCTAATAGATGGCCTGCAGGGAGATGGGAAAAAAGCAATAAGGGCTACCTTCAGGTGTCCTTCTCTGTCCCTTTACTTAAGGATTTCTAAATATGGTTGAGGATGATTGCTTTTGCACAGAATAGCACAACGACAATTTCCCTGACTGTCAAAAAAACAAGAATTTCAAAGATGGTTGATGAGGAATGCTTTAGCACACTATAGCACAAGGAGAATTTCCCTCACTGTCCTTCCCTGTCCCTAGAAACAAGGATTCGCACAGTGAAAGAAACTGACACTCTCCCTACCTAGAGTTTTCTGTCCCTAGAAAAAATGTTTTTTTAAAGCACACTATAGCACAAGGAGAATTCCCCTCACTTTCCTTCTTTGTCCCTAGAAACAAGGATTCGCACAGTGAAAGAAACTGACACTCTCCCTACCTAGAGTTTTCTGTCCCTAGAAAAAATGTTTTTTTAAAGCACACTATAGCACAAGGAGAATTCACTCACTGTCCTTCCCTGTCCCTAGAAACAAGGATTCGCACAGTGAAAGAAACTGACACTCTCCCTACCTAGAGTTTTCTGTCCCTAGAAAAAATGTTTTTTTAAAGCACACTATAGCACAAGGAGAATTCCCCTCACTTTCCTTCTTTGTCCCTAGAAACAAGGATTCGCACAGTGAAAGAAACTGACACTCTCACTACCTAGAGTTTTCTGTCCCTAGAAAAAATGTTTTTTTAAAGCACACTATAGCACAAGGAGAATTCCCCTCACTTTCCTTCTTTGTCCCTAGAAACAAGGATTCGCACAGTGAAAGAAACTGACACTCTCCCTACCTAGAGTTTTCTGTCCCTAGAAAAAATGTTTTTTTAAAGCACACTATAGCACAAGGAGAATTACCCTCACTTTCCTTCTTTGTCCCTAGAAAGAAGGATTCGCACAGTGAAAGAAACTGACACTCTCCCTACCTAGAGTTTTCTGTCCCTAGAAAAAATGATCTTTTAAAGCACACTATAGCACAAGGAGAATTCCCCTCACTTTCCTTCTTTGTCCCTAGAAACAAGGATTCGCACACTGAAAGAAACTGACACTCTCCCTACCTAGAGTTTTCTGTCCCTAGAAAAAATGTTTTTTTAAAGCACACTATAGCACAAGGAGAATTCACTCACTGTCCTTCCCTGTCCCTAGAAACAAGGATTCGCACAGTGAAAGAAACTGACACTCTCCCTACCTAGAGTTTTCTGTCCCTAGAAAAAATGTTTTTTTAAAGCACACTATAGCACAAGGAGAATTCCCCTCACTTTCCTTCTTTGTCCCTAGAAACAAGGATTCGCACAGTAAAAGAAACTGACACTCTCCCTACCTAGAGTTTTCTGTCCCTAGAAAAAATGTTTTTTTAAAGCACACTATAGCACAAGGAGAATTCACTCACTGTCCTTCCCTGTCCCTAGAAACAAGGAATCGCACAGTGAAAGAAACTGACACTCTCCCTACCTAGAGTTTTCTGTCCCTAGAAAAAATGTTTTTTTAAAGCACACTATAGCACAAGGAGAATTCCCCTCACTTTCCTTCTTTGTCCCTAGAAACAAGGATTCGCACAGTGAAAGAAACTGACACTCTCCCTACCTAGAGTTTTCTGTCCCTAGAAAAAATGTTTTTTTAAAGCACACTATAGCACAAGGAGAATTCACTCACTGTCCTTCCCTGTCCCTAGAAACAAGGATTCGCACAGTGAAAGAAACTGACACTCTCCCTACCTAGAGTTTTCTGTCCCTAGAAAAAATGTTTTTTTAAAGCACACTATAGCACAAGGAGAATTCCCCTCACTTTCCTTCTTTGTCCCTAGAAACAAGGATTCGCACAGTGAAAGAAACTGACACTCTCCCTACCTAGAGTTTTCTGTCCCTAGAAAAAATGTTTTTTTAAAGCACACTATAGCACAAGGAGAATTCACTCACTGTCCTTCCCTGTCCCTAGAAACAAGGATTCGCACAGTGAAAGAAACTGACACTCTCCCTACCTAGAGTTTTCTGTCCCTAGAAAAAATGTTTTTTTAAAGCACACTATAGCACAAGGAGAATTCCCCTCACTTTCCTTCTTTGTCCCTAGAAACAAGGATTCGCACAGTGAAAGAAACTGACACTCTCCCTACCTAGAGTTTTCTGTCCCTAGAAAAAATGTTTTTTTAAAGCACACTATAGCACAAGGAGAATTCCCCTCACTTTCCTTCTTTGTCCCTAGAAACAAGGATTCGCACAGTGAAAGAAACTGACACTCTCCCTACCTAGAGTTTTCTGTCCCTAGAAAAAATGTTTTTTTAAAGCACACTATAGCACAAGGAGAATTCCCCTCACTTTCCTTCTTTGTCCCTAGAAACAAGGATTCGCACAGTAAAAGAAACTGACACTCTCCCTACCTAGAGTTTTCTGTCCCTAGAAAAAATGTTTTTTTAAAGCACACTATAGCACAAGGAGAATTCACTCACTGTCCTTCCCTGTCCCTAGAAACAAGGAATCGCACAGTGAAAGAAACTGACACTCTCCCTACCTAGAGTTTTCTGTCCCTAGAAAAAATGTTTTTTTAAAGCACACTATAGCACAAGGAGAATTCCCCTCACTTTCCTTCTTTGTCCCTAGAAACAAGGATTCGCACAGTGAAAGAAACTGACACTCTCCCTACCTAGAGTTTTCTGTCCCTAGAAAAAATGTTTTTTTAAAGCACACTATAGCACAAGGAGAATTCACTCACTGTCCTTCCCTGTCCCTAGAAACAAGGATTCGCACAGTGAAAGAAACTGACACTCTCCCTACCTAGAGTTTTCTGTCCCTAGAAAAAATGTTTTTTTAAAGCACACTATAGCACAAGGAGAATTCCCCTCACTTTCCTTCTTTGTCCCTAGAAACAAGGATTCGCACAGTGAAAGAAACTGACACTCTCCCTACCTAGAGTTTTCTGTCCCTAGAAAAAATGTTTTTTTAAAGCACACTATAGCACAAGGAGAATTCACTCACTGTCCTTCCCTGTCCCTAGAAACAAGGATTCGCACAGTGAAAGAAACTGACACTCTCCCTACCTAGAGTTTTCTGTCCCTAGAAAAAATGTTTTTTTAAAGCACACTATAGCACAAGGAGAATTCCCCTCACTTTCCTTCTTTGTCCCTAGAAACAAGGATTCGCACAGTGAAAGAAACTGACACTCTCCCTACCTAGAGTTTTCTGTCCCTAGAAAAAATGTTTTTTTAAAGCACACTATAGCACAAGGAGAATTCACTCACTGTCCTTCCCTGTCCCTAGAAACAAGGATTCGCACAGTGAAAGAAACTGACACTCTCCCTACCTAGAGTTTTCTGTCCCTAGAAAAAATGTATTTTTTAAGCACACTATAGCACAAGGAGAATTCCCCTCACTTTCCTTCTTTGTCCCTAGAAACAAGGATTCGCACAGTGAAAGAAACTGACACTCTCCCTACCTAGAGTTTTCTGTCCCTAGAAAAAATGTTTTTTTAAAGCACACTATAGCACAAGGAGAATTCACTCACTGTCCTTCCCTGTCCCTAGAAACAAGGATTCACACAGTGAAAGAAACTGACACTCTCCCTACCTAGAGTTTTCTGTCCCTAGAAAAAATGTTTTTTTAAAGCACACTATAGCACAAGGAGAATTCCCCTCACTTTCCTTCTTTGTCCCTAGAAACAAGGATTCGCACAGTGAAAGAAACTGACACTCTCCCTACCTAGAGTTTTCTGTCCCTAGAAAAAATGTTTTTTTAAAGCACACTATAGCACAAGGAGAATTCACTCACTGTCCTTCCCTGTCCCTAGAAACAAGGATTCGCACAGTGAAAGAAACTGACACTCTCCCTACCTAGAGTTTTCTGTCCCTAGAAAAAATGGTTTTTTAAAGCACACTATAGCACAAGGAGAATTCACTCACTGTCCTTCCCTGTCCCTAGAAACAAGGAATCGCACAGTGAAAGAAACTGACACTCTCCCTACCTAGAGTTTTCTGTCCCTAGAAAAAATGTTTTTTTAAAGCACACTATAGCACAAGGAGAATTCCCCTCACTTTCCTTCTTTGTCCCTAGAAACAAGGATTCGCACAGTGAAAGAAACTGACACTCTCCCTACCTAGAGTTTTCTGTCCCTAGAAAAAATGTTTTTTTAAAGCACACTATAGCACAAGGAGAATTCACTCACTGTCCTTCCCTGTCCCTAGAAACAAGGATTCGCACAGTGAAAGAAACTGACACTCTCCCTACCTAGAGTTTTCTGTCCCTAGAAAAAATGTTTTTTTAAAGCACACTATAGCACAAGGAGAATTCCCCTCACTTTCCTTCTTTGTCCCTAGAAACAAGGATCCGCACAGTGAAAGAAACTGACACTCTCCCTACCTAGAGTTTTCTGTCCCTAGAAAAAATGTTTTTTTAAAGCACACTATAGCACAAGGAGAATTCACTCACTGTCCTTCCCTGTCCCTAGAAACAAGGAATCGCACAGTGAAAGAAACTGACACTCTCCCTACCTAGAGTTTTCTGTCCCTAGAAAAAATGTTTTTTTAAAGCACACTATAGCACAAGGAGAATTCCCCTCACTTTCCTTCTTTGTCCCTAGAAACAAGGATTCGCACAGTGAAAGAAACTGACACTCTCCCTACCTAGAGTTTTCTGTCCCTAGAAAAAATGTTTTTTTAAAGCACACTATAGCACAAGGAGAATTCACTCACTGTCCTTCCCTGTCCCTAGAAACAAGGATTCGCACAGTGAAAGAAACTGACACTCTCCCTACCTAGAGTTTTCTGTCCCTAGAAAAAATGTTTTTTTAAAGCACACTATAGCACAAGGAGAATTACCCTCACTTTCCTTCTTTGTCCCTAGAAAGAAGGATTCGCACAGTGAAAGAAACTGACACTCTCCCTTCCTAGAGTTTTCTGTCCCTAGAAAAAATGTTTTTTTAAAGCACACTATAGCACAAGGAGAATTCACTCACTGTCCTTCCCTGTCCCTAGAAACAAGGATTCGCACAGTGAAAGAAACTGACACTCTCCCTACCTAGAGTTTTCTGTCCCTAGAAAAAATGTTTTTTTAAAGCACACTATAGCACAAGGAGAATTCCCCTCACTTTCCTTCTTTGTCCCTAGAAACAAGGATTCGCACAGTGAAAGAAACTGACACTCTCCCTACCTAGAGTTTTCTGTCCCTAGAAAAAATGTTTTTTTAAAGCACACTATAGCACAAGGAGAATTCACTCACTGTCCTTCCCTGTCCCTAGAAACAAGGATTCGCACAGTGAAAGAAACTGACACTCTCCCTACCTAGAGTTTTCTGTCCCTAGAAAAAATGTTTTTTTAAAGCACACTATAGCACAAGGAGAATTCCCCTCACTTTCCTTCTTTGTCCCTAGAAACAAGGATTCGCACAGTGAAAGAAACTGACACTCTCCCTACCTAGAGTTTTCTGTCCCTAGAAAAAATGTTTTTTTAAAGCACACTATAGCACAAGGAGAATTCACTCACTGTCCTTCCCTGTCCCTAGAAACAAGGATTCACACAGTGAAAGAAACTGACACTCTCCCTACCTAGAGTTTTCTGTCCCTAGAAAAAATGTTTTTTTAAAGCACACTATAGCACAAGGAGAATTCCCCTCACTTTCCTTCTTTGTCCCTAGAAACAAGGATTCGCACAGTGAAAGAAACTGACACTCTCCCTACCTAGAGTTTTCTGTCCCTAGAAAAAATGTTTTTTTAAAGCACACTATAGCACAAGGAGAATTCACTCACTGTCCTTCCCTGTCCCTAGAAACAAGGATTCGCACAGTGAAAGAAACTGACACTCTCCCTACCTAGAGTTTTCTGTCCCTAGAAAAAATGGTTTTTTAAAGCACACTATAGCACAAGGAGAATTCACTCACTGTCCTTCCCTGTCCCTAGAAACAAGGAATCGCACAGTGAAAGAAACTGACACTCTCCCTACCTAGAGTTTTCTGTCCCTAGAAAAAATGTTTTTTTAAAGCACACTATAGCACAAGGAGAATTCCCCTCACTTTCCTTCTTTGTCCCTAGAAACAAGGATTCGCACAGTGAAAGAAACTGACACTCTCCCTACCTAGAGTTTTCTGTCCCTAGAAAAAATGTTTTTTTAAAGCACACTATAGCACAAGGAGAATTCACTCACTGTCCTTCCCTGTCCCTAGAAACAAGGATTCGCACAGTGAAAGAAACTGACACTCTCCCTACCTAGAGTTTTCTGTCCCTAGAAAAAATGTTTTTTTAAAGCACACTATAGCACAAGGAGAATTCCCCTCACTTTCCTTCTTTGTCCCTAGAAACAAGGATCCGCACAGTGAAAGAAACTGACACTCTCCCTACCTAGAGTTTTCTGTCCCTAGAAAAAATGTTTTTTTAAAGCACACTATAGCACAAGGAGAATTCACTCACTGTCCTTCCCTGTCCCTAGAAACAAGGAATCGCACAGTGAAAGAAACTGACACTCTCCCTACCTAGAGTTTTCTGTCCCTAGAAAAAATGTTTTTTTAAAGCACACTATAGCACAAGGAGAATTCCCCTCACTTTCCTTCTTTGTCCCTAGAAACAAGGATTCGCACAGTGAAAGAAACTGACACTCTCCCTACCTAGAGTTTTCTGTCCCTAGAAAAAATGTTTTTTTAAAGCACACTATAGCACAAGGAGAATTCACTCACTGTCCTTCCCTGTCCCTAGAAACAAGGATTCGCACAGTGAAAGAAACTGACACTCTCCCTACCTAGAGTTTTCTGTCCCTAGAAAAAATGTTTTTTTAAAGCACACTATAGCACAAGGAGAATTCCCCTCACTTTCCTTCTTTGTCCCTAGAAACAAGGATTCGCACAGTAAAACACACTGACACTCTCCCTACCTATCCTTCTCTTTCCCTAAACTAAAGGAATCCAGGTTAAGCAAGAAAGAAATAAATGTCACTGTCCCTGCCTATGCTTCTCTTTCCCTGCTCCGGAACACACTACACTAGGCCGCCGTGCTGGCGGCCTTTTATAGTGTGGGGCGTGTATTAAACACCCTCAGCAATAATTGGCCACAGGCATCCTGCCTGTGGCCAATCATTGCTCTCCTCGCTGCCGGCGCTGTGATTGGCCAAGCATGCGGGGTCACAGTGCATGCTTGGCCAATCACAGCGCCTGGATGACACTGCGATGGCGTAGTGCATTGTGGGCCGTTCGCGTCACTCGAATTTGGCGCGAACGGCCCAAATCGTTCGATCTTCGTCGAACGATCGAACAGCCGATGTTCGAGTCGAACGTATGTTCGACTCGAACACGAAGCTCATCCCTAGTATATATTCAAAGGTAATGGCAGTTGAGTGTAAATAACGACTTTTCTTTTCCCCAGTACAGATGTTTCCCAGAACCCAATTCAAAGTAAAACAAGAATGTTAACACATGTCTTAATGTCTTTCTTTATATAAAAGGACAATGGAATTACAATAATAAAAGAATAATGGTATAGTAATAGTTCGCTCCATTACTGTAGCAAAACCTATTGAGGGACGTCTGTGTTGAGAAAAATATGAAGCTTTCCAATGCCGACCTCTCCTTTTAAAAAAAAATTAGTTCTCTACCTGTCATGTTGGTCTATTAGCTTTAATACTTTCTCAGTTGCTGACCCAGAAAATATATGGAAATCAAGAAGTTTATGAGAGAAGAAGCCAGAGACAGCCAAGCATTCCCTCAAAGCCATCAACGGCGGGTCCCAATCTGTTATGTTTTCACATCAGCCGTAGTACTGGGTTGCTATGGTGACGCTCTTAGTGTTTATCTGCGTCATTGGTTTGAGCAGTTGTCTAGCAGCGTACATAAGCGGGTGCCTCACGTCATTCCGTCACCGCTGAAGAAGTCCCGCCCCTTTGGGACGTAACGCGTACGGAACACGTGATCGATGATCGTGACGTCACCCGCATCCTACACACTGTCTCGTGGAGTACAGATTGTTTACATGCTGTAAATCCCTGGCACTGTGGAACAGTGCCTTTGTCAGACTTATACGTACCAGACTGGTGAGCCCAATGGAGCAGAGGAAGGTCTCCCTTACGTATCCGACTCACGGCCCCTGATAGTATGAACAGGAGGCACGGGAGTGCGTAGTGGTATGAGAGCTTGGCGGGTAGTTGCAGGGGATGCGGTTCTGGATTTAGGTGCAGAGGAGTAGGTGTCCAGCCGGACAGGCAACAGAAAACAGGAACACAGGCAGAGGATGCTGAGCAGGAGCAGAGCGGGATGGTCGGGTCACAGGCAGGACCGGCAACAGGCAGGCAGTGAAGTACAGAGGAACAGGCAGGTTCAAGGTCAAGACTAGCCGAGGTCTGGTGCAGGCAGGAGACAAGGGTAATCCGATGGGCAGGCCGGGTAATCAAGAGACAAGTGTTCAGACAGGTATTAGGAGCAAAAGGTCACAGGTAACTGCAGATCAGACTGCACCGGTCTGAAGTATTCCAGGGGTTTAAATGGACTGTTTGGCGCGCATCGGCGCACGCAATGGCGCGCGCATCGGCGCACGCAATGGCGCACGCATCGGCGCACGCGCGCGCACATGCACCAGCGCGCACAGGCACACCATCGCGCACAGGCGCGCGCACCCGCAGTCCAGGACGTGAACCAGCGCGCACAGGAGTATGCACAACACGTCCAGCAAGGTGAGTTCTCTGACAGTGCCCCCCCCTTAAGGGCAGCCTCCGGATGCCCAATTGGGCAATTTTCGTGGCATGGGACCTTTTGAAGGCCTGCATAAGTTCTTCAGCATGTATGCTGCTGCCGGGTTCCCAGGAATTATCCTCTGGTCCATAGCCCTTCCATTTTATCAAATATTGCATCTGATTGTATTTTCTCCTACAATCCAAGATAGCCTCCACCTCAAATTCTTCCTCATTGTTGACTATTATGGGTTCTGGTGGACCGGTACTTCGGCCAGAAAAGGGGTTAGGAACAACAGGCTTCAGCAGCGTCACATGGAAGACTGGGTGGACCTTCAGAGAGTCAGGTAAGTTAAGTTCATAGGTCACGTCATTAATCTTTCTCTTAACAGAAAAAGGCCCCATAAATCTGGGACCCAGTTTCCTGGAGGGGCAGGCCATCTTTAGGTTAACTGTAGACAACCATACTTGGTTGCCAGGTTCCAGAATAAGCTCTCCTCGCTTCTTCCTGTCGAACATCTTTTTATTATATTCCTGAGTCTTGGACATGGTTTCCTGTAAAAGTTTATTGTTAGTGAGGAAGAAGTCCATTGTTTCGGAAACTGCAGGAATAGCACATTCAGGTATAGTACTGGGCAGGAAGGATGGTTGGAAGCCGTAGTTAGCAAAAAATGGCGTCTGCTTGATAGCAGAATGCAGAGAATTATTATACGCAAACTCTGCAATAGGCAGTAAGGAGGCCCAGTCATCCTGTGAGAAAGAGGAGAAGCAACGCAGGTACTGCTCTAAAGTCTGGTTGGTCCTTTCCGTTTGCCCGTTTGACTGGGGGTGATAAGCAGATGAGAAAGCCAACTCGATCTCCAAAGAACCACAAAGAGCCTTCCAGAACCTGGAGGTGAACTGAACACCTCGATCAGACACAATGCTGGCTGGAACTCCGTGCAACCTCACTATCTCTTTGATAAAGATCTTTGCCGTTTCCATAGCCGAAGGTGTGCCTTTCATAGGCAGAAAGTGGGCCATTTTGGACAATCTGTCCACTACAACAAAAATAGTAGAAAAACCCTCAGCCAGGGGAAGTTCCACGATGAAATCCATCGAGATCATCTGCCAAGGTCTTTCTGGGACAGGTAGAGGCTTTAATAGACCCCAGGCTCTTGCCCGGCTACTCTTGCTTCGGGAACAGGTATTACATGACTCCACATAGCTTATACAGTCTCTCATAAGTTGAGGCCACCAAAACGTGCGCTGTATCAATTCAGCTGTCTTCAGCGCACCAAAGTGTCCAGCCAATTTATGGTCGTGGCAAAGTTCTAGCACTGCTACCCTTAAGTTCTCTGGGACCACAATCTTGTCTTTATGCCATATCAGCCCATCTTGTGCCCTTACACAGGTGTCAGGAAACTAGGTTAGTCCGGCAGAGGCTTGTTTAATTCGGGAAATGAGATCCCCTTGAAGCAACAGAAAGTTCCCCGAAGGGAGGATGGTGTCTGGAGATATAGACTTCTCGGAATTGTTAAACATGCGGGAGAGAGCATCGGGCTTGGTATTTTTTGACCCAGGTCTGTACGTAATGTGAAACAGGAATCTTGAAAAAAAAAGTGCCCACCTTGCCTGCCGTGGTTTCAATCTCTTGGCCGTTCTTAGATACTCTAAGTTTTTATGGTCGGTGTAGACCAAGATGGGATGTGCAGCACCCTCAAGTAGGTAACGCCACTCTTCTAATGTGGCCTTGATGGCCAGAAGCTCCCGATCTCCCACGTCATAATTCTTTTCCGCTGTGGAGAGCTTACGAGAGAAGAAGGCCACTGGATAGAGGAGAGATTTGGCTCCTTGCCGTTGGGATAGCACAGCCCCTACCGCGATTTCTGAAGCGTCAACTTCGAGGACAAACGGTAAAGCAGGGTCAGGGTTTTTCAAGACGGAGGCAGAGGTGAACAATTCCTTGAGCTTTTCAAAGGCGGTTTGAGCCTTGGACGACCAGAGGAATCGGGTTCCTTGCTTGGTTAGTTCGGTAAGGGGAGAGATTATCTCAGAAAAGTTCCTGATAAACTTCCGGTAAAAATTTGAAAAACCGATAAAGCGCTGAACCCGCTTTTTATCTGTAGGAGCTGGCCAGTCCAGGATGGCAGAAACCTTCTGAGGATCCATTTTGATGCCCTCAACAGAAATGATTAATCCCAAAAACTGGATGCATTGCAGTTCAAATGCGCATTTCTCTGGTTTAGCATAAAGTCCATGCTGCCTGAGCCGGGTTAGAACATTTCGGACATGCCTGCGGTGGTCACTTACTGAGGGAGAGAAGATCAGGATGTCATCCAGGTAAACTATAACGTACAAATCCAGATAGTCACGGAAGATGTCGTTGACAAAATGTTGGAACGTTGCCGGTGCATTACACAGCCCGAAGGGCATAACAAGGTACTCGAAGTGCCCGAATCGGGTACGAAAAGCCGTTTTCCACTCGTCCCCCTCTCGAATACGGATTAAGTTGTAGGCTCCTCGGAGGTCAAGTTTAGTAAAGATGACCGCAGATCCCAACCTTTGGAAAAGTTCAGGCACAAGAGGCAGTGGGTAGCGGTTCTTAATTGTAATTTTGTTCAATTCCCGATAGTCAATGCAGGGTCGTAATGAATGGTCCTTTTTTTCAACAAAAAAGATGCCAGCACCGGCCGGAGAGGTAGAGGGGCGAATAAACCCCTTCTTTAGGTTTTCGTCGATATAGACCTTCAGAGTGCCCAGCTCCTGCTCAGTCAAAGGGAAGATTCTTCCAAACGGGACTTCAAGTCCCCGGGTCTTAGGCTGAAGAGGAATGTGGAGGTTGGCAGCAAATGATAGGTCAATGAAGCAACTGCCTGCCCCAGAGTCAATTATGACGGAGACTGGGATTGGAGTATCTTTTCCTGGTAGCTGCCACAGGATGGGAAGAGCAAGGTGAGAAGCTGGTTTAGGTAGAAGAGATGTGCACAAGGAAGAGGTCGGGAGGATTTTACGCATCTTGGTAGAGCAAGACCTCACATAGTGCCCTGGTCCTCCGCAGTACATACAAAGGTTGTGGATCCGTCTGCGCTGTCGTTCTTCCGGGGTGAGGGAAGGACGAAGTAGACCCAGCTGCCTGGACTCAGGAGCGTCAGAGACTAGGACGGCTGGAGACGAAGGGGCCTGGCTGGGAAAACTGGGGACCATGGGAAGCATCCAGGTGGGTCGAAGTTGGCTGATGGACTTCTCGGAGTGGCGCTCCCGTAAGCGTCGGTCGATTTGGATAGACAGATTAATGAGACCATCCAAAGTTGGAGGAGTACCGACCCGTGCCAGTTCGTCCTTAAGTGCATCAGATAGTCCCATCCGGAATTGATAACACAGGGCAGCGGTGTTCCAATTGGTGTCGTAACTCCACCGTCTGAACTCTGCCAAATAATCTTCCGCTGCTCGGTGACCTTGCTGTAGAGCATATAGTGCAGACTCGGCAGTGGCAGTCTGCTGGGGGTCCTCATAAAGTTGAGACATAGCAGCAAAAAATGTGGTTAGATGATTCAGGGATTCTGCTTTTTGCTCCAAGAGACGGTGGGCCCAGGTTTGAGGTTCACCAGACAGGAGGGAGATTACGAAGCCTACTTTAGTTACTTCCAAAGAAAAGGTGCGAGGTTGTAGAGCGAAGTAGAGTTCGCAGGCATTGTGAAAAGTCCGAAATTGACTGCGTTCACCCAAAAACCTGTCGGGCGTGGGTACCCTGGGCTCGGGAGGTAGCATCACTACAGAGGGTGCTGCTGCGGCAGTGCCTTGTGGAATGGTGAGCGAAGACAGGTTGTGAACCCGTTCTTCCAATCTTGTGTAGTCTTGTTGAAGATCCTTCACAGTTTGCGTTAGACCCGCCAGGTGTCTACAAAATCCCTCTATGGGAGTGGTTCCTTGCTCGGGCTCGGGCATGGCTGTCTGATACTGTCATACTTATACGTACCAGACTGGTGAGCCCAATGGAGCAGAGGAAGGTCTCCCTTACGTATCCGACTCACGTCCCCTGATAGTATGAACAGGAGGCACGGGAGTGCGGAGTGGTATGAGAGCCTGGCGGGTAGTTGCAGGGGATGCGGTTCTGGATCCAGGTGCAGAGGAGTAGGTGTCCGGCCGGACAGGCAACAGAAAACAGGAACACAGGCAGAGGATGCTGAGCAGGAGCAGAGCGGGATGGTCGGGTCACAGGCAGGATCGGCAACAGGCAGGCAGCGAAGTACAGAGGAACAGGCAGATTCAAGGTCAAGACTAGCCGAGGTCAGGTGCAGGCAGGAGATAAGGGTAATCCGATGGGCAGGCCGGGTAATCAAGAGACAAGTGTTCAGACAGGTATCAGGAGCAAAAGGTCACAGGTAACTGCAGATCAGACAGCACCGGTCTGAAATATTCCAGGGGTTTAAATGGACTGTTTGGCACGCATCGGCGCACGCAATGGCGCGCGCATCGGCGCACGCACATGCACCAGCGCGCACAGGCACACCATCGCGCACAGGCGCGCGCACCCGCAGTCCAGGACGTGAACCAGCGCGCACAGGAGTATGCACAACACGTCCAGCAAGGTGAGTTCTCTGACAGCCTTGCTTGTAAGTGCATCATTTTACTTTTTTAATAAATTTTCATACAAACGGAGAGCACTTGATTCTGTTTTTGCTTTTCCATGTATATGCTCTGTTGAAGTCGATTGATGAGATCACTCACGCTCTAAGCAAAGTACTGGCTTGATACCTTCCTGACCCAGAGTTCTCGGCTTGATCATCCCACTGAGGGAACCGCTATAAAGACCTGACTGATATACTCAGGGGTCCATTAGCTGAGGTGAGCTGCTATAACTACCACTTGTGGAGGTTGTCACGAAAGTCACTTGAAGTACCATCTTTTCTCACTTGGGACACTTGTTGGTGTATGCTCGTCACCTGTGTTTTGAAGAATGATATGAAAAGTATGGACTGTTTTCTGCTAAAGATATCGATTCTACCATTTTAGATATGTGTTTATAGTTTTGCGCTGCACTGCTGTTTTACATTTTGAGATTGGGGATTTGATATTTTGACCCTCAGGCCTCGTACACACGGCCGAGATTCTCGTTGAAAAAAACATTTTCGTTTTTTTCGACGAGATTCTTGGACAAGAAACTTGTCCCGGCCGAGTGTACACACGCTCGTTTCAAAGAACCCGCGGTTCTTTGAAAGGAGTGTACGTGGTGACGTAATCGACTACGTCGAGCATGCGCTCGTCACATTCGATGCCGTCGCCGCCATCTTGGTATACCCTACGTATGCCTAGGAAGCTACCGCGCATGCGTCGAATTCATTTCGAACATGCGCGGGCTTCCGGGCGGACAGGTAAGTGTACACACACTCACTTTTCTCGTCGAGAAACACGCCGAGGAGAATCTCGACGAGAAAATAGAGAGCAGGTTCTCTATTTTCTCGTCGAGGTTTCTTGTCGGTTTTCTCGACGAGAAACCCGCTAGCAGCGTACACACGACCGATTTACTCGGCAAGACCTCTCTGCCAGCAAGTTTCTTGCTGGTTCTTGCCGAGAAAATCGGTCGTGTGTACGAGGCCTCAGTGTTCTAGGTTATTTGCGCTGGTTGATTTACTATTTTTGTTCAGTTTTCACACCTGTGTTTCACTTATGGACCAGAGTAATTCTTACATTTCTGCTATGGACCCAATAACTTTGTCAATACTTAAAGCTGAACTCGGGTGGGCACAGCCCCACTGCATGGGTTAACTGCTCACTTTTGTCTAGGGAATTGAAGAGCTGAGATATACTCAACTAATACTCTGATCCTTCCAGCGCAAGACCGGTCTCTGTGGCGCCTGCTCCCCCCCCCCCATGCGATCTAGCGTTCTTGGGAGGTGAAATGTTCCTGATGTCATCACGCTCATAGACCATTAGGTTTTGGATGTGAAGACCTCAGAAACAGTCCACCTCTGGATGTGGAGATGCGTAGTTTTCTGGAGGATCAAAGGATCAGGTGAGTATAGGCTCTGTGTTCACCCATACACAAAACGAGCAGTTAATCCATGCAATGTGGGCACAACTCCACTGCACAGGGAAAAAAAATTGACCGGAGCTGGGCTTTAAATTATTTTTAGATTGTGAGCTCTATTGAGCAGGGCCCTCTGATTCCTCTTGTACCAAATTGCAATGTAACTGTAATGTCTGCCTTAATTTTGTTAAGCGCTGTGCAAACTGTTGGAGCTACAGTATATAAATCATGTATAATAATAATATCTAAACCCCCACATCTAAATTTATATATGTTGTTGAAGATGTTCTTAAAATTTCAACAAGTTTAATCCTTTTTTATATATTTCCTGTTTTTAGTTAAAGCAGTAGTAAACTCTCCTAATGATACTGGATTTAAACAATATTCTAATATTACTATTTATTTGCAATGAAATTGGTAATAAGAGTATGCCCAAAAATATTTCTTACTGTCATAAATCCTTCTATTTGAAAAGCTTCTGCTTGCTGTTCGCCGGCGCCATCCCAACTATGGTCTTCCGCATCTGTCCAGCAAGCTAGTTCCGCCCGCAGTAGCTTTTCCTGTCCATAATCCCGCGCATGTGCAGTAATAGCAAGTTGTCCACAATCCCCTTCTCAATGCGGAGCTAGTATAAGGCTGTATCGCGGGATGTCGGGGCTGACGTCGTCAATAGGAAATGACGCAGCCCTGGCATAGACCCTGCATTTTTCCGGCAGGCTCAGAGCCCTGCCGGAAAATTGGGACACACGGCGCATGCGAGAGTGACGTCATAAGAAGGAAAAATATAGATTACTCGCAAGGAAAGCAGGTAAGGAGATATTAATATAGCGCAATACATTTCATAACCTGCAATTGTTCACATAATGAAAAATAGTATACAACCACTTTAAAAAAAAGTGACAGTTGGGTCTACTCTATAATAGCAGTTGCACAGTCTTGGCGGGAAAGGTTTACATAGTTACATAGTCTGATGTGTACACATTACTTGTTGGTAGTTGTACATACCTTTACAAACTAAGCCAAAGTTAACTTTAATTATAGGACTTGGCTTTCACATACAGTGGATGGAGGGTGAAATTTACACTTCCGCTATGCTAAAGTCTGGAGAAATGCTTACCTTTTGGCAAGTTTGGGCCACCTGCCCAATCCCACCCCTCTGTCACAGCTCTGCCTTAACACTTGCCAGATCGCTGACACTACTGTGCTGATCTATAGAACTGATTGTAACAAACTATATTGTTTATAGGAACTGCACCCAGATAATTATTGAATATATATAAATATATATATATATATATATATATATATATATATATATATATATATATATATAATTAATCCCTCAGGGATGGAAGGAGGCAAACTCTTTATCATTTGAGTAGTAAATGTAGATATTTTTGTATATGGTACTGATATTTACAATTGCAGGGTAGGGTTACAATATCTTGGTCTGACCCTATACTTAAAGTGATTGTAAACGATCACCTTGTAAAACAGCTTATTCAGTTTAAAATAGAAATGAAAGGCAAAACATTTGTGTATAGATATACAAAAAACATTATAAATGCCTTTTTTTCCCCCCTTTTTTATAGCTGATCACATTCCCTCTGTTCCCTCTGTTCTCAGCTGCAGAAGAGCTGCATAAGAGCTGCAAAAGAGTTGGGGGGAGGAGAAGCAACAGTGCACTGGTCATCCCTGTGAAAGGCTGTGTAGGATGTTTAGCCTCCCCTCCTTCCCCCTGTTGCCTTCTGTGACACATCACAGGTCCCAAAAGACTGAGGGACCCTTCACAAAGCACATGCACAGTAGGAAACCAGCTGTGAAGCCGGAAAGGCTTCACTACCGGTTTCCCTTACCTGAGATGCAGGCGATTGAACCCGAAGCCAATTGAAAAATCGGCTCAGGTGAGGACATTGCTGGATCCCTGGACAGGTAAGTGCCTTATATTAAAAGTTACAGTAAGTGTACAGTATTTGTGCTGACAATTTTTTGGGGGGACACTGGAACTCCTCTTTAAAGCAGTTGTAAACATATAATGTTATAGACACTTATGACACTTTCTAAAACAGTTATAACTATTCAGGCACCATAACTGCTTTTGATTAGTTTCAGAAAATTTCTTTCCTACATTTTTTACAAGGTTGTAAAGCTCTGAAATGTCACCATGCATCTCTTCTTCCTGATAGTGGAGGATGGTGATACAGGACACTGTGCAGACACACAGTGTGCTTGTATTTCATAGTCTGTTCAGCCTGATTGGGAAGGTGTGTGATTGGGAAGGGGTGTGTACCAGAGGAAGGCTGTGATTGGTTGAGGTTGAGTGTGGTGGCTAGCCAAACTATCCAATGCAGGCATGCTGGGTATCCTCATAGTGTCCTGTACCTCTGAATGGCCAGCCAAAGGATGAAAACTGACCACGCTAACACAGATCAGCCTCTGTGCTTTGTGTGGTCAGTTTAGAACAAGGAAGAAAGGTGGCTGGAAGGATCAACCAGGTACTTCAGATTGAAGAAGTACATGCAAATGATAGAGACTATGACTTATAAAATACACAAAGTATTTAGGGTAACATACTTCTCTAGCCATCTGTGTCCCATGCAAGAGATTTTCCATCACTTTTTTTTTCTGTAGACATAACAGGGGGTAATAGGACATTTCTCTCTTAAAGCGGAGTTCCACCGAAAAAAAATTAAATAAAAGTCAGCAGCTACAAATACTGCAGCTTCTGACTTTTTAAATAAGGACACTTACCTGTCCAGGGCACCCACGATGTCCTGACCGAATCCGACCCCTCCCTCAGATCCCGGGTGGAGGCGGGATTTTCTAACGATTGTCTATACGGATATTCATATGAACATTTGTATAAACATTTTCACAGTACATTCAATAGCGTAGCAATTGTCATTTAAAAGTACTTCAAAAAACGTTTGCTTTTAACATTCAATTTTGGCGTGAAAGGACTTTCTTGGGTGAAAACCTCACTTACTATTATTATTATTATACAGGATTTACAGTGGGGCAAAAAAGTATTTAGTCAGCCACCAATTTTGCAAGTTCTCCCACTTAAAAAGATGAGAGAGGCCTGTAATTGTCATCATAGGTATACCTCAACTATGAGAGACAGAATGTGGAAACAAATCCAGACAATCACATTGTCTGATTTTTGAAAGAATTTATTTGCAAATTATGGTGGAAAATAAGTATTTGGTCACCTACAAACAGGCAAGATTTCTGGCTCTAACAGACCTGTATCTTCTTCTTTAAGAGGCTCCTCTGTCCTCCACTTGTTACCTGTATTAATGGCACCTGTTTGAACTTGTTATCAGTATAAAAGACACCTGTCCACAACCTCAAACAGTCACACCCCAAACTCCACTATGGTGAAGACCAAAGAGCTGTCGAAGGACACCAGAAACTAAATTATAGACCTGCACCAGGCTGGGAAGACTGAATCTGCAATAGGCAAGCAGCTTGGTGTGAGGAAATCAACTGTGGGAGCAAAAATTTGAAAATGGAAGACATACAAGACCACTGATAATCTCCCTCGATCTGGGGCTCCACGCAAGATCTCACCCCGTGGGGTCAAAATTATCACAATAACGGTGAGCAAAAATCCCAGAACCACACGGGGGGACCTAGTGAATGACCTGCAGAGAGCTGGGACCAACGTAACAAAGGCTACCATCAGTAACACACTACGCCGCCAGGGACTCAGATCCTGCAGTGCCAGACGTGTCCCCCTGCTTAAGCCAGTACACGTCGGGGCCCGTCTGGGGTTTGCTAGAGCATTTGGATGATCCAGAAGAGGATTGGGAGAATGTCATATGGTCAGATGAAACCAAAGTAGAACTGTTTGGTAGAAACACAACTCGTCGTGTTTGGAGGAGAGAGAATGCTGAGTTGCAACCAAAGAACACCATACCTACTGTGAAGCATGGGGGTGGCAACATCATGCTTTGGGGCTGTTTCTCTGCAAAGGGAACAGGACGACTGATCAGTGTACATGAAAGAATGAATGGGGCCATGTATCATGAGATTTAGAGTGCAAACCTCCTCCCATCAGCAAGGGCATTGAAGATGAAATGTGGCTGGGTCTTTCAGCATGACATTGATCCCAAACACACCGCCCAGGCAACAAAGGAGTAGCTTCGAAAGAAGCATTTCAAGGTCCTGGAGTGGCCTAGCCAGTCTCCAGATCTCAACCCCATAGAAAACCTTTGGAGGGAGTTGAAAGTCCGTGTTGCCCAGCGACAGCCCCAAAACATTACTGCTCTAGAGGAGATCTGCATGGAGGAATGGGCCAACATACCAGCAACAGTGTGTGACAACCTTGTGAAGACTTACAGAAAACGTTTGACCTCTGTCATTGCCAACAAAAGATATATAACAAAGTATTGAGATGAACTTTTGATATTGACCAAATACTTATTTTCCACCATAATTTTCAAAAAAATTCTATTCAAATCAGACAATGTGATTGTCTGGATTTGTTTCCACATTTTGTCTCATAGTTGAGTTATACCTATGATAACAATTACAGGCCTCTCTCATCTTTTTAAGTGGGAGAACTTGCACAATTGGTGGCTGACTAAATACTTTTTTGCCCCACTGTATATAGCGCCAACAGTTTGCGCAGCGCTTAACAAAATAAAGGCAGACATTACAGTTACATTACAATTTGGTACAAGAGGAATCAGAGGGCCCTATTAGTAATTAATTTGTTCCAGAAATATTTTCCATCCTGTCCCATTGAATTTTCTCATCACTTCGGTTAAAATGAACATTGATTTCACTGTGCTAATGACTCAAAAGTCATAGAAGTTGAACAAACATTCTTAAAGTGAAAATGTTCCAATGAAATTCTACTAGTATATGGCTTTACTGGCTCTTTAACCACCTCGCGCCCACCGTACGACTATATACGGCCGCAAGGTGGCTCTACAAATCCGGGAGGCCGTCTTTTTACGGCCTCCGCTCCTCCGCCCACTGGGGGGCACGCGAGCGTGCCTGGCGCGTCACTGTGATGCTGATGTGCGTGCCTGGCAGCAGCGATGTCCACCAAGTACCCGTGATCAGCCGTTACACAGACAAGGACGTGGATCCACGTCCTGTCATGGAAAGGAGACCGATGCTGTGTCCCTTGTACATAGGGATACAGATCGGTCACCTCCCCCAGTCAGTCCCCTCGCCCCACAGTAGTAATCACTCCCAGGGTACACATTTAACCCCTTCCTCGCCCCTAGTGTTAACCCCTTCCCTGCCAGTCACATTTATACAGTAATCAGTGCATATTTATAGCACTGTTCGCTGTATAAATGTGAATGGTCCCAAAATAGTGTCAAAAGTGTCCGCTGTGTCCGCCATAATGTCGCAGTCATGAAAAAAATCACTGATCGCCGCCATTACTAGTAAAAAAAATTTTTTTTTTATAAAAATGCCATAAAACTACCCCCTATTTTGTAAACGCTATAACTTTTGCGCAAACCAATCAATAAATGCCGATTGCAATTTTTTTTACCAAAAATATGAAGAAAAAAACATATTGGCCTACACTGAGGAAATTTTTTTTTTTTTTTTTTTTAATTGGATATTTATTATGGCAAAAATCAAAAAATATTGTGTTTTTTTCAAAATTGTCGCTCTTACTTTGTTTATAACGCAAAAAAAAAAAAAACGCAGAGGTGATCAAATACCACCAAAAGAAAGCTCTATTTGTGGGAAAAAAGGGACGCAAATTTTGTTTGGGAGCCACGTCACACGACCGCACAATTGTCATTCAAAGCGTGACAGTGCCGAAAGCTGAAATTTCGCCTTGGCAGGAAGGGGGTATATGTGCCCAGTAAGCAAGTGGTTAAACTGGAGCTGCAGGGCTACACCTTGGAGAAGCATAAGTAAATGTCTACACAGATAAATAGCTTTGACAGGCTGAGGAAGCAATGCTTAATTGATCTATTAAGCAAGCTGAGTGTACAGTGAGGAAGGGGTCTGTATATTTGTGCAGTCATCCTATGCAAATATGTGGATTGAGTAGAAGCCCTGGAGGCAGAGAAGAACTGGACAGAAGAGTGTGAATGGAGTGAGCTGTCATGTACAGATTAATGTCATGCTGAGGAAGCTGGATGTGAATGCATTGCATAGCTCATTCAGCTGTCTACTGCAATCAGTCTGTCTGGTGAAAATCCATGAACAGTCAGTGAGGGGTTTGATTCTTCATTATATGTATTGATTGAAGAATTAACTCCATATGACTTCAAAAGCATTGGATCATTGGTCGCTTAGCTATCCTAAGTAATATATTTAGCAGCCCATCATGCCTATTGTGGCGTTGTCCATTTCGTCTTCAAAGGGTTTGGATACGAAAAAACCTAAACAGCATATGTCCACCGTACTGATAACTGTAGGACCCCTTGTAGACATGGTGCCCAACTTACCAAATGTTATTTTTGGATAACGGCAAAACACTTTTAACCTCAGCAACTGACTTTCAGAGGACCACTATTTAAAAAAAAAAAAAAATGATATTCTGATAATACACACGAGTATTTACTGCAGTATATGAATTTGCTTCTTTTTTTTTTTTTATCACATGCCTTTGTTTGTATTTTTCCATCTTTACTTGTAGACCAAATAGTTTAAAGAGGAGGTCCACCCGAAAAAAAATTTTTTAAAAGCCAGCAGCTACAAATACTGCAGCTGCTGACTTTTAAAAAAATGGACACTTACCTGTCCAGTGCGCCCGCGATGACGGCAGCCGAGGCCGAGCAATCGCTCGTCTCTTGGCTTCCCCCGCCGCCATCCTCGGTGTGGGAATCAGGAAGTGAAGCGTTGCGGCTTCACTGCCCGGTTCCCTACTGCGCATGTGCAAGTAGCGTGGCGCGCCTTCACTGGTCCCCGCTCTCTCCTGGGACCAGTGTGTTTCCCAGGAGCCAGCGCGGGGGGGGTGACGGTAAGTGACAGGTATCTGCACCCCCCTCCTCCCTAAAAGGTGCCAAATGTGACACCGGAGGGGGGGAGGGTTCCGAAAATCGGACGTTACATTTAAGTACTTTACTTTACTTTAAAGCGGAGGTGCAGCTTGTATTTTTTTTTTTTTTAAAGTCAGCAGCTACTAACAGTGTAGCTGCTGACTTTTAATAAGGACACTTACCTGTCCTACTCGCCTGCGATGTCGGTCCCGCCACGGCGATCGATCGCTGCTGCCAGGCTCCCACGGCTCCTCCATCCTGACTAAGGGAAACAGGCTGTGAAGACTTACGGCTTCACTGCCCTTTTCCTACTGCGCATGCGCCACTTGCACGGCGCTTTGTGAATGGGCGGCTTGCCTCCTGGGATACACACAGTTCCCAGATGGCAGCGTGCCCCATTCACAAGAAGAGGAAACGGAAGTTCTCAATCCGAGGACAAGGAAGAGGCACAGCAGAAGGCAGATTAGGGGACTTCCGTATAGCAACAGGCATTTCGGGTGAGTATAAAAAAAAAAAATTCTATTAATTTTTTTCTTTTTTTTTTAGGATTTTTTATGTATTTTTTTTTTTCAGGGTGGACCTCCGCTTTAAGTAGCTGCCAGCAAACATTTTGTTTTCCAAAATTCAGCTGTCACTGACAGTTTCCATTCCCACTAATGACTGGGAACCAATGTGGCTCCCAATCATGGGATCACTATGTCAGCTATTATTATTATTATTATTATATAGGATTTATATAGCGCCAACAGTTCGCACAGCGCTTTACAACATGAAGGCAAACAGTACAGTTACAATTTATTACAGGAGAAATCAGAGGGCCCTGCTCTACCTTAGATTGTAAGCTCCTTGAGGGTAGGGACTGATGTGAATGTACAATGTGTATGTAAAAGCGCTGCGTAAATTGACGGCGCTATGTAAGTACCTTAAATAAATTTTACAGTAATCACATGCAAGGTAAAGGCTTCATTCAGGAAAAAAAAACTTCAGCTGGCAGGCTACTGCAGAATGTAAATGGTCTCGCTCTAACACTTTAATTGTCTGATATATTATTAAAAAGTTTTAAAAATGTTTTACAAGATTTTAAAATGTTTTTAACCTTAAATCGGAGGTCCACACAAAAATGGAACCTCCGCTTTTCGGACACTCCCCCCCTCCGGTGTCACATTATAATACAGGTATTTGCACCAACTACCGGGCATAGACTCCCGCGGGGGTCACGCCCCTTCCCGTCACCCCCCCCCCCGCTGTCTTCTGGGAAACACACAGGTCCCAGAAGACAGCGGGGGCCAGTTAGGACGCGCAGCGCGACTCGTGCATGCGCAGTAGGGAACCGGGAAGTGAAGTTGAAATGCTTCACTTCCTGATTCCCTCACCGAGGATGGCGGCGAAGGCAGCCGAGAGCCGAGCGATTGATCGTCCATTTATTAAAAGTCAGCAGCTTCAGTATTTGTAGCTGCTGGCTTTTAATATATTTTTTTTAGGCGGACCTCCGCTTTAAAACTAATTTAAAATGTTTAAAATAATTCAAATAATTAAATATGACTGTAAATGTTCTTATTTTAAAATGTTTACACTGTTTCTAAGGACATATATCTCTTCTTTTTTTTTTTTTTGATACATTGTTTTAATAAATACCTTGCTCATATTTTTTATTACAAAATTACAAATTTAAAGTGGTAGCAAATTTCCTTAAAAAAAGGCCCCCTACAGTAGGGTGAACAGAAACATCCCCGATTTCTGGGGACAGTCCCCGGATTGAGGACACTGTCCCTGGACCAAGTCTGTCCCCAGTTTTGTCCCCGGATTGGATTT
Source organism: Rana muscosa (assembly GCA_029206835.1). Classification (NCBI taxonomy): domain Eukaryota; kingdom Metazoa; phylum Chordata; class Amphibia; order Anura; family Ranidae; genus Rana; species Rana muscosa. Next base: position 158,603,153 of record CM055121.1, on the reverse strand, counting down.
GAACAGGGGTTGGGGCAATTTCAAAGACAGTCAGTGCAGAATTAAAAAAAATAATTCTGAATTACACACCCCCGCCGCTCCTACTAGCTTAGGGGGGTGTATATATTTCCATTATCTGTGCCCCTTTCTGATGATCATGTGCTGGTCGGAGCGGAGGGAATATTTCTTCAGTTTCGGGTGCATGCCAATTCAGCTCCGCTCGCATGTTCTTCTGCCTTGGCTCAAGTCCTGGCCAGCCGCCTGCCTGCTTATCTCCTTGCCTTCCTTGGTGGAGTGATCTTCCTCTGCTCCCCACCCAGTAGTAGCCGGGGCCCGGAGAGTAAGACTTGACAGGCTGTGTGGCGATCGGCGACGGGCAGAGAGTCGCTGATTGCCGCCATTACTAGTTAAAAAACAATATGTCCCCAGATTTCATTTAAAAAATCTGGTCACCTTACCCTACAGGTTGACGTCATAATGTGCTAGTATACACTGCATACTAGCACATTATGGTAGATTTACTTGTCCAATGAAGTCCTCTGTGACGCACTGGCAGGGCTTCCACTTTTATCTGGCCTTCCTTCTGGGTTTGGACACTCCACCTGTTTGAATGGCTGGGCGGTGATTACTTCACTCCTGTGCGTGCGCGTGGGAATCATAATTGTGGCCAGCAGTCTGCATTCCACAGCAGTCTTCATGTGCCTTGAATACAGTGCTCCAATGCCGCCCCAAAGATGCTGCTTGCAGGGCTTTTCCGAACGTCCCACAAGCACACCGCCCGGGTGTGAAAGCACCTATTGCAATGAATGGGAGGCAGTTTTCAGGCGCTATTTCTAGCGCTAAAATGCCTGAAAACTGGCTCAGTGTGAAAGGGCTCTTAATGTAAAAATGTGAATTACATGTTTCTAACAATGCTTTAAATTACACACCTATTCTATGGCTCCATCATTTCTATTGTCGCTTTCCACCACTACAACTGTCAAGTTTGAAAAATCTCTGCCTTTATCTTTAACCACTTGCCGCATACCAAATAGCAATATGATGGCGGCAAAGTGGTTTAGTTATCCTGATCGGACGTCATATGACGTGATCAGGATAACAAACCGGCGCGCGCAACACACTGCAACTCCGATCGTGGTATGGGGCCTCTGACAGAGTCTTCTTACCACGTGATCAGCTGTGACCAATCACAGCTGATCATTGAGTAAACCAGGAAGTGCCGGTAAAGGGGGGGGGCCTGCGCTGATAATCAGCACTTTGATTATCAGTGCAGCCCATCAGCTGCCAAAAAGTGCCCATCACCTGCCAGCCTGTGCCCCATAATAAACGCCAGCCAGTGCCCAAAACAGTGCCAATTAGTGCCCATAAAAGTGCCCATCAATGCCCCATCAGTAATGCCTGTCAGTGCCCTTCAGATGCCACTCAGTCATGCCTGTCAGTAGCTCCCCATAAGTGCCGCCTATCAGTGCCCATCAGTGCCGCATATTAGTGCCATCAGTGCAGCCTATCAGTGCCCATCAGTTTTATTTTTTTCGAAATTGTCTGTCTTTTTTTGTTTATAGCGCAAAAAATAAAAACCGCAGAGGTGATCAAATACCACCAAAAGAAAGCTCTATTTGTGGGAAGAAAATTATAAAAATGTAGTTTGGGTACAGTGTTGCATGACCGCGCAATTGCCATTCAAAGTGCGACAGCGCTGAAAGCTGAAAATTGTCCTGGGCAGGAAAGTTCCCGGTATTGAAGTGGTTAATCACATATAACATTTCTAGACTCAACCTTACAGGTTCCTTAAATAAACTTGCAAAACATCCAGGTGGACCTAGAAAACAACCTATACTTGCTGACCTATAACAAAAAGATTATAATAGATTAGGCTTTATTCATTTAGGTGGGTTATTTTAAATCCTCTCCTTTTTCAGCTTGTGATCATTTTCTTATAAAAAATATTTCTTAGGTATGTAATCCTTTTTTTTCCTTCTAAAATGGAAATTAAACTTTAATCCTTATCTTCTCTTATAAAAACTGTTATTTTATCAACACCTCAATTGATCTCTTTTATTCCACCCTCAATAGACATTTATTGAAACTCAAAATGTTATTATAAGGAGTGATAAACTGTGTGATAATCTTTGTGAATCAAATTTTTCATGATTACAGAGCAAGCCTAATAAAGTACCTTTGTAAGTTACCGTATATACTCGAGTATAAGCCGAGTTTTTCAGCCCTTTTTTTAGGGCTGAAAGTATACCCCTCGGCTTATACTCGAGTCAGTACCTGAAAATCTTCTTATTCCGCGGCCGGCATCCATTGTTTAAATCTCGCGGCTTTCTTCTGGTCTTTTCCGCGATAGGCGTTTCCAGCAAACACTGTGTTGAGTGTTGCGCCTATCATGGACGTTCTCTTGTCCGACGTCCGTGATTGGGGGAACACTGAACACAGTGCCTGCTGGGAAACGGAGTCCGAGAATGAGAGGAGCTCCGTGATAGGCGCAACACTCAACACAGTGTTTGCTGGAAATGCCTATCATGGAAGGGACCAGAAGAAAGCCGCGAGATTTAAACAATGGACACCGGCCACGGAATAAGAAGATTTTCAGGTACACTGACTGACTCGGGCACAGGGAGGCTGCAATGGACACAGTAAGGTGGCAATGGGCACAGTGAGGTGGCAATGGGCACAGTAAGGTTGGGCAATTGGCACAGTAAGGTTGGGCAATTAGCACAGTGAGGTGGCAATGGGCACATTTCCCCCCCTAGCCTTATACTCAAGTCAATAAGTTTTCCCAGTTTTTTGTGGTAAAAGTAGGTACTTCGGCTTATACTCGGGTCGGCTTATAATCGAGTATATACGGTAAGCCTTTAGGGCACTTTCACACTGGTTCACTTCAAAACTGCCAGCAAAACGCCTATGCGTTAATGAAGTGTTTTTGCTGCACTTTTGGGGAGCTTTTGGTGCAATTTTTAAAGGACGTGTGACTCAAAAACTGCATCAAAAATGCTTAGTGGGGGGAACGTTTTTGGTGCGCTTTTTTAGCTCTCCAAAGATGCTGCACGCAGGATTTTTTTCACCGCAACAAAAGCGCACTGCCCAAGTGTGAAAACATGAATTGAAATGCCAAGCCATATGGCAGGAACTTGGCCTTGAAAATCACCTATTTTCCCCTAGCTATACTATGTTTCCCTAATTTAGAATTAACCCAATAAAATTGGCTTCAAGATTTTAATTTATCACAGTTTTTGTTCTAAATAACTGTTTTATTACTCTAAATATGTATGTTACTTAAAATATATTTTGATAAAGATTCATTATATGCTTTTGTTCTATATCTAAATAGTAGAAATGTTAAATGAGAAACTTCATGATTATTATATTAATTCTATCCTTTGTTTTCATTCATTGTACTGTATAACCACGAATGTTGTTATCTATAAACATATGTTATCTCTTGTTAATGGAAAAATAATATATTTGAAACGGAAAACATTAATTGATTATAAAGGGAAGCATTTTTCTTGAGCTTGAAAAAACTTCCCAGTGTGAAAGGACCCTAAAGCCTCGTACACACGACCGGTTTTCTCGGCAAGAAAACTGCTGGGAGAGCTTTTTGCCGAGAAAACCGTTCGTGTGTATGGTTTCTCGACAAGAAAACTGCCGGGAATCTCGACGAGAAAAATAGAGAACCTGCTCTCTATTTTTCTCGTCGTGATTCTCGGCAGAGTGTTTCCTGAGAAAACCAGTCGTCTGTATGCTTACCTGTCTGAGGTAAATCCGCGCATGCTCGAAAAGACTCAGACGCATGCGCGGTAGCATACAAGGTTAGTGTGGGGTGTAGCAAGATGGCGGCGACGGCATAAAATGTGACGAGCGCCGGCTCGTCGTAGTCGATGACGTCACCGCGTTCTTGCCATTGAAAAGGACAGCGTTTTTTTGGAGTGCCCGTCTGTACACAGGGCTTGGCAAGACAAGCTTGCCAGGAATCCCGTTGAGAAAACCAAGGGTTTTTTTCCCGACGGGATTCCCGCCCGTGTGTACAGGGCTTTAGGCATCAAGAAAATAATGGTCAAATGCGAAAAACAGCTTTGTGAATTGAACCTATAAGGGTTAATTTAATAACAAAATAGAGCATGTTCACTTTGTAAAGTGAATATTTACTTAAAGTATAACTAAAGGGATTTTTTTTTTTTTTTTTTAGTGTTGGACAGAGTAGAGATAGATTAGAACAGCTGTCAGTTTTTATTGCTGGCCATGCCCCAGTTAAGGAGTATCACCCTCTCTATTTGCCCTGTTTACCATTATCACTGAAAGTGAAAATTACCAAATTCTGGGTTGTCCCCAGAAAAGTAATAGAGGGGGAATGTTCCATTGGGGACACTAGTTCTGGTGACCTGGGGGGTCCCCAAGGAATTCCCTTAATTTGCAGGGATTTCCCCTCACTTCCTGCTTGGCTATGGGACAGGAAGTGAAGGGAAATCTCCACAATGGGACACAGATGGCGAAAATAAATCTGACAGGAGTTACTATCCTGTACATGATTTTTTATTCTTCCAGGTCTAGGGGCGCACACGCGCACCACCGGTAACCCTAGGGTTGCCACCTGTTCGGGATTCACCCAAACAGTCCGGGTTTTGAATCATGTGTCCGGGTTTCAGGCAGACTGAAACCCAGATACATTATTCAGACTGGGCTGTGGCTCCCCAAGTAACCAAAATAGTCACACTGTGGGCGGCTGTCTGGGGGCAGGTTCAGCATCACTGGGGGGCAGGGCGATGATGTCAGCAAGAACAATTTGGCCACACCCACTGTTCGCTATGGCACGCTATGCACATCACATTATTACTCTACTTGGTGTGCCCAAAGGTGTCCCAGGCCACTAAAGTGTTCGGGTTTGGCTTGAAGAAAAGGTGGCAACCCTAGGTGACCTGCTCCCACTGTTATTGGACACAGCGGGAGCCAATCAGCGGGGGACCCGCCAAGCATTCCCGAGGCAGACAGAATGGCGGTTTGCCTATGTAAGCAAGGCAGTGTAACAGGAGAAGACAGAGATCTTGTGTTTCTGCTAAGCAGGAATATGGATCTCTGTCTTCTTACAGTAGAAAGCACCCCCCACACAGTTAACGTCTAGGGACGCATTTAACCTTTAGTGCATGTGTGTGTTGTTTCAGAGCAACCCGTTAATTATGAATGAGTTTCCAACACATTACAATGGAGCAAAAAAAAATGCAAAAAAAAATGCACACATCCCGTTTTTTTTTTTATAATACAGTGCACCACATTGCTCAACATGTGTTTGTGCATAGAAACCAATCAGATTTCAATTTTTTTTTTGGCAAAGCTTAACCTCCCTGGCGGTATGATTAAGCCAGATTTTTGCGTCTCAAAGTGGTACATTGTTGCGCATGGATATTTGGCGTTTTATATTGTAGGGCTGTAATTCTTAGGAATAACTCACTTAAATCTGTCCAAACAAGAGTCTAGTAGACATCCCAGGTATGATTAAAGCTTGGTACACGAAATCATAAATTATAATATAATAAATAACTATTAATAACTATAACAAATAATAATATAATAATAATAAAAATTATTCAATAATGTAATCAAATAATAAAAAAAAAAATTGCACAGTTGCAGAATTGTTGCTGTCATTACTTCAGTGTTTGATGACAAATTTCCCCACGATTCACTATCGCTCAATTCTGCAAGTGATTCTAATTCACTATCAATGTTTTCTAGCTGGTCTAAAACCACTTTTGACGTAAAGGGACACTTTTTGGTTGCCATGGACAATCTCAAGTTTCCAGGCAGAAAGAACAGTATATATAATATAAAAGTGCATGCAGGGCACTGGACAAAGCACTAGGGACAAAAGGGATGTGAAATTATTTCATACAGTAATGTAATCTGTAATTTTTAATTTGCTGCCGGCAAATTTATTATTTATTGCATTTTAGTGTATATACAGTATGAGATGTCCTGACATGCTTTTTTTCTATTACACGGGATGTTTACATTCCTTGTAATAGGAATAAAAGTGACACAATTTTTTTTTTAGAACAGTGTGAAAATAAAAAAAGAAAAGGTAAAACAAATAAGGAAAAAAAAATTTCAATGCACCCTGTCCCGCCGAGCTCGCGTGCAGAAGCGAACGCATACGTGAGCAGCGCCTGCATATGAAAACGGTGTTCAAACCACACATGTGAGGTATCGCCGCGATCGGTAGAGCGAGAGCAATAATTCTAGCTCTAGACCTTCTCTGTAACTCAAAACATGCAACCTGTAGAATTTTTTAAACATCGCAGAGATTTTTAAGGGGAAAGGTTTGTTGCCATTCCACGAGCGAGCGCAATTTTGAAGCTTGACATGTTGGGTATCAATTTACTCGGCATAACATTCTCTTTCACAATATAAAAAAAAAATGGGCCAACTTTACTGTTGTCTTATTTTTTACTTTCTGCTATAATACATAAAAATAAAAAAAATGTATTCATCAGTTTAGGCCGATATGTATTCTGATACATATTTTTGGTAAAAAAAATCGCAATAAGCGTATATTGATTGGTTTGCGCAAAAGTTATCGCATCTACAAAGTAGGGGAAGGATTTTTGTCTTTTTTTTTACTAATAATGGCGGTGATCAGTGATTTTTAGTGGGACTGCGACATTGTGGCTGACAGATCGGACACCTAACTGACATTTTTGGGGGAACCAGTGACATTATTACAGTAATCATTGCTAAAAATATGCACTGTTATTGTACTAATGACACTGGCAAGGAAGGGGTTAACATCAGGGGCAATCAAGAGGTTAACTGTGTTCCCTGCAGGTGTTTTCTTACTATATGGGGGACTGTGTGACTGGGGAAACACACAGATTCATCTTCCTGCTTAGCAGAAAGACAGGATCTGTGTGATCTCCCCTGTCAGAACAGAGATCTGCCTTGTTTACACAGGCAGATCCCCATTCTGTCACTGCCGGGAACAATCGCGGGTGGCCGGTGGACATCGAATCCGCCAGCCCGCTTATTGGCTCCCCCACTGGCCAATGGGAGCACACACAATAGCGAGTTCCCAAACTGACATACAGCTAAGGCGATTCACGGGATCGTGCCACCCTGCCACAGTATAAATACGGCGGCTGGTCAGCAAACGGTTAAAGAGGAAGTAAACACTGCCTCTTTTTTGGTGACCTGAAAAGTTAAGGCATAATGTGCTAGTATGTGAAACTTACCTGCAAATTAAGCCCTTGTCGTCCTCGCTGGAGGCTGCATCCATCTCTTTCTTCTGGGTCCAGAGTGATGTCACTCCCGCAAACGCACACGGGAGCCGCCGGTCGTGGCACAGGGCCCTGAAGAAACAGCACGGGCGGCCGTTCCTTCAGAGCGCATGCGCCGATGATGTAATCGGCGCAGTATACAGTAAATATCTCTTAAACGGTGCAAGTTTAGGGGATATTTACTGTACCTATAGGTAAGCCTTATTATTGGCTTACCTAGAGGTACAAACATTACAGGAGAGTTTACTTCCTCTTTAAAAAACATCCAACGCCTTTCAGGGGGTCAGAAAAAAACTCCCCCTTCACCAGAGCTACAACAAAACACAGTATAGTGTAAATGTAATTGATAAAATCATAAAAAATCCTGGATAGCGTACATATACATATTTGTACATATACATGCAAGCATAAATACACACATATACAGGCATACCCCGCTTCAAGTACACTCACTTTACATACACTCGTGAGTAAGGACATACCGGCGAGTGTATGTAAAGTGCCTCACAAGTACTGTACAGACATTTTGCAGCCGCAGTAGAAGGAGCTGAAGCTCCAAGAGCATAGCCACCCTGTTCCAGTGTGCCCCTGACACCCACACTACAGCCCCTGAGACCTCAACTACAGCTCCGGACACCCCCACTACAGCCCCCGACCCTCCACTACAGCCTAGAAGTGAAAAAAGGTATTGGTTCACTTTAAGTACATCTTCGTTTTACATACATGCTCTGGTCCCATTGTGTACTTAAAAGTGGGGTATGCCTGTACACATACATGTACATATGCATAAAAATGAAGATAAAGAAAAATTAGATAAGTGATAATGTGTAAAATGGTTCATTTTTGGAATTAATATTATTATAATTTTTTAAACAATTAGGTTTATTGAAAGTACGTACATAGAAAATACATAGCATAAAGGAGGAGGTAAAAGTGACATGTCACTAATATTATTCTATGTTATATGATCAGTACATTATGTTATACCAATATTATTATTCTTATATGTGTAGCGCCCCCCCCCCAATATTTGGGGGCGCTATGTGGAAATTTAGGGGTAGTCTGAGCCAGTAGTCGGGCTCAGACCAATTGATGGTTCATTATTGCTTCTGCTCTGGGTGTTATACTGCCTAGCAGTAGTGTTCTCTGTTGCCTGTAGGTGGCACTGTCACCACCGGCATAGGTGAACCAAGAGGGGTATCACAGCACCTTGGGTGTTCTCTTTCGGCAGCTGTGCAGTGGGTGTGGTTGACCCGCTGTGCATGCTGGGAGAGGGTACATAAGGGGCAGACGCCATTGGGGTTGGCGCATTCCAGGGGACCCTTTGGTCCTGTATGTGTGCCTCATGGCCCGTATGGCACGAGGTGCGCGAGTGTGTTTGGGCCTCGGGCACCTTCAGCCCGAGGCTGCGTTGCTGCATGGTAGGCCCAGCTCTGCTGGCAGGGGCCTACACCTCAAAGAAGGATCCCAGGCTGCCCATCTGTAGGGAGCCCACCTTTAGGAAAGGAGACCAGGGGAGGATCAGTCTCTGAGGAGATTAGCGACGGTACTGCTGTCTCGGGAAGAGGCCTGGAAACTCACCTAAAGAGGGATCCACTGTCTTAATTATCCGTGCTCCATCCCGGTTGCCAGGACTGCTCTCAAAGGGACTATCCGGGTGAGCAATACCCACTCGGGCTTGAGTGACGACGAAAGACTAACACTGTGCTCTTGGTGTTGCGTGCCTGAACCTTGTCTTTCCCTTACTTCTCTCATCTTCCTACTCCCTATTCAAGTTCACTGAAATGACAAAAGAATAAAACCTTGCTGCTTGGGTTTTACTCCTGTGTGGGCATTGGCCTTATTCTGAGGAAGTTCTACCTAGACAACAGAGAGAAAGGATCCACTCAAGTATTTGCTGCAAGACCCAAACAATAACACCGCTCGCTCCTCTCTATACACAGGGAGGGGGTACCGGTCAAGTAGCAGGTGTGCCCCGCTGCAGGTGGAGGAAGGCAGTAGAGAGAAAAAGGGGGTCTGTGTGCTACATATGTACAGTGGTATAATGGTATGTACTGATCATGTAGCATGTGATTTTGTTAATTCCAAAAATGAACCTTTTACACCTTATCACTTACCATCTGATATTCTTTATCTTCACTTCTAGCACGTGTACATATATTTGTATATGTCTGTATTTATGTATGCACATATATGTACACATATGCATGTTATCCATGATTTTTTATGATTATTAAACTTATATTTTATGAGTCGTACTTACATTATATTGTGTTTTGTTGTAGCCCTGATGAAGGGGATATTTTTTCTGACCCCTGAAATAAGTTGGCTGTTTTTTAGTCCAAACTAATAAATCCATTTGGACTCTTTTATCCTTTGGTCTGGCACTCCTTTCATTTGTGCATGTTTGTTTTTTTTTGCTGTCTTCCTGATGATGACATCAGTAGACCTTCCTGTGCAATGTGTGTTGAAGCAGTGACTTGTAGTCCCTGTAAGCCATGGTGACAAAGCTGGAGCACAATTGGGAGAAATGGACAGAACGTTGCTACGCTATAACAGGTAGTGCCTGAACGAGAGCCTTTTTGGCAGGATCACCAGGGATTATTTTAATAAAAGCTGTAGATTTAAAATTATTAAAATGATTGAAAATGCCCTTTAACTAACATGTTAAAGCTTACATTACATTTTAGCGGTTAGGTTCATGTGTAGGTACTTTAAAATCATTCATGTAACTTAGCTCTTAGTGAACTTCTTACATACTGTTGTGGGCTAACCTATAATTACTCCTTAAATGTATTTTCAATGGTACAAGCAGGTTTCAATTAGCTGTAGTACAAGGTTCTCCTAATAGATTAATTACAATTGTAGATTTTTGTTTTTTGGAGTCCTAACAATTAACCAAGACTTGCATTTGAAATGTGATTGATTTATTTAATTGAACGTTATACTACCATATGTTGAAATGTTTATTTTTTCCCTGATCACCAAATATAGTCTGTTCTACATTAAAGGCAGCATTTTCCCTGGATTTTAGTACTTTAAAAAGACATTGCATCAGTAAAATTCAACAGAAAGCCTTGACAATTGGTTAAATCAATCGTGTGCTTGGGAGATCATTCAGAAACTATTTGTATTAGTTGTTTATCAAATTATTAACTGCACAGATGTTGCTTGCTGAAGAGCAGCTGATGATTCTCACTGCCAGAGATGCAGACAAAGGTCTGCAGGAATAATTGGAGATGTGAACAGAATATGAAATTAATTTGCTGCTCTTAATTCCTATGCAAATCCTGACCTCTGATAGAGACTATCAATTACCCTGCATAGAATGAAAAGAAAAGAGACAGTTTCTTTAAAAAAAAAAAAAGGGGGGGAAATATTTGCAATGGGCAGTGGGGTTTGTAAAGAAACGAACATCATGGACTTGTTTAAATTCAATCCCTGAACTTGGAATGATGCCTCCCAGAAATAAAAACAACATTCAGGGAACAAATAAAAGAGACAAGCAAAATATTCCACTTAATTGGTGTCACATCTGTGGCTTGACGGGCAATATCAGTAAATACACACTGGATTTTCATTCTCTGTGTTCATAAAAGGCAAGACAAAATGTCTGGATGAAAACATAAATGTAGAACATTACACATTAGAGGAGGAACTTACTAGGGCAGAGGTGGAGAACCAACCTTTGCGGTGTATTCATTGTGGCGTGAGATATGTGCAATCTTTTTCAGACACAAATACATACAGATCTAGCCACAAATGACAGCGAAATATCATTAAATACACACTGGATTTTCATTTTACAGGTTCATAAAAGGCCAGAATAAATGTTTGGATGAAAATTTGCATGTAGAAATGGAGAGATTAGAGGAGGAACCTAATAGGACAGGGATAGAGAACCAGCTCTTCAGGTGTATTCCTTGTGGCATGAGATATGTTTTTCAGTCACAAGTACATTCAGATCTAGCCACAAGATATAGTGAAATATCATTAAAGCGGAGTTCCACCCAAATTTGGAACTTCCGCTTAATCCACTCCTCACCCCCTTACATGCCACATTTGGCATGTAATTTTTTGGGGGGCGGAGTGGGGGCTTCAGTAGGAGTGGGACTTCCTGTCCCACTTCCTCCTTCCGCCCTGGGGCCGCCTAGGCGATTTGTCATATCGCCTTTTGGCGGGTCCTCCCTGTAGGCGATCACCTGAGACGTGACAGGTCCCAGGCGATTGCCTGTCCACTCAGAGAACGCTGCGCCGTTTGTGCATGCGCAGTGAGTGCCTGGCCGTGAAGCCAAAAGCTGTCATGGCCGGGTGCCCACACTATGAATGGAGGCGCCGGCGGAGAGAGGAGCGGAGCTCCGGGCGTCGCATCGCTGGACAGTGGAACAGGTAAGTGTATGTTTATTAAAAGCCAGCAGTTACACTTTTTGTAGCTGCTGACTTTTAATAAACATAAAAAAAGGCTGGAACTCCCCTTTAAATACACATTGGATTTTCATTCTCCAGGTTCATAAAAGACCAGACAAGAAGTTTGGATGAAAACATGAGTGTAGAACATGGAAATATTAGAAAATGAACCTACTAGGGCACTGATGGAGAACCAGTTCTTCGGGTGTGTTAATTGTGGCATTAGATTCCCCCCCAAAAAATTGACAAAAATACTGTACATACAGATGCAGACCTAGCCACACAATATAGTGAAATATCCATAAATACACATTGGATTTTCATTCTTGGTATTTATAAAAGGCCAGACAAAAGGTTTGGATGAAAACATAAATGTACAACATGGAAACATTAGAGGAGGAACCTACTAGGCAGGGATAAAAAAAACTGCTATTTAGCTGTATTCCTTGTGGTATGAGTCACAAATTACATACAGGTCTAGCCACAAATCATAGTAAAAATATGGCATAAAATGTTATCACTTGCATATTTCAACAAGTGTAAAGATTTCATTCTTTCAACAAGCGTAAAGATGTCATTTATATGCTTTTGAAATGAGAATAGATTATGAGCTCTGTCTGGCCAGTCTGTATATTCTACACATACATAGTGCCATGTCAATTCTGCAACATAAGTAGAGGTAAGGATAGAATTAGGCACAACAAAGGTCCAGCTATGGTAGTTGGAAGAAACCAAATAGATAAATAGATCACCTCACAAATTAGCACACCAGTATATAAACTATGCAATAAGGAGATGAAAATCACTAATGTGAGTGCTCAACTCTAATGCCGCGTACACACGATCGGACCTTTTTCTGACCAAACTCCTATCGGAATTCCATCGGAAAAAAATAGAACAGGTTCTATATTTAAATTCCGATGGAATTCATTGGAATTTCTCCAAAGGGGCCCACACACGGTCGGAATTTCCGATGAAAAAACTCAGACTTTTTTCATCGGAAATTCCTATTGTGTGTACAAGGCATAAATCTGAAGGGTGAACTTCAATTGGAAAATACAAGCAGATAAATCTCGTTCACAGATGTGTTTCTTGTTTGTAGAAATGTATAGCCAAGGTGCTTCAGGGCAATTTCACCATGGCTATAAATGAGAACCATATAGAATGCCATCAGATGCTGTATGTATTATATATAATGTAATGTATATATATATACAGTGGGTAAAATAATTATTGAACACGTCACCATTTTTCTAGGTAAATATATTTCTAAAGGTGCTATTGACATTTTCACCACATGTCGGTAATAATAACCCATGCAATTTATACATACAAAGACACCAAAACAAAAAAGTTCAGAAATGCAGTTATGTGTAATAAAATGGAATGACACAGGGGAAAAAGTATTGAACGTGCTAACTGAAATTTATTTAAAAGAGAAGTACCGTATGTTTTTTTTTGGTTTTTTTTTGCAGTTTTATACTTACCTAGGTGGATGCAGCATCGGTACGATGCTGCATCTGTCCCCCGGCGTCTCTGCACTAAGAACTGGGCGATCGAACACTGCTGATCACTCGGTTCTGACACCTCCGTGAGCAGAGAGCTGCAGACTGTCAGTCACAGTTCTCTGCTCTGCTCTGCCCCCTCCCCACTCACTGAAGCGCTGGGCTGTAGAGGGAGTGGAGCGGCCGGCTCAGCCTCTCAGCGACTCGCTGAGAGGCTGAGCCAGGTGTTCAGCCCAGGCATCTGGCGGATCCCGACTTTCATTGTTGTGACGCGGTGCCTGGACAGACTTCTGTGACGTCAGCAGAGAGCGGACTTCAGCCCACTCTCTGCTGAAAATGGGATACAGGAGTGCAAAACGAATTGCACTCCTGTGATCAATAGGAGAAGTACAGCCTTGGCTATACTTCTCCTTTAATACTTTGTTCAAAATCCATTGTTGGTAATGACAGCTTCAAAATGCCTCCTGTATGGAGAAACTAGTCGCATGCATTGCTCAGGTGTGATTCTGGCCCATTCTTCCACACAAACAGTCTTCAAATCTTGAAGATTTTGTGTGCCTGTTTTATGAAACTCTGATCTTTAGTTCTTTTCATAGATTTTCTATTGGATTCAAGTCAGGTGATTGGCTGGCCATTTTAGCAGTTTTATTTTCTTTCTTTGAAACCATTTGAAATTTTCCTTGGCTTTGTGTTTAGGATCATTGTCTTAATGAAATGTCCACCCTCGTTTCATCTTCATCATCCTGGTAGATGGCAGAAGATTTTTACCAAGAATGTCTTGGTACGTTTTTCCATTCATCCTTCCTTCAATGACATGTAGTTTGCCAGTACCGTATGCTGAAAAACAGCCCCACACCATGATGTTCCCACCTTCAAACTTCACTGTTGGTATGGGGGTGTTTTTGGGGTGATGTGCAGTGCAATTTGACCTTCAAACATGGTGTGCATTGTAACATCCAAAGAGTTCAATTTTGGCCTAATCTGACCAGACTATATTCTCCCAATATTTCACAGACTTGTCTAAATGTTGTGCAGCAAACTATAAACAAGCTTTAACATGCTTTTTTCTACAGCAATCAAGACTTGTGAGTGTGCATACAGGCCATGGCGGTTGAGTGCATTACTTATTGTTTTCTTCGAAACAATTGAAACAATTGTACCTGCTAATTCCAGGTCTTTCTGAAGCTCTCCACAAGTGGTCCTTGACTCTTGGACAACTCTTCTGATAATTCTTTTCACTCTTCTGTCAGAAACGTTACTAGGAGCACCAGCTCGTGGCCGGTTTATGGTGAAATGATGTTCTTTCCACTTCCAGATTATGGCCTTAACAGTGCTCACTGGGACATCCAGAAGTTTAGAAATCCTTCTGTAACCAATGCCATCAGTATGTTTTACAACAGTAAGGTTGCAAAGGTCTTGAGAGAGCTTTTAGCTTTTACTCATCATGACATGTTTCTTGTGTGAAACCTTGGTAATGAGACACCTTTTTCTAGGCTATATGTTGAGACTGAACCAGCTGATATTAAGCCCTTTGAGCTGACACCTCCCAGCCCTAAATGGGTTTAGGATGCCTAGAGGCAGGCTCTGTCTGGCCAGTCTGTATATTCTACACATACATAGTGCCATGTAATTTCTGCAGCATAAGTAGAGGTAAAATTATAATTAGGCACAACAAACGTCCAACTAAGGTGGTTGGAAGAAACCAGATAGATCACCTCACAAATTAGCATACCAGTATATAAACTATGCAATAAGGAGATGAAAATCACTAACGTGCTCAACTCTAAGCCTGAGGGGTAAACTTCAATTGCAAGACGCAGGCAGATAAATCTTGATCACAGATGTGTTTCATGTTTGTAGAATTGTATAGCCAGTGCTTCAGGGAAATTTCATCATGGCTATAAATGAGAACCATATAGAAAGCCATCAGATACTATATATATATATATATATATATATATATATATTAGATATAATGTAATATATATATATATATATATATATATATATATATATATATATATATATATATTGGATAAAATAGAAAAAATAAGTACTGAGCCAGCTGATATTACCCCTTTGAGCTGGTGCCTTCCAGCTCTTTAAGGGCTTTAGAATGCCAGGAGGTGGGGTTTATGGTCATTTGACTGCCGTGATTGGCACATGATCGGAAAGCTCACGATTGCAAGGAGTGGCCGTGAGCTTTCTGCTAGCTGCCTATAACTGTTCCGGGCACAGTTATATACCATGAATTTACGCAAATATGCGGCCCCTCTGCGCCAAGGCCCACCCGCTGAGAGGCTCATATTTGCATGCTGCCGGCACCAGTGGGTTAATTTGCACTAACAAGGGGCAGGACTGCTTTCTAATTATTGATAGATTTCAGCTGGTGTCTTGGCTTTCTAAGCCTTTTTGCACCTCCCTTTCTTCATAGGTTCAATGCTTTCTTCCTGTGTCATTCCATTTTATTACACATAACCTAATTTCTGAACTTATTTGTTTTGGATTCTTTGTGTGTATAGATTGCATGGGTTGTTACCGACACGTGCTAAAAAATTTATGTCAGCAGCACCTTTAAAAATATATTTACAGTGCCTTGAAAAAGTATTCATACCCCTTGAAATTTTCCACATTTTGTCATGTTACAACCAAAAACGTAAATGTATTTTATTGAAATTTTATGTGATAGACTAACACAAAGTTTTCACAATTATTTACAAATAAATATCTGAAAAGTGTGGCGTGCATTTGTATTCAGCCCCCTTTACTCTGATACTCCTAACTAAAATCTAGTGACTTCAGAAGTCACCTAATTAGTAAATAGGATCAAAATGTTGTAAGTAAAAAAAAAAATACTTTGTAGGCACCAATTATAAAAATACAAGTATATTTATTAACAAATCATCACAAAAAGTTTAAAAAGAAGAAAGCAAAATAATAGATTAAAAAACTGCAGTGACAACTGCAGTAGCAGCAAACTATTCCAATAAGGGTCCAAGAAGGTCAACACATGTCACAGAGGGTGTGTGTGACTATGATACATAATAAGAAGATTGTTAGCTCGACATATTTCGCGGAGACCGCTTCTTCAGGAGCTAGTAGTATCTCTAGCGAGAAACAGACTATTATTGGATTTTGAATCATACATAACAAACAATACAAGATACACTATAGATACTCTAATGTATTATCACATGCATTCAAGCACCTTTAGAAACGATCAGGAAATATGAGTGGAACCAGAGGACGCCCAAGCCAACAGCACACAGGGTCCGCATGCACCGTAATTAGTAAATAGAGTTCACCTGTGTGTAATTTAATCTCAGTATAAATACAGATGTTCTTTAAAGCCCTCAGAGGTTTGTTAGAGAACCTTAGTGAACAACCAGCTTCATGAAGGCCAAGGAACACACCAGACACTTCAGGGATAAAGTTGTGGAGAAGTTTAAAGCAGAGTTAGGTTATAAAAAAAATATCCCAAGCTTTGAACATCTCAGGGAACACTGTTCAATCTATAATCTGAAAATGTAAAGAGTATGGCACAACTGCAAATCTACCAAGACATGGCCATCCACTTAAACTGACAGGACGGGCAAGGGAAGCATTAATCAGAGAAGCAGCCAAGAGGCCCATGGTAAGTCTGGAGGAGCTGCAGAGATCCACAGCTCAGGTGGGAGAATCTGTCCACAGGACAACTATTAGTCGTGCACTCCACAAATCTGGCCTTAGTGGAAGAGTGGCAAGAAGAAAGCCATTGTTGAAAGAAAGCCATAAGAAGTCCCATTTGCAGTTTGAAAGAAGCCATGTGGGGGACACAGCAAACATGTGGAAGAAGGCGCTCTGTTCAGATGAGACCAAAATGTTACTTTTTGGCCTGTAAGCAAAATGCCATGTATGACAGAAAACTAACACTGCATATCACCCTGAACACACAATCCCCACCGTGTGAATAATGGTGGTGGCAGCATCATGTTGTGGGGATGCTTTTCTTCAGCAGGGACAGCAAAGCTGGTCAGAGTTGATGGGAACAAAAAATGGACAACTACTTAATGGACACTGAGAATGCGGTTTGGATTACTGCAGATGGGATAGTAATATTTATCAACAATATTCCACAAGAAATCTATGATACATTAATTCCACTGTATCAGAATGCTGGAACATTGTATGAGCTTTGCCTCAGACTATTGTAGGTAGAAGATGAACTACTGGGGTCTCCTGCTATTCTCTGAAGGTTTGCTGTCTTTATAATTATGATAAAGTGCATTGTAATGTGTGAGCTTGTTGATGGCAAGTCTGACCTGAATAGTCTGGGTGGCACTGAGTCATCCAGGTGGCTAATTAAGGTCATGTTTATAGTATATGTCAGTTGCTGTAATTATATTCCTGTGTGCAGGTTGTATTGTTAGGAGTAATAATATGATCAGGAGTCGGGAATGTCCTTCTCAAGTGTATAAAAGCCTGTATTCTTGTTCAAATAAACAGTTTTTATTCTGATTTTCTCTAAAACTGGTGTTGCCTAGTTCTTGGGGTAACTATAGCCAGATTTTCTGATCTCGTGTTCCAGGAGATTAGGAAGCAGCTTCTTGGTAGAGATATCCAGTCAGGGTGTACGGATTCCGTCACAGAGACATACCCCAAAAAACTTGCTGCTGTAATTGCAGCGAACGGTGGTTCTACAAAGTATTGACTCAGGGGGGCTGAATACAAATGCACACCACACTTTTCACATATTTTTTTGTAAGAAAAATTGAAAAGCATTTATCATTTTCCTTCCACTTCACACTTATGTGCCACTTTGTGTTGGTCTATCACATAAAATCCCAATAATATACATTTACGTTTTTGGTTATAACATGACAAAATGTGGAAAATTTCAAGGGGTATGAATATATTTCTAAAATATAGAAAATATCAATGTGATCATAAAATATAAAGTTTACAAGTAGAGCTAGTATTAAAATAGCACAACTGTATTTACGAGAAAGAATAAAAGAAAAAAACGAAGAGCAGACATTTTTATCTATTGCATGTTACCAATATACCTGCTGATCTTGCCAGAAATGTGGTGTTCTTGTCACTTCCTATGAGCTGAACTAAAAGCAAAAAGAGTGTTATCTTTCTTATATAAACTAGTAATTTCCCCTTCCTTGTGTAATGGAGATGCATAAAGGCAGACATATCTGGAATCTGGAAGTTTTAATAGGTATATGTGTTATTATCTGTATATCTATTGATGAAATTTAACATGATTTGATTAGTATAGCAGTTTGTGTTTTTTCAAACATCTTCGTATTTTGCTTTGATGAAGGCTTCTTAGCCGAAACGCGTCAGAGTATAGCCTGTACCCGTGTACCCATGTAACCAATAAAGGACTTTTATTCAAGAGCATCCAAGTTGCCAGCCCTTTTTGATTTAAACCTTTGTATTTGTTTTGTAGTCCTGAAGAAGAGGGAAACATTTGAGCCCCTGTAACGTGTTGCCTGTTTTGTGTCTTCTTGTTATAAACCTATAAACCAGCACCAGCAATAAGGATTTTTGGACTCTTGGTGCCTTGGTCTGGCAATCTCTTGAGACTTTCTATTCCTGGATTACAAACTCTTTGTCTCTAGTTCAGGGGGTACCATATTTCTGCTGAAAGAAGCCTTACTGGAGCCATTGCACCATGTTTAAATACAATTGACCTTCTTAAGCCATGAATTCTCACTTCCCCTTTGTCTCTGAAATAATCCAAACCTAACAAAAGTTTTGACTTTAGATAAACCTTGGAGTAAAAACACAACTAATTCCCTTTTAGTTTACATATACAACTTATATATTGCAGAGATTTTAGTAATTCTAAAATTCCTTGTCCACAAACTTTGTACTGGTGGCACAGCTGCAAAATGGGAATATAAAACACTCAGGGTAGTAATGGAAATTTTTTAAAAAGAAAGAAAATCAACCTAGCATTTTTTTTATATATTTTATATATTTTTCCCAGGCAACTTGTAATGATTTACAAGAGCGTGTAGATATCCAGCACCATTAGAACCAGCAAATTAATAGTTTTGGGCATTTCTTAAGACAATTTCTTATACCAAAGTTATATATGTTTTTCCTTGGACAAAGCTTTATCATTCATACATGAAATGTTACAGTAGAATTTCAAGATGAAAAGGGCTCTTGATTGAAATAAAATAAGTATAAGAAATAAACATTACACTTACCTCTGTATCATCAATCTAGGTGTTTAACAGATAGTAATCCACACCACTCTGCAGATATCCAGAATTAGTTGTCAGCCCTGGATCAATCATGTACAGTATTTCAAGAGTGGCCCTACTAGCCCAGACCACCAATTTATATAAATCTTTTCTAGTCTTCATCTTGACCTATATGATTAGTGGGGTTCTCCAACTGGGGACTGCAACAGTAGGTTCCTATGAACATCTGTATAATTTACTACTGATAATTAAATGGAGGCCCACTAAATAGTATTAGAGTGACCATATCATTCTTTCAAATTGGAATTGTACCATAGTGGAAGGTGCGGCAAAGTGCAGTGCAGATTAGATTTTAGAACACCCAAGGCCTTTAAAACACAGTTTGGATCCCTTTGTGTGACACTTAGAGCCAGTCCACTGGAGATGTTGCTTTAAGAATTAACACAGACCAAAGTCATCACCAATGCTTACAACCTCCAAATTGCAGGATCACAACCCTTTAATAACCTGATACTCTAAATGGACAGACTATATGCCTCAATTAACTGTGAATGACTGAATTGAGATAGAGGACAACTAATTCACAGATGTCATCAGTATGGTTGACAAACGAATCCAATTTTAGTTTAAGCACATATTATATTTTACCCCTAATGGTTAGCATAAAATGGAACTTCTTTATCATGCAAAATGTCCATGCTGTGACCTATTTCACCTCTTTTGGACTTGTCAAGAAATACTCTGTTAATGGTTGAATTTGCATAATCTGCTAACCACTCATGGTGAATTTCCTACACAGTGTTCTTTCTAAATATTTTGGATGAACGTATTTTTCAAACATCTATTCAGACTATATCTTATATGTTTTTATGACTGGAAAGTGATTTTGTTCCACTGGAGGAACTCTCAACTTCATTGATCAGCTGATTCAAGTGGTGAATAATGTCTTACCCAAATACAAGCTCATACATATGAGCCATGGTTGCCCAAACAGGTTTAAAAAAATATTATGTATGGGCAGCCTAAAGAGCCTTAGATTGTACACAAGCTCCTTGAGGGCAGGGACTGGTGTGAATATGTACATGTATGAAAATTAGCAGCGCTATATATGTACAGTACCTGTAACAAATAAACTAAATTGAGTAGATAGGGCAAAGTCAGATGGCAGGATTTAAAAAAAAAAGGTCTAAGGATTGGTAAACTGAACATTTTTATGACCTTTTATTGTATTACCTTTTTGTCCTTGGGTGTAGATACATTTTAATAGTTGCAGAGATTGCAGTTTACATTGACCCTGACTCCATATGAAGTTTCCAGACTGGAAGACCTGTGGTCAAACACAGAGGTTTAGTAAGGTATCACAGATCCCCTTTGCTTTATCAATGCAGTAAAGAGGATTTGTTTAGCTGTCTTAGAAGTGTAGCTTTATTGCTTTCACAACTTCTGTTACAACTCAGTCACTCTGAAACTAAAGCAGTATACACTTACAAAGTTTTTCTTTTTTGTTCAACCCAGCAGATTGAATGAAAAATTACTCCCAGATCCCTGCATACACACAAACAATGTGGATACAGGAATCTCCCCCACTGCACTATTGTATTTTGACAGTGGGGACTCCATACCCAGGCCCCCATCAGATTACACAGATCCGCACTGCAGCCATTGGTTGTATACCCTGATAGAATGCTGCTTTAACAGCAGGACTAACAATTATCTGATCATTTAAAATCTCCTAAAGGTCATTACTGTTTAAACAAATTAAATTAAATAGAGAGGGGGGTAGGGGAGGGTGAGAGAGAGGGGGTGGGGTTGGGGGTGGGAGAGAGGGGGTGAAAGAGAGAGAAGGGTAAGAGAGAGATAGAGAGTGGGGGGTGAGAGGGAGGAGGTGAAAGAGGGGGTGAGGAAGAAAGTGTGCCTTTGGGTACAGTGCGCCAGGGCAAACTGTGGGTGGAGCCACATTGCGGTAAGAGTGGGAGGGGTTGCCCTACACATGATGCATGGGAACGTGCGCACTCTGTCACATCTGCCTGATGTGAATGGAGCTTTACACTTACCAACCATTTTACAGGGGTATTTACTATAGCAGACACTTCTGTGCCTCTCTGCTAATCTCTGCATCTTTATCCACCTCCTCTCAGTACATCTGTGCATTCTAAATCCCCCTGCTAACCTCTGCACCATCCCCTGCACCCCAAACTCCCTCCTCTGCTTAACTTCACATGCCCCTGCTTATGTTTGCACCCCAATCCCCCTGCACCCCCTCTTTGTTCATGTTAATCCTCTCTCTGTTTACCTCTGGACACCCCACCCCCATCAGTCTTCTCACTTTTACAATACAGGCTGATGGCAGGCTCAGTGACTGTGACAGGCAGGGCTTGTTTTACATCCCTAATGTCGGCAGCATTAAGAAAAAGGTGATGGTGGACTAGGGCTCAAGGAGTTTGACATACCTATGAAAGCTCTAACAATTTACATAGCAATGCTGCCTGCAATTTACATATCAATGCCACCGCTATTTACATATCAATCATGTGTACACTGTACACAGGGCAGGGCTGGGCAACGTTGGTGACTCACTCCACTAGGCTGGAAGGAAGGGGCCTGGAGCTGCAGCTCCAATAGCCCCTATGGTAATATGGCCCTGCTTTTAGCACTTGATTGCTGTGGGGCAGAGGGATCTGAATTTGCACATGGGGTTAATTTATTTTACAGGCAAAAAGACTGTGTACTTAGCAAGTGCAGATACACTCTGCAAGGGAATTTGCTCCAAAGCTTAGTAAATGAGGTGAAGCTTCACTTTGCAAAGAATGTAACCCAATCACATGCAAGGAAAATAGAAAAAAACAACATTTTTGCTTGCACATGATTGGATGGTAGAAGTTAGCAGGGCTTTCCTTCATTTACTAAGCTCTGGAGAAAAAGCCTTTGCAGAGTGCAACTACACTTGTAAAGTGCATAGTCTGTTTGCCTTTAGTAAATCAAACCCAAAGGGCCCTTCCACACAGGCATTCCAGTCAGATCCACCTGCCAGCTTTTCAGGTGGATCTGAGCGAAAGCGAAATATAAGTCTACGGGCGAGACAGATGTAAATGGACATGCATTCACTCATATAGGTTTGAAAAAAAAAACTAGGAAAAGGTTTGTATCCCTTTCCATTTTTTTTTTATTTTTTTTATATCTAAGCATGACAAATTGGAGGTAAAAGAATGTAAACAGATGCCTGTCCGTTTACAGCTGCCTGCCCATAGACCCAGAGGCGTTGCTAGGGGGGTGCGGAGGGTGCGGTCCGCACCCGGGTGACACCCGCTAGAGGGGTGACACCCTCCCGACGGTGAGGAGATTTTTTTTTTTTTCCACTTCACTTTTTTTCACTTCACCCCGCGCAGCCAGCTGGGCAGGAACAACACCTCCAGCGCCGCGGCCGCGCCTGGTGTGTGTCCTCCGCCGCCTCCTTATTCTTCTTCCTCCTCTCTACAGTCAGCGAGTGACTCAGCCTGTCACATCACACTGCACTGTGATGATGTGACGTCACTACAACACACACACAACTTTCTCCGGGCGGCGCGGCTGCACGCTTTGACGGTCGCTGCCCAGCCCTCCTCCTCTCCAGTACAGGCTCCAGCTGGCGGCGCCCAGAAAAAGAACAGGTGCGGGGGTCTCCACCGCCGGCCCGAGCACAAGATAAGGTGTGTGTGTGTGTCGGGGGGGGCGGTTCCCATTGTAAGAGAGCTAGTGTGGGAGGACTCAGTTTCACTGGGGGGGGGGTGTTACATTAGGGGAAGTGTACAGAGGGGGGGGTGTTACATTAGGGGAATTGTACAGAGAGGGGGGGTGTTACATTAGGGGAAGTGTACAGAGAGGGGGGGTGTTACATTAGGGGAATTGTACAGAGAGGGGGGTGTTACATTAGGGTGGCGGCCCGTCCATAGGGGGCGCCCGGGCGCCGCACCCCCTCCTGTAGTCACCAAAATAAAAAAAAATAAAAAAAGGGCCCTTTAAGAGTTTTTTTTTTTTTAAATGTCCTTTTTTTTACACAGTGGCGGTGCGTCCATAGTGGGCGCATAAACGCCGCCCCCCCTCGCTCCTGCGCCCGTCACTCACCACAACAATACATAGGTTCATGCATTGCATGAACCTATGTATTGTCGCCGCCGCCGCCGCTGCCGCCCACTATTCAGATGGCCGGCCCCTTGAGCGCCGGCCATCTGAATAACAGCGTCTGGTTGGCCTTTAGAAGTGCCTATCAGAGCCAGCGGCTCTGATAGGCTTCCCGACTACAGCCTGAGGGCTTTAATCGGCTTCTAAATACCTAACGAGAGGACGCACGGGGGGTGCGTTCCCTGGCCAATCAGGTTCACCGGGTCTGGTTACCGGTAACCTGATTGGCTGAAGCGACATGGAGGGTGGGAGAAGACATCGAGGACGGAAGAAGGACGGCACTGACTTGAGGAAGGTAAGTGCAGGGCTGGGGGGGGACAAACTGGCTGTATTTGGGGGACAAACTGGCTGCATTTGGGGGACAAACTGGCTGCATTTGGGGGACAAACTGGCTGCATTTTGGGGGGTAACTGGCTGTATTATGGGGACAAACTGGCTGTATTTTGGAGGGAAACTGGCTGCATATGGGGACAAATTGGCTGTATATGGGGACAAATTGGCTGTTTTTTGGGGGACAAACTGGCTGTATTTTGGGGGACAAACTGGCTGTATTTTGGGGGACAAACTGGCTGTATATTGGGGGGAAAACTGGCTGTATTTTGGGGGGAAAACTGGTTGTATTTTGGGGGGAAAACTGGCTGTATTTTGGGGGGGGAAACTGGCTGCATTTGGGGACAAACTGGCTGCATTTGGGGACAAACTGGCTGCATTTGGGGACAAACTAGTGGCGTTTGGGCACAGTGGCTGCGTTTAATGGGCACAGTGGCGGCAATTGATGTTTTTTTTTTCAGTTTGTTTGCGCCACCCAAAAAATTTGAGCACCAGCCGCCACTGCATTAGGGGGATTGTACAGGGGGGGGGTGTTACATTAGGGGAATTGTACAGAGAGGGGGGGTGTTACATTAGGGGGATTGTACAGAGGGGGGGTTACATTAGGGGGATTGAAGAGAGGGGGGTTACATTAGGGGGATTGTACAGAGGGGGGGTTACATTAGGCAGATTGCAGGGGGGTTCCATTAGGGGGCTTGCAGGGGGGTTCCATTAGGGGGATTACACAGGGGGAGAGCTGTGCTTATGCTCTAGCCTGCTCAGTGCCCCGGATTGAACAGTGACAGGGGGGGTGACACCAAACTTTACCGCACCAGGTGACACCAACCCTAGTGACGCCACTGCATAGACCTATCATAGGTCAATTAACCCTTGTGAGCAAAAAACTGAACGGACACAGATATCACACATGTGACATTCATTCTGTGTGGCTCCAATTCAGCAGGGGATATGGATTCCTTGCTGATCTGAATGGACGCCATCTGTGTGAAAGGGCCCTAAGATTTGAGATCTAATATACAGAAAAAAAAATGGTAATCTGCAGAGCAGAAAAAAAAGCTTTAACCACTTCCCATTCTGCGTATAGTAATATGACGGCCATAAGATGGCTCTGTGATCCCGGATGGCCGTCATATGATGTCCTCGGCTTCCCAGCCATCTAGGGGGCGCTCGGGAGCCGATGCGCATGCCTGGCGGCCACGATGTCCCCTGGGCACCCGCGATTGCTGGTCACAGAGCAGGAACGTGGATCTGTGTGTGTAAACACACAGATCCACGTCCTGTCAGGGGAGAGGAGACAGATCGTGTGTTCCTTGTATATAGGAACACAGGTCGTCACCTCTCCTAGTCAGTCCCATCCCCCCACAGTTAGAATCACTTCCTCTGTAACATATTTAACCCCTTGATCGCCCCCTAGTGTTAACTCCTTCCCTGCCAATGACATTTATACAGTAATCAGTGCATATTTATAGCACTGATCGCTGTATAATTTTCAATAGTCCCAAAATAGTGTCAAAAGTGTCCGATCCATTTTATAGGCAAACCAATCAATATACGCTTATTGCTCATTTTTTTACCAAAAATATGTAGAAGAATACATATCAGCCTAACTGGGGAAGAAATTTTGTTTTTGTTGGGATATTTATTATAGCAAAAAGTAAAAAATATAGTTTTTTTCAAAATTGCCAATCTTTTTTTGTTTATAGCACAAAAAATAAAAACCGCAGAGGTGATCAAATATTTTATATGGGTACAGTGTTGCAGGACCGCACAATTGTCATTCAAAATGTTACAGCGCCGAAAGCTGAAGATTGGTCTGAGCAAGAAGGGGGTGAAAATGCCCTGTATTGAAGGGTTAAATAAGAAAAGGAATGCATCAAAAGAATGGTAACCTGAAATATGTTAACATTTTGTTTTTGAGTTTAGATACACTTTAACATCAAAGACAGTGTTTTTCCAGTTGACACTGCCAGGTGCCACATAAAAGAGGTCACCTCCCAGATACCAAGCAATTGAGCTGCAAAACTTTGCTAGTGGACTCATAATCTGTAACTATGCCCCTGGACTCTGGGTTGCACAAATGTCAATGTACACCGATAAGCCATACATTTATGACCACTGACAGGTACACTATATTACCAAAAGTATTGGGACACCTGCCTTTACAAGCAACTGAACTTTATTGGCATCCCAGCCTTAGTCCGTAGGGCTCAATATTGAGCTGGCCCACCATTTGCAGCTATAACAGCTTCAACTCTTCTGATAAGGCTGTCCACAAGGTTTAGCAGTTTGTCTATGGGAATGTTTGACCATTCTTCCAGAAGCGCATTTGTGAGGTCAGGCATTGATGTGGATGGGATGGCCTTGCTTTGTGCACTAGTCCAAATCATTTGGTAGAGGGGAGATTATGGTGTGGGATTGTTTTTTAGTGGTTGGGCTTTGCCCCTTGGTTCCAGTAAAGGTAACTCTTAAGGCCTCAGCATACCAAGACATTTTGGACAATTTCATGCTCCCAATTTTGTGGGAACAGTTTGGGGATGGCCCCTTCCTGTTCCAACATGACTGCACATCAGTGCACAAACAAGGCCCATAAAGACATGGATGAGCAAATTTGGGGTGGAGGAACTTGACTGGCCTGCACAGAGTCCTAACCTCAACCCGATCGAACACCTTTGGGATGAATTCGAGCGGAGACTGCGTGCCAGGCCTTTTTGTCCACATTAGTGCCTGACCTCACAAATGCGCTTCTGGAAGAATGGTCAAACATTCCCATAGACACACGCCTAAACCATGTGGACAGCCTTCCCAGAAGAGTTGAAGCTGTTATAGCTGCAAAGGGTGGGCCAACTCAATATCGAACCCTACGGACTAAGACTGGGATGCCATTAAACTTCATGTGCGTGTAAAGGCAGGTGTCCCAATACTTTTGGTAATATGGTGTACATTGAATGGGTGGCACGCAATAAGAGGCAATGAACACTTTATGTAAGCAGATCCTTCAGAACACACTGCTCTCCTTGTGCTGAGCTTTTTTCAACTGAAAAAGCCCGTTCTTCAAAATCTTTTGTCCAATGTATACCCTCAATCATGTACACCATGGTTTCCATAAATTTTACAGCGAGGCTCTTAACATTTGGAGATGGGCCATCTATTGAACTAAATGTAAATTGTGACATGCAAGTGCGCTGCTTGGCTGGTAGAATTTTAAGAATAGGCCATTCTGGAGACCTCATAGTGAAAATTCTTGGAGCTGAGTCATTTAAGTAAGTATGTCTAGTTGACAAATGAAAAGAGAAAGGAGGGCGCACCAACCTCGTGCATTACCACTTAAAAGTTTTATTAAAATATAAATAAAAAGCAATGGTCCTACTCACAGACGGAGCTTAAGTACAAGCTTATCGGACAATTAGGCTGGAAATTCTTGGCACCCACCGACCGAACTTGATGACAGAGAGGGTCCGGCAGCACCTCAAACATCTCTATAACTGACGCGTTTCAGGGGCGCACCCCTTTCCTCAAAGCTAAGATGATCCATTAAGTCTCACCCACAAAGCCCCAAAGGGCTTAAGCTCCGTCTGTGAGTAGGACCATTGCTTTTTATTTATATTTTAATAAAACTTTTAAGTGGTAATGCACGAGGTTGGTGCGCCCTCCTTTCTCTTTTCTTTTTTCTAGCCATGTGAACACCCATTGTTCTGAGGAGGGCTGCAAGACTTTAGACTTTGCTTTTAGACGGAACCACACTACCCGTACCCTGACTGTACACTGAGAGCGCAGGAGATTGTTTGTTTTTCTGTGTAGTTGACAAATGCTCAGTAAGGTGGGCTCTAAGAATAAGCACATCAAAAGAGCACTCACTTTCTGAAGGAATCTCACCCGGAAAGAAACAATCAAACTGCAATTGCCAAATTTATGTCTGAAAATGCTAGTTTCCAAGTTGTCATTCGGCCCCAGTTGAGTCATGACCCAAAACAAATATACAGCTGAGGGGTTCTGACATTTTTCCATCTTATCTGGTCTGTACACCAGGTTAGTGATTCAGAAAGTAGTAAAGCTGGACAGTCAGCATACCAGCCAGGCAAGTAGCTTTTTCAGAAAGAGGTCAGCAGTGGTAGCTCCTTTATTTATCTCATGATAGCTTTAGGGCTCTTTCACACGGGACGGATCCGTGAAGATCCGCCCCGTGAAGCTCCGCTTGCTCAACGGGGATCGCTCCGTTGATCCCCGCTGAGCCGGCGGATGACTGGGCGGTCCCCGCACACTGTGCAGGGACCGCCCTGTCAGAGCGCCGCTCTCCTCTATGGGGGGATCGGATGACGACGGACCGTAGAGTCCGTTGTCATCCGATCCGCTCCGCCGACGGAAGAAAAAATAGGGTTTTCCTCCGTCACACTTTGGCGGAGCGGAGCGGGTCGGATGTCAGCGGACATGTCACCGCTGACATCCGTGGCTCCATAGGGCTACATGGAGCATCCGTTCAGGTCCGCCTAAAAAACTGACAGGCGGACCTGAACGGGCCGTCCGTGTGAAAGGGGCCTTACTTTAAATCCCAATTAAATTTACCTTAAACTAAATTAGTTTTAAATTGAACTTTTGGTTTAAATCAGCCAAATACATTCCAGGTGCATTAAAACAAAATGTGTTCAAAGTCTTACAATTTATTTAAAAATCAGTCACAGCTAGAGTAGAAACAGCTCCCAACTGTCCCTGATTTCAAAGGACTGTCCCTGATTTGCAACAAAGTCCCTCTGTCCCTCTTTCTTCCTCATCTGTTCCTCGATTAGTTCTGATATATATAGTTGTACGTATAAAAAATGAACTTTTTATCTTTTCCCAGTGCTAAACCTTCATCCAATTTCTAAATTTCTGCATTTGTAAATTCCAAAGGCCAATATAAAGGAATAGTAGTACTTGTGGGTTTAACTAATCTTCTTTTTTTTTTGTATAGTTCTCCTTTAAAGGGGTTGTAAATGTAGCGCACCCACCTCTCCCCAACCTGCATTTAATTAGGCTCCTCGTAGGCAGAGAGAGGCACACCGCACCACAAGCCCGTACCCTCCTGAGTAAAGAGGTTGAGTGGTGTTAGTTTTGGGCCTTGTCTGCGGCCAGAGTCAAAGTCCTCCCAAGAATGATCTCACCTCTACTTTAGATAGATGTAAGTCCTCGTTTTCCCCAGGAATGTGAATGTCCACACTAGCTGAAAGTCCAACTCAACATTTATTTCACACAGGATAATAAACAGCCTCTTTAAGAGCAGACAGGTTGGAGCGAAGATACAGGACAGCTTAGGTGTGGAGGAGGTCCAGGCACAAACGTAGCTTAACGCTTTAGACTGTTTAGGTTTCTCAAACAGCTTTGGCGCACGATCTCTGCCACAGACCGTAAGGTTGGTCTCTGCCACAGACCGGGTGAATAAAGTCACTGCCACTGACTTGGAGAGTAGGGTCACTGCCACTGACCTGGTGAATAGGGCCTTGCCCTATGAAGTCACTGCCACTGACTTGAAGCGAGTAGGGTCACTGCCACTGACCTGGAGAGTAGGGTCACTGCCACTGACCTGATGAACATCCTTCTTAAAGTATTTGGCCCATGTCAAGGAGAAAACATCCCTCCGGAGAGTTACCAGAGGCCCTCACCATCACCACGACTCAGCGCTGGGTCTTCAGAAAGGGTTACCTCCCTGGCCTCCTCATCTCAGATACGGGTCCCCTCGCAAGGCGGCACCCTGGGAGTCCTCGATCCCTAGCGGACCCCAGCCGAATGTTGCTGGGCCCCGGGCCTTCAAATAGTACCTCACATCAGACTGAAGGTGTCTGGGATGGAACAGGAACTCCACCTCCGGGCCTAAGGCACCCGGAGACGACCCTCCTCACGCCCAGGCCGAAGGTGTCTGGGCACAGACGAACCACACACACCCAGGCTGAAGGTGCCTGGGCGTGGACGAAGACCTCGAACGGAAGATGTCTGCCCTCTTTATACCCTCTCCCAACAGGCACAGCAGTTTCCCCGCCCCGCCGTACTATTGCCGAGAGGGGACACAAAAGGTGCAGCCCTGAATTGGTGGTTCAACCCAGGCCCATGGCAACAGCGCCACCCATAGGCCACAGGGAACTGTGCACCAACACTATCTCCCATGAACAGAAATGGTCCATTAACCCTAACAATCAATGTGTCTGAGCCCAATTACCACTCAGACACTACCCTTAAATTGAACACCCCGCTACACATTCCCCCCACTAAATAGACACTGGTCCCCAGTGTCTGGAGCAAACCTATGCCTCTCAAGCCTGAGCCAGCATAGGTCCAATCCAGAGGCTATCTAAAAAAAAATTGAGCAAACAAAACAAATGCCTGTTTGTGCCGGAACCTATACATGGGGAAAGGGGGTTAAAAATGTAAAGAAAGAAGAGTGCACATTAAAACATCAAATGTCACATGACATACTTCAATAAATATTTACATTTCCCTCCCACCTGCACTAACTAAGGTTCACCCCATTCTCAGTAACCTTGTTGGACGTCCGCCTGCAGGGGAAGAAAAAAAAACACACAACTAAAAATGACACTTGTTGGAATGAACAGATTCTCCCCTAGAGGAAAATCCCTTCCTTCCCAAAAGTAAAACTGTATATATCACATTTTGCAAAGCAATGTTGCACAACACCGCCACCTAGTGGTAGTGCTGTGCTTGAGACATTGGTGCTTGACAATCCTCTTCTTCTTGACCGTGGCCCTGAACTATCTACACCCCAAAGTCCTTGTATCTTTGCGGTAGGGAGAGAGGGGAGAAAAAAAAAAAAACAGCTCCCGCACCTCCAATGAGTAGAATACCCTTCTGTTAGGGCAAAGTTCCTGGGCTCCAGAGGATGCACTCTAGAAATAAAGTGATACAAAAGAGTCTAGTCTCTTAAAAGTAATAGTGTGGGTCTGGCAATACCAGCGGTTTCCAATGCTTATCGAAAGTGTCAATGTGATTCTCGACATTGTCCTTATCTTTCCGGCAGATGAGCACCTTGTCCGCATAAATGTGCCGACCGAGCATCCAGGCAGCCTTACAGTCCTTATATCTCTGAATAGCTGCAGGAGAACATGAGAAGTATCTGCGGGCCTGGGATACTTTAATGTGTGTCCATATAAAGTCCGCGTACCACCGGTGTCTGCAGGCCTCTACTTCAAACAAAAGTTCTTTAGGCAGGTACGGGTACTCCCATCCATACTCGCTGGCTACCTTCTGGTTAAATAACCTCTGTAATCTGGACAATGGTGGCATGGTGGCACAGTTTCCCGTACCAGGTAGAACTATGGCATCCGGGTGTCGAGGTACTTTCACTACCTCAGGACCAAACATAGGGGCCCGCATAGGGGCCCGCAGTGACACCTGTCCCATTTCAGCAGCTGATGCAGGAATCTCCGGCAGTGGAAGGGCAGACAAGGGGACAGATCCCTCCTCAGGCTTTGAGGCCTCCACCCGGGGCGCGCTATCCCCAGTGGATATGGGTGGGTCCCTGTTTCTACGGGACGAGGACAGGGGCATCTTATCCCATCCCTTCCGTTCAAACAGTTCATCAACTGCGGCGTCATCTCCCGCATCGGAGATTGACTCCAGGTCGGAGGTGTCATATTCCTCTGCAAGCAGGTAACTCCTGGTAGAGGACGAGTCACCCCCTTTAACTAATTCACGGGCATGTGAATCCCCAACACTTGGGACCTTGGACAGAATCTCTTCCCCCAGCTTACCTCGGCTTGTAGCTGAACCAGGACATCCGGGACTTTTCCCTTTTCCACCACGGCCGCGGGAAGCTTTCACGAACCCGATCTTCCTCTTGGGCGGTGGGAGAAAGGACTCTGTGGTGACCGAAGAAGCATTCTCCGGTCTCTCAATCTCTGGAACAATCTCATCTGTGACTTCCTCCGAAGTCCCGACAGTGCGCACAGGGATGGCTGTGTAAGCTCTGATTCCTCCTTCCAGAGTGGTGGCGCCCGTAAGGCAATTGAGGTGGAAAGCCCAAGGCTTTTCTGTAGGTTGCTCCACCTCAAACAAGAACTCCTTACATAGCTTGCATCGCCCGAATAGCTTCAGATGTACCACCAGTCCCGAGCAGCCGGGACAAATCACTCTGAGGGCCTCCACATCTTTGCAAACGTAGAGGGCAAAACGTCCTCGGGGCTTGAGTCGAATCCCCGTATCCGTTAAGGGAGCAGCAAATTAAGTCATCTTCATGGTAATAGTAGCCGAAACCCATGAGGCATGAGAAGCCATGTTATCCATTCGCTGTTCCATCGCGCACTGTCCTTTTCGCACCAAAGTCCCCACGTGCAACTCCACACATGGCCAGACTCCTCCCATTTCCTGCATCGTTCGCGGGCTTTCTCTCTGTCACGCCCACTAACTACGCAGTCAGGGTTCTCCTCGTGACGCAGTTCTCAATATGGCCGACCTCCACGGAACTTCATTGGGGAATAAAGTTCAAACTCTGGGGGGTTCTTCAACACTTCCAACCGCAAACAAATCCCAGACTCGAGCCCCCACGTGTAGCGCACCCACCTCTCCCCAACCTGCATTTAATTAGGCTCCTTGCAGGCAGAGAGAGGTACACTGCACCACAAGCCCGTACCCTCCTGAGTAAAGAGGTTGAGCGGTGTTAGCTTTGGGCCTTGTCTGCGGCCAGAGTGAAAGTCCTCCCAAGAATGATCTCACCTCTACTTTAGATAGATGTAAGTCCTCGTTTTCCCCAGGAATGTGAATGTCCACACTAGCTGAAAGTCCAACTCAACATTTATTTCACACAGGATAATAAACAGCCTCTTTAAGAGCAGACAGGTTGGAGCGAAGATACAGGACAGCTTAGGTGTGGAGGAGGTCCAGGCACAAACGTAGCTTAACTCTTTAGACTGTTTAGGTTTCTCAAACAGCTTTGGCGCACGATCTCTGCCACATACCGTGAGGTTGGTCTCTGCCACAGACCGGGTGAATAAAGTCACTGCCACTGACTTGGAGCATAGGGTCACTGCCACTGACCTGGTGAATAGGGCCTTGCCCTATGAAGTCACTGCCACTGACTTGAAGTGAGTAGGGTCACTGCCACTGACCTGGAGAGTAGGGTCACTGCCACTGACCTGATGAACATCCTTCTTAAAGTATTTGGCCCATGTCAAGGAGAAAACATCCCTCCGGAGAGTTACCAGAGGCCCTCACCGTCACCACGACTCGGCGCTGGGTCTTCGGAAAGGGTTACCTCCCTAGCCTCCTCATCTCAGACACGGGTCCCCTCGCAAGGCGGCACCCTGGGAGTCCTCGATCCCTAGCGGACCCCAGCCGAAGGTTGCTGGGCCCCGGGCCTTCAAATAGTACCTCACCCCAGACTGAAGGTGTCTGGGATGGAACAGGAACTCCACCTCTGGGCCTAAGGCACCCGGAGACGACCCTCCTCATGCCCAGGCCGAAGGTGCCTGGGCGCAGACGAACCACACACACCCAGGCTGAAGGTGCCTGGGCGTGGGCGAAGACCTCGAACGGAAGATGTCCGCCCCCTTTATACCCTCTCCTGACAGGCACAGCAGGTTCCCCGCCCCGCCGTACTACTGCCGAGAGGGGACACAAAAGGTACAGCCCTGGATTGGTGGTTCAACCCTGGCCCATGGCAACAGCGCCACCCATAGGCCACAGGGAACTGTGCACCAACACTATCTCCCATGAACAGAAATGGTCCATTAACCCTAGCAATCAATGTGTCTGAGCCTAATTACCACTCAGACACTACCCTTAAATTGAACACCCCGCTACATAAAGGTAAAAGTTTTTTCACCTTAATGCATTCTATGCATTAAGGTGAAAAAACATCTGTGGATTAGCGGCCCCCCCGAGACAGCCACCGAGGGATCCCAGAAGACCAGGTTCAGGGCCACTCTGTGCAAAACGAACTGCACAGTGGAGGTAAGTATAACATGTTTATTATTTTTTTTTTTAAAACAATTTTTACCTTTACATACCCTTTAAGGGTGTGTGATCTATGCTTACATACTTTTGGTAATAGGTGTCCCTCGTTCCCATCCCAAAAATCTAGGAGGTGTGAAGTACAAACAAATGGCCACTGCCCCCACCTAAAACTGGCCTCATATCTCTTGTTAAAAAAAAAAAAACTGGCCTCATAAAAAGGCCACGCATGTAAAGCAAAATGTAAAAAAATTCCTAAGAAGAAACTTACCGACCAGCCTGCAACCAACAGACTTATCCTGTCTAACAGTATGCTTTAAAAGGGTTTAGTTTGCACACATTTGCAAATACATGCATAAGCTGCAGAGCTACTTCATTGCACTCCAGTATCATCTGCAGTCCTAACGCTACACATTTTTGAGAGCCTCCACAGTGGAAACACATACATTATTATAAATAGGCAAGGGTCCTCATGGCAAGAGACAGACTGATTTCTAAAAAGAACAAACAGTAAAACACTGAACACCTTTTGTTTTAATGCACATAACATATATTTACAGTAGCTGATTTAACCTCCCTGGCGATAATCCATAGTGTGGCTCGGGGTGAATTTTCATTACCAAAAGCGGTAACCCAGATCCACACTCGGGATTGCATCGCAGTATCCTGGAAAAGTTACTTGCCTTGTCCCCAGGATCCTGCGATGCCCTTCCCCACCCCCCCCCCCCCGCTCTGTCCGCGGGCTGTGTCTCCACCCGATGTACTGTGTGCCGGGCTCCATTCCCTGTGAGTGCCGCGACACACGGGGACGGAGCCCGGCAGCAAATTAAAAAAGTGAAAAAAACAAAACACATACAGTACACTGTAATCTTACAGATTACATCACTGTTTCAAATCAACACACGTCCCTTTTGTCCCTAATGCTTTGTCCAGTGCTCTGCATGCAGTTTATATTATATATACTGTTCTTTTTGCTTGTAAACTTGAGAAGTCCATGACAACCAAAAGTGCCCCTTTACGTCAAAAGTGGTTTTAGACCAGCTAAAAAACAGCGATAATAAATTAGAATCACTTGCAGAATTATTATTATCCTTTACTAGACTAGGGTTAAATGTAAGAAAAAGCTAGGGTTTCTACTTCATTCTTTTAAATTAAACTTGTCATAAGGCTGCCGTTGCTGACCTCTTTCTTCAAAATGAACACTGGAGCACTCAGAATCTAGTGCAGCTGTGCATGGTAGCCAATCAGCATCTAACTTCAGCTTGTTCAATTAAGCTTTTGCAGAAAAAACCTGTAAGATGATTGGTTTCTATGCAGAGTTGAACCAGATTTAGCACTCTCCAGTTTTAGTAAATAACCCCTTGTTACTTGTTTGGCTGGTATGGTGACCATCTGCCTTTAGCACTTTCTGAGTTATATACCTGGAATTAGGGTTGCCACCTCATCCCTTTAAAATTGAACACATATGAATTACACAGGTTCTGAGGCAAATTTAATGCAGATAAGGCACCAAGTGAGTTTAATTACACCTTAATCAGCCACAGAACCTGTTTACTTAAAGAGGAGGTCCAGCCTCCTTCAGCTAATACTGTAGCTGCTGACTTTTAATATTAGGACACTTACCTGTCCAGGGATCCTACAATGTCAGCACTCCAGCAGATTTTTCCATTGGCTCTCAGGTGCTGCCGCCGCTATTGCTTCTAAAGCTGGATACACGCTACAATTTTCTGTAGATTTTTTCCTTTACATTTACCAAAATCATATTTTATGAGGTCAAACCTTAGGTCCGTCTGTCAGTTTTTTCAGCGGACCTGAACGGGCGCTTAATGCAAGTCTATGGAGCGGCGGATGTCAGCGGTGACATGTCTGCTGACATCCGATCTTCTTTTAGTGCGTTCTGAGCAGCCGACCATTATCTAGCCATGTTGCGGCTACGTACTCGTCGTAGAGTTCGTGCTGTATTTGGAGCAGGGGTTCATGCTGTATCCCTACTCCAGGCCATGAACAGGGTGAGGAGGAGTTCATGGACCAAGAATTGATTGCTCCAGCGGCACCAGTTCTGTCAAATGCCTTTGTTGCGGGAGATCAGGGAGAATAATTCTGAGGACTACAGGAATTTTCTCAGGATGTCTGACCCTGTATTTCAGCATCTGTTGGCTTTGGTGTCCCCCTATATTACCAGGCAGGACACCGTTATGCGGGAAGCCATCACTGCTGAGCAGAGGCTCATCGCCACGTTGCGATACCTGGCGACTGGGAGAAGCCTGCAGGACCTCAAGTTCTCAACAGGCATCTCCCCCTAGGCTCTAGGGATCATTATACCAGAGACTTGTTCTGCCATCCTTCAAGTTTTGCAGGAGGACTATATTAAGGTAAGTGTTTTACTTTAAAACATCACATTTTATGTCTTTCTTGCTTAATAATGTTTCTTATTTCTTTCAGCAGTCCCTAATTCCCATGATTTTAATATGTTGGGAATGTCCCCTTTCTCCCCATGCATGTTGTGTATTTAGTTTTTTTGGCCTACATGCATATTTCCCCTAACTAACCTCTCCAGCATGCTATCCTGGGGCCATACCCACCTAGCCTAGTCACTTCCCTTTCTTTAGTTGTCTGCTCCATTGTAGTGCTTTACCCTAAACACCCCCTAAAGATTGCTTAGGAATGTCACATTTTCTTTCAATTCATCCAGAGTGCTACAGCCTTGATTTGTGAGGTCCCCAACTCATCTTCAACCCCCAAACCCCCACCCCCCCCATAAAAGATCTTAAATGGCTCATCAGAGGGGTTGTTGGATTTGAGAAGTGACTTTTTTTTGTTTTGTTTTTTGTTTTTTTTGGCTTTTTTGCTGGTTACAAATCATTTAACAATCTTTCTAAGTTTATCTTGACGTTGTCTAAGAATGATTTTGTCAAATCTGCTTGCAATGTTTATGTCTGAAAGTATAAAAAAATTTTTGGCTTAACTCCACAGTTCCCTTCTACGCCACATGAATGGCAGAATGTGGCATCTCAGTTTGCCCAACGATGGAACTTTCCAAACTGTGGAGGGGCCATCGATGGCAAGCATGTTCGGGTTGTACCACCACCCCATTGGGGATCCTATTACTACAATTACAAGGGGTTCCACAGCATCATCATGATGGCAGTGGTGTCGGCCACCTACGAATTTCTTTATGTGGACGTAGGAAAAAATGGACGTATGTCGGATGGAGGAGTGTTTTCTCAGACCAAGTTTGGCCAACGGCTCATATCAGATGAGCTGGCCTTGCCACCAGCGGAGCAGAATGTGGAGGGACTCCCATTTGTGTTTGTAATGGATGAGGCGTTTGGCCTGGGTCCCCATTTATTGAGGCCATTTCCTAAACAAACCCTCACCCCTGGGAGGAGGGTGTTTAACTATCGGCTAGCCAGAGCCAGAAGGGTGGTGGAAAATGCCTTTGGCATCATGGCCAGCCGATTCCGCTTGTTCCTCACCTCCATCCACCTTGCCCCCTATAAATGGAACCATGTGGTCATGACCTGTTGTGTCCTATATAATTTTTTACGGGTCCATTCCCCGAATTACCTTACCTTGAGTGGGCCTGAGGCCTCATTACAGGACAATACCAATATAGTGGTCCTGGAAGCTGGCCGTCCAGGCTTGGCCCCCCAAACCGGCCGTGATGTTCGGCAGTAATATGTTGAATATTTTGTGAGTAGGGGGGCCATTGATATGCCTGTGGATTATTAATTTTATATATTTTTGTTAAATAAAATCTTTCAGCGAAAATTGTCTTTTTGTTTTGGTTTCTTTTATGTTTCTCCTAGGTTCTCCTAGTGCACTTGTAGTGCCATGTGTATTTTGCATTATTAAATACCCTTCATTGTCAGTGTAAACACAAAACCAAATTTAGCGAACTTTGGGCAACATTTACATAATTAAGCCACACATTTTTTTGCTTTAAAATCTTTTTATTGTTTGTACTTTTTTTTTTTTTCAGTTTTTTACCAAAACTATTGTAAAATTTTTGAGTGTTCAAAAATCATTTTGGGGTTAAAATGCATGAACAGGCATGCTTACAAAACTTACAAAAAAAAATTTCTCTAAATTTCTACATGTAGTATTATTTAGACATTAAACGAAACAAAAACCAGCAAAAACACAGCAAGTTCAAAGTTCTTTTGTGGCCAAAAATTAAACCCGCCCAAGCACAGCCATGATATTTTGTAGCCTTTGCTCCACCCGCTTGGTATTTTGCCTGATCTCTATCAAGTCTCCCTTTATTTTTTCAAGGTCACGACAGCAGACCATTAGGTATTGTATCAGGATCTGTGCACTGTGACTTGTAAACTTTTCGGGGTCTTCAGGCAGAACAGCACCTAAATTTTTTTAAAAATAGATGTACTATAAAATATGTAGGCCTACATCTATTAACCTGCATCTGTGTTGTTTCACACTGACCTGTTGTGGTGCCACTTTCCACTTCCTCCACTTCACGTTCCTCTACATCAATGGTTCTCAACTCCAATCCTCAGGGCCCACCAACAGGCCAAGTTTGCAAGATAACTGAAATGCATCACAGGTGATATAATTTGCTGCTCAGTGATTGCAGTATTCTAGTCTGCATCTCACCAAGGTAATACTTAAAATCTGGCCTGTTAGTGGGTCCTGAGGACAGGAGTTGAGAACCACTGCTCTACATCATGTGGTTCTGGGTGTCTTGTTGGAGGTGTGGGATTTCTTGGCTCATCTGTCAAAACTTTTTGAAGCCCTATTGAGATTGCAATAAAAGGTAGAGTTTCTTTCATAAATAATAATTAGCTTAAAAAATAAGCCATGAAAGAGAAATATGAAACATTCTTTGGAAGTGTGGTACAATTTTCTTTGAAGCCCAAGTTACAACCTGAACACATGATTGGATCCCTACCCAAAACAGGAACACCTATTTTTTTTGATTAAGTTTGACACATTGAAACACCCTCAAGTATATACACTGGATCACCTGTGTGTGACACCCTAAAAAGGTTGTTCTGTTGGGCCACACTTGTACTACTGAGTCCTGATGTTTAAACAGCTGCTGAGCATTCTCTCCTTCACATTACAATGCATACCCTTAATTTTATAAAAATATAGTTCCCCGAAAAAAAAGTCAATCATCATGTCACAAAAATCATCTCCCCCCAAAATACATGGTAACTTTTTTTTCAACGCTGGATGATCCCAAAACATCGTAGTAATAAGTGTACGTAGAAAGCGGTTTACTACGTCCGTTTACTGTGCCGACGAACATTAAAGTTGTTAGCTTTCACTGTACTAGATTAATAAAGCAAAAAACATAAAAAAACATGCAGCATAATACAAGTATTACTAATTTGCTTTTAAAATGCATGAAAATTACTTACTTTTTCCTATAACTTTCTTTATTCTTTTGTATTGGTCGGGCTCCCGCAACTTGAGATCAGACCATCGTTTTCTGAGCTGTTCCTTCGTTCTGCACACCCTGAATTTTTGGTGAAGAGTTTTAACCACTTTCCCCATAATTTTGGTCTTGACAAGATTAGGCCTTTTATACGGCCCATGCTTGGCATCATAATCCTCCCTCCTCAAAATGGCGACCATCTCCACCATTTCCTCGAATGTCATGTTAGATGCCTTATATCTCCGGGATCTGGATTTGGGGACCTCATGAATTTCATCCTCGGTTGAGGTAATCTCAGCCACCTGTGTCTCCGCCATGTTGTTTAGCACTACGATGAGCGAGAAGGGGCGGGGAAAGTACTATAGCGAACGTCAGGGGCGGGGAAAGCGTGCAGAGTTTCACGCATGCGCAGTGTATATTAAGCTAATATCCATGTGTTATAAATACGTTCATTTGCCGGAAGAGGGAGTTAGCAACTAACGTGTTAAGAAAGGTACCTCACATTTTTG
Source organism: Rana muscosa (assembly GCA_029206835.1). Classification (NCBI taxonomy): domain Eukaryota; kingdom Metazoa; phylum Chordata; class Amphibia; order Anura; family Ranidae; genus Rana; species Rana muscosa. Next base: position 158,563,457 of record CM055121.1, on the reverse strand, counting down.
GGATTTTGGTTTCATCAGTGGATGAGATTGTGGCCTATATATGGACAAAAAGATTATTTGAGGATTCTGGACTGACACTAGTATTTTTGTCTTGTTTTTGACTTTCAGAAAAGATGCAGGCTTTCAAGAGTCCAGATTTCATGGGGGTGTTCCTGGACAGATGGAAGGAACTCCCTGTCCTGTGGCAAACTAAAACTGCCAAAAATAAAAATAAAGCAGCCAGGACAGCAGCACTGGAGAGCCTGCTTGGATTTGTAAAAACCCAGATACCCACAACAACTCTCCAAGATGTGAACACCAAAATAGCTACCATTAGGGGCACATACAGGACACAGCGGAATATGGTCCTGAAGTCCCAGAGGTCAGGTGCTGCAGCAGATAAGGTTCATAAACCCAGTCTGTGGTACTACAGCAAGTTATCATTTCTGGATGACCATCTGGAAGTCAGGGAATCTCTGTCAACCCTTCCCCCCAGAGGTCTCTCCAGCCTTCCTTGTAGCCAACCCTCCAGCCTTCCTTGCAGCCAACCCTTCAGCCTTCCTTGCAACCCAGCTCTGGCTTCTTCGGAGGAACAACCAGAGGTCCTTGATGAGCCAGATTTGGACATATGGAGCCAGGTATAGTATTGATATCAAGGTTTATATGTAACAAAAGTGATGATGTAAAATATATGTTACTATTGCTATCTTTTTAATGTCTGTAAAAAAATTGGTTTGCATAGCAATAGACAGTAGTGGTCAAAATTGATGGGGACAAGCCAAAAAATGCAGGGGGCAGAATCATTGTATTTTAATTAACTTTTGCCATTCTATTTTCAAATGTCTGGAGGTGAAAAATATGTGTGATTGATGATGACAAAAATATAAGTATGTCCCTTTTTTTTATACAGCCAGAGCAGAGCCAGGAAGAGGGTGACGTTGGGGACCAGGAGGAGGCAGGGCCCAGTGGCACACAGGAGGAGGCTGGGCCCAGTGGCACACAGGAGGAGGCCAGGCCCAGCACAAGAGCCCAGATGCCTCCCCTGAAAATACAACAACGAATGCCAAGGAGGGTTAGGCAGGTGGAGGAGGAAACCCGGGCCTTTCTTCGAGAGGCTACTGCGGCCCTCAGAGAACCCCCCTCTGTTGAAGAGGGCTATGCCGCTGTACTGGCCCATAAACTAGGCCAGATGGACATGAGGCAACGCCTGTACAGCAAGAATTTTATGTTGAAGGTAATCAACAGGGGGTTGCTGGGTGAACTTACCCATTTCACAGATCTAGCAGAGGTCGTCCCTCCTCCTCCACCTCCTCCTCCTCCTCCTACTCCTCCTCCTGCCACAAGCTCTCCTCCTGAGACCCAGCCTCCGAGGAAGCGCTCAACAAAGGCTGCAGAGAAGGCTGCAGAGAAGGCTGGAGAGAAGGCTACAATGAAGAGGAAAAAATAATGACTGCTGTAGTACCACAGACTGGGGACATATCTGACTTATCTGCTGCTGTTCCTGACCTCTGGACAGACAAGATTGTGCTCCTATTTTTCTTTTTTTGTTATTACAGAATTTGGTGTTCTATTCTTGGATGTTTGCTGTGGGGTCCAAAGGATGCACAAATTCAAGCAGTGTTTCCAGTGCTGCCTTCCCCTTTAATTTGTTATCTGCCAAAATAAAGGATTATTTGATTTCCAGCAAATACTTGACTATGTGATTTTAATTAAAAAAGAGAGTTTGCTAGTGAGTAGGCAGGGACATTTTAACCAAAAAAAAATTTAATAACAAGGGACACAAAGCTCCTTGAGGGGAAATAATACCAATTTCTAATGTTGGTGTGGTAACTTGACACACAAAAGAAAAAAATATATAAACATTCCTAAATATAAAAGAAAAAAAAATGTTTGAAGCTATTTTAATTTATTTACTAATTTATTACGGAGATCTGGCTTACCAACAAACAATTAAGTTCATGAGATCACTAAGAATTACTAACAAACAAGTTTGTCATAACTCTGAATATCATTTGCAAAAGAAGTACATTATTTAAGCATTATATAAAGAAGAAAGGAATGCGCTGCATTAAACGATGCAATAAGTTCCAGCGTGACGAATGTGCTATCTCCATTTCAAACGCTAGCTTTACCAGAACGAGCGCTCCCGTCTCATACTTGATTCTGAGCATGCGCAGTTTTTTTCCCCTCGGAAAAGCATACACACTATCGTTTTTAACAACGTTAAAAAAAACTACATTAAAAACGACGTGAAAAAATAGAGCAGGTTCGAAAAAAATTCAGCCCGTTTTTCACGTTGTTAAAAATGCTCTGGAGCATACACACGATCGGTTTTAATTACCAATTTTAAAAATGGCATTTTTAACGACGTGAAAAACGATCGTGGGTACGCGGCATAAGAGTTTCAATTTGTATGCAATCAGGCAGGCTCTTGCGCTACATGGTTTTGGTAAATCTAAAGGAAATCAAACAACAAAAGTTGTATAGTGTGTATGGGGTCTAAGGGAAACCGTGAAGTGAAGCCATACGGCTTCATGCCCCTGTTAGACGAAACGCATCAGGCTTGGCTTATTGCTCCCCACGTTGCTCCTTTTAATCTTTGTGATCACAAATTTTATCATTACGGATGTATGTTGGTTTTTATTCAATAAAACCTACCCTTTTTGATCTATACCATGTGGTGACTTTTTCTCTCTTTTTATCTTTTCCGATGAGACTTTTTTTTTGGCCTTTCCATCCAGCTGTTCAAATTTGGCTTTCCAACCTCACGGTTATCTGCAAGACCCTTCGAAGCTGCTCCTGGAGTCGCCTGGGATTCCATGATCGCTTTGAGAGACTGCGGATTCTGGTTTTCTTTGCTCGTTTGACTCGTTGTTACTGACATTCGAGTCCACCACTTCTGGTAATAGTGCACACCCCATAGTTCTGGTAGAAGACACATCATCCCTGATGTTTTCACGTGTTTACCTAATTACTGTGCTTCATCTCTGAACAACACCAGTTCATGTTGGACTTTGTGTTTATTACATGGATTTCTTCACTTATGGGACATTTTCTACATTTATGTTTCTATTTATATATGTGCGTTTTCACATTTTGAGATTCACTTTTATGTGCATGGTAATATTCGGTATATAGAATACTGCCCATTAAGTTGCCTTTTTCAAGCGCTACATTTTCTACTCACCTTGTTCATTAATCTTTGTCACATTTTTATGTAGCAGCTGTTCACTTCTTCACTATTGGGTTGGTGCAGTAATACCCACTCTTTACACAAGCCACACGGCTTCACTGCCAGTTCCCTACTGCACATGCGTGAAGCGGGCTGCGCTTTCTGAATGGCCCGGCGGCAGGAGAAAGGAGGAGGGGGGGAGATCACCCAGAAGTGGGAGAGGGTACCTGTCAAAAACAGGTACCTACTCCCCTCCTCCCTCCCGAAAGGTGCCTAATGTGGCACCGGACAGGGGGGGAGGAGGCAGATCAGCAGAGCTTCCACTTTTGGGTGGAGCTCCGCTTTAATATGTGTTCGGTTTTAAAAGGATGAGGTGGCAACTCTACCTGGAATACGTATACAGCATTGGAAAGCCAGTGAAAAAAGGGCCTGTTCAAAGTCAGGAACTCTATTGACGCTGCTGGATCAGCATCACTTTTTGGCTCTGAGGAAGAGGGTGCGCCCTTGCAACGCGTCAGCCGTAGCTGTGAACTCTGTTGTCTGGACTCTCTGGTCATCTGGTTCCAGTAGGAGGCAATCCCCTTTGATGGAATGATTATGTGCCTACTATTATACTTGCTTTGTGAGTATTTTTAATCTTTCAACTTACTTTTAATAAAACCTAGCCATTGATAATGCACTAGGTCGGTGCGCCTTCTTTTTTCCTTTTACATTTTAGTCTTAAAGAATACCAATTATTCTGAAGGAGGGCAGCAAGATTCCTGGTCATTTTCCTACGGAACACTCTGGTTGTGTCACTAAGAGACTGTACTCCCGAGCGCAGGAGACTGTTTGTGGATCAGCATGACAGCCAGACTTCTAGCATTTTCAGAAGAAATGGTCCGCAGCGGCAGCCTTTTAAAAAAAAAGAAAGAAATGGGACACAGACTAAATCGAATTAACCCTTTAATGATCCAGAAAACCTATATACTCCATATGTGTCATGTTATAAAGGAATGGGGTGGCACCCCTAAGGAAACCTTTTTCCACAGTGGATTTATTACACCTAGTTAACATGTCATTAGGAGGCTAATAGGAATCAGAACACAGTGTGACAGTGACAGCTATAACAAAAGGCATGTTTCTGGTCTTCTGATGAAGCATTAATGCGATCTTGTATGGTTATAGAAGGATGTCCATCCATCCAGGCTATTTAGAGACCGTCTTTATTCTTTCATCATATTTTCTAATGAGCAAAACCAAATAGAATGAATACTGTGATCAGTCTGTTTGCCGACCTCTGAAAGACCTCAGCAGTAAAATGATGTTGTCAGCTTCTGTCCTCACATCCAATAAGTTCTGCCTTTCAGTTCCCTGCAGCCCAAACAAAAGGCACACAACAATATCAATTAATCATGCAGCAGGCAAACAAGGAGATTTATTCCACTACAAATAGCCTCACAGAGAGATGCTGAATGGCTGTGATTAGCATGTGAAAAGAGAAGCAAAACTCTACAGTTCAACAGCTAAAGAGCAATTTGATGGGGCTGGGATGGGGAAATTACTTGATTAGTGTCTGTGCTAGAGATCACAATTAGAGCACCTCTGTCATAAATCCTGACTAGGAAACACAGAGCAGCCAAAATAAAGCTATAGTATTGAAGAGCACGGAATCTGTAATGGCCAAATCATGCCAGACTGCGAATGTTTACCTGCTTAGCCAATGCTACATAGTCTGCTCCTTTGTGTACACAGAGGGCTGTGTGTACAATGTATAGCATTGGACTGAAAACATTCTACCTGTTATACATACAGTGCATGTACAAACTATTCAATTAGGCAGTACAAGGAGCAATGTGCAAAATTACAGAAAGCAATAATAACCAAATAGATTTCTCTTTTCTTGGTCAATACTGGAATGAGAAGGGCTCCCAGGAAAAATTGTTCCCCTCTGTCTTGCTGAACATCCTCTCCTTCAGTGCAGTCACTGGTAGTTCAAGCTTCTATAGTACTCACATCTAGCTAAAAGGAATTAGACACACCAAACAGATGATAGGTAGAAGGGGACTGCTGACAGATGAAAAGAGGCTGCTGACAGGTGGGAGGAGACAACTGGGAGCAGACTGACAGCTGGGAGGGGACTGCTGACAGCTGGGAGGGGACTGCTGACAGCTGGGAGGAGACTGCTGACAGCTGTGAGGGAAATACTAACAGCTGGAAGGATACTTCTCACAGCTGGGAGGGGATTGCTGACAGCGAGGAAATAACTGTTGACTGGTAGAAGGAGATTAATGACAGGTGGGAAGGGACTGTTGACTGATAGGAGGAGATTGATGACAGGTGGGAAGGACTGCTGACTGATAGGAGGAGATTGATGACAGGTGGGAAGGGACTGTTGACTGGTAGGAGGAGATTGATGACAGGTGGGAATGGACTGCTGACTGGTAGGAGGAGATTGATAACAGGTGGAAAGGGACTGCTAACTGATAGGAGGTGTTTGATGACAGGTGGGAAGGACTGCTGGCTGATAGGAGGAGATTGATGACAAGTGGGAAGGGACTGCTGACTGGTAGGAGGAGATTGATGATAGGGGGGAAGGGAATGCTGACTGGTAGGAGGAGATTTATGACAGTTGGGATGGGAGTGCTGACTGGTAGGAGGAGATTGACAGGTGGGAAGGGACTGCTGACTGGTAGAAGGAGATTGATGACAGGTGGGAAGGGACTGCTGACTGGTAGGAGGAGATTGGTGACAGGTGGGAAGGGACTGCTGAATGGTAGGAGGAGATTGATCACAGGTGGGAAGGGACTGCTGACTGGTAGGAGGAGATTGATGACAGGTGGGAAGGGACTGCTGACTGGTAGAAGGAGATTGATGACAGGTGGGAAGGGACTGCTGACTGGTAGGAGGAGATTGGTGACAGGTGGGAAGGGACTGCTGAATGGTAGGAGGAGATTGATCACAGGTGGGAAGGGACTGCTGACTGGTAGGAGGAGATTGATGACAGGTGGGAAGGGACTGCTGACTGGTAGAAGGAGATTGATGACAGGTGGGAAGGGACTGCTGACTGGTAGGAGGAGATTGGTGACAGATGGGAAGGGACTGCTGACTGGTAGGAGGAGATTGATGACAGATGGGAAGGTACTGCTGACTGGTAGGAGGAGATTGACAGGTGGGAAGGGACTGCTGACTGGAAGGAGGAGAATGATGACAGGTGGGAAGGGACTGCTGACTGGTAGGAGGAGATTGGTGACAGGTGGGAAGGGACTGCTGAATGGTAGGAGGAGATTGATGACAGGTGGGAAGGGACTGCTAACTGGTAGGAGGAGATTGACAGGTGGGAAGGGACTGCTGACTGGTAGGAGGAGATTGAACACAGGTGGGAAGGGATTGCTGACTGGTAGAAGGAGATTGGTGACAGGTGGGAAGGGACTGCTGACTGGTAGGAGGAGATTGATGACAGGTGGGAAGGTACTGCTGACTGGTAGGATGATATTTGTGACAGGTGGGAAAGGACTGCTGAATGGTAGGAGGAGATTGATGACAGCCCAGATAGAAAGCAATTGTGCTGCAAGTTTGAAAATGACTTGCTAAGCTATTGCAAGACTTGCCAGGCTTCACAAGTTTGTTGCACAATTGCATGACTCAACTTTCCTTGCAAACATTCTGCAAGTCTGCTGCAAGTTCTGGTTCTGTTATGTTGTGCAATAGTCATCCCACCACAGGGGTCACTGTGGCTGAATTTTCAGGCTGTAGACGTGCAGAGCTCTTGCCGTAGACTCACCACTGCAACTTTGCTTTGGCTACAAATTGGAAAAGTGACTAGAACTTGTGCTTCAAGTGCTCTGCAAGTGTATAACTTGCTATTGAAAATGTGAAGCAAGTTAACAGACTTACAATTCAACACTGCCAACAAATTTATGGCAAGTTATCCTTGCTATTTGGGAGGTGGGAAGGGACTGCTGACTGGTGAAAACAGGCTGCTGAGGGATGGGAGGAGACTGCTGACAAATGGGAGGGGACTGCTGACAGGTAGCAGGGGACTGCAGACAAGTGGGAAGTTCTTTAACAAAATGAGGGTGTGTAATCCACCACACCATAGCCAATTGGTCTAAAGTAAAACCTTTGTTAACTTATATATAAAATAAGGTGTGTGAAGCCTCGTACACACGGCCGAGATTCTCGTCGAAAAAAACATGTCGTTTTTTTCGACGAGATTCTTGGACAAGAAACTTGTCCCGGCCGAGTGTACAGACGCTCTATTCAAAGAACCCGCGGTTCTTTGAATGGAGCGTACGCGGTGACGTCATCGACTACGACGAGCATGCGCTCGTCACATTCGATGCCGTCGCCGCCATCTTGGTATACCCTACCTATGCCTAGGAAGCTACCGCGCATGCGTCAAATTCATTTCGAACATGGGCGGGCTTCCCGGAGGACAGGTAAGTGTACACACACTCACTTTTCTCGTCGAGAAACATGCCGACGAGAATCTCGACGAGAAAATAGAGAGCAGGTTCTCTATTTTCTCGTCGAGATTACTTGTCGGTTTTCTTGACGAGAAACCATACACACGAACGAGTTTCTCGGCAAGACATCTCTGCCAGCAAGTTTCTTGCTGGTTCTTGCCGAGAAACTCGGTCGTGTGTACGAGGCCTAAGTGTGTATATACTAATCCACTTAAAGAGGAACACCTCAAAAAGGAAAAATGAGAGTGGTCACTTGTCTAATTGCAGGCAGCACCCATAACCACACTATTTGCTCTTATGCGGCGTACACACGATCGTTTTTCATGCCATTTTTTGAACTGACGTTTTTCTCGTCGTTTTTTTTCATGTTTCCTCTCAAGCCTGTCTTGCATCCACACGATCATTAAAAAAAACGCTCGAGCAAAGCGCAGTGACGTACAACACGTACGACGGCACTATAAAGGGGAAGTTCCGTTCGAATGGCGCCACCCTTCATGTTAGTAAACTTTGTTGAGCGGCGATTCACGCTTTTCAGCCTCCTGCTTTTCAGTCCGTTACAGCGTGACGAATGTGCTATCTCCATTACGAACACTAGTTTTACCAGAACGAGCGCTCCCGTCTCATACTTGATTCTGAGCATGCGCGTTTTTTTTTCCCCTCGTAAAAGCATACACACTACCGTTTTTCACGTCGTTAAAAAAGACAACATGAAAAACGACGTAAAAAATAGAGCATGTTCGAAATTTTTAATGCCCGTTTTTCACGCCGTTAAAAATGCTCTGGAGCATACACACGATCGGTTTTAATGGCCATTTTTAAAAATGGCATTTTTAACGGCATGAAAAACGATCGTGTGTACGCCGCATAAGTTGTACTCTGAATGGTCTCACTGCACTCTTGTATTCAAGATCTTTTCAGTGCTGAAGAGAGATCACACTGCCTGTGTAATAAATTGCTTAGTCTATACTGCTTTTTCTTCAGCTTGCTTCCATTAATGTGATCACACTGCCCGTGTTGGTAATCCTATATTCGGGTTCTAAATGAACCTAATGGCAATTCTATAAAATTCCTAAGAAGATAATATATATCATTTAGGTTACACTGCCTGTATTGTAAATTACTTAGCCGCCTATATCTTAAAGATTTGCCATGTGGGGATAACTTTACACCCCCAGCATTGTTTTCTTTGCACTATGCACCCCTATTTTTTCTTTTATTGCACTATAACCCTGACAAAGCCTATTTGTAGGCGAAACATGTAGGTTTTCCCTTTGGGGGGCACTTTGTTTGTGGGGATACATGGCTTTTGTGGGGGAATAGCTCCTGGGACTAATGAGAGAAGAACGGTGGTCGGTCAGGTGGGCAGCAGTAATCCATATTGAGTGACCGTATTGAGCCTATAGAATTAAGTCAGAATATTCGACTATCAGCACAGGCAGTGTGACCGCATTGATAGAAAACAAGCTGCAGAATTGTCAGTATAGGCTAAATAATTAACAATACAGGCAGTGTGACCGCAATGATATATTATATCCTCAATGAGTTATTATCATAAATCTTGAATACAAGTGTGCAGTGAGACCATTTAGGTCAGCTCAGAGTACAACTAAGAGCAAGTAGTGTGGTTGTGGGTGCTGCCAGCAATTAGACAAGTGACCACTGTGGTGCGCTCTCATTTTTTCCTTTTTGAGGTGTTCCCCTTCAAGTGGATTAGTATATACACTCTTTTGCCGCGTACAGACGATCGGACATTCCAACAACAAAACTGTGGATTTTTTTCCGACGGATGTTGGCGCAAACTTGTCTTGCATACACACGGTCACACAAATGTTGTCGGAAATTGAAAACGTCAAGAACGCGGTGACGTACAACACGTACGACGAGCCGAGAAAAATGAAGTTCAATAGAGCGGCTCTTCTGCTTGATTTCAAGCATGCATGGAATTTTATGCGTCGGAATTGTGTACACATGCTCGGAATTTCCGACAACAAGTTTTGTTGTCGGAAAATTTGAGAACCAGCTCTCAAATTTTTGTTTTTTCAGAAATTCCGACAGCAAATGTCCGATGGAGCCTACACATGATCGGATTTTCCGACAACAAGCTCACATCGAACATTTGTTGTCGGAAATTCCAAGCGTGTGTACGCGGCATTACACACCTTATTTTATACATTATCAAGTTAATAAAGGTTATGTTTTAGACTAATTGGCTATGGAGTGGTGAGTTATGCACCCTGGTTTTGTTAAAGAAGTATTGTCTGCCAGATTTGGTTCTTAGTAGATAGTAAGGTATTGTTACTTGATTTGAGACACGAGGGAGTGGACTGCTGACAGGTGGGAGTGGACTGCTGACAGGTGGGAGTGGACTGCTGACAGATGGGAGTGGACTGCTGACAGATGGGAGTGGACTGCTGACAGGTGGGAGTGGACTGCTGATAGGTGGGGACAGGGGGGACTGCAAACAGGTAGAAAAGGACTGCTGGCTGTTAGAAAGGAACTGCTGATAGTTGGGAAGAGACTGCTGACAGGTGAAGGGGGACTGCTGATAGGTGGGCAGGGGCTGTTGACAGGTGAGAGAGAATTGCTGAAAGGCGAGAAGAGACTGCCGAAAGATGGAAAAAGATTGCTGACAGCTAGGAAAGGGCTGCTGACAGGTGAGAAGGGGCTGCTGTCAGATGGAAGGAGATTGCAGACAGTTGGAAGGGGACTGTGTACAGCTGCAGGCAAAAGTTTTGAGAATGGCACAAATATTAATTTTCACAAAGTCTGCTGCTCCAGTGTTTTTAGATCTTTTTGTCAGATGTTACTATGGTATACTGAAGAATAATTACAAGCATTTAATAAGTGTCAAAGGCTTTTATTGACAATTACATGAAGTTTATGCAGTCAATATTTGCAGTGTTTACCCTTCTTTTTCAAGACCTCTGCAATTAACCCTGACATGCTGTCAATCAACTTCTGGGCCACATCCTGACTGGTGAAAGCCTATTCATGCATAATCAATGCTTGGAGTTTGTCAGAATTTGTGGGGGGGGGGGGGGGGTTGTTCCCCCGCCTCTTGAGGATTGACCACAAGCTCTCAATGGGATTAACCACTTCAGCCCCGGAAGATTTTACCCCCTTCTTGACCAGAGCACTTTTTAAAATTTTGCACTTCATCACTTTAACTGACAATTGCACGGTCCTGCAATGCTGTACCCAAACGATTTGCGTCCTTTTTGTCCCACAAATAGAGCTTTCTTTTGGTGGTATTTGATCACCTCTACGCTTTTCATATTTTGTGCTATAAACAAAAAAAGAGCGTCAATTTTGAAAAACAAAACAATATTTTTTACTTTTTGCCAAAATAAATATCCCCAAAAATGTTTTTAAAAAACAAATTTCTTCATCAGTTTAGGCCAATATATATTCTTCTACATATTTTTGGTAACAAAATCGCAATAAGCGTATATTGATTGGTTTGCGCAAAAGTTATAGCGTCTACAAACTATGGGAAAGATTTACGGCATTTTTTTTTTTTTACTGGTAATGGCAATGATCTGTGATTTTTAGCGGTACAGCGACATTGCGATAGACAGATCGGACACTTTTGACACATTTTTGGTACCATTGACATTTATACAGCGATCAGTGCTATAAAAATGCGGGGTTAACACTGGGGGCGATCAAGGGTTTAAATATGTGTTCCCTCAGTGTGTTCCAACTGTGAGGGAATAGGACTGACTGAGGGAGGAGACATATCGTTGTTCCTACTTAGTAGGAACAAACAATATGTTTCCTCTCCCCTGACAGAACAGGGATTTGTGTGTTTACACACACAAATCCCCGAGCTGGCTCTCATGCATGCAATCGCTAGTGGCCAGCGGTAATTGCGCCCGCCGGCGACGTGCATTGGGTGACGGGTCCCACGCTGTGCAGCAGGCGTGCGTGTGCGCCCTCTGGCGGGTCTTAACCACTTCAGCCCCGGACTATTTTGGCTGGTTAAAGACCAGGCCACTTTTTGCGATTCGGCACTGCGTCGCTTTAACTGACAATTGCACGGTCATGCAACGTGGCTCCCAAACAAAATTGACGTTATAAACAAAAATAGAGCGACAATTTTGAAAAAAATTCTATATTTTTTACTTTTTGCTATAATAAATATCCCCAAAAAATACATAAAAAAACGTTTTTTTTCCTCAGTTTAGGCCGATACATATTCTTCTACATATTTTTGGTAAAAAAAAAACACAATAAGTGTTTATTGATTGGTTTGCTCAAAAGTTATAGCGTCTACAAAATAGGGGACTGTTTTATGGCATTTTTATTAATAATTATTTTTTTTACTAGTAATGGCAGCGATGAGCGATTTTTATCGTGACTGCGACATTAAGACGGACACATCGGACACTTTTGACACCATTTTGGGACCATTGTCATTTTTACAGCAATCAGTGCTATAAAAATGCACTGTTTACTATGAAAATGACACTGACAGTGAAGGGTTTAACCTGTAGGGGGCGCTGAAGGGGTTAAGTGTGACCTAATGAGTGATTCTTACTGTGTGGGGGCGTGGCTTGGCGTGTGACCTCACTGATCGTCGTTCCCTATGACAGGGAACAGACGATCAGTGACACTCTCACTAGGAAGAACGGGAAAAGGTTTGTTTACACTTACCACTCCCCGTTCTTCAGTTCTGTGACCCGATTGCGGGACACCGGCACGCACGGTCACGGAGCTCAGGACCGGGTCGCGAGCGCGCCGCCGCCGGGGGGGGGCGCGCGCGACCCACGGCTGGGTATCTTAAAAGGGACATATATATACGTGCTTATGCCCAGCCGTGCCATTCTGCTGACGTATATGTACAGGCGGCGGTCCTTAAGTGGTTCAAGGGGACCCTGTACCCGTATGGGGTTTCGCGCAGCGGTGCCATTGTGCCGCAGTAAATATGCGTGAGCTGGTCAGAAACCGGTTAAGGTCTGGGGAGTTTCCTGGCCATTGACCCAAAAATTTTAAGTTTTGTTCCCCAAGCCACTTGGTTATCATTTTTGCCTTACAGGAAGGTGCTCCATCATGCTGGAAAAGGCATCGTTCATCACCAAAGTCTTCTTGGATGGTTGGGAGAAGTTGCTCTCGGGGGATGTTTTTGTACCATTCTTTAAAGAGGAAGTAAAGGCAAAAATGTTTTTTTTTTTTTTTTAAAAAAACCCTGCAAAAGAAAGTCATAATGAGCTAGTATGCATAGTTCATTTTTATGGTCTTTTCAATTATTTGCAAGTCATCTGATCACTCTTCATAACATTCTGGAGTATATGCATATTGCCATCATAAAAACTGAGCTATCAAACTTTCTGAAAATTAATATTTGTGTAATTCTCAAAACTTTTTGTCACGGCTGTACAGTTCAGAGGAGACTGTTAAGAGGTGGGAAAGGGATGGGACAAGACTGCTGACAGATAGGAGGGGACTGCTGACAAATGGAAGTGGCATGTACAGCTCCCAGTGTAAAACAATAACAGATCCTGTATAATAGTAATAATAATAATAATAATAATACTTACTCATTCCACATTTTTTAAGATCCTCCACTTCTGTCTGAAAAAAATCCCAATCCCAGCTGACAGGAAAATTAGCAGTGTGTTTGCAAGACCACAAACTGTAACCCAGGGTTGTCAAACTCAATTTCATTGTGGGCCGCATCAGCATTTTGGTTGTCTTCAAAGGGCTGGCTGTTAGACAATATAAATGTATGCAGGGCATTTTTTCTCAGAGAATATGTGCAGGAGCTCAACCATGCCCCGCCAAACCGCATTGAAGGATCTTAACCCCTAGGCGCTGAGCGCACACAGATATGCGGCCTCTCAGTGGCCTTTCCTTGGTGCTGAGCGGCCGCATATTTGCGTACAATAGCGCAGACAACACTGTGCCAACAGCACACCTTGCTTTTGCTTTGCTTTGCTTTGCTTTGCTTCAAAAATTATACCCCATGTAGGTTTAGTGGCGCTTCAAAGCCTCTTCAAAGCCTCCATAGAAGCCTATGGTAAAGCTCGCTTGAAGCCCCACCGAAGCCTCATCGAAGCCCCACAAAGCCTCACTGAAGCACCACCAAAGCCCAACCAAAGACTCATCGAAGCCCCATAAAAACGCCACCAAAGCCTCATTTACTGCCACATATGCTATACCCTAAAGAAAATAACAGGGTGCATTGACTATATTGGCTAAGCAGCTGTCATGTAATTCTGTAACTGTTTATGGTTATCACCTAGCTAACCGTATAGTATGGTTACAATTAATTGTAGGTTGGTAGTGGCAATCCTTCTGTAATCCAAAGACTGATTTATTTAATTTTATTTCCATTTTCCCTTATCAGAAGACACAAATTAGTCCTATGGCAGCAGCCTTTGTTGTGGTGGTCCTCCATAACCTGTCCAGAAATGTTGCTAGTTTACTGGCTGAGTAGATCTGTGCAGCCCCTTACCTGCCTTGGTACAAGCAGCCTCTCTGTGAGCCTTGGCTATGACAATGTAAAGACCAATATGACAGGTTATCTTTAAGTGCAGCCTTCAGTGGGGTTAATAAAGCCCCTTGCTGATCTACCATAAAGGGTCCCTCCACATTTATTTTCTTTTAGGTATGACATGCCTGAATGCCTGATTTAAAAGCATGCAGCCCTTTCAATTTTGTTTATCTGTGTGTACCGAAAAGAGTAACTAGGCAGGCATGGATGGAGACAGCCAGGTAGATATATGATTGCATTCTGATGGAGTAATATTCTTCAAAGGATAAAAATGACTTTCACATTAATGATGAGAAGTAACAGATCAGAATTGATTTATGAAAATCAGAGCAATAGAAAAATAGTATAGTTATGTAAGGCAACCAATCAACCAGGGATTTGTATTCATCTGGTAACCAGCACAGGAAAGATGTACCGTATATTCTCGAGTATAAGCCGAGTTTTTCAGCACATTTTTTTGTGCTGAAAATGCCCCCCTCGGCTTATACTCAAGTCTGTGTCCATCTTTAACTTTGTGCGCCTGATCCCGGCCTTGGCACACATGTAGCCACACTCTTCCTCTACAAGTGTGCAAAGTTTGTTGTGCGGAGGACCTACGGCCGGGGAGGACCGATTTTTCAAAGCCGGACACCCCTTCCATAGACTCCCATGTTAAACGGTCATTTCTCCAGTGATTTTGCAGACCCGGTACTGGCCAGCCCTAGGTTCCCTGGACCCCAAGCTCAGCACACATATAGCCCCACTCTTCATCTATAAGTGTGAAAAGTTTGTTGTCCAGGGGACCTACGGCCGGGGAGCACCGATTTTTCAAAGCCGGACACCCCTTCCATAGACTCCCATGTTAAACGGTCATTTCTCCAGTGATTTTGCAGACCCGGTACTGGCCAGCCCTAGGTTCCCTGGACCCCAAGCTCAGCACACATATAGCCCCACTCTTCATCTATAAGTGTGAAAAGTTTGTTGTCCAGGGGACCTACGGCCGGGGAGCACCGATTTTTCAAAGCCGGACACCCCTTCCATAGACTCGGCTTATACTCGAGTCTGTGTCCATCTTTAACTTTGTGCGCCTGATCCCGGCCTTGGCACACATGTAGCCACACTCTTCCTCTACAAGTGTGCAAAGTTTGTTGTGCGGAGGACCTACGGCCGGGGAGCATCGATTTTTCAAAGCCGGACACCCCTTCCATAGACTCCCATGTTAAACGGTCATTTCTCCAGTGATTTTGCGGACCCGGTATTGGCCGGCTCTAGATCCCCTGGACCCCAAACTCGGCACACATATAGCCCCACTCTTCATCTATAAGTGTGAAAAGTTTGTTGTCCAGGGGACCTTAGGCCGGGTAGCACTGATTTTTCAAACCGGGCACCCCTTCCATAGACTCCCACGTTAAACGTCAGTCTAGTCACACACCCCTGGAGATCAGGTAGGGAGATTGGGCACAGTGGGGCATGGACACAGTGAGGCAAAGTGAGGCACAGTGAGGCATGCAGATGGACACCCTAGGCTTATACTCGAGTCAATACGTTTTCCCATTTTTTTGTGGTAAAATTAGATGCCTCTGCTTATATTCGGGTCGGCTTATACTCGAGTATATACGGTATGTACTGGCAAAACTGCAAGATAGGTAATGTAGCATGGAAAGCTCAGCAGCTTAAAAGGTGAGCTCTGGGTATCCCTAAAATGTCACCTTGTAGTGCCCCCATCAGCACTGCTAGAGTTAAAGCAGAGGTCCACCCTAAAAAAAAAAAAAATTACATAAAAAGGGTCCTGCGGGAAAATAAAATGATTTTTTTTTTTTATACTTACCAGAAATGCCTGTTGCTAGGCAGATCGTCCTAATCTGCCACTTCCTATTCTGTGGTAGTCTTCATTCTTCTCCTCCTCACGTTGTCTTCTGGGGAATGGGGCGCGCTGTCTTCTGGGACCTGTGTGTGTCCCAGAAGACAGCCGGCCATTCACAAAGCACCACGCGACTCGCGCATGCGCAGTAGGACACGGGCAGTGAAGCCGCAAGGCTCCACTGCCTGTTTCCCTTAGTTCGAACGGCAGCGCCGGGACCCGATCCGATGGACGGATCAGCCTCGGGCGGCCGACATCGCGGGCACCCTGGACTTAGAAATATAATGGCACACATGCCCACTCATAGCAAAGGCTTTTAATTTTGAAAGTTTAGAGTTTAGAAATACTGATGAGTTTGATGTGTGTGTGTGTGTGTATATATATATATATATTTATATATATATATATATATATATATATACAGTGGGGCAAAAAAGTATTTAGTCAGCCACCAATTGTGCAAGTTCTCCCACTTAAAAAGATGAGAGAGGCCTGTAATTGTCATCATAGGTATACCTCAACTATGAGAGACAAAATGTGGAAACAAATCCAGACAATCACATTGTCTGATTTGGAAAGAATTTATTTGCAAATTATGGTGGAAAATAAGTATTTGGTCAATATCAAAAGTTCATCTCAATACTTTGTTATATATCCTTTGTTGGCAATGACAGAGGTCAAACGTTTTCTGTAAGTCTTCACAAGGTTGTCATACACTGTTGCTGGTATGTTGGCCCATTCCTCCATGCAGATCTCCTCTAGAGCAGTGATGTTTTGGGGCTGTCGCTGGGCAACACGGACTTTCAACTCCCTCCAAAGGTTTTCTATGGGTTTGAGATCTGGAGACTGGCTAGGCCACTCCAGGACCTTGAAATGCTTCTTACGAAGCCACTCCTTTGTTGCCCGGGCGGTGTGTTTGGGATCAATGTCATGCTGAAAGACCCAGCCACGTTTCATCTTCAATGCCTTTGCTGATGGGAGGAGGTTTGCACTAAAAATCTCACGATACATGGCCCCATTCATTCTTTCATGTACACTGATCAGTCGTCCTGTTCGCTTTGCAGAGAAACAGCCCCAAAGCATGATGTTGCCACCCCCATGCTTCACAGTAGGTATGGTGTTCTTTGGTTGAAACTCAGCATTCTCTCTCCTCCAAACATGTCGAGTTGTGTTTCTACCAAACAGTTCTACTTTGGTTTCATCTGACCATATGACATTCTCCCTATTCTCTTCTAGGTCATCCAAATGCTCTCTAGCAAACCTCAGACGGGCCCGGACATGTACTGGCTTAAGCAGGGGGACACGTCTGGCACTGCAGGATCTGAGTCCCTGGCGGCATAGTGTGTTACCGATGGTAGCCTTTGTTACGTTGGTCCCAGCTTTCTGCAGGTCATTCACTAGGTCCCCCCATGTGGTTCTGGGATTTTTGCTCACCGTTCTTGTGATCATTTTGACCCCACGGGGTGAGATCTTGCGTGGAGCCCCAGATCGAGGGAGATTATCAGTGGTCTTGTATGTCTTCCATTTTCTAATTATTGCTCCCACAGTTGTTTTCTTCACACCAAGCTGCTTGCCTATTGCAGATTCAGTCTTCCCAGCCTGGTGCAGGTCTACAATTTTGTTTCTGGTGTCCTTCGACAGCTCTTTGGTCTTCACCATAGTGGAGTTTAGAGTGTGACTGTTTGAGGTTGTGGACAGGTGTCTTTTATACTGATAACAAGTTCAATCAGGTGCCATTAATACAGGTAATGAGTGGAGGACAGAGGAGCCTCGTAAAGAAGAAGATACAGGTGTGTGAGAGCCAGAAACCTTGCTTGTTTGTAGGTGACCAAATACTTATTTTCCACCATAATTTGCAAAAATAAATATTTCCAAATCAGACAATGTGATTGTCTGGATTTGTTTCCACATTTTGTCTCTCATAGTTGAGGTATACCTATGATGACAATTACAGGCCTCTCATCTTTTTAAGTGGGAGAACTTGCACAATTGGTGGCTGACTAAATACTTTTTTGCCCCACTGTATATATATATATATATATATATATATATATATATATATATATATATATATATATATTTGATAACTGCTTGACTGAAAAAAGTCATCAATATGTCATGAGTAGTGTGTCTATGGTCATGTTTTTAGCTGAACCCTGAAAATTTGACAAATTCTACCCTTGTAGTGGGGCTCCCAATGGGTTAAATGCATGTTTAATCTAGGGGTGCAGGGATCAGGTGCAGTATGTACACTATCTCTCACCCCAGCACTGTTCCTCTTCTGCCTGAAGCTTGGGTCTGTGGAAGGACTGTAGGTAGTCCATAGGCATTATCACATACAGTGCAGTATGTGAGGAACCAAGTTAGTGATCACGCCTGAAGCGCCTTAGAGAGGCTCAGCACAGAGCACTTCCCATTCATGCACTGTCCAGTGCAGCTAAGGCTGCAGAGAAGGGGACTGCCAAATCTGTTCTTGAGCCCTTTATCTGTCTCAAAAGTGAGAACTAATAAATAAAATATTGTAAGAAATGATTTAAGAAAATACAATTTTAAAAAATAATAAAAATAAAAGAATAAAAAGAATAAACTAGTGACACTGTCTACTGCTCTACTGACACCATCCACTGCCCTACTGACATGTCCACTGCTCTATTGATACCCTCCACTGCTCTACTGACACTGCATGTGTGTTTGAGCTTTGGGGTGCACACCTTTATGCAATAGGCTGTGCACACCTATGGATTGACCATGACAGAGTTAAAAATAGGGTAGGTCTTACACCTTATTTTTGCACCCCTAGACTAAACAAGCATTTAACCCTTACAATGTAGGGAGAGTCTCACTGCAAGTGTGGATCTTGTCTTTTTCACCTTCTTGCCCCTCCTATAGTAGATTGACTGCTTCTTCCAAAAGTGCATTTGTAAGGTCTGGTACTGATGTGGATGAAAAGGCCTGGGTCACAGTCTCCACCAGTCGAGTTCCTGCACCCAAAACTTGCTCATCCATGTTTTTATGGACTTTGCTTTGTGCACTGGTGTGCAGTTATGTTGGAACAGGAAGGGGGCATCTCCAAACTGTTCCCACAAAGTTGGGAGCATGAAATTGTCCAAAATGTCTTGGTATGCTGACAAATGAAGAGTTTCCTTCACTGGAACTAAGGGGCCAAGCCGAACCACTGAAAAACAACCCCACACCACAATCTCCCCTCCACCAAATGATTTGGACCAATTCACAAAACAAGGTCCACAAACACATGGAACTTAACTGGCCTGCACAGAGTCCTGACCTCAACCTGATAGAACACCTTTGGGATGAATTAGAGCGGAGACTGCGAGCCAGGCCTTCTCGTCAATATCAGTGCCTGACCTCACAAATGCTCTTCTGGAAAAATGGTCAAACATTCCCATAGACACACTCCTAAACCTTGTGGACAGCCTTCCCAGTATAGTGGAAGCTGTTAAAACTGCAAAGGGTGGGCCAACACAATTTTGAACCCTACGGACTAAGACTGGGATGCCATTAAAGTTCATGAGCGTGTAAAGGCAAGTGTCCCAATACTTTCGATAATATAGTGTATATGTCTATCCTCAAATGAGGTGTGGAAGCTTCTGGCCTACTGTGATACTGAGCCAATGATGGCACAGGAACATGCAAACAGAGAGAAGGATCCGCCCCGCTTACACAGCAAATTACCAGCAAGTTGGAACATTTCTGTGGGGTTTATTTTTATAAAATTGGAGAGTGCAAAATCTGGTGCAACTGTGCATAGAAACCAATCAGCTTCCAGTTTTTATTGTCAAAGCTTAATTGAACAAGCTGAAGTTAGAAGTTGATTGATTTTAGTAAATCAACCCCTGTGTGCGATAACAAATATCTCTACTGCCACAGTTGCTTGTTATCTTCCCCTAGGGAAGTCATAAGTAGATCTGCAATCGCATGCAATGCTCAGATCAGGAGCCACACTGGTAAAATTGGGTTGCTTATGGCCTCCTTCGGAAAACCCCATAGGCAATTATATTTTTAAATAGAAGGTAGAGCATTAGAGAAGCAGCATCCATAATTACTTTACTGAATGAGAGTATACAAGCCTTCAGATCCGATGGATACAGAAACCACATAATACCAATAGGATCTTTTCAGGCTTAAATTAACTGCCACAAAGGCAAACAATGCCAGTCAGTATTCTATAAATTCAGGAATCATTTGGATAAAAACAAACACATCAACTTACTATAATGGTGGCCATACACGCTTCGATTTTATTATCCAATTGATGTGCAATTCAATAAAAATGGTCAGATCAGCAATTAAATAGGCAAACCTTTCCTTAAAATTGAATCAAATTAAGATTTGATTAATGATTAAACAAACTGAGTTGATCTGCCAGGGTGGAAAATGATTGATCATGTTGCATTGAGTGGCAGCACCGAGAGGAATTGTTCATGAATTTGATTGTATTTTGATTGATCAGATTATAAGATTATACAATGAAAACAGAGACGTTATGGATACATTTCAATCATATCTTTCAACTATCGAAATCCACTTTCCCGTGTACGACATATTGTTCGAATGGGTTGCAAACTATAGATTGATTATTCCTTTTGGAGAGAGATCAATTGGAAAATAAATCGATCATTTATCTAGGTTTGGCCACCATAGGACATAAAAGGCGCACCACAATTGCCCTATACTGCCCATACACATAGATTATCAAACCATCAAGGAGAGTTTCAATATTTTGCATTAATTAAATGAATTCTTTTATAAGTGGGTGAACTATCATAAACCATCACATTTCGATTCTGATTGGACATTACTCGAAATTTATCATTCACTTATACTCCTATAATAAAAAAAAAATATGAAAAAATAAATAATGAGTTTAATTTAAAAAAAAAGATGTATATAAGCATAAATATACAATAAAGATTTTTTTTGTAACAAAAAAATTTATATTAAAATAGTAACACTCACAATTCTAATAATGAACAAAATAACAAACAGAAAAATTACTCTGGCTTAAAAAAAAAAAAAAAAAAAAATCAATACAAAGGAACAGTCATCAATTTTTTATTTTATTTTAAAGTCAACTGATCTTACATGTCAATAACTGTAATTGCCTGCAGGGATCTCCTAACAGTGTGATCATTAAAGCATCAATCCTTCAAAGTGGTTGCACCTTGTATGGCCATCATTTGACTGGATTATGGTTGGGTAGTGGTACCCCATGGTCTGATCTATATATTAAAGTACCATGAAAATAACAGGAGTCCAGGTATGAAATGATCAGCACATTTAGATTTTGGGACCCATGCACAGGGCAGGGTCGGCCGATCACAGATCGGTATTTCTGGGCAGACAGATGATGATCTGTTGGAGACCTTTATCTCATCTAAATAATATAAGGCTAGCACAGGAATATAGGGGAGGCTGGGGACTAATCCTTGTATTACTAGATAAATATATAACATTAAGGTACCGGTATCATGACTTATTGCCCAAAAGTAGTATGTGGTCGCTTTTTCTACTTATTTTCTCCAAATCCACGTTCGAATCACATCCTATTCCTGAGAAAAGAGGAGAGAAACGCAGCAATTTATTCCAATGGGTGGTTTTTAAGAAACTGGCAATTTAAACCGGTTGGGTGTTATTTATTGCAATATGAAATGAAATGATCCCATTTCTAAAATGACACAGTGTCTGCGAGGAGAAGTGAACAGCCTCTAAGGGTAATTGTCTCCTGATGATATTTCCATTAGACTCGATCTTGGACTATAATGACATTCAGTCGGCTTGGCTTCAACATACAGACAGAAAATAAGAATAAAAAAAAAACTCAAACACAAAACTCAGCATTTAACAAGTTAATATGAGTTCCTGGGCTCTTTGTCCTGTAGTCCTGTTTTATTGTGAGGGTTGATATGGCTGCACTGATGACCTGTGCGGAGCATCGCTGATTTGTCGCAAACTTCAGCTGCTGCAACCCCTGCGCTGCCGGCCGGGCCGGGGGATCGTCTGCTTTCCACTCTGGAGACGCCTCTGCGGAGCAAATCACAGACAACTCTAATTGACATAACCCTTCTGGAGGGCGGACATTTACAGATTCTGAGCTGATCGGTTAAGCCTGTGTGCAAAGTTATAAACATAATAATAATTTTTATATATATATATATATATATATATATATATATATGTATATATAGTGTGAGCAGTTCAAACAGAGAAACATACTGCTACATTATTTTAAAGTATAAAACAGGGGGATAAACGTATTTATATTATGCGTGTGTCTGTGTGTGTGTGCTTGATTAGTAATCTGTATCTATAATAAGGATTATAATATCCCTTTCTTATTGTATGTATTACAATACATAGGCACTACTGCATATAAAAGGGGAGTATAGAGCGTATGTGTTTGTGTATTTAGTCAACAGCAACACACGATTATATACTTTAACATTTTATTACATAAATGTATTTTATAATATACATTACACTACTGCATATTGCAATAGACTATATTGTGTGTGTGTTTTGTATATTCATACATTATTATATATTTTAATATCGCATTCTACTGTAAATACACATATGTAATACAGTACTGTAGATTTGATGTATGTGCATGTATGTATATATGTGTGTTTTTATGTACGTATGTGTGTGTGTATGTATGTGTGTTTATATACTTATATGTGTATGTGTATGTACATGTATGTGTGTTTATATACTTATATGTATATGTGTGTGTGTGTGTATGTATGTATGTGTGTGTGTATGTGTGTTTATATACTTTTATGTGTGTATGTATATGTGTGTGTATGTATGTGTGTGTGTGAATGTATGAATGCATGTGTGTTTATATACTTATATGTGTGTATGTATGTATATGTATGTGTGTATGTGTGTTTATATACTTATATGTATGTGTGTGTGTATGTGTGTTTATATACTTTTATGTGTGTATGTATATGTCTGTGTGTGTGTGAATGTATGAATGCATGTGTGTTTATATACTTATATGTGTGTATGTATGTATATGTATGTGTGTATGTGTGTTTATGTACTTATATGTGTGTATGTATGTATGTGTAATAAAAAATATTGTACTATAATATCACATTCTATTGTTCTATTAGAAACACACACATGGCACTGCTTGCACATTACAGTACATTAAATCATGTGTGTGTATTTCATAACATAATCAAGCAAAATAATAAGGACCAGAGAATGCAGCGATTATCCAAACACATCCAATCACAAATTGAAGCAGCACCCTCTTCCCCTCTTTTCAAAAATGCATAGGCAGTAGAGCCTCGCCTCGGTATATGTTAGCAGCATTAGAGGATATTTCCTGTAATTATGATGTTAGACAATAGCAGCGCCCATGCAGCACAGCTCGCTCTCCATGCAATCATCGTACAATTACATCCCGCCTTTAAACTAGCAGCAAATGAGGTTTACTATCCTGTCGCCTTTGACGTTCACAATTGCAGATCTTTATAGATTTTCAGATGTGTAAGTGGCTCATCTTAAATTTAAGGATAGCACAAGAGCTGCAGGATTGAGCCAATCTGCTTGGCAACTTCTATTCTAAAGCAGTCAATCAATCGGCATCTTATCTGCACTTGTCTGTGTGTAATGTTAGGATAGGTGCTCCTTTGTGCCGCACAGTTCGTTCAGCCGCAATTTATTCGCAAAGTTCACCTTGTGCCAAGACAAAAGAGCTCATATTCTCCATAGATGCCATTTATTAATTGCTTCCATGGAAAATGGAAGTTGGGCCGTTCGGGGCTTTTTGTTCATTGTCTTTGTTCATTTCCTCTCCCCCTCGCCTGTACTATAGGTTCAGCCACCATTTCTAGGACAACAGGCAGAAAATAAAGAGAAGGAACCAGCAGACCTACCTAACTGAGCCGAGCTGTCAGGGATCTGTCCCACGCTGGGCTGCTGTGATGTGACTGCAATGGCCAGGATTTCCCTGCGAGGAAACAACATACTTAACTTCACCAAGAGACAAGAGGTTGGTGTCAAGGCATACACTCAATCCTTTTTAATTGTTGGCTGGATCAATCTCACTGCTTGCTGCTTAACCACTTTATGAGGTGCTTCTGTCAGCCATGGATTCCATATACACCTCTGATATAGACATATCCACCTATCAAAATATATATATATATATATATATATATATATATCTAAATATAGATATATATATATATATATCTATATATAGATATATATCTATAGATCTATATATATATATCTATAAATATATATATCTATAGATATATAGCTATATATATATATAGATATAGATATATAGATATATATATATATATATTTGGATCATGTAAGAAGCATGATGTTTTTACTTATACAAACTGTGCAACGTCATACTTGCACTATATAATGCATCTTACAAAAGTAGCATTATATATACGTGTAAACATCAGGTCAGGGACAAGCAATGTAGCGATTATCATTATATTCATAAACACATATATTATATACTTATTTTACTGTATACAGTAATATTATTAAATATATTTTACTTTATCATGTATATGCATATCTATATATCTATGTATCTATGTATAATTTGTGTTGTTTTTTTTAAAATATATACATATACAGTTTATGTATTTGTTTGTATATTAAGTATATATATTTATATAGATATATCTATATAGAGATATAGATATCTATCTATATATCTCTATAGACATCTATATATCTCCATATCTCTATATAGATATCTATATAGAGATATATAGATATCTCTATATAGATATCTATATATATAGAGATATCTATATAGAGATATCTCTATATAGATATCTATATATAGAGATATCTATATAGAGATATCTATACATATATATATATATATATATATATATATATATATATATATATAAATAGATAGATAGATAGATAGATAGATAGATAGATAGATAGATAGATATATATATATATATATATATATATATATATATATATATATATATATATATAGATAGATAGATAGAGATATCTATATCTCTATATATATCTATATCTATATCTATATATATATATATATATATATATATATATATATATATATATATATTATACACGTGCATATATACTGCAGTCCATGTTCAACTCAGTACATATAAACTTATAATTGAAAAAAAAATAATCGTAATCAATTTCTAATTGTCGGAACTCAAGTTATGTTTTATATTTATTCTGACCGATCTAGGCCGAGGAATTGTGATTTGATATTTGTTCCATTGTATTCAGAATGTGCAATATTTGACAATAATAAAGAGAAAAAAAAAAAAAACAATAACGAAGACAGAGATGTAGTTTGTATTGTACAATGATAAGGAGTTTGCCTTCCACCCGCTGCGCTCTCCTCCTGAACAGAGACGTCGGATGATGTTCTGCTCCATGCTGGCTTCCCTGCCTGAGATGGCTGAGAGGATGAGGATACTCCACTCCATGCAATGGCAGCACACAGCATCGACCCATCTCTCACTGTGCCCATTGTCATTGTTCTCTAGGAGTATATATATGTGTAAAAAATATAGAAACGTAGTATAGTATATATTAGAAAAAAATGTGTGTGTGTATGTATATATATATATATATATATATATATAGATATATATAGATATATTATTTTGGTATATTTTAGTAAAATATAGTATACAGGGAGATTCCTGAACATTCAGAAAGAATTGGCTATAATAAAAAGGATAAAGCATGTACATTTTATTCACAGGCACATCATATATGTATGTGTGTGTATATATATGTGTATATATATATATATATATATATATATATATATATATATATATATATATCCCCCTACAAAAATATATTTCTAATTAAAAACGCAACAATATGCCAAACATGTAACTGCAGTTCCTGGCAATATTGTGTCATTTGTTGTGACAAAAAACAACTTTCTTTATTAGGTTATCTAGTAGCATTCTAATTTTCACTACAATTTATTAGTTTGTAATCTTACCGTGGGTCCAAGTATTGTTTTGTTTTTGTTTTTAACTCTGAGATGGGAAATAGGATAGTTAACCACTTTCCTGACTGATTATTGTCAAGCTGTATGAACAATGTCGTGAATATGCATGTATCCAGGGGGGTTATTTGCTGTCTTAACACTCTATCCTTAATAATATCATGACTAATAATAATAATTATTATTATTATTAAAATTCTTATTAATAAATTAATATTATTATTTTATTATTATTATTATTATTATTACAGCCTTTGATATATATATGATCTATATATTGGTGAATGGTAACTATCCTTTGCGCTCAGTTTTGCAATAAAATAATCCTGGTACACCTCTTGTGTGGTTTATGTTCCAGTCTTTTTCAGGATGCATTGAGGAATTTTACACTGCAAAACCTATTAAATAGGTAGAGACTGTTAATTTTTCAAAGATAAATGTGCACTAAAGCTTAGTAAATGGGGCAAAGGTGCATGCACTTCAATGATCCAATCATGTGCCAGGAAGTAAAAACATGTTTTTATTATTTGACACAACTGGGTAATCAAAGGGAACACAGCTTCACCCCTATTTACTAAGCCCAATGAAAATTCACTTTTAGAAGTAAACATTCTCTACTCTTCAGCAGATTAGCTCCACTGAGTTTTATTTTATTTGCTTTTCAAAATTAGGGGAAAGGTTGAAAGTTGAATGACACTTGTGCTTATAGAAGAAATTAGCTCAATAATGTAAATTAATCAATTACAATAAAAATGAACATCAGTCCTTAAATGCTGCAAGAATCCCTTGAGCTTTCATTATTTGCCAGACCATCTCATGGCCATGCCAGACCAGCTCATGAATAGCAATGGTGGATAGAAGTTTTGTGGTCTGGCCTCAGAGTGCTTTATCCATTTGGCCCCCCCATGATGGACACTGGTATATGGACTGCTGGAGATGCTCAGACCAACTGTTTATCATCCACAGGATCCAGGGAACAATTAAAGAAAATTAGTCCCATTTCTGATGAAGTTCTCAATAAGCAAACTGAAGAAATGTATAAATGTCACTTAAAGCAGTTATTGCTGAGTAATCAATAGCAAAAAATCATCAGTTTTTGGTACATTTTATTTAACAAGGGGCTGTCAATTAGAAAAATTAATATTTTAGTATTACATCAAGTCTTTCAGTGCTTAAAGTGTTATAAACCCACAACAGTAACACCAGTCTGTATATGCAGTAAAGCATGCTTGTTATACTCACTGTGGAACCTAAGGGTTCACAATCCTCTGCATTGTGTAAAAAAGGCTGTTTGATCCTGTATGCACAGATCCTCCCTTTCTTCCACTGTCTCCTGATAATTTCCTGATAATACAGAGTCTATGGAGTCAGGTTGCACATGCTCAGTTTGGTATGTATTGCTAGAGAGGGTTTTTTTTTTATCTGGGAAGAGTGCATGTGATCGGCACAGGGCCAATGAGCACTGTCCAGACAGAGGGTTAGGGTTCTTGCAGTCTCATAGGACAGTCATAAAATTCCTCCTACAAGCTTTAAAAGGAGTTTGGCCACTCTTAGAAGTCACTCGACTGCTATATACTGCTTATGAGAAAAGGAATTTAGCAGTTCATATTTACAAAAAAGATTGCATTTCCATGTTCTGTGTACTGTGGGAGACCAATGTATAGTGAATGCAGGCTCCTGGGTTTAGTAACACTTTAAGGCCCCTTTCACATGGGCGGATAGAATGGTGCTTTTAGCTGCGGATTTTCTAGTTTTCTACCGCAGCTAAAAGCACACAATGCTTTCCTATGGCCCCATTCACACACAGTGTTTAGCTGCGATTTCGTTACATGCGGTTTGGTGCGAATAGAAAAAATAGAATTGAATGCGTCCAGGTGCGATGTAGCGCACCTATATGCACATAACCGCATGTAATCGCAGTCTTTTGTGTCAACTGCGGATAGCAGCGTGAGAAAAAAAAGATCAGGAAGCACATCATAAACAGTAGGTATAAAAAGGGTTGCTATAGAAATGACTACCGCAGCTAACCGCGTCCGCATGTAACCACGGGTAAACGCAGGTAATCGCAATGTACAAATGCAGCTAATCGCAGTGCATGGAGCCTTGAATTTCACAGAACATTTTACATGCTTTTAACTGCGGTAAAACAGCCGTCCATGTGAAAGGCGCCTAAGGCTGGGTTCACACTGATGCGAATTAGATGCAGGTTTCCTCTGCATCCAATTCGCATGACAGGAGACTGTGACCAGCTCTCAATGGAACCGGTTCACACATCTCCAGGGTGGCCGCGGAGCAGATTGCTCAAGGGTCCTGTTCGTTTTTGGCTCTGTTTAAGGTCCAAATTCAGGCAAAAATTCGGGCCTGATTTTTCCCTGAAACAGAGAACCGGGACGCATCAGACCCCTGCAGTGAGCCGCATCTGCTCACAGCGTGAACCCAGCCTTAATTAAAAAAATGTCAGTGTGCTAAGTAGCAATAAAAATACTGACTATGTTGTGGCCAACTTGTAGCATTAAGCAAACATGGCCAAGGTTTATAAAAAAAAAAAGTGCCAAAGCTATTTTCCACTGTTGATTGCTTGGCAATGGCATCATGAAATTACATAATCTGGTTTCCATCTCAGGCAAGGTCATACTGGGGTTGATTTCATGGGTGTCCGCTCCATAGGGCAAGGGGGGTCGTTTGCCCCACCCCTGGAATCGAGAAGGTGTTGGCCAAATTGGCAGTGTTCTACACCCTCCGCCACCCTTACACCCACTTACAGCCCCCGCTGGACCTGCTGAAGGTGAGAAGGAAGGAGAGCCGGGCTGTGTGAGCAGTATGGAGGGAGGAGGAGATGTCCTACAACACGTGTGTGTGTGTGTGTGACTGCAGAGACATGACATCATACATATGGTCAGTGTGCAGTGTAGTGGTCAGAGTGTAGTGTGTGTAGTGTCTAGAGGTGCAGGGTGCTGCTGTGTAATGTAAAGGGGTGCAGGGTGCTGTGTAATGTAAAGGGGTCCAGTGATGCAGGGTGGTGTGTAATGTAAAGGGGTGCATTGTGCTGTGTAATGTAAAGGGGTCCAGTGATGCAGGATGCTGTGTAATGTAAAGGGGTCCAGTGATGCAGGGTGCTGTGTAATGTAAAGGGGTCCAGTGATGCAGGGTGCTGTGTAATGTAAAGGGGTCCAGTGATGCAGGGTGTTGTGTAATGTAAAGGGGGTCAGTGATGCAGAGTGCGGTGTAATGTAAAGGGGGTCAGTGATGCAGGGTGCTATGTAATGTAAAGGGGTCCAGTGATGCAGGGTGCTGTGTAATGTAAAGGGGTCCAGAGCTGTGAGGTGCTGTGTAATGTAAAGGGGTCCAGAGGTGCAGTTGTGGAGAGGGGGTACACAGTAGTGACAAAGAGATATTTAAAGATGCAGGGGGCACAGTGGGGAGTTTTTAAATTTTAACATGGGGGGGGGGTCGCTTTTAACCCCT
Organism: Rana muscosa; assembly: GCA_029206835.1. Taxonomy (NCBI): domain Eukaryota; kingdom Metazoa; phylum Chordata; class Amphibia; order Anura; family Ranidae; genus Rana; species Rana muscosa. The sequence continues at coordinate 158,534,018 of CM055121.1, read as the reverse complement.
GCTAGCGGTCGAAGAAAGGGTAAAATGCGACTGTGTATCGCCGCTGCTGAAGCGCCCCCCCCCCCCCCTGAAAACATTTCAGCGGACGCCCATGGTTGATTTACTAAAACTGGAGAGTGCATAGTCTGGTGCAGTTCTGCATAGAAACCAATCAGCTTCCAGGTTTTATTGTCAAAGTTTAACTGAACAAGCTGGAGTTAGAAGCTGATTGGTTACTATGCAGAGCTGCACCAGATTCTGAGTGCTCCAGTTTACGTAATCTCCCCCACTGACATCAATTTATCAGCAGTGGAAAACCAGCAGTTTTCAAGTGCATAGCAATAAAGCAAACCTAAACCTGAATGTTAAAGAGAAACTAAACCCACCAATTTAACTGTTTCTCAAAACTGTTACATTCAAGGCATGCCTTGCTCACATGGAGCAATTTAATCTGTGCCCTGTGCAGGGCCATGTTTACCGACACTGGGATATACAGGTGTTGTGAGTATTCCCATGCAGGGCAGTCCCATACCTGTCAATTGGGATTCAGCAGCTGCACTGACAAAGCAGCTGCTCCCAATGTGAGGTCCATTATAATGCACCCAGGGTGTGTTCAGAGCCGTGCACCCGCACTGATGTCATATGCGGAGCAGCAGCTCTGTCTATGCAGACACTGTGTCCCAATTTAAAACAATGGAACTGCAGGGCCATCTTTAATATCGATTGGACCCTGGGCAAAACTTTTCTTGGGGGCCCCCCCATGCAATTTCACTCTCTACCTGCTCTGGGATATACAATAAATAGCAGCTAGACTTAAAATCAGTTTACTATATCAGATCAAGCAGTGATTGCAATTGGTTGCCAGAGGTTACAGCATATCATTACCACTTACTGACTGGTTGCTAGAGGTTACAGCACATCATCTCCTCACTGCCTGCACACCATAGACTGGGGAGGTGAGCACTGAGCAGACTCATCAATAGACCGAAAACTCTGAATTATCCTAGAACTCCTGGGATCAGTGCTGGGGGGAGGGGAGGGTGTGATCAATGGCAATGCTGTTTTTTTTACCGACAACCAATATAAAGAGGAGTTTCAACACTGGCCACCAATGTAATAGAAGCATTCCCAGCCACCACCAATGTAAGGAGGGATTTACACTGACCACTAATGTAAGGGGAATATTCACACTGGCCACTAGTGTGAATGAAAGGATTCTACACCAAGCCCCAATGTAATGAGAAGACTTACACTGACCACCAATGTAACTGAGTGTGTCTGGAACGCATGCAAAATCCCTTTCCAGACACCACAGAAATGTGCTGCCCTTTAGCAGATACACAGCAGTGCCATCAATTGTTAACGAAACCCTCACGCATCTACTGACATGTGCTGTGCAACCGTGTGATTTTGAAAAATGGTTTGGGACTTTCTTCTGCATTTCTAGCTCATAGAGCAGCCCATTGAAATGAATGGGCTGCCCTACACGCGACCTACATCTTTATACACCCTGTCAGTATACCTTTGCATCCTAAAACCCCTGCTAACCTCTGCACCCCAAACCTCCCCCATCCTCTCCACTCCAACCCTACCCCCCTTTAACTCTACCTGCCTCCTCTGCTCATCTTTGCACCCACCTTCCTTACCTCTATACATGCCCTCCTTGCTCACCTGTGCACCCCAAACTGTAATTCCTTCTCTGCCTACCTCCGCACACCCCACACTACCCCCCTCCCCCCACCAATTTGCTTACCTTTGCAGAACATGCGGATGTTAGGCTTAATGACCACAGTTGCAGGCAGGACTTTCAAGCATGCCCCTTTACTTCCCCAGTGGGCAGCATTCAGGATAGGTGATGGTGGATATGACCTCAGGGGGGCATGATATACATATGAATGCTGCCTTTATTTACATATCAATTACGCCAGCCGCCGCTATTTACATATCAATGCCGGTTTATTTACATGTAAACACAGGGTTTGCAGGTGAGTCACCCATACACAATAGGGCAGAGCTGGGTAGCATTAGTAGCAGCACTTCACACTGAGATATTGGGACATAGCACAGGACTAAAACTTCAAGGGACAAGTGAATTTAAACCAGGGTAGTTGGCAAGTATGAGGCAGCTGCTTTGGGCCCCACAACAATGACAGGGCCCAGGGCAGCTGCCCCTTTTGCCCTGCCTTAAAAACGGCCCTGCACAGGACACAGATTAAATCGCCCTGTGTGAACAAGGCCATACTAGTGTTTTTGCTGGCTCTCAACCAAACTGTTAAGCCATCAATAGGCTGGTGCATAGGTGCATAGGCATAGGCAGGTGGTGTGCCAGGGAAAAGGGAAGTTACAGCTCCAGGCAGATCTGAATTGCAATAGTCCTCCTCACAGAAACCACAGGTGCAGGCAATGCACATAGCGGAACAAGAAGAAATATTTTCTGGACAGCCGCACTCCAAAGAATCGTTGCCTTAATTTGTAAAAACAGGAAAAGCACCACAAGCCACAGCAAACTGAACAGCTGACGCGTTTCACAGTACACTTAGTGTTTAATCATAGCTATGATTAAAGGCTTGGCTCTGAAGAAGAAGCTGTGCGCTTCTAAACGCGTCAGCCGGTAGTGTGTCCCATCACGTCCTTCATGATCGGTTGGAGTGTGGTTTGGGTTCTACATGTTGCAGCCCTCCATGGCACCACCTGTATATTGCGAAACAACTTTACTACCTTTGTGAGTACCTTTTCGTCGCTTTTATTCAATAAAATACCCTAACGATATTACACTAGGCTGGTGCGCCCTTGTTCTTTCCTTTCTCGTTTACTACCAGGATACCCCTATCCATGAAGGGCAGCAAGGTCGGTGTCATCGTTATAAATCATTGAATGCTTGACAGTCATCTCGTGCGCAGGAGTGTTTGTTGTTTTTTTGGATGCCTAGCACTTTGGGGGAAAACAAACTGCGGAGGAAGCTGAAGGAGCGGACACTGGAGCCGGCGTGGCTGCTGACCGCACTCCAGGAGAGGACACCCACAGGAGTGGGGGGGGGATGGGGGATGGGGGATGCTGTGCCACATCGTCGGGGCGGTCTTGTTTGTTTGCCCCTCCCCAAGAAGAACCTACCAGCCGCCACTGACTTCCAGTTCATGTGTATATATTTTGGGAGTGTCTGGTGCAGATGTCACATCTGGTGTGCAGCGCGGAGCAGCATGAAGGTGAGCGGGGTCTGGACTGGAACAGAGCAACTAGCAGACGACCCACATGGTGTGTAACATGGGAACACTATAGCGGAAGGTAGAGGGGAACCGGAGAGTGTGGACTAAGTGGAAGAGGATCAGTAGTACTGGGGGACCGGAGCAGGGGAAACTAGCAGATGTCACACATGCAGTGTAAGAGCAATATATTTCGGGAGATGAGCAGGGAACGGAGAGAGAGGAGAATCAGCAAACCAGAGGATAGGCTGAAGGTTATTACTGAGTAGGAGATCAGCAGAGCTGGGGGTTACTACCTAGTGGGGGATCAGCAGAGTTGGAGGTACTACTGAGTGGGGCATCAGCAGACCTGGGGGTACTACAGAGCAGGAAATCTGCTGAACAAGGGTACTAATAAGCTGGGGAACTGCTGAACGAGAGTAATTGGTCACTTGATATCTAGGATCTCTGCTGAAGATAAGGAATAGCCATTCTGAACTCTGCACCTCTCCAACATCAGAGATCACATGACAAAATGACTAGGCTTTTGATCATATGATTGGCAACGGAATCTAGGCTAGGTTCACACTATTACGTTTCGGGAACATGTGCAAAATTGTGCGCTCTCCCGACACTTACACAAGCGCCCTGCTCTGTGGCAGCCGTGCAGCATTGGCAATATTTATTAAGGGCACCTCCACACATCTGCTAATGCACGCAAATTTGTGTGCACCAAAATGCATTGTGCCACAGCACCGTACTGTTCAGTGTAGCATGTTTTCAGAAACGAGTCAGTGACTTATTTTCTGTGTTTCTTGTGCGTAGGGGCAGAATATTGAAATGAATGGGCTGCCCAGCACAGAAACGTGTGTGCGCTCAGTCACACCTGGTTGTAGGTGTGAACCTATCCGTACTGTGTATCAGTCAGTGGTGATCTTCACTGGGCTTAACTCTGCTCAGCAATTCTTCACTTGAGTGGGAAAACCTGGTAAGAGCCTGATTGACTTTACATTGATGTGAATGAAGTGTGAGCTGCACATGCTTCAGTAATGAGTACAGAGAATTTGAAAACTTGCTGGGCAGGCACAAGACTGAAGATGGACAGGTAGGTGCACACACGGTAGTATGCTGGGTGGAAACAGGGGTGCCAAGAAGGATAAATACACTAAATAGGCACTTATCCTTAAATTACAGAAGACATATAGGGGGTGATTTACAAATAACAGTGCGCTGCGCCGGTTGATACCTTAATTGCTGCGCCGGATAACTCCTTCACTGGGCGCAGGAACCAGCGGTGCACTGTTATAGTAAATAAAAATGTCAGCGGCGCTCTATTGAAAATGAATAGTTCCCTATGGGAGCCCATTGATTTGAATGGAGGTCACCCGGGAAGTCGGATGAAGCCGATCCGACTCGCGGGGCGACTCGTGTGCCGGCTGACACAGGGACAGAGCGACTTTGCGAGGCAACTTGGACATGACCTGAGCGTGAAGCAGCCACTCAAGTCGTGTCCTAGAGGCGACTAGCTAGCCGAGAATGTCTCCAGCGCAATGGCATCGCACTGGTTCTCGGCAGCCCCGCTGTCCCGTGTTTGGTATGAATCATGAAGGGGAACTCCACGCCAAATTTGAATGAAAAAACCGGCATGGGTTCGCCTTCAGGAGCATACCAGGCCCTTAGGTCTGGTATGAATTTTAAGGGGCACCCCCTAAGCCGAAAAACGGCGTGGGGGTTCCCCCAAAATCCAAACCAGACCCTTATCCGAGCACGCAACCTGGCAGGCCGCAGGGGAAGAGGGGGGGACGAGAGTGGCCCCCTTCCCTCCTGAACCGTACCAGGCCGCATGCCCTCAACATGGGGGGTTTGGTGCTTTAGGGCAGGGGGGCGACCTGCGGCCCCCCACCCCAAAGCACCCTGCCCCCATGTTGATGGGGACAAGGGCCTCTTCCCGACAACCCTGGCCGTTGGTTGTCGGGGTCTGCGGGCGGGGGGCTTATCGGAATCGGAATCCCTATGTGAATGAGTATGGGGTCTTTCTGCCGGGCGCCCTGCTATCTTCTTCCAGCTCTTTTGCTAGCAGGGTCCCGGGCTTCCTCGTCGTCTTCGGGGGTCTTTCTGCCGGGCGCCCCGCTATCTTCTTCCAGCTCTTTTGCTAGCGGGTCCCGGGCTTCCTCGTCGTCTTCGGGGGTCTTTCTGCCGGGTGCCCCGCTATCTTCTTCCAGCTCTTTTGCTAGCGGGGTCCCGGTCTTCCTCATCGTCTTCTTCCGTCTTCGGGGGTCTTTCTGCCGGGCGCCCCGCTATCTTCTTCCAGCTCTTTTGCTAGCAGGATCCCGGGCTTCCTCGTCGTCTTCTTCCCTCTTCTCTCCATCCGATGTTGCCTCATCGCTGTCCGCCGCTACAATGCTCTGCCCGCGAAATGGCACCCACTTATATAGGCATGGGGCATGGTCACCGGGTGATGCCACTCGCTGACCCCGCCCCCGTATGACATCACAGTCCTGGGGAATGATGGGACTGTGACGTGATACGGGGGCGGGGTCAGCGAGTGGCATCACCCGGTGACCGCGCCCCATGCCAATATAAGTGGGTACCGCTCCGTGGGCAGAGCATTGTAGCGGCGGACAGCGACGAGGCAACATCGGATGGAGAGAAGAGGGAAGAAGACGACGGTGAAGACCGGGACCCCGCTAGCAAAAGAGCTGGAAGAAGATAGCGGGGCGCCCGGCAGAAGGCAGAAAGAACCGGAGATCGTGGAGAAGGCACCGGGGAGCGGGAGAAGAACCGGAGAGCGCGGAGACGACACTGGAGAACAGAACAAGAGACCCCCGACGTCGGAAGAAGACGACGATGAAGACCGGGACCCCGCTAGCAAAAGAGCTGGAAGAAGATAGTGGGGCGCCCGGCAGAAAGACCCCCGAAGACGAAGAGGAAGCCCGGGACCCCGCTAGCAAAAGAGCTGGAAGAAGATAGCCGGGCGCCCAGCAGAAAGACCCCCGGAGCTGCCTAATAAATTACTTTGAAAACCTGTGATGTGTTTTTTATTGTCTTTTTTTGCCACCAGGTGAATGGGTAGGGGTACGATGTACCCCATACTCAGTCACATAGGGTGGGGGGCCGGTATCTAGGGTCTCCCTTATTAAAGGGGGCTCCCGGATTCCGATAATCCCCCAGCCCGCAGACCCCGACAACCAATGGCCAGGGTTGTCGGGAAGAGGTCCTTGTCCCCATCAACATGGGGACATCCTCCCCATGTTGAGGGCATGTGGCCTGGTATGGTTCAGGCGGGAGGGGGGCCGCTCTCTCGTCCCCCCCTCTTTTCCTGCGGCCTGCCAGGTTGCGTGCTCGGATAAGGGTCTGGTCTTGATTTTTTGGGGGGACTCCACGCCATTTTTTTAAAAAATTTGGGGTGGAGTTCCCCTTAAAATCCATTCCAGATCTGAAGGGCCTGGTATGGATATTTGGGGGAAATCGCATGCATTTTTTTTTTTTATTTGCGGCAGGGTTCCCCTTAATATCCATTCCAGACCTGAAGGGCCTGGTAATGGAATTTGGGGGACCCCCACGCTTTTTTTTTTGTTTTTATCAATGACTTTCAATTACTTTTCTCTATATTGCCGGGAGCCGACAATTCATTACAGCCGCGGGTGCTTTTAAATGCCTTTTTTTTCCTTTAGAAATGTCATTTTGCTGGTGCACTGGGAAGTTCAGAGCTGAGTGCCATTTTTAACCTATATGCTTACACTTGTTTGTCTCAACGTGAGTACCCCTTTTCCCCATCTTTTTAAATAAATCAATTTTAAACGGGTTCACGCTATGGACATCCTTTCTTTCCTTTTATAAACTCTCACCAACTCGGAGGACCGCAAGGAACATTTGGAGCCATTCCCCCTCTCCCGAGACTGCTACACAGTGGCACATACTGTGACTGCATCATACCCCCAGAGGGTATGAAGGATCCGGTGAGTGCAATATTTTAACGTTCACGGATTACCACATTCACAAGAAAATCGGCTAGAACAAGCAAAAAAGTCACCAAATTTCACTGTCACTAATTTATGGACTTATTGCAATTACTGGATTTCATTTTTTCTTTGCATTTATATTTATTTAAATTTTTATGTGTATTTGCCAAGTACAAGTTTATCACAGATTGTCTGATAATTTATAATTAAGTACATTATACCGACCTTAGCAAGGTGCAGCAAACACCCGGCCGAGGCACCATTGGTTTTACTCACACCAAACCCCTTCAACATCACAAGGCACTACATCCACTGTAAATATCACTTAAGTGGGTCCTTAAACACTTCTAGTAATATTTACCATAAGTAAACACCCAGCCGAGCCTTTCTCAAAATAGTTTTTCATCTACACCTCTCACCTATTTTTGTTTACCCTATTTGGATCTTTCCTTTTTGAAAGGCACAGACAGATTATCTAATCCTTACCATAGTAATTCATCACTAAGTTTTTAACAAACACCCAGCCGAGACATAATTAAAAAATTCCTAACAAACAATTTTTAACTTTTATTTTGGAGTATTAACACGCTTTTTATCACCATCACCGAAGTTAACACCTGGCAGAGTCAAACCTATTTTTTATTTTTCCTTGTCCTTGCAATTTATCATCATATATCAGGTTGATTTGTCAACAAATTCTTGGCTGACACACCAGAACAGCGCCACATCTACACCCCCATACCTTTTTTATATTTATTGCTCCACCTATCTAGGAGGCAGCAATTAAGTAGAGGCAGCAGTTCTGCCTACTGTGTATTATTTGATTTCCTCTGCGCGGCGACACCCCATCCTTTTTCAGTATCCTATTGGTTATACCAATTAGTCTCTGCGGCAATGGATATATTCAAATATATGCACGGTAGATCTATTAATTTAGTAGAGGTATTTAACCAGGAGCAGGTGGTTAACAAGCAAGATATGGATAGCCTCTTTAAACAACTAAGACATAGCCTAGAAAAACAACTAAGAGTCTGGTGGGACATAGCAACACTAGAAATGTATATAGCAGAAAAGATCACCCCAAGAAGACTCAGATGGGACATCTCACCTAATGATGCACTTAATGACAAAGGACTAATGGAGGAATGGTATCGTTTTTTCAACCAAAGTGAAACAGATTTGTTACACAAAATAGTAACCAGGAGACCACATAAGCTCAAAAATATAGAGACAGAAATCCTCTCCATTAAAGATCAACTAATACCTTTTGCTGAAGCAAAGGAATACAAGGACAAGGAAACCTTCCTACAGGAAGCTATCAAAAAATATGATAGTGATATACAATCTAAGAAACAGAAGAAATTTAAAAGAGACGTGCTAGATTACAAGAATTTCTAAGTGTACAAATGGCAAACAGATGAAAATTATAATGAGCAGGAGAATAACATTTCAATGAATGAGGAATCTAGAGAAAATTCCCCAGAAAGAGAAGTACCTTGGCAAAACACAAGACCTACTTTGAAGGAACACCCAGAGCCACACAGAATGACATAATCACCCATACATCTAGAAGGGAAAAAAGAAGCCATATACGCAGAAATTTCAGACAACAAGAGCAAAATGATAACAGAACTCAACATTTACCACCCAATACACCGAGAATACCTAGACATCAAAACAGGTATTCACCACTAAGACACATTCCACAGCATACCCCATATGGAAGACCCCAACAGGGAGGGGATTTTCCCAGAGGGAACAGATGGAGACCCCCTGCACACAGGGGTTGGAATGGCCCACACCGACCATACCAAACACAAGGAGGGTGGAGACCATTCAGATATCCAGAAAGAAACCAACAACAATACCAGGGAGACCCAAGGAACCACAGAGAACAACAAGGATGGAACCCCAGGGAAAGACGCCCTTATGGAAGACGAATGAACAACTGGGAACCCGAAGAATACCAATACGAGGAGAGGAGAGATCACAACCACAGACCCCAACATTGGGTAGGAGAAAACGGACCAGAGGTAAACGAGGGGGCGTCAAGAAAAAGAAGACGCGTTTACTAGGAGAAGGCATCTTTAATCTGAGTGACACAGTTTTTAATGAGGAGGAACTTAAAATTTTAGACCTAGGCCTAAAATATGCACCTGATAAAAATCTGGACAAATTTGAAGCATACACAGACCTACAAAAATTTGCAAGGAAGATGAACATCAAAAAATTCTTAGCTTTAAAGGAATCTAAAAATAAAGAAAAGAATGCGGACACCTACTTTAAACATTCCAAACTAAAAAACAACTCAATTTTTAACCCTAAGATGCAACAAAATAAAGTATTTTGGTTTTTAAGAAAATGGTGGAAGAAGACATCAGAAAACTAAAAACTAGCAAAACTAAAAGCGACAAAATTTGGAAAACTATAAAAGAAATAGAAAAGAAAAAGGATATTGTAATCAGACCGGCGGATAAAGGAGGAGGCCTGGTCATCATTAAGAAAAAGGACTATGAGATGGAAATGAACAATCTTTTAAGTGCACAGGATACATATAAGAAAATAAGGGGCAACCCAAAAATAGACTATGAAAAGAAGTTAAAAACACTCATCAAAAAAGGATAAGATAAGGGGATTCTAACCAAGAAAGAAGCCACCTTCCTGACTCCAGAAACAGCTAAAACACCAGTGATATATTATGTCCCCAAAATACACAAAAACCAAACAACACCACCTGGAAGACCGATCATAAGTGGGATCGATTCTCTTTTTTCAAGACTGGGCTCTTACATAGATGGATTCTTACAACCCCTGGTGGTAGAAGGAAGATCATACTTAAAAGATAGCAGACAACTTATCTCAGAAATAAAGGATCTTAATGTTAAGGATAGTGACATCCTAGTGACAATCAACGTCAATTCACTCTACACAAATATCATACAAAAAGCTGGCATAAGTAGTGTAGAATGGGCCCTATACAAGCAAACAGACATGAAGGAACAGCAAATTTAATTAATCTAGGAAGGATTGGAAATGGCTATGAGCCACAACTACTTCTGGTACAAAGGCGAGTACTACACCCAAACCAAAGGGGTAGCCATGGGAGCAAAATACTCCCCAAGTGTAGCCAACCTCTTCCTAAATCGATGGGAAGAAGAACAGGTCTTCAGTGTGCATAGGGAACATCTAAGCCTATACAGAAGGTACATAGATGATATCGTCATTATATGGGGAGGCACAGAAGAACAACTACTAGACTTTTTCGACGAGATCAACCAAAACATCTATGGAATCACTTTTACTGGCACCTGGAGCAAAAAGAGCATAGACTATCTGGACCTGCAAATATATAAAACCGATGGATACTTGAATACAAAGACCTATTTCAAACAGACAGTTAGGAATGGGTACATTCCAACAAAAAGTTGTCACCACCCTAAGTGGATTGGAAACATACCAAAAGGCCAACTTATGCGCATATTCCGGAACTGCAGCAACCCTAATGAGTATGAAGAGCAAGCAAACACCATCATTAGCAGGGCTACAAAGAAAAAGATCTACTCACTTTAAAACAGCAAGTCAGAAATATGGATAGAAATATTATGATAACAGGAAAAACCACAAACAATAAAAGCAAGAAAAATCTGGATATGGCCTTTCTTACAGGTTTTAACAGACAGCACAAGAGTGTGGAGAAAATCATAAAAAAACACTGGCCAATCCTACAATCTGACAAGGTCCTCAGAAGTATATTACCACCCAAGCCATCCTTCATTTACAGGAAAGCCCCTAATCTAAGAAACAGACTGGTGCATACCGTATTGGACCCACCGAAACAGATTAGAATCTTCAAAAATCCTAAAGACTTTTTCAAATGCGGACATTGCCTTTCCTGCAGAGCCAGTAAGAAAACTGAGAAGAAGATACCTAAATTTACCTCAACTGCCAATGGAACTGAATACACCATCAGAGAATTGATCACATGTCACAGTACACATGATGTGCTAGAATGCCCATGCCACAAACAGCATGTGGGGAGAACCATCAGAGAGCAACATGTCAGAGTCAGAGAACATATCAACAACATTAAGAACGGGTTCCCTAAACACAGTGTCTCCAGACACTTTAGGGACTACCATAAAAAAGACCCCTCCTGCATGGTCTTTTATGGCATAGACAGAATAAAAGGACATTGGAGAGGGGAAAATAAGAAAATCTAAATATCACAAAATGAGACGAAGTGGATATACCAGCTTGACACCCTCCAGCCAGCAGGAATGAACATTGACCTTGACCTGAATTGCTTCCTCACTTATTTTTAAGTCATAGTCCCAGCCCACCCATCAATCACATCCTTTTTATTTCTTTTACCAATATACATTTTTTATCAATATCTCTCCTATCAATATCCTCTATTTGTATTCTACATTTTATTATCTTAACTTAGTAACATTTTTTACCAATATATCTTCTATTAATATCCTCTATTTGTATTCTATATTTTATTATCTTACCTTAGTAACATTACTAATGGTCCAAAGATCTCCTCTTTTACTTGTTTGCCCCATCCAATCTACATTCGGACCTTCATTCAATATTCGGTACCCAGATTTTATCCACCGATGTACACTTCCTCCTCTAACACCATGTAACCTCATTTCTTGTATTCAAACCCTTTCTCACATTTCACAGGGTTTCCCATTTAATGTATACTATTTATTTAGTTTTATACCTTTAAATAATTATTTTAATAATTCATTTATTCCAACATTGTATTTATGTTTTTTTCCCCATCTGCAGTTTATTCAATGCAATTTGTATCATGCATCTATGCTTTTATATGTCTTATATGCAAGTTCTGTAAGTTAGAATGTTCTAGCCCCACGGAACATCCCCGCAAAATCAGAGTACCATCTTAATATGGCCGCCGTATGTTATGGTCTTCGGTCTGTAAATATGGCCGCTGTACCACTCCAAAATGGCCGCCTTATACTCTGGACTTCGGTCTGCAAAAAGCTATTAAACATGGCCCCCGGACTTCTGTCCGCAAAGACGTACCCAAAATGTCCGCCGCAAACTTTTTTCACACATGCGCACTTCTGATTGAGGGTCTATAAATTCTATATGGAAGTGAAGACCGACGTTACGCTCCCGATGACGTCAGACTGACAAAACGCGTAGGGCGGAGTCACGTTGGTTCATCACTTCCGACACTTTGGATCACACCGTACTGGCCGAGTGCCATTTTTAACCTATATGCTTACACTTGTTTGTCTCAACGTGAGTACCCCTTTTCCCCCATCTTTTTAAATAAATCAATTTTAAACGGGTTCACACTATGGGCATCCTTTCTTTCCTTTTATAAAATCTCACCAACTCGGAGGACCGCAAGGAACATTTGGAGCCATTCCCCCTCTCCCGAGACTGCTACACAGTGGTACATACTGTGACTGCATCATACCCCCAGAGGGTATGAAGGATCTGGTGAGTGCAATATTTTAACGTTCACGGATTACCACATTCACAAGAAAATCGGCTAGAACAAGCAAAAAAGTCACCAAATTTCACTGTCACTAATTTATGGACTTATTGCAATTACTGGATTACGTTTTTTCTTTGCATTTATATTTATTTTTATTTTTATGTGTATTTGCCAAGTACAAGTTTATCACAGATTGTCTGATAATTTATAATTAAGTACATTATACCGACCTTAGCAAGGTGCAGCAAACACCCGGCCGAGGCTCCATTGGTTTTACTCACACCAAACCCCTTCAACATCACAAGGCACTACATCCACTGTAAATATCACTTAAGTGGGTCCTTAAACACTTCTAGTAATTTTTACCATTAGTAAACACCCGGCCGAGCCTTTCTCAAAATAGTTTTTCATCTACACCTCTCACCTATTTTTGTTTACCCTATTTGGATCTTTCCTTTTTAAAAGGCACAGACAGATTATCTAATCCTTACCATAGTAATTCATCACTAAGTTTTTAACAAACACCCGGCCAAAACATAATTAAAAAATTCCTAACAAACAATTTTTAACTTTTATTTTGGAGTATTAACACGCTTTTTATCACCATCACCGAAGTTAACACCTGGCAGAGTCAAACCTATTTTTTATTTTTCCTTGTCCTTGCAATTTATCATCATATATCAGGTTGATTTATCAACCAATTCTTGTCTCACACACCAGAACAGCGCCACATCTACACCCCGATACCTTTTTCAAGTTCAGAGCTGCGCCTGTTCAACTTATGCAAATTGAGTTACCATATTTTTCCGTGTATAAGACGCTACTTTTTGCTAAAATAATTCGACGGAAAATCAAGCAGCGTCTTATACACGGTCAGTCAGCCTTGGAGAGAGACGCGCGGGTGCGTAGCGGGTCATAGGTCGTCGAACGGCTTCCTCCAATCACGAGCTTTGTGTTAGTGACGTCAGCTGGAGTTGGAGGAGGAGGTGGAGAGTGTGGATAGTGTGCAGATGCGATCCTATTAGACGTGGAGAGTGCGCAGATCAGGGACCGGAGCATATTGAGCCCAAGATGTCACAGAATAATAAAAGTACTGTTAAGCTATTGTCTTATTCTGCAAAATTCAAACTGAATGTTGTCAGCTATGCAAAAGAGCATGGAAATAGAGCTGCAGAGAGACAGTTTGGACCTCCCCCCACTGAGAGTATGATCAGACAGTGGAGAAAACAGGAAGAACAACTCCTTAAGATGCCAAAAAAGAAGAAGGCCCTAAGAGGAAAACCAGCAAAATGGCCAAATTTGGAGCAGAGGCTTAAGACTTGGATTTTGGAGCAGCGCCAGAGTGGCTTATGTGTGTCAACCAAGCTTATTCAATGTCAGGCAAGAATGTTTGCAAGCGAAATGAACATTGTTGATTTTACAGGAAAGGCAAAATGGTGCTTCAATTTCATGAGGAGAGAAGGGTTGGCCATGAGAACACGAACAAAGTTAGCTCAGAAAATGCCACCAGTTTATAAGGATAAAATCCAACAGTTTCACTCCTATGTCATACAACTTAGGAAAAAATATGATTTTGAACCAAGTCAGATTGCAAACATGGATGAGGTCCCTCTCAATTTTGATGTGCCTTCCAACAGAACTGTTGATGTGAAAGGAATAAAAACAGTGGCAATCAAAACAAGTGGGCATGAAAAGACACACTATACTTCTGTGCTTGCATGCTGTGCAGATGCTACTAAACTGCCTCCTATGCTTATTTTTAAGAGGAAAACCTATCCTAAAGAGACCATACCACCTGGCATTATTGTGCAAGTTCAAGAGAAGGGATGGATGAATATAGACATTATGGCCATTTGGTTTGCAAAGGTTTGGTCCAGAAGACCTGGAGGGCTCTTAAAGAAGCCAGCTCTGCTTGTCTATGATCAATTCCGAGCACATTTAACAGAAAAGACTAAAAGGGTTGCATCAGATTTGTGAACATACCTAGCAGTTATTCCTGGTGGCCTTACAGGGCAGCTACAGCCACTTGATGTTTCAATAAATAAGCCATTTAAGGTCCTGATGAGAGAAGAATGGAGTAGATGGATGCAAAAAGCAGGTGATAACTTGACACCGGCAGGAAGAGTGAAAAAACCAACCATTACTGAGGTCTGCAATTGGGTCCTAAACTCATGGCATGGCGTCAAACAAGAGGTGATTGTGAAGTCCTTCAAGAAATGTGGAATCAGCAATGCCATGGACGGAACTGAGGATGATCTCACATATATAAACAGTGATTCAGAAGACAGCAGTGATGCAAAAGAAGTTGAAGAAATTCTGTCTGGAACTAGTGATGAAGAAGAGAACATTGATGCAACAGAGGCTGAATAAAGTGATATTCTGCATAATATACTGGTATGTAAACATTACTAAATAAAAATGTGTTCTGTTTTACCTATGTTTAAAACATTGATTTCTTGATTTTGGGTTGGAAAAGTGGGGGGCGTCTTATACATGGGGGCGTCTTATACACGGAAAAATACGGTACGTGACTTCATATTTACTAAGATTTTGCCGGCGCAGTGTCTTGGTGCCTTTGAACAAGTAAAATTCCAGCGCTGAGCTAAAAAAAAAACTCTCGCAGCTCTAATCGTACTTGCCGGCGCAGCGGGCTGGTTTTGAAAAAGTTACTTTATCACTCTATTTTGGGCATATTAGTTATTTGGGCAGGTGTCACTACACTTCCTTACATCACCCCACATCACCCCCATTATATTCTCACTTCCAGCTTCTTTATATTTAGATTTTAACATGCCATGCGCCAGGTCCATAGTGGCGCACTGAGCGCCTCCTCCCGTCCGCCGACAACACTATAGTAAATGGGAAATAGGGCTGCGATACCGGCACTAATGTTTTGTAAATACCAAAACAGCCATTGCGCGCGCAGATGCGCCGATACTCATGGCGCAAACGTTTCGTAAATCAGTCCCTCAGTTACATAATACATATTAGGTAAGGTTGAATAAAGACTATAGTCCATCCAGTTCAACCTGTGTAGGTGTACACGTGTCAGTGTCGATAATCATTTCCCATTTCCCTGTATGCTGTGTTCTTTAACGACTTCAATACCATGCACTTACACCCCCTTCCTGCCCAAGCCAATTTTCAGCTTTCTGTGCTGTCGCTGTTTAAATGACAATTGCGCGGTCATGCTACACTGTACCCAAACAGAATTTTTATCATTTTGCTCCAACAAACAGAGCTTTCTTTTGGTGGTATTTGATCACCTCTGAAGTTTTTATTTTTTGCTAAACAAATAAAAAAAGAGCAAAAGTTTTGAAAAAAAAAAGTTTTTCTTTTGTCTCTGTTATAAAATTTTGTAAATAAGTATGTTTTCTCCTTCACTGATGGGCACTGATAAGGCGGCACTGACGGGTACTGATAAGGCGGCACCGATGAGGTGGCACCAATGAGGTGGCACTTTTGGGCACTGACAATGGGCACTGATAGGCGGCACTGATGGGCACTGGTAGGTGACACTGATGGGTGGCACTGATATGCAGCACTGATGGGCATTGATAGGTGGCACTGATGGGCACTCATGGGTGGCACTGATAGGCGACACTGATGGGTACTTATGAAAGGCTGCACTGATGGGTACTTATGAGTGGCACTGATAGGCGGCACTGATGGCCACTGATAGGCGGCACTGCTGGGCACTGGTGAACACTGATACGTGGCACTGATGGGCACTGATAAATGGCACTTATAGGCATCCCTGATGGCACTGGCACTGGCAAGTATTTTGGATGGGCACTGATTGGCAGCTGCCTGGGCACTGATTGGCATTTCCCTGGTGGTCTAGGGTGGTGTAACGAGCCCCTTTGCTCGCTCGGCTCCACTCTCCCGACACTCCTCTGCTCTATTGGATCATCCGGTGCTCCAGGATTCCAACTACAGCTATGTGCCATTCGAATCCATTTGTGGTCGGTCAGAACAAACACCAGGCAGGCTGTATGTAAGTTCAACCAAGAGAGCCTTTATTAGAACCAAAAATCAAGTCTTATATACAGAAACAGAGGGAGTAACCAAAACATAATTAACATGAGCTAATTAACTAAATCCTTTAGCCAGCCAAGGTGACTCATAGATATGACCGTTCAGGGTAGACATCCCGGCTCCTACCTGTCTCACCTGCTATACAATACACATTATCATAAGTGTAAACATCACACATTTTAGCAGGGTCAAATTAGCACAGAGGACAGACAGATGGCTGGAGGTGATTGCATTCACATATCCTTAGAGTGAATGTGTGAATGTCCCAACAGTATGACTCAGTCACTCTAATATGGCATATACAGGGTCCCCAGAGTCTGTGTGTCTTGGGGGGGACATGGACCTGAATCCAAAGTAACACCCCCCCCAAGGGTCCCCAGGCATACAGCTCACAAAGAGCACCGTTTCCCCAAATGCCAGGGCCCATGGTCGCAGGGCAAGAGGCTTGCATTCAGTTCCCTCCAAAAGCCCCTGTCCCGGCCAGGTCCGTCACAGGTGGCATACCTGGTGGTCCAGTGTTGTGGCCTTCCCTGGTGGTCCTGGGCAGGCATCCGAGTGGGGGCTGCGCTGATAAACAATCAGCACAGACCCTCCCTGTCAGGAGAGCAGCTGATCGGCTCTCCTCTACTCGCGTCTGTCAGACGTGAGTGAGGAAAAGCCGATCAACGGCTCTTCCCGCTTACATCGTGATCAGCCGTGATTGGACACGGCTCATCACATGGTATAGAGCCTCCGTCGGAGGCTCTTTACCAAGATCGGTGTAGGGGTGTGTCAGACTGACACGCTGCACCACAGATCGCTGCCATGCGCGCCCCCACGGGTGCACGGAGGCTGTTATCCTGCTGGACGTCTTATGACGTCCATTTAGGATAACAGAACCACCGCCCGGCCATCATTCTGCTATAGGCCAGGCCCGAAGTGGTTAAGTTGCACGTCCAAGAGTCTTTTAAAAATATCAATACTCCTCGCTGACACCAGCAATTGTGGAAGAGAGTTCCACATTCTTACCACCCTGACAGTTAAAAACCCCCTGCGCATCTTAAGGTTAAACCACTTCTCCTCCAATCTCATTGTGTGGCCACATGTCCTCTAATACTCCCTGAGACTGAATAGCTTTTTTCCTATGCTTGGATCACCATTGAGGTATTTGTAAATCACTATCATGTCTCCTCTCAAGCGTCTCTTCTCCAGCGAGAATACGTTTAGTGCGTGTAGTCGTTCCTCGAATTTGAGCTCCTCCAATCCCTGTATTAATTTTGTTGTCCTTCTTTGGACTCTCTCCAGCTCCAGCACATCCCTTTTGAGGACTGGTGACCAGAACTGGATAGAAATCTTCAGATGTGGCCTAACCAGAGTTTTATGAAGTGGCAGGATTATAGTTTTATCTCTGGAGTATATCCCCTTTTTTATGTATGCCAATATTCTGCCAGCTTTGGTAGCTGCAGCTTGACATTGCATGCTATTGCTCAGTCTGTCTTCCACTAGGACCCCCAGATCTTTCTCCATCCTTGATTCCCCGAGGTTCTCCCCCCAGTAAGCAGTTTGCGTTTATGTTCTTTTATTTTACATTTCTCCACATTAAACTTAATTTGCCATATAGTTGCCCACTCCATTATTTTGTTCAGGTCTTTCTGTAAAATTTCTATATCCTGATGTGAAGTTATTGCCCTGCTTATTTTTGTGTTGTCTGAAAAAACTGAGGTTGAGCTATGTATCCCTTCCTCTGCTTAATTTATGAATAAATTAAATAGAATTGGTCCTAAGACAGAACCTTGAGGTACCCCACTTACCACTCCAGACCAGTCTGGGTACACATTATTTATCACTACCCTTAAGCCATGTACACTGCTGCTGGTAAACGGACGTTTAGGAGCAGTTGGGCATATTTTTCAACTGCTCCTGAACTCTCCTCTATGTTATCTTATCAGTACATGTACACAGGGTCGTTTATAGTAGTTTCTAGGCAGTTGAGTTTAGAGGCTTTTTTTGGAAAGCAAAAAAATTAGTTCAGACGCTGAGTTTAGAGGCATTTCAAGCGGCAAACGCTTCTAAATGTGGCTAAACACGGTAACCCGCATTTAGCCGCGTTTCGTTTACAGGTGTTTTTCGTTTTTGGCTATTTAAATAATTTTTTTCTAGAAACGCTTCTAAACGCAAACGCGGGTTAAACTCGGTATGTAAACACGGCAAAACAGACGTTTTAAACGTGGGTTACTATCTGTCAAGTTAAATCGTTCAGGAGAGGTTGTAAAAACGTCCCGTGTACATTAAGCCTTATGCCGCGTACACACGACCGCTTTTCATGTCAAGAAAAAAAATGTCGATTTTCTCGACGTTATTTTTCTTGTTTCCTCTCAAGCCTGCCTTGCCTACAGACGATCGTGAAAAAAACTGATCTAGCAAAGCGCGGTGACGTCCAACACGTACGACGGCACTATAAAGGGGAAGTTTCATTCTGTTCGCGCCACCCTTTTGGCTGCTTTTGCTGATTTCGTGTTACCGCGTGTTAGTAAAAGTTTGTGAAGAGACGATTCGCGCTTTTCAGTCTTCGTGCTTTAAAGATCGTTTTCGGGAGTTCAGTTTGTGCTTGTGGGTTTGTATCTGGCTTTCAGTGCGTGTAGTGAGTTCGTATCTGTTTTTGCAGTGCGTTCTTGTCCGCTCGTTACTGTTTTTCAGCTCGTTCTTCATAGGCCTTGCTGTTCTTCAGTGCGTTCTTTTAGTTCGTTCTGATTAGACGACCGTTTTGAAGCCATGTTGCGGGTCCGTTCTTGTCGCCGAGATCGTGCTGTGCTTGCTGCTGGGCTTGTTGCTATGTCCCAGATCCGGTCCATGAGGAGGGTGAGGAGGAGTTCATGGACCAAGAATTGGTTGCTCCAGAGGGACCAATTATGTCATATGCCTCTGCTGCGGGAGATCCGGGAGAATAACCCTGATGATTTCAGGAATTTTCTTAGGATGTCTGACCCCGTTTTTCAGCAGCTCTTGGCTTTGGTGTCCCCCTATATCACCAGGCAGGACACCGTTATGCGGGAAGCCATTACTGCTGAGCAGAGGCTCATCGCCACGTTGCGATACCTTGCGACTGGGAGAAGCTTGCAGGACCTCAAGTTCTCGACAGGCATCTCCCCCCAGGCTCTGGGCGTCATTATCCCTGAGACCTGCTCTGCCATTATCCAGGTCCTTCATGAGGACTATCTTAAGGTAAGTTTTCTCCTTTATAAACATCACAATCTATGTTTTTTTATGCTTGATAATGTATAGTATATTTTGAACTGTCTCTAATTACCATGATTTGAATATGCTGTGAATGTCCCCTTTGTCCCCCTGCATGTTGTAAGCTTTGAATATTCTATGTTTTTTGGCTACATGCATATTTGTTTTTAAACCAATCTCCAGCATTAGATCCTGGGCCCAAACACACCTAGCCTAGTCAATCCCCATTTTTGTTTTGGACGCTCCATTGTAGTGCTTAGATTGCCTGATTTCCCCCCCCCCCCCCTAATTCTTTGATTTTTGTCTAATCTACACAAATAAATTACATAGTACTATAGATTTGAATTATGATGTCCCCAACTCATCTCAACCCCTCCACCCTCTAAAGAATTTCACAGGTCCATCAGAGTGGGTGATGTTTTTGTTGCTTATTTTTCTATCTTATTCAAGCGGACCTCCATCCAAAATTTTGGGGGTCCGCTCATCGTAACCCTCCCCCGGTGTCAAAATTGACACCTTTCAGGGGGGAGGGGGGTGAAGATACCTGTTTAAGCCAGGTATTTTCTCCCACATCCGGGAGTCATCTCTGCGGCAAATCTGCCTGAGCCAAGTCACTTCCGAGGGCCCGTAGTGTTCTTGGAAACACTTGTCTCACAGAACACAGGAGGACCAGTCTGAACTGCGCAGCGCTTCTCGTGCATGTGCGTTTGGGAACCGGGCAGTGAAGCCGCAAGGCTTCTCTTCCTGGTTCCCTCACCGAGGATGGCAGAGGGGGCAGCAGAGTGACGAGCAATTGTTCGTCCTCTGCTGCGGACGTTGCTGGACTCCAGGACAGGTAAGTGTACAATTAGCAAACCTCTGCAGCTGCTGTAGCTGGAGCTGCTGTGTTATTTTATAGTATTTTGGCTGCGTAGCTCCGCTCTAAAATCCTCCTTCCAAATTAATGCTATACTGATGTTTTGCCCAGAGTGTTTTGGGCTAACATGCTTGCAATGTATAGGTAGTAAAGTATATTAATTTTTTTGTTCCTTTGACTCCACAGTTACCATCGACGCCACAGGAATGGCAGAATGTGGCATCTGATTTTTCTCAGCGGTGGAACTTTCCCAACTGTGGAGGAGCCATTGATGGCAAGCACATCCGCATCGTGCCACCAGCCCATTCTGGCTCGTTTTTTTTTAATTATAAAGGCTTCCACAGTATTGTGCTCATGGCGGTGGTGTCTGCCAACTATGAGTTTCTATTTGTTGATGTTGGGAAAAATGGGCGGATGTCTGATGGTGGTGTTTTCGCCCAGACCGAGTTTGCAGACCGGCTTCTTTCAGAGGACCTGGCATTGCCACCTGCTGAAGATAACGAACATGGCCTCCCGTTTGTGTTCCTGGCAGATGAGGCTTTTGCGCTTGGACCACATTTGATGAGGCCTTTTCCCCAAAGGTCCCTCACCCCTGAGAGGAGGGTATTTAATTATCGTCTGGCCAGAGCGCGAAGGGTGGTCGAAAATGCCTTTGGCATCATGGCCAGTCGCTTCCGCCTTTTTCTGACTGCGATAAACATGACGGAGTATAAATGGAACCATTTGGTCATGTGCTGTTGCATACTGCACAATTTTTTACTCAAAAACTCAAACAATTATCTAGCTACAGTTGACCTTCAGGGCACACAGTGCTTGGATGGACCATTGGCAGCCCAGTTAGCTGGCCCTACAGGCTTGGCCCCCCAAAGCGGCCATGATGTGCGGCAACGCTATCTAGAATATTTTATGGGTAGGGGGGCCATTGCAATGCCTGATCATTTTTAAACCAATTTTGGTCATAATAAAAAATAATATACTGGAAACATCTTGTTTGCTTTTCTTTTGTTGTATTTGTTCTTTCTCCTAGGTCAGTGATGGTGAACCTTGCCACTCCAGATGTTTTGCAACTCCATTTCCCATGATGCTCAACTACACTGCAGAGTGCCTGAGTAACATTAGAAATGTAGTTCCAAACCATCTGGTTTGCCAATGTTCACCATCACTGTCCTCGGTTATACTAGTGCAGTTGTAGTCCCATGTTTTTTCCTAACAAGTAAATTACAATCATTTATAGAGTCTAAACACACACATTTTTTTAGGGGGGGGGGGGCAACATTGATATAAGAAGCCACACATTGTTTAGTGATTAAAATTTTTTATAGGAGTTTAAAAATTTTCACGTTTGTATCAAAATATACCCCAAATTTTTTGGGGAATTTTTTTTTTCTCTTTTTACAACTCAGTACAAAAATGTACAACACGAACAATATACCTTTATAGAAATAAAAGATTTTCCCCCCCAAAAAAAAAAACAATATTTTTTAGAATATATACAGGTCCTTCTCAAAAAATTAGCATATTGTGATAAAGTTCATTATTTTCGGTAATGTACTGATAAACATTAGACTTTCATATATTTTAGATTCATTATACACAACTGAAGTAGTTCAAGCCTTTTCTTGTTTTAATATTGATGATTTTGGCATACAGCTCATGACAACCCAAAATTCCTATCTCAAAAAATTAGCATATCATGAAAAGGTTCTCTAAACGAGCTATTAACCTAATCATCTGAATCAACTAATTAACTCTAAACACCTGCAAAAGATTCCTGAGGCTTTTAAAAACTCCCAGCCTGGTTCATTACTCAAAACCGCAATCATGGGTAAGACTGCCGACCTGACTGCTGTCCAGAAGGCCATCATTGACACCCTCAAGCAAGAGGGTAAGACACAGAAAGAAATTTCTGAACGAATAGGCTGTTCCCAGAGTGCTGTATCAAGGCACCTCAGTGAGAAGTCTGTGGGAAGGAAACAGTGTGGCAGAAAACGCTGCACAACGAGAAGAGGTGACCGGACCCTGAAGAAGATTGTGGAGAAGGACCGATTCCAGACCTTGGAGGACCTGCGGAAGCAGTGGACTGAGTCTGGAGTAGAAACATCCAGAGCCACCGTGAACAGGCGTGTGCAGGAAATGGGCTACAGGTGCCGCATTCCCCAGGTCAAGCCACTTTTGAACCAGAAACAGCGGCAGAAGCGCCTGACCTGGGCTACAGAGAAGCAGCACTGGACTGTTGCTCAGTGGTCCAAAGTACTTTTTTCGGATGAAAGCAAATTTTGCATGTCATTCGGAAATCAAGGTGCCAGAGTCTGGAGGAAGACTGGGGAGAGGGAAATGCCAAAATGCCTGAAGTCCAGTGTCAAGTACCCACAGTCAGTGATGGTCTGGGGTGCCATGTCAGCTGCTGGTGTTGGTCCACTGTGTTTTATCAAGGGCAGGGTCAATGCAGCTAGCTATCAGGAGATTTTGGAGCACTTCATGCTTCCATCTGCTGAAAAGCTTTATGGAGATGAAGATTTCATTTTTCAGCACGACCTGGCACCTGCTCACAGTGCCAAAACCACTGGTAAATGGTTTACTGACCATGGTATTACTGTGCTCAATTGGCCTGCCAACTCTCCTAACCTGAACCCCATAGAGAATCTGTGGGATATTGGGAAGAGAAAGTTGAGAGACGCAAGACCCAACACTCTGGATGAGCTTAAGGCCGCTATCGAAGCATCCTGGGCCTCCATAACACCTCAGTAGTGCCACAGGCTGGTTGCCTCCATGCCACGCCGCATTGAAGCAGTCATTTCTGCAAAAGGATTCCCGACCAAGTATTGAGTGCATAACTGAACATAATTATTTGAAGGTTGACTTTTTTTGTATTAAAAACACTTTTCTTTTATTGGTCGGATGAAATATGCTAATTTTTTGAGATAGGATTTTGGGGTTTTCATGAGCTGTATGCCAAAATCATCAATATTAAAACAAGAAAAGGCTTGAACTACTTCAGTTGTGTGTAATGAATCTAAAATATATGAAAGTCTAATGTTTATCAGTACATTACAGAAAATAATGAACTTTATCACAATATGCTAATTTTTTGAGAAGGACCTGTACAAGTTTTACACCCTCCCAAGAATATGCTCTAGTTTTTTCAGTCTTTTCTCCATGATTTTGTTGGTTTGGCACATCTGGAACAGGTTGTCTTTTATCTTTTCAACCTCCCGAGAGCAGACCCTCACTTGTTTCAGCAACATCTGGGCAGTGGCTCTGGTGAAGGTTGCTGGTGCCGCAGGCATTAAAGTCCCTTGAAGTAGTGAAAAGAAAACGTCTTACTAAATATACAGGCCAACATCTATTACCTGAGGCTGTGGTGTATGACACTGACCTGGTGAGTTGCCATTTCCCTCTTCTGCCACATCCTGCGGTTGTGGGTCTTGAGTTGGTGGTGCGGGGTTTGCAGCCTTGTGTCTCTTAGCTCTTTGAAGCCCTAGGAGATATAACCAAAAGGTAGACTTTTGTAACTAAATATATTTTGGCGTGAAAGAGGAATATTAATCATTCTTGGGAAGTGTGTTACAATTGTATTAGTGATAATTTTTTAGGAGATGAACACATGATTGTATCCATTTCCCAAGATGGTAGATTAATCTCTTTTGGTCATGTTTCACAAATGGAAACACACCAGGTATCCACTGGATCACCTGTGTGTGACACCATCAAAAGGTTGTTCTTGTGGCCCACACTTGTGCTAATGAGTCCAGATGTGTAAGCAGCTGCTGAGCATACTCTTGTAACCGTACACTGAATCTAGTTACATTAGCCAAATCTAATTACCAACAACTACACAAACATGTTTATAATTACTTCTCACATAAACATTTCATGATGTTCTGTTTCATGTTCTTGGGCACAAGAATCCAACGTTGAAATCCTCGTTCAATACCACCCAAACGATGTTTTGGTGGAATACATTGCTAAAAACATTTGAACATGCCTATTATTTTAGGATTGATAAAATGTCGTTCGAACAATGAATCGGGCGAAAAGCTTGTGATTGAGTGAACGTTTGAACGACCATTTATACGATCGATTCGTGTGCCCAAAAACATGAAACATGACATTTTTAACTGTACTACATACATTATTTTAAAAGCACATGCAACACCACGTTATTACCAAAAATCACATTTAATGTAGATCTACTTACTTTTTTTGATGACTTTTTTAATCTTTTTATATTGATCCGGCTCACGCAACTTAATGTCCGACCATCGTTTCCGGATCTGTTCCCGCGACCTGCGAACACCAAATTTCTGAAATAGCGCTTTGACCACTTTATCCATGATCTTGGACTTCACTTGATTTGGCTTTTTGTAGGGCCCATGTTTGGCGTCATAATCATCCCGGAGCAATATGGTGACCATCTCCACCATCTCCTCAAAGCTCATGTTAGTGGCTTTATACCTTCTGGGTCGGGGCCTGCTTTCTTCCCCACTTTCCACATCATGTTGGTGATTCGCCAACATGTTTACACTCTCCGTCATTAAGGAGTAGCGAGAAGGGGCGGGGAAAGTAGTGTAACGAACGTCAGGGGCGGGAAAGCGTGCGGAGCGTCACGCATGCGCACTGTATATAACTCCAAAAAACATCGTTGAAAGCGACGTTCAGTGAGTGGAAGAAGGTCGGAGGAGACGAACGTGTAGATCGCGGGTACGTAACATTTTTCATACTTGATATGTCGAGGGTTGAGCGGCCCCGGACAGCAAATGTAGTGACCGTACAGACCTTTAAATTTGGCTGTGTCCAGGAGCATTAAACCTATAAACATTCATTCACTGTATGTTCGGGGCCGGGGTTGGGCAATATGCATGTAACTTGGCGCTTGCTTCCCGTGCTGTTAGTACTGGCCGTGCACAAAGTGTAATTTTTTAATTGTGAATAAACTTTGAAAAGTCAATCGCGGCTCTAAATGAATTCTTGCCTCCCGGCAAATGGCAAGACATTGAAAAGTGAGTTGTACCTGCAAAATTAAAACGTGGGGGTTCCCCCAAATTCGAGTTGCAGGCCCTTCAGGTCTGTCAAGGATTTTAAGGGGAACTCCACCCCCAAATCAGGAAAAAAAAGGGCGTGGAGTCCCCCCCAAAATCCACAACAGACCCTTTATCGGAGCACGCAACCTGGCCGGCCGCAGGGGAAGAGGGGGGGACGAGAGAGCGGCCCCCCCTCCCTCCTGAACCGTACCAGGCCACATGCCCTCAACCTATGTGAAATGGTAATGGGGTACATTGTACCCCTACCATTTCACGAAGAAAGTGTACAAAATGTAAAAAATTACAGTAGTCAGTTTTTGACAATTCCTTTAATTTTTTGTTTGGCTTTCTTCCATCTTCTTCCTTCTTCTTCTTTTTCTCGCTTCGTGTTTCTTCCTCCATCTTCCTCTTCCTCTTCATCTTCCTTCTTCCTTCGGTGTTCTCGTCTGCATCTTGCTCCGGGTTCTTCTTTCTCCGGCCGCTCCGTTTGAATTGGAGGTTCCCGCTGTGGGACGCTCAGTTCATCAGTTCTCCTCTTGGTCCGGCGACCCCGTCCCCCTCTGACGCACAGAGATTTCACAGGTACTTTCCCCGTGCAGTCAGAGGGGGACGGGTCCCCCGGCTCGCAGCGGACCTAGAGGAGAACTGCCTAACTTTGCGTCACACAGCGGGAAACTCCAATTCAAACGGAGCGGCGGGAGAACAAAGAAGAAGCCGAAGCAAGATGCGGACGAGAAGCCCGAAGCAAGAAGGAAGATGAAGATGAAGAGGAAGATGGAGGAAGAAACTCGAATGCAGAAAAGAAGAAGGAAGAAGATGGTTGAAAAACAATACCAATAATAAAGGAATTGTCAAAAACCGTGTAGTGTCATTTTTTAGATAATGCCATTTTTTAAGGTGAAATGGTAGGGGTACAATGTCCCCCATTACCATTTCACATAGGGGGGGGCGGGATCTGGGGGTCCCCTTTGTTAAAGGGGTCTTCCAGATTCCGATAAGCCCCCCGCCCGCAGACCCCCACAACCACCGGGCAAGGGTTGTGGGGATGAGTCCCTTGTCCCCATCAACATGGGGACATCCTCCCCATGTTGAGGGCATGTGGCCTGGTACGGTTCAGGAGGGAGGGGGCCGCTCTCTCGTCCCCCCCTCTTCCCCTGTGGCCGGCTAGGTTGCGTGTTGGATAAGGGTCTGTTATGGATTTGGGGGGGGGACTCCACGCCATTTTTTCCCAGAATTTGGGGGGGAGTTCCCCTTAAAATCCTTGACAGACCTGAAGGGCCTGGTATGGATATTTGGGGGAACCACAATGCTTTCCCAATGTTTGTATCAATGACTTTCCTATGTATTGCAATTGACAGGAGACAACAATTAATTATACCCAGGAGTGAATTTAGTTTTAATTTTTTTTTTTTTAAAATGACACTTGGTGCAGGGACAGTTCGAGGTACTCCTTTATTTTTGGGGAGTCCTTTTATTCCCACGATTTACAGGGCAACATTTACTTCGATGGGGTTTGGGTTCGGGGAAAGTCAGGTCACGAACTCTAGCTTTTTACAAAGTTAGCTAAAAAGAGTTCAACACAAACTTCCAGGTGTCCACTCAACTCTATGATGACTGATCAATTGCTACGTTAGTGGCCTATATATGGTGAGAAAGATTTGGAGAAGTCCTGACTGACATTCCTTTTTTTGATTTGGGTTTTGAATTGCAGAGAAAATGAAGGTATTTAAGGACCCAGATTTTATGTTGGAATTCCTGCAAAGATGGAAGAATCTTCCAATTTTATGGCAGACTAAAAATAAACATAATAAAAATAAAGAAGCCAGGAAGAGAGCACTGGAGACCTTGCTGGAATTTGTGAAAACTCAGATCCCCACAGCAACACTACAGGATCTGAACACAAAAATTGGGACCATTAGGGGCACATACCGGGCTCAACGGAATAAAGTGCTAAAATCCCTGCGGTCAGGAGCAGGTGCAGAGGACTGATACATCCCAAATCTGTGGTACTATCAGCACCTGAGTTTCCTGGATGAACACCTGTAATCCAGGGAATCCCTTTCCAGCCTTCCACCCAGAACGACCTCCAGCCTTCCTTGCAGCCAACCCTCCAGCCAACCCTCCAGCCTTCCCTGCAGCCAACCCTCCAGCCTTCCCTGCAGCCAACCCTCCAGCCTTCCCTCCAGCCTTCCCTCCAGCATTCCCTGCAGCCAAGCCTCCAGCCAAGTTGAGGTCTCTTTGGAGGAACAACCTCAAGTCCTGGAGGAGCCTGATTTAAATATTTGGAGCCAGGTATAATATTTCACAAAATATTTAGAGTAATAAAAGTTGAATGTTGTAAAAGTTTGTAAAAAAGTGTGAAAAATGTTAAGAGTTATAAAAAAGTGTCTGACATATCAATAGACAGCAGTGGCCAAAAATTAAGGGCACCAAAAAGAAATATACTGGTGTCAGAATGATTCACTTTAATATTTAGTAGCATTCAATTACCAAATGTCATGAGGTGACAAATGTGTGTGAAAGATGAAGGCAAAACTAACTCGATGTACCTTTTTTAAACAGGATGAGGAGACAGGCCCCAGTGGGACACACGAGGAGGCAGGTGCCACTGGAAGCCAGGAGGAGACAGGCCCCAGTGGGACACACGAGGAGGCAGGTGCCACTGGAAGCCAGGAGGAGGCAGGCCCCAGTGGGACCCAGGAAGAGGCAGGCCCCAGTGGGACCCAGGAAGAGGCAGGCCCCAGTGGGACCCAGCACAACACCAGGCCCCAGATCCCTCTGCTGCGGATTCCAGCAAAAAGATCAAGGAGGCTGCTTCAAATGGAGGAGGAGACCCAGGCCCTAATTAGGGAGGCTACTGCTGCACTCCGAGAGCCCCCCACCGCTGCAGAGGGATTTGCTGCCCTTATTGGGGAGAAACTGCCCCAAATGGAACTGGACCAGAGGCTGAAATGTGAAACCCTAATATTGAAGGTGGTCAATATGGGCCTGTTGAACAAACTGAAGGATTTCACAGACGTTGTGGACCTTTCATATTTTTATGCTCAAGTTCCTGCCCCACTCCATGCTCCTGCCCCACTCCATGCTCCTGTAACAGTCCCTGCTCCTGTAACAGTCCCTGCTCCTGTTCCAGACCCTGCTCCTGCTCCAGTCCCTTCTCCACGGACACAGCCTCCAAGGAAGGCTGCAGGGAAGGTCAAACAAAAAACCCGAAAATGAGCTCAGGATATGTGCCTCACATGGGCCCAATTTTTGTCTTCACATGCTTTGGTGTTTGCTGTGGTGATCTGGGTCTGCACTAATTTCAGCAGGGTCTCCAGTGCTGTCTTCCTGGCTTCTTGATTTGTACTTTACATATGGTTTTGTTTTGGCTTACCTTTTAATTTGTTATTAGGCCATAATAAATGGAATTTTTTTTGGAAGATACAAAATGAACATGTGTTTTTCTTCTAAATAGCCAGTTTGTAAGTGAGTAGGCAGGGACAGTGGATAAAAAATTGTGAAATTAACAAGGGACACTAACCTCATTGAGGCCAAATTAGAATAAATAATAATGTTGTGGTAACTTGACACACTCCAAAATAGCAAATAATATGTAAAAACAGTCTAAAATCTAATACCACAAATTAAAATCTAAAAAAAAAAAATGTAAAAATGTTTGGGTATTTAGGGAGATCTGGCTCACCAAAATAGAGATTAATCATGATAAAACAATAAATACTAAAGAACAAAGATTGTCCTAACTCTGGGAGAATATCAGCAGCAAGAGAATTGGAATATTGCAGCATTAGAACGAAGAAAAGAATGCGCTGCATTAAACGATGTAATAATTTCATGCATGACGAATGTGCCATCTCCATTCCGAACAGTAGTTTTACCAGAACGAGCGCTCCCTTCTCCTCACTTGCTTCTGATCATGCGTGCTTTTTTCACGTCGTTAAAGCCTACACACGATCATTTTTCATGATGAAAAAAACGACGACGTGAAAAACGGCGAGAAAATTTAGAACATGTTCTAATTTTTCTCGTCGTTTTTAATGCCGTTTTTCTCGTTGAAAATAACGACATAAAGCCCACAGACGATCGGTTTTCTCGGCGGAAAAAAAAAATGCTGTTATTCTCGTCGAGAAAAGCAGTCGTGTGTACGCGGCATTAGGATGCACACCTGTAACCAGTTTCCTATCCAAGAACAAACCTCATGGTCCATGCCTGCAGACCTCCGCTTATAGATTAAGCGTTTATGGGGAACTGTATGGAATGCTTTTGCACAATCCAGATAAACCACATCCACAGGCCTCCCCTATCTAGATGGCAGCTCATTTCCTCGTAGAAAGTTAACAGATTGGTCTGGCAAGAACGACCCTTCGTAAACCCATGCTGATTACTACTAATGATACTGTTTTCATCAGCAAATTCTTGGATATAGTCCCTTATCATCAACTCTAATAATTTACCTACTATTGATGTTAGGCTGACTGGCCTGTAGTTTCCAGGAATATGTCTATGCCCTTTTTTGAATATTGGTACCACATTGGCTTTTCTCAAATCAGCTGGTACAATTCATGTCAGTATGCTGTCCGCAAAGATTAGGAACAATGGTCTAGGTATAACCCGATTAAGACAGTCAGGAAAACATTGAAATAATAGAATAGATACATATATATGAACTACTTTACCTGGCAGAGTACTGATTCTGTTCAGCCAGTCTTGTGATCAAGGTATTTGTGCCAAACAATACAGCTTGATTATGGACCTCATTTCACATAGGATTAGGCCTCATGCACAGGGACAGAGAGAGGCTAAAAATATGCCCAGCATCGAATTTTGGTTGTATTCCCTATCTGGGCGAGCCGCAGGTGTCCCATAAAGCCTTTTATACAAGTGAATGGATGTATGTGGCCATACTCTTGTAAACATCAATGCTTCTGTGCATCAGCGTTTACCTGGACATGTGCCTACGATATATTTCCCAAATGCACTTCGGTGTTTGGGAATTACTTCATACGTGCATGCACACACAAGCATCAGCATTTACATAAGTATGACCATGTACAGCCATTGACTTGTATGGATGACTGTACGTGGCATGTGTGGCTCCTCAGATGCAGAAGAATGCTCTGAATTTTATGCTGGACATATTTCTTTCTCGTACATCACGGGACACAGAGCGACATAGTCATTACTAATGGGTTATATAGATACCGTCAGGTGCTGGCACTGGCAACTTCCAAAACCGGAAGTACCCTCCCCTATATAAGCCCCTCCCATTCGGGAGCACCTCAGTTTTTTGCCAGTGTCTAAGGTGTTGGCCAAGAAGAAACATGTGTTTTTCACTGAGCTTGCGTACAGGTTCTTTTGGGCCTCAGTAAGCTATTCCGGATCCGACCAAAAAAGCTTCATAGCTAAACGGTCGGTACCCGGGCCTTGCAGGGAAGAGCAAGGTTTTGCCTGTAATGCTTCTCTTAGGAGAGCTGGACCCTGGGATCCAGAGCTCTGGTCATACCCACGACCAAGATGTTTTCTGTGCAGGGTGCTATACAGGTCCAGGGGAGTGGAATCCTTGGGAACCCGGTCCCTGAAGGTTTGATTACAATGCCTGCCGTGATAGGTGAAGTTTGGGCTTTTGTGGACCAAACAAAGTCCTGCGGCGGGGAACAGGTAAGTGGGGGCCCCCAGGAACTTGGTTCTATTGGGGGACCCCCAAGCCTAATTTGTCTTTCTGTCTGTTACCTAATGGTATTCCCGCAAAATTCTGTGCATGCCTGTAACTACTAAAAAAATGTAATAATTTTTTAATGGTGGTCAAGAAAAAATAAAAATAAATTTTATATATATATTTAATATATTAGACTGCGGTACCTGTGTTTGTCCACTAGAGGCCGCTGTGGAATGTTTTCTTGTCATGTGGACTAGTTTCTTCTCAGCAGAGCAAAGTCCAGGCAGATGGTGAGTTCTCTTATAGGAAACTGCTTCCTCTGCCATGTTGCAGTGCTCGTCCATCCCCCGGCCTTCGGCAAAGAGGGGCCCTGGCTCCTGTCCCTTGTTTCCATTTTTGAAATTAGCGCCGAAGGCGCACGTGGCCGCGCGCGTGCGCGTGCACGCGCCTCTATATATAGAGGTGAGCCGGGAAAGGGGGCGGAGCCTGGGGGATGACGCTCTGTGCGCGCCGCAGCGCTTCTGCGCATGTGCGGGCGTCCCAGCAGTTTAAAAAAAACACAATATTGTAGTAAGCTGGCTATGAAGTACAGAGACAGAGCTGGCAACATTTAAAGGCATACAGCAAGCGGTTGATACAGGCATCCCCTAGAAAGGCACATTAGTAGACACCAACTGTTTCTTATAGCAGCATTTATGCTAGACTATTATCAGTAACTGGTGTATTTCGGCTAGAATACCTCAGCTTTGTGGCTTAGGAATATGCCGTCTAAAAACTCCGGGACTAGAAATTCCAGGAGGAATAGGGGGTCTCCATCGGGCTCTGAGGATCTTGGGCATGCTTTGGCTGCACCAGTCTCCCCTGAAGAATCAGAGGTTAGTGACCGTAGAGCACCCTCAGGAGTACCTGGTACTGTGGCTGTCCTCAGTTCACCTGCTCCTGTGTATGTAACAGAGGAGGTTTTTTCCTCAGCTCTGGGAGGGCTGGAAGAGAGATTGTCAGCATTGATCGCTGCTTCCCTGTCACAGGAGAAAAGCGCTCGATCTCCGTCTCCCCCCTCAGAGTGCCTGTTAACAGAGCAACAGTCCCATACAGAGGTCGACCTACCTGAGGGGGATCAGGATGAGGTCGATTCGGTTGCTGAGGAATCAACAGTGGAAGAGCCGTTCTCAGCATCACATGCTGAAAGGTTATGGGTTCAGTCCCTGACTAATATGGTCCGATCAGCATTTAAAATGCCACTTGCGGAGCCATCCTCCACTTCTGTCTCCTCGTTGGGGTCGCTAAAAGCTCCCCAGACTGTTTGTTCCTTTCCGATCCATCCTTTACTGGAGGGGCTCATTTACCAGGATTGGGAGCATCCTGACAAAATATTTACTCCCCCCAAGAGATTTCCGGTGGTCTATCCCATGGAGGATAAGTTCATCAGAAAATGGAGGGTCCCTACAGTGGACGCAGCCATCTCTTGTGTGAATAAATCACTGACATGTCCGGTGGAAAATGTCCAAATGTTCAAGGACCCAATAGATAAAAAATTAGAGTCCTTATTAAAATCTGCTTTTTCTACAGCAGGATTGGTGACACAACCAGCAGTGGCAGCTATTGGGGTCTGCCAAGCAGTGAAGGATCAGTTGAAACAGGTCTTAAGGGACTTGCCGGATCAGCAGGCTCTTGCCCTAGCTGATCTACCTAGAGCCTTATGCTTTGCGGTGGACGCTATAAAGGATTCAATCCATCAGGCCTCCCACCTTACGCTGTCTGTAGTACATATGCGCAGGCTTCTATGGCTCAAGAACTGGTCTGCTGAAGCTCCCTGTAAAAAATTGCTGGTCAGCTTCCCATTTCATGGGGAGCGCTTATTCGGGGAAGACCTGGACAAGTATATCCAGAGAATTTCCAGCGGTAAAAGTACACTTTTGCCGGTTAAAAATAGAGTTAGAGGTCCCTCTTTTAAAAGGCTGGCCTCTCCAGTCCCTAGGACATCGGCTGTGAAACAGTTCCGACGGCCTCCTCGGTCAAATCCCGGAGGTAGAAATCAGGGACAGTTGCAGGGTAACAAAAAGCCCTGGAGCAGGAGAGGTACAAAACCTCCCCCAAAGTCAAATGCATGAAGGGTTGCCCCCACCCAATCGGGTGGGGGGAAGACTTCAGTTGTTCACAGAGACCTGGCGGGACACGATCCGAGACAGATGGGTGCTCTCCGCAGTAAATCTGGGATACAAATTGGAGTTAAAAAACTCCCCTTCTTCCCGCTTTATAAGGTCAAACGTGCCAAGGGATCCCCAGAAGAGAGGATCCCTCCTGTTGGCACTAGAACAATTATTGCTTCAAGCAGTAATTATAGAGGTTCCCCTGGAAGAGTGGGGGTTCGGGTTTTACTCAAACCTCTTTACAGTTCCGAAGCCAAACGGGGACGTGAGGCCCATACTAAATCTAAAAGGGCTAAACAAATTCCTGCATATCAGGACTTTCCGGATGGAGTCGATCCGATCGGTAGCCACTGCCCTACAAGGGGAGGAATGGTTAGCCTCGATCGACATCAAGGATGCTTATTTGCACATTCCCATCTTTCCAGCCCACCAAAAATGTCTACGCTTTGCGGTAGAAGGCCGCCATTTTCAGTTCAGAGCCTTACCCTTCGGTCTAGCCACAGCACCAAGAGTGTTCACAAAAATTTTGGCCCCATTATTGGCCAATCTAAGAACACGAGGTGTAACGATAATGGCATATCTAGACGACTTGTTGCTGATAGACCACTCAGTGGAAAAACTAGAAGTGGTTGTTCACGAGACAATCAAGTATCTGGAATATCACGGTTGGATTATCAACCGAGACAAGTCAGCCCTAAAACCAGTCAAAAGTCTGGAATACTTGGGGCTAAGGCTGGATTCAGACCAGAGAAAAATTTTCTTGCCTCAAGAAAAGGGGTCGTCTTTGAGAGATTTGATCCACTTAGTGGGCTCAAAAAGACAGCCATCCATACGCCTGTGCATGAGGCTGCTGGGAAAAATGGTGGCATCATTCGAAGCAGTACCCTACGGTCAATTCCATTCAAGGAAATTGCAAAGGGCCATACTGTCAGCCTGGAACAAAAAAGTTCAGGCCCTGGACTTACCAATGTCCTTGTCCCCTTCCGTTCGCAAGAGCCTCCGCTGGTGGTTGGTTCCCCAGAATCTGGAAAGAGGGAAATCCTTCAGTCCGATTTCCTGGAAGGTGGTCACTACAGATGCCAGCCTTATAGGCTGGGGAGCAGTACTGGAGCAATGGTCTCTCCAGGGCAAGTGGTCAGAAGCAGAAAAGGCCCTGCCCATCAATCTCTTAGAGATACGAGCAGCCCGGTATGCCCTAGTAGCATGGACATCCAAACTCCAAGGGTCCCCTGTCAGAGTTCAATCAGACAATGCCACAGCAGTGGCATATATCAATCGTCAGGGGGGCACCAGGAGTCGTGCAGCCCAAAGGGAAGTAAATTACATCCTGAGATGGGCAGAAAGATATGTCCCAGCCATATCTGCGGTATTCATTCCAGGGGTGGAGAATTGGAAGGCGGACTTTCTAAGTCGCCAACAATTATGCCCAGGGGAATGGTCCCTTCATCCCGAGGTTTTCCGGACAATATGTCAGCGGTGGGGAACACCGGATGTAGATCTGCTAGCATCCAGATTCAACG
The DNA here is from genome assembly GCA_029206835.1 of Rana muscosa. NCBI lineage: Eukaryota > Metazoa > Chordata > Amphibia > Anura > Ranidae > Rana > Rana muscosa. The sequence continues at coordinate 158,498,962 of CM055121.1, read as the reverse complement.
CAAAAGTGGACAGGTTTGTCTCTTGGACAAGGGATCCCCTAGCTTGCGGCTCGGATGCCCTAGTGTTCCCTTGGGATCAGTTCAAGCTGATATATGCATTCCCACCGCCACAATTGTTACCTCGATTACTCCGCAGAATCAGGGTAGAAAAGAAACCAGTGATTCTGGTGGCTCCAGCGTGGCCCCGAAGATTATGGTACGCGGAGATTGTAAAAATGTCTGTGGGGAGTCCTTGGACCCTCCCACATCGTCCGGACCTGCTTTCGCAGGGACCGATATACCACCCTTCCTTACCAGCCCTAGGTTTGACGGCCTGGCTATTGAAGCCCACATTCTAAAAAAGAGAGGGCTCTCTAATGCTGTGGTGTCTACCATGATCAATGCCAGGAAACCGGTATCCAGGCAGATCTACTATAGAATCTGGAAGGCGTACATCGCCTGGTGTGAGGCCAGGAAATGGCATCCACGTAAATACGTAATAGGTAGGATTCTGGACTTCCTACAATGGGCTGTAGATAGGAAGCTTGCCTTGAGTACTATCAAGGGTCAGATTTCGGCCTTGTCAATATTTTTTCAAAGGCCCTTGGCTTCGCATTCACTAGTCAAAGCCTTTATACAAGGAGTGATGCGTATTAGTCCTCCGGTTAATATTCCCATATGTCCATGGGATCTAAACTTGGTTTTGTCGGTTCTACAGAAACAACCATTTGAACCACTACAGCATATTTCCTTGGTGCTTCTCACCAGGAAATTGATTTTTCTAGTAGCCATTTGTTCGGCTAAAAGAGTATCGGAATTAGCAGCTATGTCCTGTAAGGAGCCATATCTGGTTATCCATAAGGACAGAGTAGTGTTACGTCCTCATCCAGCCTTTCTTCCTAAGGTGGTATCGAGTTTTCATTTGAACCAAGATGTGGTTCTTCCTTCTTTTTTCCCCAGACCTACTTCGGTAGAGGAAAAGTTATTGCATTCTTTGGATGTAGTAAGAGCAGTTAAAGCTTATCTAAAAGCCACTGCTCAGATTCGCAGAACGGATACTTTGTTTATTCTGCCGGAAGGCCCCAGAAAGGGTCAGGCAGCGTCAAAATCTACTTTAGCCAAGTGGATTCGACAGGTCATAATACAAGCCTATGGCTTGAGAAGTAGACCGCCTCCGTTCAAAGTTAGGGCACACTCCACGAGAGCAGTTGGAAATTCATGGGCAGTGCATCACCAGGCCTCCCTGGCTCAAATCTGTAAGGCCGCAACATGGTCTTCGGTACACACGTTTACTAGGTTCTACCAGGTGGACGTTTGAAGTCAGGAGGATGTCGCCTTTGGGCGCAGTGTGTTGCAGGCCGCAAAAGATCCTCATGTCTGATAGCGCTCAGCTTATATATGGTGTATCCCCCCCCTCATTTGGCATTGCTTTAGGACATCCCATTAGTAATGACTATGTCGCTCTGTGTCCCGTGATGTACGAGAAAGAAAATAGGATTTTTATAACAGCTTACCTGTAAAATCCTTTTCTTGGAGTACATCACGGGACACAGAGCTCCCGCCCCTCTTTAGGGACACTTATTGCTTTGCTACAAAACTGAGGTGCTCCCGGATGGGAGGGGCTTATATAGGGGAGGGTACTTCCGGTTTTGGAAGTTGCCAGTGCCAGCACCTGACGGTATCTATATAACCCATTAGTAATGACTATGTCGCTCTGTGTCCCGTGATGTACTCCAAGAAAAGGATTTTACAGGTAAGCTGTTATAAAAATCCTATTTTTCAGCCTCTCCTTGTATGTGTGCCTGAGGCCTGAACAATAAAGTCCCTGACCCTTTCCAAAAGCGCAGCGGCTGAAAAACGCACAGATGTGAACGTGTCCTATAGGAAACCATGTTAAATGGACTGTAGAGCATTTCTGCAAACAGCAAAATGCACTAAAAAATGCATAGGTGTGAACCTAGCCTTATTGTGATCAGTATTTAATAGGAAAGCAGAGAGACTAGCAGGAACACCAGGAAAATCACACAAAGGAAGCAATACAAAGAGAACATGAGACTTTTTCATACAAGTACATGGTACAGCAGGATCATATCAGGAATATGAAATGTTGGGTTTACATATTCTTTAACCCCTTCGCGACTAATGCCGTGTACACACGATCAGATTTCCGATGGAATAAAATCCAATGGATTTTTCAGTCGGAATTCCGATGAAGCTGACTTTCATCAGTCTTGCCTACACACCATCAGACAAAATTCCGACCGTCCCAAACGCGGTGACGTAAAACACTCAGACGAGCCGAGAAAAATGAAGTTCAATGCTTCTGAGCATGCGTCGACTTGATTATGAGCATGCGTGTTTTTTTCACCGATGGAGTTCCACACAGACGATCGGAATTTGCTATCGTTTTTTTTTTCCATCGGTAAAATTTAAAACATGTTCTATTTTTTTACACCGATGGAAAAAAGACCGATGGGGCCCACACACGATCGTATTTCATAGGAAAAAACGATCGTGTGTACGTGGCATTAGGGTAAAACAAATCTAAATACCTAAGCACAATTTTTCAATTTTGACATGTGTTAGTAAAACCGTACATATCATCACAACTTTGTACATCCAGGTGGATTATACCTTGTTTTTATCAGGATAAATTGGGCTTTCATTTGGTACCAAATAGTTATGGATATCTCCTGATTTGTTTTTTATTATCGAAGGAAAACTGGCCCAAAATAGTAAAAAATATATATATTTTTTAAATTTAGCTGTATATTTCTTGTTACTATCATAACCTACCACCAAAAAAACAACCAAAAACGAATTCTCCTGCTCCTGATGATCGCAACAATACTACATATGTGTATGTTATTTATTATTTGTACCCATAGTACAACCCAGAAGCAATAGTGCGCATTTTGCTTCTTTTTTTTTAACCTAAAACACACTTGCACTAACTGACACTGATGAAAAAAAAAAAAAATCCTAGCCAAAATATACTCACCCTGACCTTTGACCCTGGCCTTGACCTTTGACACTTACTTGACCCAAAAACTAACCCTGGCACTGACCTAGATCAAACCTTGATCTATGTATCTTTTCTTTATTTTTTATTTTATTATTTATTTATTAATTATTATTTTTTTACAAACACTTATTTTTTTCTTTCTGCAAGGAAAGAGAAAGATACATTGGGGCTGATTTACTAATAACAGTGCGCTGCGCTGGTTCTAACCTTAATTGGTGCGCCGGATAACTCCTTCACTTGGCGCAGGAACCAGCGGCGCACAGCGGCGCACTGTTATAGTAAATACAAATGTCAGCGGTGCTCTATTGAAAATGAATGGTTCCCTATGGGAGCCCATTGATTTGAATAGAGGTCGCCCGGGAAGTAGGATGAAGCGGATCCGACTCGCGGGGCGACTCGTGTGCCGGCTGACACAGGGACAGCGTGACTTTGCGAGGCAACTTGGACACGACCTGTGCGTGAAGCAGCCGCTCAAGTCGTGTCCTAGAGGCTACTAGCTGGTCGAGACTGTCCCGTGTTTGGTATGAATCATGAAGGGGAACTCCACGCCGAATTTTAATGAAAAAAATGGCATAGGTTCCCCTTCAGGAGCATACCAGGCCCTTAGGTCTGGTATGGATTTTAAGGGGAACCCCCTAAGCCGAAAAAACGGTGTGGGGGTTCCCCCAAGATCCATACCAGGCCCTTAGGTCTGGTATGGATTTAAAGGGGAACCCCCTAAGCCAAAAAAACGGCGTGGGGGTCCCCCCCAAAATCCATACCAGACCCTTATCCGAGCATGCAACCTGGCAGGCCGCAGGGGAAGAGGGGGGGACAAGAGCGGCCCCCCTCCCTCCTTAACCGTACCAGGCCGCATGCCCTCAACATGGGGGGTGGGTGCTTTTGGGCAGGGGGGCGACCTGCGGCCCCCCCACCCCAAAGCACCCTGCCCCCATGTTGATGGGGACAAGGGCCTCTTCCCGACAACCCTGGCCGTTGGTTGTCGGGGGCTTTTAGGAATCCGGGAGCCCCCTTTAATAAAGGGGCCCCCAGATACCGGCCCCCCCACCCTATGTGAATGAGTATGGGGTACATCGTACCCCTACCCATTCACCTGGTGGAAAAAAAGTCAATAAAAAACACAACACAGGTTTTTAAAGTAATTTATTAGGCAGCTCTGGGGGTCTTCCTGCCGGGCGCCCCGCTATCTTCTTCCAGCTCTTTTGCTAGCGGGGTCCCGGGCTTCCTCGTCGTCTTCAGGGGTCTTCCTGCCGGGCGCCCCGCTATCTTCTTCCAGCTCTTTTGCTAGCGGGGTCCCGGGCTTCGTCGTCGCCTTCTTCCGACTTTGGGGGTCTCTTGTTCTGTCCTCCGGTGTCGTCTCCGCGCTCTCTGGTTCTTCTCCCGCTCTCCGGTGCCTTCTCCACGATCTCCGGTTCTTCTCCCGCTCTCCGGTGCCTTCTCCACGATCTCCGGTTCTTTCTGCCTTCTGCCGGGCGCCCCGCTATCTTCTTCCAGCTCTTTTGCTAGCGGGGGCCGGTCTTCATCATCGCCTTCTTCCCTCTTCTCTTCGCCCGATGTTGCCTCGTCGCTGTCCGCCGCTACAATATTGGCAAGGGCGTGGTCACCGGGTGATGCCACTGCTGACCCCGCCCCCGTATGATGTCACAGTCCTGAGGAATGATGGGACTGTGACGTGCAACGGGGGCGGGGTCAGCGGTGGCATCACCTGGTGACCACGCCCATGCCATTATAAGTGGGCGCGTTCCGGGGCCAGAGCATTGTAACGGCGGACAGCGACGAGGCAACATCGGGCGAAGAGAAGAGGGAATAAGGCGACGATGAAGACCGGCCCCCGCTAGCAAAAGAGCTGGAAGAAGATAGCGGGGCACCCGGCAGAAGGCAGAAAGAACCGGAGATCCTGGAGAAGGCACCGGAGAGCGGGAGAAGAACCGGAGAGCACGGAGACGACACCGGAGAACAGAACAAGAGACCCCCGAAGTCGGAAGAAGGCGACGACGAAGCCCGGGACCACGCTAGCAAAAGAGCTGGAAGAAGATAGCGGGGCGCCCGGCAGAAAGACCCCCGAAGACGACGAGGAAGCCCGGGACCCCGCTAGCAAAAGAGCTGGAAGAAGATAGCGGGGGGCCGGCAGGAAGACCCCCGGAGCTGCCTAATAAATTACTTTAAAAACCTGTGTTGTGTTTTTTATTAACTTTTTTTGCCACCAGGTGAATAGGTAGGGGTAGATCTACTTACTTTTTTTGATGACTTTTTTAATCTTTTTATATTGATCCGGCTCACGCAACTTAATGTCCGACCATCGTTTCCGGATCTGTTCCCGCGACCTGCGAACACCAAATTTCTGAAATAGCGCTTTGACCACTTTATCCATGATCTTGGACTTCACTTGATTTGGCTTTTTGTAGGGCCCATGTTTGGCGTCATAATCATCCCGGAGCAATATGGTGACCATCTCCACCATCTCCTCAAAGCTCATGTTAGTGGCTTTATACCTTCTGGGTCGGGGCCTGCTTTCTTCCCCACTTTCCACATCATGTTGGTGATTCGCCAACATGTTTACACTCTCCGTCATTAAGGAGTAGCGAGAAGGGGCGGGGAAAGTAGTGTAACGAACGTCAGGGGCGGGAAAGCGTGCGGAGCGTCACGCATGCGCACTGTATATAACTCCAAAAAACATCGTTGAAAGCGACGTTCAGTGAGTGGAAGAAGGTCGGAGGAGACGAACGTGTAGATCGCGGGTACGTAACATTTTTCATACTTGATATGTCGAGGGTTGAGCGGCCCCGGACAGCAAATGTAGTGACCGTACAGACCTTTAAATTTGGCTGTGTCCAGGAGCATTAAACCTATAAACATTCATTCACTGTATGTTCGGGGCCGGGGTTGGGCAATATGCATGTAACTTGGCGCTTGCTTCCCGTGCTGTTAGTACTGGCCGTGCACAAAGTGTAATTTTTTAATTGTGAATAAACTTTGAAAAGTCAATCGCGGCTCTAAATGAATTCTTGCCTCCCGGCAAATGGCAAGACATTGAAAAGTGAGTTGTACCTGCAAAATTAAAACGTGGGGGTTCCCCCAAATTCGAGTTGCAGGCCCTTCAGGTCTGTCAAGGATTTTAAGGGGAACTCCACCCCCAAATCAGGAAAAAAAAGGGCGTGGAGTCCCCCCCAAAATCCACAACAGACCCTTTATCGGAGCACGCAACCTGGCCGGCCGCAGGGGAAGAGGGGGGGACGAGAGAGCGGCCCCCCCTCCCTCCTGAACCGTACCAGGCCACATGCCCTCAACCTATGTGAAATGGTAATGGGGTACATTGTACCCCTACCATTTCACGAAGAAAGTGTACAAAATGTAAAAAATTACAGTAGTCAGTTTTTGACAATTCCTTTAATTTTTTGTTTGGCTTTCTTCCATCTTCTTCCTTCTTCTTCTTTTTCTCGCTTCGTGTTTCTTCCTCCATCTTCCTCTTCCTCTTCATCTTCCTTCTTCCTTCGGTGTTCTCGTCTGCATCTTGCTCCGGGTTCTTCTTTCTCCGGCCGCTCCGTTTGAATTGGAGGTTCCCGCTGTGGGACGCTCAGTTCATCAGTTCTCCTCTTGGTCCGGCGACCCCGTCCCCCTCTGACGCACAGAGATTTCACAGGTACTTTCCCCGTGCAGTCAGAGGGGGACGGAGCGGCGGGAGAACAAAGAAGAAGCCGAAGCAAGATGCGGACGAGAAGCCCGAAGCAAGAAGGAAGATGAAGATGAAGAGGAAGATGGAGGAAGAAACTCGAATGCAGAAAAGAAGAAGGAAGAAGATGGTTGAAAAACAATACCAATAATAAAGGAATTGTCAAAAACCGTGTAGTGTCATTTTTTAGATAATGCCATTTTTTAAGGTGAAATGGTAGGGGTACAATGTCCCCCATTACCATTTCACATAGGGGGGGGCGGGATCTGGGGGTCCCCTTTGTTAAAGGGGTCTTCCAGATTCCGATAAGCCCCCCGCCCGCAGACCCCCACAACCACCGGGCAAGGGTTGTGGGGATGAGTCCCTTGTCCCCATCAACATGGGGACATCCTCCCCATGTTGAGGGCATGTGGCCTGGTACGGTTCAGGAGGGAGGGGGCCGCTCTCTCGTCCCCCCCTCTTCCCCTGTGGCCGGCTAGGTTGCGTGTTGGATAAGGGTCTGTTATGGATTTGGGGGGGGGACTCCACGCCATTTTTTCCCAGAATTTGGGGGGGAGTTCCCCTTAAAATCCTTGACAGACCTGAAGGGCCTGGTATGGATATTTGGGGGAACCACAATGCTTTCCCAATGTTTGTATCAATGACTTTCCTATGTATTGCAATTGACAGGAGACAACAATTAATTATACCCAGGAGTGAATTTAGTTTTAATTTTTTTTTTTTTAAAATGACACTTGGTGCAGGGACAGTTCGAGGTACTCCTTTATTTTTGGGGAGTCCTTTTATTCCCACGATTTACAGGGCAACATTTACTTCGATGGGGTTTGGGTTCGGGGAAAGTCAGGTCACGAACTCTAGCTTTTTACAAAGTTAGCTAAAAAGAGTTCAACACAAACTTCCAGGTGTCCACTCAACTCTATGATGACTGATCAATTGCTACGTTAGTGGCCTATATATGGTGAGAAAGATTTGGAGAAGTCCTGACTGACATTCCTTTTTTTGATTTGGGTTTTGAATTGCAGAGAAAATGAAGGTATTTAAGGACCCAGATTTTATGTTGGAATTCCTGCAAAGATGGAAGAATCTTCCAATTTTATGGCAGACTAAAAATAAACATAATAAAAATAAAGAAGCCAGGAAGAGAGCACTGGAGACCTTGCTGGAATTTGTGAAAACTCAGATCCCCACAGCAACACTACAGGATCTGAACACAAAAATTGGGACCATTAGGGGCACATACCGGGCTCAACGGAATAAAGTGCTAAAATCCCTGCGGTCAGGAGCAGGTGCAGAGGACTGATACATCCCAAATCTGTGGTACTATCAGCACCTGAGTTTCCTGGATGAACACCTGTAATCCAGGGAATCCCTTTCCAGCCTTCCACCCAGAACGACCTCCAGCCTTCCTTGCAGCCAACCCTCCAGCCAACCCTCCAGCCTTCCCTGCAGCCAACCCTCCAGCCTTCCCTGCAGCCAACCCTCCAGCCTTCCCTCCAGCCTTCCCTCCAGCATTCCCTGCAGCCAAGCCTCCAGCCAAGTTGAGGTCTCTTTGGAGGAACAACCTCAAGTCCTGGAGGAGCCTGATTTAAATATTTGGAGCCAGGTATAATATTTCACAAAATATTTAGAGTAATAAAAGTTGAATGTTGTAAAAGTTTGTAAAAAAGTGTGAAAAATGTTAAGAGTTATAAAAAAGTGTCTGACATATCAATAGACAGCAGTGGCCAAAAATTAAGGGCACCAAAAAGAAATATACTGGTGTCAGAATGATTCACTTTAATATTTAGTAGCATTCAATTACCAAATGTCATGAGGTGACAAATGTGTGTGAAAGATGAAGGCAAAACTAACTCGATGTACCTTTTTTAAACAGGATGAGGAGACAGGCCCCAGTGGGACACACGAGGAGGCAGGTGCCACTGGAAGCCAGGAGGAGACAGGCCCCAGTGGGACACACGAGGAGGCAGGTGCCACTGGAAGCCAGGAGGAGGCAGGCCCCAGTGGGACCCAGGAAGAGGCAGGCCCCAGTGGGACCCAGGAAGAGGCAGGCCCCAGTGGGACCCAGCACAACACCAGGCCCCAGATCCCTCTGCTGCGGATTCCAGCAAAAAGATCAAGGAGGCTGCTTCAAATGGAGGAGGAGACCCAGGCCCTAATTAGGGAGGCTACTGCTGCACTCCGAGAGCCCCCCACCGCTGCAGAGGGATTTGCTGCCCTTATTGGGGAGAAACTGCCCCAAATGGAACTGGACCAGAGGCTGAAATGTGAAACCCTAATATTGAAGGTGGTCAATATGGGCCTGTTGAACAAACTGAAGGATTTCACAGACGTTGTGGACCTTTCATATTTTTATGCTCAAGTTCCTGCCCCACTCCATGCTCCTGCCCCACTCCATGCTCCTGTAACAGTCCCTGCTCCTGTAACAGTCCCTGCTCCTGTTCCAGACCCTGCTCCTGCTCCAGTCCCTTCTCCACGGACACAGCCTCCAAGGAAGGCTGCAGGGAAGGTCAAACAAAAAACCCGAAAATGAGCTCAGGATATGTGCCTCACATGGGCCCAATTTTTGTCTTCACATGCTTTGGTGTTTGCTGTGGTGATCTGGGTCTGCACTAATTTCAGCAGGGTCTCCAGTGCTGTCTTCCTGGCTTCTTGATTTGTACTTTACATATGGTTTTGTTTTGGCTTACCTTTTAATTTGTTATTAGGCCATAATAAATGGAATTTTTTTTGGAAGATACAAAATGAACATGTGTTTTTCTTCTAAATAGCCAGTTTGTAAGTGAGTAGGCAGGGACAGTGGATAAAAAATTGTGAAATTAACAAGGGACACTAACCTCATTGAGGCCAAATTAGAATAAATAATAATGTTGTGGTAACTTGACACACTCCAAAATAGCAAATAATATGTAAAAACAGTCTAAAATCTAATACCACAAATTAAAATCTAAAAAAAAAAAATGTAAAAATGTTTGGGTATTTAGGGAGATCTGGCTCACCAAAATAGAGATTAATCATGATAAAACAATAAATACTAAAGAACAAAGATTGTCCTAACTCTGGGAGAATATCAGCAGCAAGAGAATTGGAATATTGCAGCATTAGAACGAAGAAAAGAATGCGCTGCATTAAACGATGTAATAATTTCATGCATGACGAATGTGCCATCTCCATTCCGAACAGTAGTTTTACCAGAACGAGCGCTCCCTTCTCCTCACTTGCTTCTGATCATGCGTGCTTTTTTCACGTCGTTAAAGCCTACACACGATCATTTTTCATGATGAAAAAAACGACGACGTGAAAAACGGCGAGAAAATTTAGAACATGTTCTAATTTTTCTCGTCGTTTTTAATGCCGTTTTTCTCGTTGAAAATAACGACATAAAGCCCACAGACGATCGGTTTTCTCGGCGGAAAAAAAAAATGCTGTTATTCTCGTCGAGAAAAGCAGTCGTGTGTACGCGGCATTAGGATGCACACCTGTAACCAGTTTCCTATCCAAGAACAAACCTCATGGTCCATGCCTGCAGACCTCCGCTTATAGATTAAGCGTTTATGGGGAACTGTATGGAATGCTTTTGCACAATCCAGATAAACCACATCCACAGGCCTCCCCTATCTAGATGGCAGCTCATTTCCTCGTAGAAAGTTAACAGATTGGTCTGGCAAGAACGACCCTTCGTAAACCCATGCTGATTACTACTAATGATACTGTTTTCATCAGCAAATTCTTGGATATAGTCCCTTATCATCAACTCTAATAATTTACCTACTATTGATGTTAGGCTGACTGGCCTGTAGTTTCCAGGAATATGTCTATGCCCTTTTTTGAATATTGGTACCACATTGGCTTTTCTCAAATCAGCTGGTACAATTCATGTCAGTATGCTGTCCGCAAAGATTAGGAACAATGGTCTAGGTATAACCCGATTAAGACAGTCAGGAAAACATTGAAATAATAGAATAGATACATATATATGAACTACTTTACCTGGCAGAGTACTGATTCTGTTCAGCCAGTCTTGTGATCAAGGTATTTGTGCCAAACAATACAGCTTGATTATGGACCTCATTTCACATAGGATTAGGCCTCATGCACAGGGACAGAGAGAGGCTAAAAATATGCCCAGCATCGAATTTTGGTTGTATTCCCTATCTGGGCGAGCCGCAGGTGTCCCATAAAGCCTTTTATACAAGTGAATGGATGTATGTGGCCATACTCTTGTAAACATCAATGCTTCTGTGCATCAGCGTTTACCTGGACATGTGCCTACGATATATTTCCCAAATGCACTTCGGTGTTTGGGAATTACTTCATACGTGCATGCACACACAAGCATCAGCATTTACATAAGTATGACCATGTACAGCCATTGACTTGTATGGATGACTGTACGTGGCATGTGTGGCTCCTCAGATGCAGAAGAATGCTCTGAATTTTATGCTGGACATATTTCTTTCTCGTACATCACGGGACACAGAGCGACATAGTCATTACTAATGGGTTATATAGATACCGTCAGGTGCTGGCACTGGCAACTTCCAAAACCGGAAGTACCCTCCCCTATATAAGCCCCTCCCATTCGGGAGCACCTCAGTTTTTTGCCAGTGTCTAAGGTGTTGGCCAAGAAGAAACATGTGTTTTTCACTGAGCTTGCGTACAGGTTCTTTTGGGCCTCAGTAAGCTATTCCGGATCCGACCAAAAAAGCTTCATAGCTAAACGGTCGGTACCCGGGCCTTGCAGGGAAGAGCAAGGTTTTGCCTGTAATGCTTCTCTTAGGAGAGCTGGACCCTGGGATCCAGAGCTCTGGTCATACCCACGACCAAGATGTTTTCTGTGCAGGGTGCTATACAGGTCCAGGGGAGTGGAATCCTTGGGAACCCGGTCCCTGAAGGTTTGATTACAATGCCTGCCGTGATAGGTGAAGTTTGGGCTTTTGTGGACCAAACAAAGTCCTGCGGCGGGGAACAGGTAAGTGGGGGCCCCCAGGAACTTGGTTCTATTGGGGGACCCCCAAGCCTAATTTGTCTTTCTGTCTGTTACCTAATGGTATTCCCGCAAAATTCTGTGCATGCCTGTAACTACTAAAAAAATGTAATAATTTTTTAATGGTGGTCAAGAAAAAATAAAAATAAATTTTATATATATATTTAATATATTAGACTGCGGTACCTGTGTTTGTCCACTAGAGGCCGCTGTGGAATGTTTTCTTGTCATGTGGACTAGTTTCTTCTCAGCAGAGCAAAGTCCAGGCAGATGGTGAGTTCTCTTATAGGAAACTGCTTCCTCTGCCATGTTGCAGTGCTCGTCCATCCCCCGGCCTTCGGCAAAGAGGGGCCCTGGCTCCTGTCCCTTGTTTCCATTTTTGAAATTAGCGCCGAAGGCGCACGTGGCCGCGCGCGTGCGCGTGCACGCGCCTCTATATATAGAGGTGAGCCGGGAAAGGGGGCGGAGCCTGGGGGATGACGCTCTGTGCGCGCCGCAGCGCTTCTGCGCATGTGCGGGCGTCCCAGCAGTTTAAAAAAAACACAATATTGTAGTAAGCTGGCTATGAAGTACAGAGACAGAGCTGGCAACATTTAAAGGCATACAGCAAGCGGTTGATACAGGCATCCCCTAGAAAGGCACATTAGTAGACACCAACTGTTTCTTATAGCAGCATTTATGCTAGACTATTATCAGTAACTGGTGTATTTCGGCTAGAATACCTCAGCTTTGTGGCTTAGGAATATGCCGTCTAAAAACTCCGGGACTAGAAATTCCAGGAGGAATAGGGGGTCTCCATCGGGCTCTGAGGATCTTGGGCATGCTTTGGCTGCACCAGTCTCCCCTGAAGAATCAGAGGTTAGTGACCGTAGAGCACCCTCAGGAGTACCTGGTACTGTGGCTGTCCTCAGTTCACCTGCTCCTGTGTATGTAACAGAGGAGGTTTTTTCCTCAGCTCTGGGAGGGCTGGAAGAGAGATTGTCAGCATTGATCGCTGCTTCCCTGTCACAGGAGAAAAGCGCTCGATCTCCGTCTCCCCCCTCAGAGTGCCTGTTAACAGAGCAACAGTCCCATACAGAGGTCGACCTACCTGAGGGGGATCAGGATGAGGTCGATTCGGTTGCTGAGGAATCAACAGTGGAAGAGCCGTTCTCAGCATCACATGCTGAAAGGTTATGGGTTCAGTCCCTGACTAATATGGTCCGATCAGCATTTAAAATGCCACTTGCGGAGCCATCCTCCACTTCTGTCTCCTCGTTGGGGTCGCTAAAAGCTCCCCAGACTGTTTGTTCCTTTCCGATCCATCCTTTACTGGAGGGGCTCATTTACCAGGATTGGGAGCATCCTGACAAAATATTTACTCCCCCCAAGAGATTTCCGGTGGTCTATCCCATGGAGGATAAGTTCATCAGAAAATGGAGGGTCCCTACAGTGGACGCAGCCATCTCTTGTGTGAATAAATCACTGACATGTCCGGTGGAAAATGTCCAAATGTTCAAGGACCCAATAGATAAAAAATTAGAGTCCTTATTAAAATCTGCTTTTTCTACAGCAGGATTGGTGACACAACCAGCAGTGGCAGCTATTGGGGTCTGCCAAGCAGTGAAGGATCAGTTGAAACAGGTCTTAAGGGACTTGCCGGATCAGCAGGCTCTTGCCCTAGCTGATCTACCTAGAGCCTTATGCTTTGCGGTGGACGCTATAAAGGATTCAATCCATCAGGCCTCCCACCTTACGCTGTCTGTAGTACATATGCGCAGGCTTCTATGGCTCAAGAACTGGTCTGCTGAAGCTCCCTGTAAAAAATTGCTGGTCAGCTTCCCATTTCATGGGGAGCGCTTATTCGGGGAAGACCTGGACAAGTATATCCAGAGAATTTCCAGCGGTAAAAGTACACTTTTGCCGGTTAAAAATAGAGTTAGAGGTCCCTCTTTTAAAAGGCTGGCCTCTCCAGTCCCTAGGACATCGGCTGTGAAACAGTTCCGACGGCCTCCTCGGTCAAATCCCGGAGGTAGAAATCAGGGACAGTTGCAGGGTAACAAAAAGCCCTGGAGCAGGAGAGGTACAAAACCTCCCCCAAAGTCAAATGCATGAAGGGTTGCCCCCACCCAATCGGGTGGGGGGAAGACTTCAGTTGTTCACAGAGACCTGGCGGGACACGATCCGAGACAGATGGGTGCTCTCCGCAGTAAATCTGGGATACAAATTGGAGTTAAAAAACTCCCCTTCTTCCCGCTTTATAAGGTCAAACGTGCCAAGGGATCCCCAGAAGAGAGGATCCCTCCTGTTGGCACTAGAACAATTATTGCTTCAAGCAGTAATTATAGAGGTTCCCCTGGAAGAGTGGGGGTTCGGGTTTTACTCAAACCTCTTTACAGTTCCGAAGCCAAACGGGGACGTGAGGCCCATACTAAATCTAAAAGGGCTAAACAAATTCCTGCATATCAGGACTTTCCGGATGGAGTCGATCCGATCGGTAGCCACTGCCCTACAAGGGGAGGAATGGTTAGCCTCGATCGACATCAAGGATGCTTATTTGCACATTCCCATCTTTCCAGCCCACCAAAAATGTCTACGCTTTGCGGTAGAAGGCCGCCATTTTCAGTTCAGAGCCTTACCCTTCGGTCTAGCCACAGCACCAAGAGTGTTCACAAAAATTTTGGCCCCATTATTGGCCAATCTAAGAACACGAGGTGTAACGATAATGGCATATCTAGACGACTTGTTGCTGATAGACCACTCAGTGGAAAAACTAGAAGTGGTTGTTCACGAGACAATCAAGTATCTGGAATATCACGGTTGGATTATCAACCGAGACAAGTCAGCCCTAAAACCAGTCAAAAGTCTGGAATACTTGGGGCTAAGGCTGGATTCAGACCAGAGAAAAATTTTCTTGCCTCAAGAAAAGGGGTCGTCTTTGAGAGATTTGATCCACTTAGTGGGCTCAAAAAGACAGCCATCCATACGCCTGTGCATGAGGCTGCTGGGAAAAATGGTGGCATCATTCGAAGCAGTACCCTACGGTCAATTCCATTCAAGGAAATTGCAAAGGGCCATACTGTCAGCCTGGAACAAAAAAGTTCAGGCCCTGGACTTACCAATGTCCTTGTCCCCTTCCGTTCGCAAGAGCCTCCGCTGGTGGTTGGTTCCCCAGAATCTGGAAAGAGGGAAATCCTTCAGTCCGATTTCCTGGAAGGTGGTCACTACAGATGCCAGCCTTATAGGCTGGGGAGCAGTACTGGAGCAATGGTCTCTCCAGGGCAAGTGGTCAGAAGCAGAAAAGGCCCTGCCCATCAATCTCTTAGAGATACGAGCAGCCCGGTATGCCCTAGTAGCATGGACATCCAAACTCCAAGGGTCCCCTGTCAGAGTTCAATCAGACAATGCCACAGCAGTGGCATATATCAATCGTCAGGGGGGCACCAGGAGTCGTGCAGCCCAAAGGGAAGTAAATTACATCCTGAGATGGGCAGAAAGATATGTCCCAGCCATATCTGCGGTATTCATTCCAGGGGTGGAGAATTGGAAGGCGGACTTTCTAAGTCGCCAACAATTATGCCCAGGGGAATGGTCCCTTCATCCCGAGGTTTTCCGGACAATATGTCAGCGGTGGGGAACACCGGATGTAGATCTGCTAGCATCCAGATTCAACGCAAAAGTGGACAGGTTTGTCTCTTGGACAAGGGATCCCCTAGCTTGCGGCTCGGATGCCCTAGTGTTCCCTTGGGATCAGTTCAAGCTGATATATGCATTCCCACCGCCACAATTGTTACCTCGATTACTCCGCAGAATCAGGGTAGAAAAGAAACCAGTGATTCTGGTGGCTCCAGCGTGGCCCCGAAGATTATGGTACGCGGAGATTGTAAAAATGTCTGTGGGGAGTCCTTGGACCCTCCCACATCGTCCGGACCTGCTTTCGCAGGGACCGATATACCACCCTTCCTTACCAGCCCTAGGTTTGACGGCCTGGCTATTGAAGCCCACATTCTAAAAAAGAGAGGGCTCTCTAATGCTGTGGTGTCTACCATGATCAATGCCAGGAAACCGGTATCCAGGCAGATCTACTATAGAATCTGGAAGGCGTACATCGCCTGGTGTGAGGCCAGGAAATGGCATCCACGTAAATACGTAATAGGTAGGATTCTGGACTTCCTACAATGGGCTGTAGATAGGAAGCTTGCCTTGAGTACTATCAAGGGTCAGATTTCGGCCTTGTCAATATTTTTTCAAAGGCCCTTGGCTTCGCATTCACTAGTCAAAGCCTTTATACAAGGAGTGATGCGTATTAGTCCTCCGGTTAATATTCCCATATGTCCATGGGATCTAAACTTGGTTTTGTCGGTTCTACAGAAACAACCATTTGAACCACTACAGCATATTTCCTTGGTGCTTCTCACCAGGAAATTGATTTTTCTAGTAGCCATTTGTTCGGCTAAAAGAGTATCGGAATTAGCAGCTATGTCCTGTAAGGAGCCATATCTGGTTATCCATAAGGACAGAGTAGTGTTACGTCCTCATCCAGCCTTTCTTCCTAAGGTGGTATCGAGTTTTCATTTGAACCAAGATGTGGTTCTTCCTTCTTTTTTCCCCAGACCTACTTCGGTAGAGGAAAAGTTATTGCATTCTTTGGATGTAGTAAGAGCAGTTAAAGCTTATCTAAAAGCCACTGCTCAGATTCGCAGAACGGATACTTTGTTTATTCTGCCGGAAGGCCCCAGAAAGGGTCAGGCAGCGTCAAAATCTACTTTAGCCAAGTGGATTCGACAGGTCATAATACAAGCCTATGGCTTGAGAAGTAGACCGCCTCCGTTCAAAGTTAGGGCACACTCCACGAGAGCAGTTGGAAATTCATGGGCAGTGCATCACCAGGCCTCCCTGGCTCAAATCTGTAAGGCCGCAACATGGTCTTCGGTACACACGTTTACTAGGTTCTACCAGGTGGACGTTTGAAGTCAGGAGGATGTCGCCTTTGGGCGCAGTGTGTTGCAGGCCGCAAAAGATCCTCATGTCTGATAGCGCTCAGCTTATATATGGTGTATCCCCCCCCTCATTTGGCATTGCTTTAGGACATCCCATTAGTAATGACTATGTCGCTCTGTGTCCCGTGATGTACGAGAAAGAAAATAGGATTTTTATAACAGCTTACCTGTAAAATCCTTTTCTTGGAGTACATCACGGGACACAGAGCTCCCGCCCCTCTTTAGGGACACTTATTGCTTTGCTACAAAACTGAGGTGCTCCCGGATGGGAGGGGCTTATATAGGGGAGGGTACTTCCGGTTTTGGAAGTTGCCAGTGCCAGCACCTGACGGTATCTATATAACCCATTAGTAATGACTATGTCGCTCTGTGTCCCGTGATGTACTCCAAGAAAAGGATTTTACAGGTAAGCTGTTATAAAAATCCTATTTTTCAGCCTCTCCTTGTATGTGTGCCTGAGGCCTGAACAATAAAGTCCCTGACCCTTTCCAAAAGCGCAGCGGCTGAAAAACGCACAGATGTGAACGTGTCCTATAGGAAACCATGTTAAATGGACTGTAGAGCATTTCTGCAAACAGCAAAATGCACTAAAAAATGCATAGGTGTGAACCTAGCCTTATTGTGATCAGTATTTAATAGGAAAGCAGAGAGACTAGCAGGAACACCAGGAAAATCACACAAAGGAAGCAATACAAAGAGAACATGAGACTTTTTCATACAAGTACATGGTACAGCAGGATCATATCAGGAATATGAAATGTTGGGTTTACATATTCTTTAACCCCTTCGCGACTAATGCCGTGTACACACGATCAGATTTCCGATGGAATAAAATCCAATGGATTTTTCAGTCGGAATTCCGATGAAGCTGACTTTCATCAGTCTTGCCTACACACCATCAGACAAAATTCCGACCGTCCCAAACGCGGTGACGTAAAACACTCAGACGAGCCGAGAAAAATGAAGTTCAATGCTTCTGAGCATGCGTCGACTTGATTATGAGCATGCGTGTTTTTTTCACCGATGGAGTTCCACACAGACGATCGGAATTTGCTATCGTTTTTTTTTTCCATCGGTAAAATTTAAAACATGTTCTATTTTTTTACACCGATGGAAAAAAGACCGATGGGGCCCACACACGATCGTATTTCATAGGAAAAAACGATCGTGTGTACGTGGCATTAGGGTAAAACAAATCTAAATACCTAAGCACAATTTTTCAATTTTGACATGTGTTAGTAAAACCGTACATATCATCACAACTTTGTACATCCAGGTGGATTATACCTTGTTTTTATCAGGATAAATTGGGCTTTCATTTGGTACCAAATAGTTATGGATATCTCCTGATTTGTTTTTTATTATCGAAGGAAAACTGGCCCAAAATAGTAAAAAATATATATATTTTTTAAATTTAGCTGTATATTTCTTGTTACTATCATAACCTACCACCAAAAAAACAACCAAAAACGAATTCTCCTGCTCCTGATGATCGCAACAATACTACATATGTGTATGTTATTTATTATTTGTACCCATAGTACAACCCAGAAGCAATAGTGCGCATTTTGCTTCTTTTTTTTTAACCTAAAACACACTTGCACTAACTGACACTGATGAAAAAAAAAAAAAATCCTAGCCAAAATATACTCACCCTGACCTTTGACCCTGGCCTTGACCTTTGACACTTACTTGACCCAAAAACTAACCCTGGCACTGACCTAGATCAAACCTTGATCTATGTATCTTTTCTTTATTTTTTATTTTATTATTTATTTATTAATTATTATTTTTTTACAAACACTTATTTTTTTCTTTCTGCAAGGAAAGAGAAAGATACATTGGGGCTGATTTACTAATAACAGTGCGCTGCGCTGGTTCTAACCTTAATTGGTGCGCCGGATAACTCCTTCACTTGGCGCAGGAACCAGCGGCGCACAGCGGCGCACTGTTATAGTAAATACAAATGTCAGCGGTGCTCTATTGAAAATGAATGGTTCCCTATGGGAGCCCATTGATTTGAATAGAGGTCGCCCGGGAAGTAGGATGAAGCGGATCCGACTCGCGGGGCGACTCGTGTGCCGGCTGACACAGGGACAGCGTGACTTTGCGAGGCAACTTGGACACGACCTGTGCGTGAAGCAGCCGCTCAAGTCGTGTCCTAGAGGCTACTAGCTGGTCGAGACTGTCCCGTGTTTGGTATGAATCATGAAGGGGAACTCCACGCCGAATTTTAATGAAAAAAATGGCATAGGTTCCCCTTCAGGAGCATACCAGGCCCTTAGGTCTGGTATGGATTTTAAGGGGAACCCCCTAAGCCGAAAAAACGGTGTGGGGGTTCCCCCAAGATCCATACCAGGCCCTTAGGTCTGGTATGGATTTAAAGGGGAACCCCCAAGCCAAAAAAACGGCGTGGGGGTCCCCCCCAAAATCCATACCAGACCCTTATCCGAGCATGCAACCTGGCAGGCCGCAGGGGAAGAGGGGGGGACAAGAGCGGCCCCCCTCCCTCCTTAACCGTACCAGGCCGCATGCCCTCAACATGGGGGGTGGGTGCTTTTGGGCAGGGGGGCGACCTGCGGCCCCCCCACCCCAAAGCACCCTGCCCCCATGTTGATGGGGACAAGGGCCTCTTCCCGACAACCCTGGCCGTTGGTTGTCGGGGGCTTTTAGGAATCCGGGAGCCCCCTTTAATAAAGGGGCCCCCAGATACCGGCCCCCCCACCCTATGTGAATGAGTATGGGGTACAT
Source organism: Rana muscosa (assembly GCA_029206835.1). Lineage (NCBI taxonomy): Eukaryota > Metazoa > Chordata > Amphibia > Anura > Ranidae > Rana > Rana muscosa. Next base: position 158,479,574 of record CM055121.1, on the reverse strand, counting down.
CGTACCCCTACCCATTCACCTGGTGGAAAAAAAGTCAATAAAAAACACAACACAGGTTTTTAAAGTAATTTATTAGGCAGCTCTGGGGGTCTTCCTGCCGGGCGCCCCGCTATCTTCTTCCAGCTCTTTTGCTAGCGGGGTCCCGGGCTTCCTCGTCGTCTTCAGGGGTCTTCCTGCCGGGCGCCCCGCTATCTTCTTCCAGCTCTTTTGCTAGCGGGGTCCCGGGCTTCGTCGTCGCCTTCTTCCGACTTTGGGGGTCTCTTGTTCTGTCCTCCGGTGTCGTCTCCGCGCTCTCTGGTTCTTCTCCCGCTCTCCGGTGCCTTCTCCACGATCTCCGGTTCTTCTCCCGCTCTCCGGTGCCTTCTCCACGATCTCCGGTTCTTTCTGCCTTCTGCCGGGCGCCCCGCTATCTTCTTCCAGCTCTTTTGCTAGCGGGGGCCGGTCTTCATCATCGCCTTCTTCCCTCTTCTCTTCGCCCGATGTTGCCTCGTCGCTGTCCGCCGCTACAATATTGGCAAGGGCGTGGTCACCGGGTGATGCCACTGCTGACCCCGCCCCCGTATGATGTCACAGTCCTGAGGAATGATGGGACTGTGACGTGCAACGGGGGCGGGGTCAGCGGTGGCATCACCTGGTGACCACGCCCATGCCATTATAAGTGGGCGCGTTCCGGGGCCAGAGCATTGTAACGGCGGACAGCGACGAGGCAACATCGGGCGAAGAGAAGAGGGAATAAGGCGACGATGAAGACCGGCCCCCGCTAGCAAAAGAGCTGGAAGAAGATAGCGGGGCACCCGGCAGAAGGCAGAAAGAACCGGAGATCCTGGAGAAGGCACCGGAGAGCGGGAGAAGAACCGGAGAGCACGGAGACGACACCGGAGAACAGAACAAGAGACCCCCGAAGTCGGAAGAAGGCGACGACGAAGCCCGGGACCACGCTAGCAAAAGAGCTGGAAGAAGATAGCGGGGCGCCCGGCAGAAAGACCCCCGAAGACGACGAGGAAGCCCGGGACCCCGCTAGCAAAAGAGCTGGAAGAAGATAGCGGGGGGCCGGCAGGAAGACCCCCGGAGCTGCCTAATAAATTACTTTAAAAACCTGTGTTGTGTTTTTTATTAACTTTTTTTGCCACCAGGTGAATGGGTAGGGGTACGATGTACCCCATACTCATTCACATAGGGTGGGGGGCCGGGATCTGGGGGCCCCCTTATTAAAGGGGGCTCCCGGATTCCGATAAGCCCCCCGCCCGCAGACCCCGACAACCAACGGCCAGGGTTGTCGGGAAGAGGCCCTTGTCACCATCATCCTCCCCATGTTGAGGGCATGTGGCCTGGTACGGTTCAGGAGGGAGGGGGGGCCGCTCTCTCATCCCCACCTCTTCCCCTGCGGCCTGCCAGGTTGCGTGCTCGGATAAAGGGTCTGGTATGGATTTATAGGGGGACCCCCACGCTATTTTTTTTTTTTGTTTGGCGGGGGTTCTCCTTAAAATCCATACCAGACCTGAAGGGCCTGGTATGGATTTTGGGGGGACCCCCACGCCATTTTTTTTTTTCATTTTGGTGGGGGGTCCTCTTCGAATCCATACTAGACCTAAGGGCTTGGTATGGACCTGGGGGGGACCCCACGCTGTCTTTTTTTTTTTTTAGAGCCGGCAATGTTTATTTTTTTTACATTTCCTTTAACAACCAGCTATAAGCAGGTTAAAAAAAAATTGCCGCAAATTTGCGGTACTTGCGTTTTGGATGCAGTTGCGTTTAAACTCGTTTTTCACAAAGCCTAAAAATGCCTTCAGACGCCAAAGATTTCCACGCTTCAGACGCGGTACCGGCGTTTAGACGCATTTTAGTTTAGAAGCGTTTTTAAAGGTGACCTATTTTTTTACATTGATAAACTCAAAAATTAGGGCAAATGAGGAAAAACCATTAAAAATATATATATATACCGGTATATCAAAAAAATAATGCAATTGCTTCCATTGCATTGTGGACAATCCACAACTTGGAGCAGGTGACGTGGCAAGTGGACAATCCACAACTTGGGGCAGCTGACGTGGCAAGTGGACAATCCACAACTTGGGGCAGCTGACGTGGCAAGTGGACAATCCACAACTTGGGGCAAGTGACGTGGCAAGTGACACGCTAAATACAACTACACTGCTGCTCCCTTAGCTGCTGATACTCACTCTGGTCTCCAAAAATAGCTGTAAACATCCCTTGTAATAGGAATCTATTGTGACAGGTCCTCTTTATGGAGAGATGCAGGGTCAATAAGACCCCACATCTCTCCTCCAGACTGAAAAGCATGAGATCGGTCAAAAAAATTCACCAATCTCATGCTGACAGCCGAGATCACGGCTTGGATTACATACGGGAACCCGGCGTGATGTCATAACGTCGCGCCCTGGCCTCCGACGGTCATAGAGATGACTGGTGACCATCTGGTCCCCATTCATCGCTGTGCTTCCCATCCGGCGCCGGCCAAATCGTTCTCCAAGCCCAAGATGACACGGGAGAGCCCGGAGAAGCACCGGATGGCGGCGGGAGGGGGGGGACGTCCCCTCCCGCCGCCTATAAGAACGATCAAGCGGTGGAACTGCCGCTATGATCATTTTTATCATGCACAGAATCGCCGGCTGAAAAGAATGATATCTGAATGATGCCTGCAACTGCAGGCATCATTCAGATGTCACCGCACAAAGCCAAGGACGTCATTTGACGGTGGGCGGTAGGAAAGTGGTTAATATTTCGAAAATTTAGACAAAAGGTAATTTTACTCCTTCATTGGTGTACACTGATGAGACTGCACTGATGGGCTGCACTGATGGGCACCGATAAGGTGGCATTGCTAGTTGGCACTGGTGGGCATTGAGAAGTGGCACTGCTAGGTGGCAATGATAGTTGGCAGTGATGGGCACTGATAGGCAGCACTGCTAGGTGGCACTGATTGGCAGCAGTGGTGGGCATTGATAGGTGGCACTGGCAGGGGCTACTGATTGTCACAGATGACGCAGAATTGCCTCTTCCTCTTCGGGCCCGATGTCCCTTGCACGTAAGCCGGTGATTGCCTTTTTTTATGCTCACGCTGTCAGCACAAGGAGAAAACAAAAACCATTACCCAGCTTTTGTTTACATCACGTGATCAGCTGTCATTGGCTGACAGCTGATCACATGGTAAAGGGCAGGGATCGGCCCCTTACTTGGATCTGTCATCACCCGAGTCTCAGTGACTCGGTGACCACAGCGCGCGCGAAGGGGACGACGTTTATTGACGGACTCCCGGCAATTGAGGACCGTGCTGTGGCTGGCGATCAGTTATAGCGCTGATCTTAAGTGATTAAACAGGGTCTAAATGAGCCATTGACATGCATCACAATTCAACTTAGGAATGTGTCTTTGCAAAGTTAAACTAAATGAAATCCTTTCTTATTTTTGCTTGGGGATAGAGTGCAGAGGGATTACAAGTCTGGACAGTTTTTGGGGATGTCTGCACCCCTGATAGGGTGAAGACAACTCACAAATTTGGCCACTTTATCCTTCCAAATAATTCACTTCCTGTCACATAGCCACACAGGAAGTGAGGGGAAATCCCTATCAATGTCTTTCCTTGGGGACAACACAGGTCAATCTAAATACTTTCCCCATTATGTACATTGCACTCCAGCATTTTGCGGGTTACACCCCAAATTATTAGGTTTTTTGGACTTTGGGGTTTATTTAATAAAGGCAAATCTACTTTGCACTACAAATGCACTTGCTGGATATCCGAAAGGGAAATGCAAGCAAACAAAAAAAACACCATCTTTGCTTTTACATGATTGGATGTTACAATCACCAGTGATCCCTCAGATTTTCAGCAGCTACACTTTTACTGCAGAGTGGATTTGTCTTTACTAAACCCCAAACTACCCAATGATTTGGGGTGTACACAACAAAGTCCTAGAGTGCAATTTGCTTAATGGGGACACTAGTTAGATTGATCTGTGTGTCCCCAAGAAAAGACATTGGTAGGGTTTTACCTTCACTTCCTGTTTAGCTGTGTGACAGGAAGTGAAGCCAATTTTACTACAAGGGGACACAAAGCCCAACCTTTAAAAAAAAAAAAAAGACAAGCTGGGGTTCTAACACTTACTTTGTTTCCCTCAAAATGCCCACAATTAGAATTGTATTGCCTTGAGCTATTTTTAAGTGCAGTGCTCTAAATCAGTGCTTCTCAAGTACCCCCAACAGGCCATGTTTGCAGGTTTTCCTTCATCTTGCACATGTGCTTTAAATCACAGTCAATGGTTTGGTATTTTGGACAGCAATTCTCCATGAGATAAATTCACAAAACATGTCCTGTTGGGGGTACTTGAGGACTGAGGCGGAGAACCACTGCAGTAAAAAAGGAAAATTGAATACTTACCGCTCTGTATTTTTCATTTCCTGGTGACTCTCCATGGCAGCACACAATTCATGCATATGCTAGCATGAAGGCACCAGGGTAGACAAATCACACCTGTTTTGACATGCCAATCAGCTGTCACATTTGTTGCAAAGAAAACGCAAAACAAACCTCAAAACTTTGCATCAAATTTTATTGGTCAACAAAACAAAGAATAATAAAAAATAAGAAATAAAAAATTAAAAAACAGGGTCAATTTAAAACAGTTACAGACTCACAACATCTTGATAAAGATTTGGCTAAATAGTGCAGCACAGACAATTAAATTGACGTGAACAAACGACAAACATTAACAACATCAAAATTATTTCAGGGGAACATATCTCCCCCACACAAAAAAATACAATCCACAAAATAAACCAAACAGCTGTTTTGCAAAGACATAACAAATAAAATGCATGTGTTACAAACTCGATAAGGACACCAAAATGTACATTTTGCCGTACACACACACACACTTGCCTCTTTTCAGGGCAAGGGAGAGAATCTTAACTGTGAGCTTTATATAACCTATGTTTGTGAGCTAATGAGGCAATTGAAAACACACGCACAGTCCATGAAACACCCAAAATGCAAGTTCACCCAATGTAGAGACTGAACTTCAAAGTGGCTACACCTGTTAAGGATGTCCTTCAATTACTAACCCATAAAAACAATCTCTGAACATGCCCCGAAATATCCAGGTGCTGTTCACACACAAAAAGCACCAAAAAAAAATCTAACAGGCTGGGCATGCTCAGAAGAACTCAAATGCAGCTAGCAGAAAATAACCCCCCCCCCCCCGTCCAAAATTAAGCACATCATCCAGCATGCTACTAACCCCCCCCCCCCTTACCAACAAATACCATTGCAGTCTATGGGAACTGACTTGTTAATTTTGCTAGTCCCCACTTGGCTGGCTTTTCTTCTAGTTATTGGCCTTAAAATGGGGGCCCAGGTCCCACCCTAAGGGACATATATCAATGTCACCAATTTGGACAACACCAAAAACAAAACAAAGAGAAGTGCCTTTAAATATGCCAAATTGCTTAAGGGCCATTTCACACCACATGCAGTCCATTGCGTTTTTATGCATCAAAAATGCATGGAAAGTTGGTTATATGGTTCTAAATGGCAGTGTTTGTTCCAGTGCGTTCCAGTTCCACCAAAAAAAGTAGAACATGCTGCATTTTACCTGCACTGGACTGTACTGGAACGCAGCAAAACGCATCATAAGCGCACTGGAACGCACCGGAACACACCTAAATGCACCAAAGACGCACTGGAACACACTTGTCCTTCTCTTTGGTTAATAAAAAAGAGGGGTGAAAAAAAAGCACTGGACTGCATCAAAAACGTAACAAAAATGCACTGGAACGCATCAAAAACGTGCATGCAGAAAAGCACCTGGAACACATCCGGATTGCGTTTCTATGGTGTGAACTGGCCCTAGTTCACACCATAGAAACGCAGTCTGGATGCGTTCCAGGTGCTTTTCTGCATGCGCGTTTTTGACACGTTCCAGTGCATTTTTGTTACGTTTTTGATGCAGTCCAGTGCTTTTTTTTCACCCCTCTTTTTTATTAACCAAAGAGAAGGACAAGTGTGTTCCAGTGCATTTTTGATGCGTTTTTGATGCAGTCCAGTGTTTTTTCCCCCCTCTTTTCACTTAGGACAAGTGTGTTGCAGTGCGTCTTTGGTGCATTTAGGTGCGGTCCGGTGCATTCCAGTGTGTTTTTGGTACGTTCCATTGTGTTTTTGATGTGTTTTACTGCGGTCCAGTACAGTTCTGTACCTAAAAAATGCAGCATGACCAATTTTTTTTTTCCTTTATGAAACGCACTGGAACGGACTGCAGTGGTGTGACCTATGCCATTGGCATTAATGTGATCAACTTTCTTTGCGTTTTTCATGCATCAAAAAAACGCACTGCACTGCATCCGGTGTGAACTGGCCCTAAATATCATACCTGGGGGGTGTCTATAGTATGCCTGTAAAGTAGTGCATGTTTTCCATGTTTATAACAGTTCGAGAGCAAAATGACATTTCTAAAGTAAAATAATAGTCATTTAAAAGTCCTCGCGGCTGTAATGAATTGCTGGTTCCCGTCAATACAGATAAAAGTCATTGAAAGTCTTTGATAACACAAAAAAAAAGCGTGGGGGTCCCCCAAATTCAATTACCAGGCCCTTCAGGTCTGGAATGGATATTAAGGGGAACTCTGCCGCAAATTTTAAAAAAAATGCGTGCGGTTCCCCCAAATATCCATACCAGGCCCTTCAGATCTGGTATGGATTTTAAGGGGAACTCCACCCCAAATGTAAAAAAATATGGCGTGGAGTACCCCCAAAAATCCACACCAGACCCTTATCCGAGCACGCAACATTTGTACCCCATTACCATTTCACACAGGGGGGGCAAGATCTGGGGGTCCCCTTTGTTAAAGGGGTCTTCCAGATTCCGATAAGCCCCCCGCCCGCAGACCCCCACAACCACCGGGCAAAGGTTGTGGGGATGAGGCCCTTGTCCCCATCAACATAGGGACATCCTCCCCATGTTGAGGGCATGTGGCCTGGTACGCTTTTTTTTTTATCAAAGACTTTCAATGACTTTTCTCTATATTGCCAGGAGCCGACAATTCTTTACAGCCGCGGGTGCTTTTAAATGCCTTTTTTTTCCTTTAGAAATGTCATTTTGCTGGCGCACTGGGAAGTTCAGAGCTGCGCCTGTTCAACTTATGCAAATTGACTTACGTGACTTGACATTTACTAAGATTTTGCCGGCGCAGTGTCTTGGCGCAAGAAAACAAGGAAAATTCCCGCGCTGAGCTCAAAAAAACCTCCCGCAGCTCGAATCGTACTTGCCGGCGCAGCGGGCTGGTTTTGAAAAAGTTAATTTCTCACTCTATTTTGGGCATATTAGTTATTTGGGCAGGTGTCACTACACTTCCTCACATCACCCCACATCACCCCCATTATATTCTCACTTCCAGCTTCTTTATATTTAGATTTCAACATGCCGTGCGCCAGGTCCATAGTGGCGCACTGAGCGCCTCCTCCCGTCCGCTGAAAACACTATAGTAAATGGCAAATAGGGCTGCGCTACAGGCGCTAATGTTTTGTAAATACCAAAATAGCCATTGCGCGCGCAGATGCGCCGATACTCATGGCGCAAACGTTTTGTAAATCAGCCCCATTGTATCTTCCTCTCCATTCACAGAAAGAGAAAAAGATAACACAGGGATGGGCTTCACAGTGACTGATCACTGTGGTAGCCAATCAGAGGCTACCACAGTGATCAGGTGACCCCCAAATCAGGAGATCCAGGTCCAGAACGTTAGTACAAGGTCTGGGGTTCTTGGTTAGACCCGGGTCTCTGTGCTGGGAGCACATTGTGCGGCACGCTCCCAGCACAAAGTTAGATATGCACATAGGGGGCCCCATGGAAAAAAGCCCACTTCCGTGAGGTCGCATATATGTGTTATGTCAACATGAAGAGGCTAAGTTCCAGTGGCAAACCCATCCATAAGGGGCGCTGGGGTGCCACCTCCCCTAATCCATGTGCCCGACCGCTAATCTACATGCAGGGTGCCGGACACATAGATTTCAATGTTTTTTTTTTGTTTAAGCACATGATTTGAGCCAGAGGCTCTAATTGGCAGAGCACTGTGCCCTGATTCCATCCAGTTGTGTAACAATAGCGAATTAATATTCGCTATTGTCTTTCTGATTCTCCTCCTGGCCAATCAGGAAGCGAGTCTTAAGCCTTGTACACACGGTCGGACTTCCATCTGACTTTTCCGTGGATTTTTGTCCGAATGGAGTTGGCCGGGAACACCCATAGCATACACACCACAGGACTTTTCTACAAACTTTCCCAAAACTTCTTCCAACATCTCGTGGTTTTCTGCTCTTTTCTGCTCTTTACCGCCACCCTTTGGTCAACTTCTGCTATTGTTGGTTGATTTTAACATTATTTGTTTTGTCCATCGGACAAAAGTCCGATGGTTTTCTGTAAACACGGTCGGACTTTGCTCCATCTGACTTTTGTTGGCCAAAAGTTTGTCCATTTGCAGACCTAACTTTTGTCCGATGAAAACAAAAAAAAAAAAAAAGTTTGTCCGATGGAGCGTACACACGGTCGGATTGTTGGTCCAACTTGCTCAAAATGAAGTTTGTTGGCCAAAAGTCTGACCGTGTGTACGGGGCTTTAAGATCCGATTGGCCGAGAGGAGAAGCAACCATTTTGGCCGCCGAGGAGGAAGCCGCCAAAGAGGAGGAGATGCAGGGTGAAGCTGCCAAAGAGGAGGAGACGCAGGAAGGAACTGAAGCTGCCCACGACCTAGATGGGGTAAGTGCAGGGCTTGTGGGCAAATGAGCGAGCAACGGGGGGTTTGACTAATCGACTGACCAAGAGGGGGGGTGGCAGGTAGTTTGTTTGCTGCCCCCCCCCAAAAAAATAGAGCACCAGCTGTCACTGCTAAGTTCCCTAACTCACATGCATACATACTATATATAGGCCAATATAGACAGGAGCCACTTAACCTACCAGCATAGATTTGGAGGGTGGGAGGAAATCAGAATCAAGAAACCCACACAAGCACAGGGAGAACATGCAAACTCCATGCAGATAGTGTCCTGGCCAGGATTTAAGCTGAAGCCCCCAGTGCTGTAAGACAGAAGTACTAAAGACTGTGCTGCCCCATTAAAGTATGATATAAGCAGGTAAGTATTTGGCATTTTGCACAGTTGAGTAGCAGCTGGCCAAAGAGGGGTAACTTTGAATTACTTGGTAGAGGGTTAATAGTAGAGGGTTATTTACGAATTTTCAGTGTTCACATGCTCCTCCATACCAGAAAGTACAGGGACCTGTCCTTTGTCTGGTGAATTGTGCTGGGTATGGGCACATGAATGGGCAAGTCATAGGTTTGCTTTAATCTGGACACCAATAGACTTGAAAAAAATGTGCTACTTTGTCTAATTAGTGAATTTCTGCACCAGAGGGTTTGTGTTGTAAATAGCAGATTGCCTTTAGAAGGTAAAAATGATTCATGCTGTGTCTCTGCTTTCCAGTTCTGTGATCTTGCATTACACGCAACAGGTTTGTTTTCAACTGCAGGCAGCAGAGTTGATTGACTAAAGAAGTAGAAACTGTTCGCTTTTGCAAAGTGTATTCTGTCCCACCCTATTTGTATTTTGTTTTTTTTGTTGTATTGAAATATATCAGGCTACTATTGTTTTATGTTTAATGACATCTAGTTTCAGGCCACTACAACCTGTTTACTTATGTGATTTGGTATCTCCTTCTGTCCTGCCCTCTTTTTTCATGCTAGTTAGTTCAGTCTTAACTAGACCATCCCCATTTCTTCCATGTTCCCCCAGTCAGTGTTATTTCTTCATAGAGAAAGTCATTCTCTTCTTACACTTCAAAAGACTGGAAAAAACAACTTCTTGTATTCAACATCCAAATCCTCAGTTACAGGAAGTCCACATTTTGGCATAAAGTTCAAACGCAGTTCACATATTTGAATTACAGTCTCTGTACTGCAGTCCATAGGCTGATCATTTTATAAGGCGTGGAGCAGGGGCGTCAAACTCAATTTCATTGCGGGCCACATCATCATTATGGTTGCCCTCAAAGGGTCGGTTGCATCTGTAAGTGTAGATGTCCAGAGCACCCCACTCCTCCTTATATCAGATGTCAAGAGTCCCCCACCCTCCCTATACATCACAGTGCACCCTCTTATTATTAATATTATTATTATTATTATACAGGATTTATATAGTGACAACAGTTTGCGCAGCGCTTTACATCAGGGAAGACAGTACAGTCACAATACAATTCAATACAGAGGGATCAGAGGGCCCTGCTTGTTAGAGCTTACAGTCTAGAGGGTCAAGTGGAACAAAGGGTAGTAGCTGTGGGCGATGATCAGATGGACAAAAATGAAAACAGAGTTGTTAGGTGTGGGTAGGATAGGCTTCTCTGAAGAGGAGGGTTTTCAGGGATCCTCTAAAAGCTAATAGAGAAGGAGATAGATGGACAGATTGGGGTAAGGAGTTCCATAGGATTGGAGAGGCTCTGGAAAAGTCCTGGAGACGAGCATGGGAGCGGGTGATGAGAGAGCTAGAGAGCAGGAGGTCTTGAGAAGAACAAAGAGAACGATTAGGTTGGTATTTAGAGACTAGGTCAGTGAAGTAGCTGGGGGCAGAGTTGTGGATGGCTTTGTAGGTAGTTGTTAGTATTTTGAATTTAATTTGTTGGGTGAGCGGAAGTCAGTGGAGGGATTGACAGAGAGGAGTAGTAGAAACATAGCGGTTGGTAAGGTGAATGAGTCTGGCAGCAACATTCATGATGGACTGAAGGGGGGATAGAGTATGCAGAGGTAAGCAATGAGGAGGGAGTTGCAGTAATCGAGGCGAGAGATGACCAGGGAGTGAATTAGGAGCTTTGTTGTGTCATTGATTAGAAAGGGGCGTATTTTGGAGATGTTGCGGAGGTTGAGGCGGCAAGATTTGGACAGTTATTGGACATGAGGCTTAAAGGAGAGTTCAGAGTCCAGAACTACTCCTAGGACCTTGGCATGTGGGGATGGCCTGATAGTTGTGCCATCGATTTTGACAGAGAGATCAGGGGAAGAGGCACGTGGGGGAGGAAAAATTATAAGTTCAGTTTTGGATATGTAGCGGGGTCTCTAAATTTAGGTGGGATACACCTGGGTGGTAAAGTATGGGAGTAATGGACCATTTGTATTCGTGGAGGATTGGGCGGTGTAATAATCTCCTTGGCCAGTGGGTGGCGTGTGCCCGCAGGCTCAAGGTAGATTTGCCGCCACAGTGCTGTCCTTTTTTGTCCCTTCTCGGAGATGGTACGGCCAGGGCGGGGAACCTGCTGTGTCGTCATTGGAGGGGATAAAAGGGGGAGACGCCCTGGTCACGAGGTCTTGCTCTTCTGGAGGTCGATCATCACACGCCCAGGCACCTTAGGCCTGGGTGCGGGCAGTTCTAAATTCCGGCTCAGGTGCCCTAGGCCTGACCGGAATGGAGTTGGAGTCCATCCCAGGCACCTTCAGCCTGGGGTGAGGTACTAAACCAGGATGCCTGGGGCCCAGTGACTTCGACTGGGTCCCGCGAAGGTGGAGAAGTCCGAGGGTCCCTGAAGTGGATGGGGCCCATGTCTGAGGTGAGGAGGCCGGGGAGGTTACCCATTCGGAGTGTCTGGAGCAGCATCAACCCAGTGACGGATGGGCCTCTGGTAACTCTCTTGGAGGGACAACTTCCCCTGACAGGGGCCACAACGCAGCGAAGGTACTCCTATCTACGTTCTCTTGAGTCGCTGGTAGAGACTCTCAAGCTCTAAGTTCTTTCTAGCTAAGGCTATAGTAACCGCTGGCGAGACCGCAGTGGTTTAGCTGACAATCAGGATAGTGCCTCGACCTGCTCATCCCCTTGTATCAAACTGTTATCAAGTCGCAACCAGTTGGCTACTGAAGCACTGTGGGAGCAAGGGGAAGTGTTGGCACAGTAGGACTTGATTCTAGACAGAAGCACACAGGCCCGAGGAAATATCTGGTACTGGCCTTCACCTCACCCACAGCTATGGGGAGGACATGGGCCGTAGCGCATCTCACTCTGTCGTGTGTGATACCCCTAGAAGAAAGAGATGGGGTGAGGTCGCTACACGCGGGGGCTCGTGAGTCCGGGATGATGTGTGTTTTGACTTCGGAAGTAAGAATGGCTGTGTCTGGACTTTGCTGCCCGGAGGAGTTCCGAGCAGGTCGGCGATGTGATCGGCCAGAGTGCATCCCCGCTCAAAGTCGTGGAAATGACCCTGGAACGGGAAAGGCCCATGCAGAGGAGCGAGAAGAGGGAGAAGTCCAGCCATGTGACGTACTACATGTGGGGGCTTTTACTGTACTGCGCCATGAGGCACCCCGTGACTACACAGTTCGTGGGCGGAGCTTGATGGAAGCCCGCAAAAACATGCAAGTCGTAGGAGGAGTCTGGCCATGTGGAGGAACTCACATGGAGACTTCGGCGCATGGTCAGTGCGTGATGGAGCAGCAGACAGTCGGGATGGCCTCAAGCTCCCCGTGGATTCCGGTTCCCTACCCCACGAAGATGACTACCTTTGCTGCTCCCCTTACAGACACGGGGATAAGACTCAGGCCCCGAGGACAGTTGGCTCTGTACACATGCAGAGACACAGAGGCCCTCGGCGTGATCTGTCCCGGATGTTCGGGACTGGTGGACCACCTGAAGCCATTCGGGCGTTGCGAGGCATGCAAAGAGTTCTTGTTCGAGGTGGAGCCATCCACAGTAAGGCCCCGGGCCCTTCGCCTCAACAGCCTCACAGGTACCGCTACTCCGGAAGGGGAGATCCAGGCCTTTGCGGAGGTTCCCGTACGCACTGACCAGGGCGATGTGACTGCCCAATCAGAGACTGAGAAAGAAAAATCCGAGGATGCTGCTTCGGTCACCACAGATTCTCTGCTCCCACCTCCGAAGAGGAAAGTCGGCCTGGTGCAGGCCTCCTATGGTCGTGGAAGAGCTTCACCCCGTCGCTTGCCTGGCCTGGATGGAAACGGTTGGAAGAGTCCTGGACATCCCAGTTCTACAAAAGGTCAAGGTGAGCCAGGGGCTGGGACTGCGGTGGTGGTTGGAGGTGTCGGGGGTCCACAGTCGGTGGAGCCCGCGAGGGAGGGTAGTTCCACGTCTACTAGAGATTGCCTTCCCGCGGAGATGTGTGACACCTCCGACCTAGAATCACTGTCGGATTGTGGAGATGACGGTGAGATCGATGAACTGTTTCACCAGAAGGGTTGGGACAAATGCCCATTACCTATGCTACGTGCACCCCAAGATTCACCTATGTCCATAGGGGATAGCACGCCCCGGGCGGAGGCCCCAGAGTCTACGAGGAAGCCTAGTCCTCCAATTGCTCTTCCACAGTCCACAGTATCACCCGTTTTGTTGGCGGGGAAACAGCGAGCATCACTACGAGCCCCGAGAGAAAAGCCATCAGAGGTAGTGAAAGTACCTTGGCACCCGGAGGCCATTGTTCAACCAGGAGAAGGTGAGCGGGCCACAATGCCTCCCTTGGCCCGATTGCAAGGACTCTTTTCTCAGAGGGTCACCCACGAGTACGGATGGGAATATCCTTACTTGCCCAGAGACTTGCTGTTTGAGGTTGAAGTTCTGCGACAGCGATGGTACGATGAGTTCGTTTGGGAGAAACTTAAAGTGCCTCATGCCCGGCGATACTTGTCCTGTTCGCCACCCGTGTCGAAAAAGTTTAGAGACTGCAGAGCAGACTGGATGTGGGGCCGCCATATCCACACAGGGCCTCTGGTAACTCTCTTGTAGGGACATCTTCCCCTGACAGGGGCCACAACGCAGCAAAGGTACTCCTATCTACGTTCTCTAGAGTCGCTGGTAGAGACTCTCAAGCTCTAAGTTCTTTCTAGCTAAGGCTATAGTAACCGCTGGCGAGACTGCAGTGGTTTAGCTGACAATCAGAATAGTGCCTCGACCTGCTCATCCCCTTGTATCAAACTGTTATCAAGTCGCAACCAGTTGGCTACTGAAGCACTGTTTATTGTGAGTTATGCAATAAAACAAGAGTTGGACTGTGATCGGTGTGTGGAACTCTGGTTAATGGGAGCAAGGGGAAGTGTTGGCACAGCAGGACTTGATTCTAGACAGAAGCACACAGGCCCGAGGAAATATCTGGTACTGGCCTTCACCTCACCCACAGCTATGGGGAGGACATGGGCCGTAGCGCATCTCACTCTGTCGTGTGTGATACCCCTAGAAGAAAGAGATGGGGTGAGGTCGCTACTAGGGATGGGCCCGGTGCTCGATTCGAACCCATGTTCGAATCGAGCATCGGGCGTTCGCTCGCTCGTCGAGCCCAGAACTATTTGGGCCGTTCGCATCACATTCGTGTGATGCGAGCGGCCCCGCAATGCATTGCGGCCGGCGCGGCCGGCGCAGTGCATTGCTGGCTGATGATTGGCCAAGCATGCACTGTGACCCCGCATGCTTGGCCAATCACAGCGCCCGAAACTCGGAGAGCAATAATTGGCTACAGGCAGGACGGCTGTAGCCAATTACAGCTCAGGGGCTTTAGTACACGCCCCACCATTTAAAAGGCCGCCACACCATCGGCCCCGGTCACATGAGTTCCGGCTTTAGGAGAGATTAGTCTGCTGATTCTGTCTTTGCTTGATACTGAAAGATTTGCTCTTCTTTGCTAAACCATTGGCTATTTCTTTGCTAAACCATTGCTACCTAAGTCATTGATCGTTCATTGCTGCTGATTGCACAGTTAGTGTGTTATTAGCTGCTGCTGGGGATTAGTCTGGTGCGTGCTTACTGTTAGTACAGTATTGCAGTAGTACCAACCGCAGTGCTGTTAGCACAGCATTGCACCCCAACAGCACCCATAGGACTTCTAGTGTGTTAGTGGCAGCAAACAGAGCTCCTATATTTTCTTCTCAGCAGCACCCATAGGACTTCTAGTGTGTTAGTGGCATCACACAGAGCTCCTATATTTTCTTCTCAGCAGCACCCATAGGACTTCTAGTGTGTTAGTGGCAGCAAACAGAGCTCCTATATTTTCTTCTCAGCAGCACCCATAGGACTTCTAGTGTGTTAGTGGCAGCAAACAGAGCTCCTATATTTTCTTCTCAGCAGCACCCATAGGACTTCTAGTGTGTTAGTGGCAGCAAACAGAGCTCCTATATTTTCTTCTCAGCAGCACCCATAGGACTTCTAGTGTGTTAGTGGCAGCAAACAGAGCTCCTATATTTTCTTCTCAGCAGCACCCATAGGACTTCTAGTGTGTTAGTGGCAGCAAACAGAGCTCCTATATTTTCTTCTCAGCAGCACCCATAGGACTTCTAGTGTGTTAGTGGCATCACACAGAGCTCCTATATTTTCTTCTCAGCAGCACCCATAGGACTTCTAGTGTGTTAGTGGCAGCAAACAGAGCTCCTATATTTTCTTCTCAGCAGCACCCATAGGACTTCTAATGTGTTAGTGGCATCACACAGAGTTCCTATATTTTCATCTCAGCAGCACCCATAGGACTTCTAGTGTGTTAGTGGCATCACACAGAGCTCCTATATTTTCTTCTCAGCACTAGCACCCATAGGACTTCTAGTGTGTTAGTGGCAGCAAACAGAGCTCCTATATTTTCTTCTCAGCAGCACCCATAGGACTTCTAGTGTGTTAGTGGCAGCAAACAGAGCTCCTATATTTTCTTCTCAGCAGCACCCATAGGACTTCTAGTGTGTTAGTGGCATCACACAGAGCTCCTATATTTTCTTCTCAGCAGCACCCATAGGACTTCTAGTGTGTTAGTGGCAGCAAACAGAGCTCCTATATTTTCTTCTCAGCAGCACCCATAGGACTTCTAGTGTGTTAGTGGCAGCAAACAGAGCTCCTATATTTTCTTCTCAGCAGCACCCATAGGACTTCTAGTGTGTTAGTGGCAGCAAACAGAGCTCCTATATTTTCTTCTCAGCAGCACCCATAGGACTTCTAGTGTGTTAGTGGCATCACACAGAGCTCCTATATTTTCTTCTCAGCAGCACCCATAGGACTTCTAGTGTGTTAGTGGCAGCAAACAGAGCTCCTATATTTTCTTCTCAGCAGCACCCATAGGACTTCTAGTGTGTTAGTGGCAGCAAACAGAGCTCCTATATTTTCTTCTCAGCAGCACCCATAGGACTTCTAGTGTGTTAGTGGCAGCAAACAGAGCTCCTATATTTTCTTCTCAGCAGCACCCATAGGACTTCTAGTGTGTTAGTGGCAGCAAACAGAGCTCCTATATTTTCTTCTCAGCAGCACCCATAGGACTTCTAGTGTGTTAGTGGCAGCAAACAGAGCTCCTATATTTTCTTCTCAGCAGCACCCATAGGACTTCTAGTGTGTTAGTGGCATCACACAGAGCTCCTATATTTTCTTCTCAGCAGCACCCATAGGACTTCTAGTGTGTTAGTGGCAGCAAACAGAGCTCCTATATTTTCTTCTCAGCAGCACCCATAGGACTTCTAATGTGTTAGTGGCATCACACAGAGTTCCTATATTTTCATCTCAGCAGCACCCATAGGACTTCTAGTGTGTTAGTGGCATCACACAGAGCTCCTATATTTTCTTCTCAGCAGCACCCATAGGACTTCTAGTGTGTTAGTGGCAGCAAACAGAGCTCCTATATTTTCTTCTCAGCAGCACCCATAGGACTTCTAGTGTGTTAGTGGCAGCAAACAGAGCTCCTATATTTTCTTCTCAGCAGCACCCATAGGACTTCTAGTGTGTTAGTGGCAGCAAACAGAGCTCCTATATTTTCTTCTCAGCAGCACCCATAGGACTTCTAGTGTGTTAGTGGCAGCAAACAGAGCTCCTATATTTTCTTCTCAGCAGCACCCATAGGACTTCTAGTGTGTTAGTGGCATCACACAGAGCTCCTATATTTTCTTCTCAGCAGCACCCATAGGACTTCTAGTGTGTTAGTGGCAGCAAACAGAGCTCCTATATTTTCTTCTCAGCAGCACCCATAGGACTTCTAGTGTGTTAGTGGCAGCAAACAGAGCTCCTATATTTTCTTCTCAGCAGCACCCATAGGACTTCTAGTGTGTTAGTGGCATCACACAGAGCTCCTATATTTTCTTCTCAGCAGCACCCATAGGACTTCTAGTGTGTTAGTGGCAGCAAACAGAGCTCCTATATTTTCTTCTCAGCAGCACCCATAGGACTTCTAGTGTGTTAGTGGCAGCAAACAGAGCTCCTATATTTTCTTCTCAGCAGCACCCATAGGACTTCTAGTGTGTTAGTGGCATCACACAGAGCTCCTATATTTTCTTCTCAGCAGCACCCATAGGACTTCTAGTGTGTTAGTGGCAGCAAACAGAGCTCCTATATTTTCTTCTCAGCAGCACCCATAGGACTTCTAGTGTGTTAGTGGCAGCAAACAGAGCTCCTATATTTTCTTCTCAGCAGCACCCATAGGACTTCTAGTGTGTTAGTGGCAGCAAACAGAGCTCCTATATTTTCTTCTCAGCAGCACCCATAGGACTTCTAGTGTGTTAGTGGCAGCAAACAGAGCTCCTATATTTTCTTCTCAGCAGCACCCATAGGACTTCTAGTGTGTTAGTGGCAGCAAACAGAGCTCCTATATTTTCTTCTCAGCAGCACCCATAGGACTTCTAGTGTGTTAGTGGCATCACACAGAGCTCCTATATTTTCTTCTCAGCAGCACCCATAGGACTTCTAGTGTGTTAGTGGCAGCAAACAGAGCTCCTATATTTTCTTCTCAGCAGCACCCATAGGACTTCTAGTGTGTTAGTGGCAGCAAACAGAGCTCCTATATTTTCTTCTCAGCAGCACCCATAGGACTTCTAGTGTGTTAGTGGCAGCAAACAGAGCTCCTATATTTTCTTCTCAGCAGCACCCATAGGACTTCTAGTGTGTTAGTGGCAGCAAACAGAGCTCCTATATTTTCTTCTCAGCAGCACCCATAGGACTTCTAGTGTGTTAGTGGCAGCAAACAGAGCTCCTATATTTTCTTCTCAGCAGCACCCATAGGACTTCTAGTGTGTTAGTGGCATCACACAGAGCTCCTATATTTTCTTCTCAGCAGCACCCATAGGACTTCTAGTGTGTTAGTGGCAGCAAACAGAGCTCCTATATTTTCTTCTCAGCAGCACCCATAGGACTTCTAATGTGTTAGTGGCATCACACAGAGTTCCTATATTTTCATCTCAGCAGCACCCATAGGACTTCTAGTGTGTTAGTGGCATCACACAGAGCTCCTATATTTTCTTCTCAGCAGCACCCATAGGACTTCTAGTGTGTTAGTGGCAGCAAACAGAGCTCCTATATTTTCTACTCAGCAGCACCCATAGGACTTCTAGTGTGTTAGTGGCAGCAAACAGAGCTCCTATATTTTCTTCTCAGCAGCACCCATAGGACTTCTAGTGTGTTAGTGGCATCACACAGAGCTCCTATATTTTCTTCTCAGCAGCACCCATAGGACTTCTAGTGTGTTAGTGGCAGCAAACAGAGCTCCTATATTTTCTTCTCAGCAGCACCCATAGGACTTCTAGTGTGTTAGTGGCATCACACAGAGCTCCTATATTTTCTTCTCAGCAGCACCCATAGGACTTCTAGTGTGTTAGTGGCAGCAAACAGAGCTCCTATATTTTCTTCTCAGCAGCACCCATAGGACTTCTAGTGTGTTAGTGGCAGCAAACAGAGCTCCTATATTTTCTTCTCAGCAGCACCCATAGGACTTCTAGTGTGTTAGTGGCAGCAAACAGAGCTCCTATATTTTCTTCTCAGCAGCACCCATAGGACTTCTAGTGTGTTAGTGGCAGCAAACAGAGCTCCTATATTTTCTTCTCAGCAGCACCCATAGGACTTCTAGTGTGTTAGTGGCAGCAAACAGAGCTCCTATATTTTCTTCTCAGCAGCACCCATAGGACTTCTAGTGTGTTAGTGGCATCACACAGAGCTCCTATATTTTCTTCTCAGCAGCACCCATAGGACTTCTAGTGTGTTAGTGGCAGCAAACAGAGCTCCTATATTTTCTTCTCAGCAGCACCCATAGGACTTCTAGTGTGTTAGTGGCAGCAAACAGAGCTCCTATATTTTCTTCTCAGCAGCACCCATAGGACTTCTAGTGTGTTAGTGGCAGCAAACAGAGCTCCTATATTTTCTTCTCAGCAGCACCCATAGGACTTCTAGTGTGTTAGTGGCAGCAAACAGAGCTCCTATATTTTCTTCTCAGCAGCACCCATAGGACTTCTAGTGTGTTAGTGGCAGCAAACAGAGCTCCTATATTTTCTTCTCAGCAGCACCCATAGGACTTCTAGTGTGTTAGTGGCATCACACAGAGCTCCTATATTTTCTTCTCAGCAGCACCCATAGGACTTCTAGTGTGTTAGTGGCAGCAAACAGAGCTCCTATATTTTCTTCTCAGCAGCACCCATAGGACTTCTAATGTGTTAGTGGCATCACACAGAGTTCCTATATTTTCATCTCAGCAGCACCCATAGGACTTCTAGTGTGTTAGTGGCATCACACAGAGCTCCTATATTTTCTTCTCAGCAGCACCCATAGGACTTCTAGTGTGTTAGTGGCAGCAAACAGAGCTCCTATATTTTCTACTCAGCAGCACCCATAGGACTTCTAGTGTGTTAGTGGCAGCAAACAGAGCTCCTATATTTTCTTCTCAGCAGCACCCATAGGACTTCTAGTGTGTTAGTGGCATCACACAGAGCTCCTATATTTTCTTCTCAGCAGCACCCATAGGACTTCTAGTGTGTTAGTGGCAGCAAACAGAGCTCCTATATTTTCTTCTCAGCAGCACCCATAGGACTTCTAGTGTGTTAGTGGCAGCAAACAGAGCTCCTATATTTTCTTCTCAGCAGCACCCATAGGACTTCTAGTGTGTTAGTGGCATCACACAGAGCTCCTATATTTTCTTCTCAGCAGCACCCATAGGACTTCTAGTGTGTTAGTGGCAGCAAACAGAGCTCCTATATTTTCTTCTCAGCAGCACCCATAGGACTTCTAGTGTGTTAGTGGCATCACACAGAGCTCCTATATTTTCTTCTCAGCAGCACCCATAGGACTTCTAGTGTGTTAGTGGCAGCAAACAGAGCTCCTATATTTTCTTCTCAGCAGCACCCATAGGACTTCTAGTGTGTTAGTGGCAGCAAACAGAGCTCCTATATTTTCTTCTCAGCAGCACCCATAGGACTTCTAGTGTGTTAGTGGCAGCAAACAGAGCTCCTATATTTTCTTCTCAGCAGCACCCATAGGACTTCTAGTGTGTTAGTGGCAGCAAACAGAGCTCCTATATTTTCTTCTCAGCAGCACCCATAGGACTTCTAGTGTGTTAGTGGCAGCAAACAGAGCTCCTATATTTTCTTCTCAGCAGCACCCATAGGACTTCTAGTGTGTTAGTGGCATCACACAGAGCTCCTATATTTTCTTCTCAGCAGCACCCATAGGACTTCTAGTGTGTTAGTGGCAGCAAACAGAGCTCCTATATTTTCTTCTCAGCAGCACCCATAGGACTTCTAGTGTGTTAGTGGCAGCAAACAGAGCTCCTATATTTTCTTCTCAGCAGCACCCATAGGACTTCTAGTGTGTTAGTGGCAGCAAACAGAGCTCCTATATTTTCTTCTCAGCAGCACCCATAGGACTTCTAGTGTGTTAGTGGCATCACACAGAGCTCCTATATTTTCTTCTCAGCAGCACCCATAGGACTTCTAGTGTGTTAGTGGCAGCAAACAGAGCTCCTATATTTTCTTCTCAGCAGCACCCATAGGACTTCTAGTGTGTTAGTGGCATCACACAGAGCTCCTATATTGTCTTCTCAGCAGCACCCATAGGACTTCTAGTGTGTTAGTGGCAGCAAACAGAGCTCCTATATTTTCTTCTCAGCAGCACCCATAGGACTTCTAGTGTGTTAGTGGCAGCAAACAGAGCTCCTATATTTTCTTCTCAGCAGCACCCATAGGACTTCTAGTGTGTTAGTGGCAGCAAACAGAGCTCCTATATTTTCTTCTCAGCAGCACCCATAGGACTTCTAGTGTGTTAGTGGCATCACACAGAGCTCCTATATTTTCTTCTCAGCAGCACCCATAGGACTTCTAGTGTGTTAGTGGCAGCAAACAGAGCTCCTATATTTTCTTCTCAGCAGCACCCATAGGACTTCTAGTGTGTTAGTGGCAGCAAACAGAGCTCCTATATTTTCTTCTCAGCAGCACCCATAGGACTTCTAGTGTGTTAGTGGCAGCAAACAGAGCTCCTATATTTTCTTCTCAGCAGCACCCATAGGACTTCTAGTGTGTTAGTGGCATCACACAGAGCTCCTATATTTTCTTCTCAGCAGCACCCATAGGACTTCTAGTGTGTTAGTGGCAGCAAACAGAGCTCCTATATTTTCTTCTCAGCAGCACCCATAGGACTTCTAGTGTGTTAGTGGCAGCAAACAGAGCTCCTATATTTTCTTCTCAGCAGCACCCATAGGACTTCTAGTGTGTTAGTGGCAGCAAACAGAGCTCCTATATTTTCTTCTCAGCAGCACCCATAGGACTTCTAGTGTGTTAGTGGCAGCAAACAGAGCTCCTATATTTTCTTCTCAGCAGCACCCATAGGACTTCTAGTGTGTTAGTGGCAGCAAACAGAGCTCCTATATTTTCTTGTCAGCAGCACACATAGTACCTATAGTGTGTTAGTGTCAGCACCCATAGGACCTACAGTGTGTTGTGAGCACACATAGGAGTTCTATTTTTTATACTATATACACTACCGACTACAATGGCTGGAAGACCGCCAAGGAGAGGCAGAGCGTGCCGAGGCAAGAACACAGGGCAGGCAGGCTCTGTTTCTAGAGACAACAGTGCTGGCCCTGGACGTGGTCGTGCATCGTCATCAGCACGTGGCCATGGGACACGCTTGTCTTTGTTTTCGGCAGCTGGACATGTGGAGCCGCATCATGCCGAAGGCTTGGTAGAATGGATGACCAAGCCCTCCTCATCCTCCTCATCCTCTCTCACCCAGGCTCAGGGTACTGGCAGAGCAGCTGCCAACGCGTACTCAATGGCATCATCAGCCACCCCTTCCCTAGACCCACCATGTCCTCCTGAGGAGTCCCCCGAACTGTTTGAGCACAGTGTTGGGTACATGCTCCAGGAGGATGCCCAACGATTCGAAGGCTCGGATGATGATACCCAGCTTGAGGAAGTCAGTAGTGTGCGCGCAGAGAGAGGGGATGCTGAAGGACAGCAATCTGGCAGTAGTGTTCCACCAGCTGCAGCTTACTGCCAGGTTTGCTCTAGTGGTGAAGAGGGAGGGGATGATGAGGTCACTGACTCCACGTGGGTGCCTGAAGGGAGAGAGGAGGAGGAGGAGGAGGATGCAGCGTCACATGTCCAACGAGGCAGGATGCCCCCTGGAGGCCAGCTAGAGGCCAGCACAGCAACTGTACCACACCGCAGAGCTCCGCCTGTGCAGGGCGCTGCCTCTGCACGTTATCACAAAAGTTCTTTGGTGTGGGCCTTTTTTGAGACGAGTGCATCAGATCGCACCACTGCTATTTGCAATATTTGTCTCAAGCGTATCTCGCGTGGCCAAAACATCAGCCGCTTGGGCACCACAAGCATGAGCAGACATATGTCGACCTGCCATGCAGCTCGTTGGCAAGCACACATAAAAGACCCACACCAAAGAACAAAGCGGACCTCTCCTTGCTCCTCATCAGCTGGGATCTCCATCCCCACTATATCTTCAGTCCTCTCTGAAAGCTGCTCTGAGAGGACTGAAGGTGTAGAATTAGGTGTGTCACAACCAAGTACTTGCAGTACACCGACGTCCGATTGTAGCAGGCAAATTTCCCTGCCCCAGCTGCTGGACCGTCGAAAGAAGTATACTCCCAGCCATCCACATGCCCAGCGGTTGAATGCTAGCTTGGCTAAATTGCTAGCACTTCAACTGCTGCCTTTTCAGTTGATAGACTCGGCCCCCTTCCGTGAGTTTGTTCAATGTGCGGTTCCTCAGTGGCAGGTTCCCAAACGCCACTTTTTCTCACGGAAGGCGATTCCGTCTCTCTACTGGCATGTGGAAGGCAATGTCCATGCCTCGCTGGACAGGGCGGTCAGCGGTAAGGTGCATATTACCGCTGACTCATGGTCCAGCAGGCATGGACAGGGACGTTATCTTTCTTTCACGGCCCATTGGGTCACTCTATTGGTAGCTGGGAGGGATGCAGGACAAGGTGCAGTAGTGTTGGAGGTTGTTCCGCCACCACGCCTCCAAAATGCTACTACTGGTTGTGACACACCTCTCTCCTCCACCCCCTCCTCTTCTTCTTCCTCCATGTCCTCTTCGAGTGCTCTGTCCTCAGAACCAGCGGTGCTCCGTAGGCGTACAAGGGGCTACGCGAGTACGCAGGCAAAAAGATGCCATGCCGTGCTTGCGCTGGTGTGTTTGGGGGACAGGAGCCACACTGGGCCAGAGGTTCTGGCAGCTCTGCAGGGGCAGGCCGAGAGGTGGTTGACGCCACGCCAGCTTAAGCCAGGAATGGTCGTTTCTGATAATGGCACCAACCTCCTCTCCGCCCTGCGACAGGGGCAGCTCACCCATGTGCCCTGTATGGCTCACGTCCTCAACCTGGTGGTGCAGCGGTTCTTGGGCAGGTTCCCAGGCTTACAGGATGTCCTGAGGCAGGCCAGGAAAGTCTGTGTGCATTTCCGCCGATCTTATAATGCCAGTGCTCGGCTGACTGAGCTGCAAAAGGAGCTGAACCTGCCCAAGAACCGCCTAATATGTGACATGCCCACCAGGTGGAACTCAACGTTGGCCATGCTGCAGCGACTGCACACGCAGCAGAGGGCCATCAATGAGTACCTTTGCGACTACGGCACCAGGACAGGGTCAGGGGAGCTTGGCTTTTTTTCCCCACGCCAGTGGAGCATGATCAGGGATGCATGCACTGTCCTCTCACCATTTGAGGAGGCCACGAGGATGGTGAGCAGTGACAGTGCATGCATCAGTGACACTGTACCTCTTGTCCACCTGTTGGAGCATACGCTGCGTGGGATAATGGACAGGGCACTTGAGGCAGAACAGAGGCAGGAAGAGGAGGACTTCCTTGTCTCTCAAGGCCCCCTTTATCCAGACAATGTTCCTTCTGTCCCACCCATCACACAGGAAGAGGAGGAGGAGGAGGAGGAGGAGGAGGAGGATTGTGTGAGCATGGAGGTGGAGCCTGGCACTCAGCATCAGCAGCAGCAGTCTTTTAGGGATGATGTACAGTCCCAACAAACCAGTGGACTTGTACGTGGCTGGGAGGAGGTGGCTGGCGATCATGTCATCCTCAGTGACCCAGAAGACTCCGGACCGAATGCCTCAGCTAACCTACGCTGCATGGCCTCCCTGATCCTGCAAAGCCTGCGGAAGGATCCTCGTGTTCTTCGGATCAAGGAGAGTGACCATTACTGGCTGGCCACTCTCCTTGATCCACGGTACAAGGGTAAGGTTGCGGACCTTATCTTGCCGTCGCAGAGGGAGCAGAGGATGAGACATCTCAGGGAGGCCTTGCAGAAAGGTCTGTGCAACGCGTTCCCAGAAACTGGGAGGTTACAAACTCCTGGTCCTGGACGACAAGTTGCTGAGGCTTCGGTCAGTAGCAGAAGGAGCGGTGGGGAAGGTGGACGTCTGACCGATGCGTTCAGACAATTTTTTAGTCCGCAGCCCCAAGGTATGATCGGTTCCAGCAACCATCGCCAGCGTCTGATATACATGGTGCAGGAATACCTAGGGGCAAGGTCAGACTTGGACACCTTTCCCACTGAAAATCCTCTGGCTTACTGGGTCCTGAGGATGGATCACTGGCCAGAGCTTGCACAGTATGCAATTGAGCTACTGGCCTGTCCTGCATCCAGCGTTCTTTCCGAACGCACATTCAGTGCTGCTGGAGGATTTGTCACCGATCATAGGGTGCGCCTGTCCACCGACTCGGTTGATCGACTGACCTTCATAAAAATGAATCAGTCTTGGATCACCACCAGCTACCAGACACCTGAAGCGGATATAACGGAATAATTTATAATGTCACATCCCTTCAAGACTGCCTATGCTGATGCTGAGTGACTGTCCTGTTATGTTCACTGACTATCCTCTTCCTCCTCCTCAATGATCCATGCCACCACACCAGTGCCTAAGGCACAATTTTTCAGCCCCTGTATAACAGGGGCGTGTAATTACAATTTTTTAAAAAGATGCTTCGCAACAGGTGTGACTGCTGTGCTCAGAGTACAGTATCTGTGAGGGGTTGCAGTGTTGTGGCACCAGCACCAGTGCCTAAGGCACAATTTTTCAGCCCCTGTTGGGGCGTGTAATTACAATTTTTAGGCAATGCTTTGCAACAGGTCTCATTGCTGTGCTCAGAGTACAGTATCTGTGAGGGGTTGCAGTGTTGTGGCACCAGCACCAGTGCCTAAGGCACAATTTTTCAGCCCCTGTATAACAGGGGCGTGTAATTAAATTTTTTTAAAAAGATGCTTCGCAACAGGTGTGACTGCTGTGCTCAGAGTACAGTATCTGTGAGGGGTTGCAGTGTTGTGGCACCAGCACCAGTGCCTAAGGCACAATTTTTCAGCCCCTGTTGGGGCGTGTAATTACAATTTTTAGGCAATGCTTTGCAACAGGTCTCATTGCTGTGCTCAGAGTACAGTATCTGTGAGGGGTTGCAGTGTTGTGGCACCAGCACCAGTGCCTAAGGCACAATTTTTCAGCCCCTGTATAACAGGGGCGTGTAATTACAATTTTTTAAAAAGATGCTTCGCAACAGGTGTGACTGCTGTGCTCCAAGTACAGTATCTGTGAGGGGTTGCAGTGTTGTGGCACCAGCACCAATGCCTAAGGCACAATTTTTCAGCCCCTGTTTAACAGGGGCGTGTAATTACAAATCTTGATCTAATAGTTCACAGCAGGGCCCATTCCTGCGCCCACCAAGAGTAACTATGAGGGCCTACAGTCTTGTGGCAACACCGTCCACCACCACCACCACCACCAAAGGCCCAATTTTTCTGCCCTGTTCAACAGGTGCATGCAATTACAAATCTTGATCTAATAACTCACAGCAGGGCCCATTCCTGCACCCACCAAGAGTAACTGTGAGGGCTTACAGTCTTGTGGCAACACCGTCCACCACCACCACCACCACCACCAAAGGCCCAATTTTTCTGCCCGGTTCAACAGGTGCATGCAAGTACAAATCTTGATCTATTAACTCACAGCAGGGCCCATTCCTGTGCCCACCAGTCTTGTGGCTACACCAACATCTAATAGGGCAAATTTCTGCAGAGTATACACGGCAGGCCCCTACTTTCAAACATCCAACTTACAAACGACTCCAACTTGCAAACGGCAAGAGAAAACAGGAAGTGAGAGGAAATCTACCCCTAGGAAGGAAAATTCTATCCTGTTAGATTTAATTTGGGAAAAAGGTATCTCCTCTCTACTGATGCTTTATCACCAATCCTTGTTTCAATTAAAACCCCACTTTTCCAAAAACATTTGTCATTGGGACGGAAAGTGAGGTGACATGTTCTGAACAGATGTGCAAAGACAGCAAATGTTACAGGGGTGATAACCCCTCCCTATGTTCTCCAAAAAGCTTAAAAATTGATTTTTTTGGGATGTAGCTACACTTCATAATGTACCTGTTCAGATTCTACTTAAGAACAAACCTACAGTCCATGTCTTGTTTGCACCACCTATATACTGCTGTTCAGAGTATATAGGGTTGTAGGTATAGGGTTTTATTTTGGGTGCGGGGTCCCCCTTAGTATCCATACAAGACCCAAAGGGGCTGGGGTGGGGGGGGGGGGGGTGATGGGGTAGCCATGCCATTTTTCTCAAGGATTTTCAGCCATATGGCGGCCAGGACAAGACATGACATTAAAGCCGCAAGTGGTTTTAAATGGCTTCTTTTTTTCCTTTACAAATGTCATTTTGTGCAAGGACAGTTCTAAACACGGGAAACACATGCCACTTCACAGGCATACTTTAGACACCCCCCAGGTACCATATTTAAAGGAAAATTTCACTTTTTTTTTTTCACTTTATGCATCATTAAAATGACTGCTCCCGAAAAAACTTTAGTTTTTAAAATTTCTTTTTGCATTGATATATGTCCCCTGGGGCAGGACCCGGGTCCCCAAACCTGTTTTATAACATTAACATGCATATTGGCCGTTGTAATTAGCAATTTTGATTTCGAACGTTCGCGTCCATTATAACGAATAGGGTTCGAAAATTCGCTGAACTTTCGGTCCGTTCGAAGGTTCTGGTGCGAACCGAACCCGGGGGTGTTCGGCTCATCCCTAGTCGCTACAGATAGATTACGTTTGAGGAAGTGGTTTGACATCCAAGCTGATATATCTGATAGTAAATTAGTGATACGTGAGGAGAATGATGGAGTTAGTTGAGGGGTACAGAAATAGATTTAAGTGTCGTCAGCGTAGAGATGGTATTGGAAGCCGTGGGAGGCTATCAGCTGACCCAGGGAGGAGGTGTAGATTGAAAATAGGAGAGGTCCAAGAACAGAACCTTGGGGGACCCCAACAGAGAATGGAAGAGGAGAGGAGGAAGTAGAGTTGTAAGTAACGCTAAAGGTGCGGTTGGATAAGTAGGTAAAGAACCAGCAAAGAGTACAGTCACAGAGACCAAAGGTGTGGAGTTTTTTGAGGAAGAGGGGGTGGTCAACCGTATCGAAGGCAGCAGAGAGGTCCAGGAGTAGGAGTACAGAATAGTGTCCCTTAGTTTTGGGCATTAGTATATCGTTTGTTCGTTTTAGGAGAGCAGTTTCTGTGGAATGTTGAGGACGAAATCCAGACTGAAGGGGATCAAGAAGGTTATTATCAGCAAGGTGGACGCTCAGTCGGTTGTAGACTAGACGTTCAATGAGTTTGGATAAAAAGGGGAGCAAGGAGATGGGGCAAAGGTTGTCAAGATTGGATGGGTCCAGAGAGGGCTTTTTAAGTATGAGGCTGACTAGGGCATGTTTCAAAGAGTTAGGGAAGATGCCAGAAGAGAGCAAGAGATTGAAGATGTGGGTTAGAGAGTATAGAATAGAGCCAAAGGGTGAATGTAGCATTTGCGAGGGAACAGGATCCAGAGCGCAGGTGGTAAGATGAACATTAGCAACCTCGTCTATAGTGGTGGGGTTGAAAGAGGTAAGTAATGATTGTACCTGTGGGCATGAAGTGTAAAGCGTGAAGGGTATCTGAACAGTAGAGATCTCCTCGCAAATTGTATCAATCTTCTGTTTGAAATGATTGGCGATCTCCTGGGCGGTGAGTGAGTTAGTGGGTGGAGGCAGTGGAGGACGAAGGAGAGAGTTGAAGGTAGAGAAAAGTTGACGGGGACGGGATGATAAGTTTTTAATGAGGGTGATGAAATAGGTCTGCTTGGCAGTGAGGAGGCAGGAATTGTATTTTTGGAGGGCAGATTTATACTGGACAAAATCTTTCTGGGACTTAGTCTTACGCCACTGGCGCTCGAGAGCACGGCTGTGTTTTTTCAGACTTCTAGTATCATCTGTTTGCCAGGGTTGAAGGGGACGGGGCCCCTTATCTTGTGCTGCTGCTGGAAAGAAGCTGGGGGCGGCGCTGGGAATCAGAAAGTGCAGGGTCTGGAGGAGGACCAGAGAAGGGCTGGAGTCAGCTGCCGGAGTCTACTGAATGCTGAGACCAGGGGAGATGAGGGGGCACTGTGGCTGCATAGAAAGGGCAGGATCAGTAGGAGGAGTTCTCTTTTGCCAACTGCTAAGATGGAGGGGGGGTAGAAATGAGCTTCTCCGCAGCTGCACGGAGAAGAGCAGGATCTGGCGGAGGAATTCTCCTCTGCTCTCTGCTACCGACTGCTAAATCAAGGTGGGAGCACTGAGGCGGGGGTTCCGCGGCTGCAGGAGAGGGACGAGGGCCATATAAAATGGCCTGGTGGGTCGGATTCAGCCTGCGAGTCTTGTGTTAGATGCATGCGAGGTAGAGGGTTCAGCAGTGCTAATACATTCTATCTTATGTGTGAGGTACTAATTAGGCTTGTGCAATTCGTTTCGTAACGAATCGAAATTCGTCCGAATTTAGCAACTTTCGGACATTCGGAAGCATTCGAATTTCCGAACAAAGCAATTACGAATAAAACCGAATCCGAAATAAATTATACCGCAAAATAGCGAATGCCCGAATGTCTTCGGCATAATTCGTTATGAAAAAACTTATGAATGTACAAATCCATTGGAAACACAATAACACTCACTCTGCTCTGCTCTCTGCTTCTCCTTCACCGTGCTGAACTCCCTCTCAAAATGGTGTACAGGGGCGGAGGCTATAGCCGCATGTAAAAAACGAAAGTAAAATACGAGATTTCTAATCCATTCGAAGCACAATAACACTGCTCTGCTCTCTGCTTCTCCCTCACCGTGCTGAACCCTCTCAAAATGGTGTACAGGGGCGGAGGCTATAGCCGCATGTAAAAAACGAAAGTAAAATACGAGATTTCGAATCGTTACAAATAACCGCTATGTATTTCGAAAAGTACAAATCCATTCGAAGCACATTAGGCATAATAGGCAGCGTCGTCGTGAGAGAGACACAGAAAATTACGAATCAACGAACCCAAAAAAAGTTACGAAAGTAGGAGTTGTGTCCAGAATCAACGAAAAACAACGTACTCTACCGAAAGTACGAATTATAAAGCAACAAAAAATTCAACGAAAAATGTCGCTTGCAAAAATACGAATGAGTCCGAACACGAAAAATCCCGTCTAGCAAAATTACGAATGATTACAAATCAACAGGACCGGAAAGAAACGAACCGAAACGGAACGAATTTTTCCGTTGTGCACAAGCCTAGTACTAATTTTACCTAGCTGGGAATTTGCTCTTCCATTACTGTTCATCATTGTAGCTCCATGCCCATTTAAAGGAAGCCCACGAAAGGTGAAAAAGCCCACCAGGCATTCTTGGACTTACATCCTCTCTTCTCAGGTCCTGCTCCTTACTGCCACCTTACATCTCCACTTAGCACATGGGTAGAGAGGACCATACCAACTGTGGGGGAATCTAACAGGGAAAATACCTACCGTGTTTCCCCCGAAAATAAGCCCGGGTCTTATATTAATTTTTGCAACCAAAAACACACTAGGGCTTATTTTCGGGGTAGGGCTTGCAATTTAGTCCCCAGTGTGCACAGCGTAAAAGTGCTTTCAAACTGCCAGAATCCTCGCCACCACAGCAGAATATAATGCAAAGGGTATGTGTCTCTGCACTCTAACCATGTCACATACCTTTCCACAGCGACGCTCGGCGCGTCCGTGACCCGGCAGATTGTTCTTCCATGGCACAAGCACTGCAGAGGGAGGGGGGCCCAAGATCCCCCGATGACAGCTGGCAGAAGAGGAGGGCAGCAGGGATCAGCTGAGCACGGCTCGACACTTCCCTGACCCGCCTGAACTCTCTTGCCCGCTCCGAGCTTTGCAGAGGGAGGGGGGCCCGAGATCCCCCGATGACAGCTGGCAAAAGAGGAAAGCCGTGGGGATCATCTGAACGCGACTCGGCACTTCCGTGACCTGCCTGAGTTCTTCTTCTACCCGCTCTGAGCCTTGTTAAGGGGGGGCTGAATTCCCCCGCTGACAGCTGGGGGAAGGGAAGGACTCCAGTAGCCCACAACCAGCCTAAACTAGGGCTTATTTTCGGGGTAGGGCTTATATTGCAGCCCTCCTTGAAAATCGGGGTAGGTCCTATTTTCGGGGGAAGGTCTTACTTTCAGGGAAACACGGTAATAAAAACCAGAAGTAGGACTCCCCCCCCCCCCCCACGTTCTGGGTAGCAATGGTACTAGCAGATGTATTTAGGCTAATTTACAACAAAAAAAGTTCAGAATCTTCACTTCAAGTGACAATAAACATTAACGTGTTAATTTGCCTTAATTCATTCACATAAATCATATATATCATGCCCCTGGATTTTTTTTCCCTTTAAACAGAATGTTTCCTTTTAAACATTACAAATGGTTTACTTTAAGTGTCAAATAAATGTTTGTATAACATTTCTTTTAAATGTTGGATTGAACTACTGGAGTATGCCATTTGACTATCTTTATTGTCATTTACACATAAAAGTGGCAAGACAAACAAAGTCTATCCCAACACTAAGGTTGGTTTACTAAAGGAGAAGAAGCTGTTTACCTAGCAAAGTGAACATACACTTAGCAAAGTATATACAGGTCCTTCTCAAAAAATTAGCATATTGTGATAAAGTTCATTATTTTCTGTAATGTACTGATAAACATTAGACTTTCATATATTTTAGATTCATTACACACAACTGAAGTAGTTCAAGCCTTTTCTTGTTTTAATATTGATGATTTTGGCATACAGCTCATGAAAACCCAAAAATCCTATCTCAAAAAATTAGCATATTTCATCCGACCAATAAAAGAAAAGTGTTTTTAATACAAAAAAAGTCAACCTTCAAATAATTATGTTCAGTTATGCACTCAATACTTGGTCGGGAATCCTTTTGCAGAAATGACTGCTTCAATGCGGCGTGGCATGGAGGCAACCAGCCTGTGGCACTGCTGAGGTGTTATGGAGGCCCAGGATGCTTCGATAGCGGCCTTAAGCTCATCCAGAGTGTTGGGTCTTGCGTCTCTCAACTTTCTCTTCCCAATATCCCACAGATTCTCTATGGGGTTCAGGTCAGGAGAGTTGGCAGGCCAATTGAGCACAGTAATACCATGGTCAGTAAACCATTTACCAGTGGTTTTGGCACTGTGAGCAGGTGCCAGGTCGTGCTGAAAAATGAAATCTTCATCTCCATAAAGCTTTTCAGCAGATGGAAGCATGAAGTGCTCCAAAATCTCCTGATAGCTAGCTGCATTGACCCTGCCCTTGATAAAACACAGTGGACCAACACCAGCAGCTGACATGGCACCCCAGACCATCACTGACTGTGGGTACTTGACACTGGACTTCAGGCATTTTGGCATTTCCCTCTCCCCAGTCTTCCTCCAGACTCTGGCACCTTGATTTCCGAATGTACTTTGGACCACTGAGCAACAGTCCAGTGCTGCTTCTCTGTAGCCCAGGTCAGGCGCTTCTGCCGCTGTTTCTGGTTCAAAAGTGGCTTGACCTGGGGAATGCGGCACCTGTAGCCCATTTCCTGCACACGCCTGTTCACTGTGGCTCTGGATGTTTCTACTCCAGACTCAGTCCACTGCTTCCGCAGGTCCTCCAAGGTCTGGAATCGGTCCTTCTCCACAATCTTCTTCAGGGTCCGGTCACCTCTTCTCGTTTTGCAGCGTTTTCTGCCACACTTTTTCCTTCCCACAGACTTCCCACTGAGGTGCCTTGATACAGCACTCTGGGAACAGCCTATTCGTTCAGAAATTTCTTTCTGTGTCTTACCCTCTTGCTTGAGGGTGTCAATGATGGCCTTCTGGACAGCAGTCAGGTCGGCAGTCTTACCCATGATTGCGGTTTTGAGTAATGAACCAGGCTGGGAGTTTTTAAAAGCCTCAGGAATCTTTTGCAGGTGTTTAGAGTTAATTAGTTGATTCAGATGATTAGGTTAATAGCTCGTTTAGAGAACCTTTTCATGATATGCTAATTTTTTGAGATAGGATTTTTGGGTTTTCATGAGCTGTATGCCAAAATCATCAATATTAAAACAAGAAAAGGCTTGAACTACTTCAGTTGTGTGTAATGAATCTAAAATATATGAAAGTCTAATGTTTATCAGTACATTACAGAAAATAATGAACTTTATCACAATATGCTAATTTTTTGAGAAGGACCTGTATGTACACTTTGCTAAGTAAACGTTAGTAAATAAGGTGAAGATGTTTGAACACTAAGAGCCCATTCACACAGGGGCAACACGACTTCCAGCACGATTTTATGAGGCAACTCAGACACGACCTGAGTATGAATCACAGCACGACCTGGAGCTATTTACAAGGCAACTCCAAGTTGCCTGCAGGACAGGAGACATTCCAGTGGCCAATCAAACAAGAATCAGCTCTGTGGGAGGGAGGGGGGAGGGAGAGTTTTGCCTGATAAATGTATGTTTTCTTCCTGGAGAGTTGCTCCTATTAAGACAGTGAGAGGCGACTCCCATTGAAATGAATGGTTACAGGTCGCCTAGGAGTCGGATTGAAGTAGTACAGGGACCTTTTTTGAAGTCAGAGCGACTGCAGTAGTGTGCATAAGGACGGCTCCATTAACTTACATTGATTTCTTCAGCCAGCGCGACCTGAGGCGACTAGGGGCGACCTGGGGCGATTTGGAGTCGGATCCAAAGACGCCCCTGTGTGAATGGGCTCTAAGACCCCTTCCACACTGCAGCGCCGGTCATTTTTGCGGCGCTATTCAAGCTATTTATAGCGCTCCCTAAGCCACCCCAAAGATGCTGCTTGCAAGACTTTTCCTAACGTCCCACAAGCATACCGCCCGAGTGTGAAAGCACTCTTTGCACAGAATGGGAGGCAGTTTTAAGGTGCTTTTTAGAGGCTATTTCTAGTGCTAAAACGCCTGAAAACTGCCTCAGTGTGAACGGGGTCTTAATCATGTGCTAGCAAAAAATCATCTTGCAGATGATTGAGTATTTAAAGAGGAACTGCAGTCTGCTCACATAATTTGTAATACAAACATCTTTGCCATTCTGAAGCTTCCCTCCAACCACTTTCCATATTATTTTATATAAACTGTGATTCTGTACTTGCCAAATATACTGCAGAAATCTCCCTCCACTGAGTCTGGCTGCAACCATTTTAACTGTGGGCAGCTGAAACAGCTGCCTGTTGTCAAAGAAATTTCGGACCGACTCTCGTTACAAGTCAAGATTTTTTATTGCATATGCAGAGAAAATGGTTAAAGTATATTTGCGGCTTCAGAGATCCATTTTCTGCCTGTCATAGATTTACATTCTGCTTTTATAACCCTTAAACCTTCCCCTTTCCTGCTCGTAACGTCCTGATCATGTGTATAATTTCAACCTTTATTCTGACGTTTTAGCAGTAAAGAGGGAAATATCCTTTTTCAGCCTACACCTTATGACAGGATATTTCATACAATGGATACATAAATTATCTCATACAATAGACACATAAATTATTTCATGGTTCACAGCCCATGTTTGGCAGATGTAAGCAAAATACAGTTTTACTATAAGTCAGCACATCTTTTGCACAAATAGAATATGGTCATATGACTTATTCCAGTAATTAGGACTATTAGAGCTATTCAGCATATTTATGTATAATAGAGTTATATAAAACAAACATTTTAACTTTAGAAGATTAATATGCATCTTGATAGTTGACATATAAAGTATAATTTTAAATTTATCTAACATTCCCTCCTTATTATACTTATAATGTCAATACTTCAAATATCCAGGTTCTTTATTTTACCAGGTATTATCATTTAGACAAATAGGTCTTTTGAAAGGACTGTAAGTTCATCTTCATCAGGTTCCGGGTATAGTTCAGTGTTGTTCTGGAAAAACATAGTCTTTGTTAGTGATGTGTCAATCAGTCTTTGAAGAATTCCTCTAATACAAGGAATGCAGCAACATCCACACAGCGTAAGGACCGTGGCTGCCATGACAACAGAGATGAGCAAACCTTTTGCAAGATCACCCCATTTACCAAACCATTTTTCAAAGAGTCCTGTTAAGGGGTTCTCTACACCAGAGTTCTCAGTTAGTTCCTGGGATAACATTTGTAGGCCTTGCAAAGCCTTGGTGATACTTCCATCAGGTGCCGTATTATTTGGAATAAAAGTGCAGCAGAAGGTGCCGAACATTTTGCATACCCCGCCCCTTTCTGCCAGCAACATATCCAATGCTATACGGTTCTGCCACGCTGTCAAAGAGGTGGCGTCCAATTGTGCTGCTATACCTTTGATCACATCTCTGGTGTAATTCACAAACCTCAGCTGGTTGTAGTAAATGTAGTTTATCCAGTCGACATTCTTATTGGGCTGTACCCATAGGAAGAGTGAGGTGAGTCCTGCTGTTACTTGATTCTGTGCTTTAAATTCATCCGGAACTCCTCGTGGAACACCTATTGAGTCTATATAAACCCGGTTGTCAAAGGATCCTTGGGGTGTTTCTCGCTTAAACCGTTTAAAATAGTGTTTACCTGGTAGTTCCATCAATTTGTTAGTCATAGGAACAATATAAAAGGGAAGCAACAGGCGGGTAAGGGCACAACTACCCTCCCATCTAGGTGGCAGTCTGGGTCTTAGTTTCATGTCCCCACACAGCCACCAAACATCAGCCAGTTGCCGTTTCTGTTCCTGAAACCATTTTAGTTGGTACTTAATGTCTGTAGTTGATGTTGTGGTCGCACAGTATTCAGGAGATAGAGTGCCAACCTTTGAACCATCCTTGTCTATGTTAGAGAAACAAGAAAAATTTCCTGGTAATGCTTGTACTGAAGGGGGTATACTTCACATTTTAGTTTTAGGGTATCTCTTTTTCTCATTTGCACATTCAGACCCAGTAATATTTTCTGAAAACAGTCTTATTATGCAAGCTAAATCTGTTTCCTCTTCAGGGAGAGGAATATAATAAGGTTTACCATACAACATTTCATACAGTGTTAGGCCCTTAGCAGTAGGGGTAATTCTTGTACTTAACAATGCCATTGGCAAACACTGAACCCAGTTTTTTCCTGTTTCCTCCATCAATTTTCTTAGTTTACTCTTTAAGGTACCATTATGTCTTTCCACTGTGCCTGCAGATTGTGGGTGGTAGACACAGTGGTTTTTCAGGTCAATATTATACCATTTACCAATCTGTTGTATTGTTCGGTTCACAAAATGGGAGCCATTGTCACTGTAAATTACCGAGGGGATCCCTTGTCGTGGAATCACCTCTTTGATTAGTACTTTGGCTACTGACTGCCCATCCGGGTGTGTCATAGGAAAAGCTTCCACCCACTTTGTAAACATATCAACAATAACCAGACAGTACTTTTTATTCTCACATTTGTTCAATTCAATAAAATCCATGCATATTGTGTGAAAGGGATAAGGGGGTTGTGGGAAATGACCTCGTAAGGGTCGTAGGGCACCTTGTGCATGGTATCTGTTACAAATCGGACATGTGAGACAAATTTTTTTTTTAGTAGTTCGTAAATCCATATGTTGTGAATACCTTGTTGATCACCTGTACCATCCCTCCTTTTGAGGTATGGGCTTGCCCATGGCTCAATAATGCAGCATACCTAAATAATGATGTAGGTAAGATGGGTTTACCGTCTGTACTTGTATATACATCATTGACCAGTGTTGCCCCTTTTGATAACCACTTTTGTTTTTCACCTTCCGGTGATGCCTTCTGCATTTCTGATAACCATGTTTCATCAATAGCTTTCCGTACCTCACCATTTACTTGGAGATTTGTATAACATATGTACGTTATTTGCTGTCCTTCAGCAGCTGCTTTTGCTGTCTTGTCTGCTAGTGCATTCCCTAGGGTAATTGGATCTGTTCCCTTTCTATGTGCTGCACATTTACAAATAGCCACTTGTGCTGGTTTTTGTACATTTTCTAGAAGGGCAAGAATGAGATCTCTATGTGTGATCGGTTTACCTGTGGACGTAATCATACCCCTATTTTTCCATAGCTGGGTAAATATGTGTATAGTGGAGAAAGCGTATTGGCTGTCAGTATAAATATTTATTTTTTTCCCTTCCCCTAGACTGCAAGCCCTAGACAGGGCTATAATTTCAGCTTGTTGTGCAGAATAGGAATTGGGAAGGGATCTGGCTTCAATGACCTGGTCATGTGTCACTATAGCATAAGCTGTTTGATTTATCCCTTTATCGTTTTTTCTACACGACCCATCAACAAAGAAGGTAATGTCAGCATCTAGAAAGGGAACATCAGTGAGATACTTTCTAGGGAGTACCCGTTCATCAATTTGAGCTATACAATCATGTGGATCCCCGTCACCAGGTGTTGGCATTAGTGTAGCGGGATTCAATGTAGTGCACCTCTCAATTGTAAGGTGTGGCTGTCCCAGAAGTGTAGTCATGCATGATAAATGTCTGGCTGGAGATAAATAGGAGATCTTGTCTTGTAGTAAGATCACTGAGATGGCATGTGGGACCTTAAGTACCAGGGGATGGAACAATACTATCAATGCAGAGGACCGTATGGCCAATGAGGCTGCTACTACAGCTTGTACACAGTGGGGCAAACTCCGTGCCACTGGATCTAATTTAGTTGAGTAAAATGCAATTGGTTTGTGTTTGTCCCCATAAACCTGAGTGAGAACAGAAGTCATGTACCCCTCTTTACAGTCTACAGTCTGATAAAATATTTTACTGTAATTGGGTAAGCTGAACACAGAGGAACCCACAATGAGGTGCTTCACTTTTGTAAATGCATCCTCTGCTTGTACATTCCACTGGATGCAATCTTTCGCAGACATTTGTGTACCATAGATGAGATCAGAAAGAGGCGCCACCTCCGTAGCATAATTAGCTATCCATGCTCTACAAAAATTTGCCATACCAAGAAATTACATCATTTCTTTTTTGGTGCGTGGTTTGGGGACTTGAAGGATGGCCTCTTTTCGGATCTCATCCAGATGTCTGCCTTCTTGAGACAAAATATAACCCAAGTATGTCACCTTTTCTTTCCATAGTTGTAGTTTATGCTTGCTGACCTTGTGACCTTGTTCTGCGAGGAAATGCATCAGAGCCAAGGTGTCAAGTTTGCATTGTTGCTCCGAAGGAGCTGCTACCAAAATGTCTTCCACATACAAGAGAATTTGACTCCCACAGGGAGGTACAAACCGAGACAAATTATTGGACATTTCTTGTGAGAAAATAGTTGGACTTTCACAATATCCCTGGGGTAACCTGGTGTATGTGTATTTTTTCTTTTTATGTGTAAAAGCGAACCAGAACTGACTGTCTTTGTG
Source organism: Rana muscosa (assembly GCA_029206835.1). NCBI lineage: Eukaryota > Metazoa > Chordata > Amphibia > Anura > Ranidae > Rana > Rana muscosa. The sequence goes on along the minus strand of CM055121.1, from coordinate 158,441,631 downwards.
TAAGGCAATAGAAAAAAAAACGTTACTGATATCAATGACAGAAAATACCTTGTTATCTGGGTGAAGGTCGTTCAGAAGTACATGCGGGTCTGGGACCACCGGGGCCCTCGGTAATACGGCCCTATTGACCGCCTGTAAATCCTGTACAAGTCTCCACCCATCTTCCCCTCCCTTCTGCTTCCTGACTGGGAACAGGGGCGTGTTACATGGTGAATCCGGACATTCAATGATGACACCATTTTTTAGTAATTCCATTATAAAGTGGTCTGCTCCCTCTTCTGCATCTTTCCTTAGTGGATATTGTTTTTGATGAGGCCTCATTGTACTTTTAGGGGTTATTTGGACCTCACTGGCTGTTTTAATTAGTCCAACGTCTGTTTTTCCTTTTGACCACAAGAAATCGGGGACGTCTTTTAAGGCATCCTCTTCTTCTTGGGTCAAAAGTGTCAGTCACTGTCTTTTGTCACAAACTTCAATCATGTGGATTCTGGGTGTACATTCAACAAACCATGCTAATCTGCACCTCCGAATCCCTTTGGATTCTAGTTCCTCATCTGTTAGTAGAAACCAGTCTGTGATAAGTTCTCCCAGCTCATACCATGATACCCCAGGGTTCCGGGTGACCGAAACATGAGGTACAGTATCCTGCCTGTATATTTGCAGAATTGGTTGTGGTAGGAGACAAGTAGCCACACTATTTCCTTCCTTATCACAGTACAGGTATCTTAAGAGCACTTCAGTGTTAGTGAGACTCATTAACTGTTTCTCATAAGACTTATCAGGCCCTGAGGTCTTTTTGTAGTACATAGTGCAATGGAGGTTCGTCTGGACCTTGTACCCGCTCCTCACAGGCTCTTCTTCAACTATTTCTGTCAGGGTTTTGGGCATCTTTAACCCCTTAGTTTGCAAATCCAAGCTATACCAGTATCGGGGCTCATTATCCACGGCTGTGATTCGTTTTTCACACAGCCGATGGGCTTTGAGGCCCCCCTCCACTGGTATGACAGAAATATTGAGAGCATGCAACATGTCTCTACCCAACAAATTAACAGGACATTTAGTTGAAATTACAATTTTACACTGAGCCTTTTTACCTGTCTGTGGATCTTCCACAGTAAGGCCTTCAGACACGGCCTCCTGGTGCATTAACCCATTTGCAGACTTTACATATACTACACCTGTTTTCTTTACCCCTGGTGGCATATCCAGTGGGTGTATTAGGGTCCTGCAAGCCCCGGTGTCACAGAGAAATGTTACCCAACTACCCTTTACAATCAATGTTATTTCTGGCTTGACTTCAGCATGCAAACAAGCTTCAACATTACACACATCCAAGATCTCAGACTCTTTCTCCTCATTTCCCTCTGTATCTCTCTCTGTGGACATACCAACATTTTCTAGTCATGCTTCTTCCTCTCTGTTTGACTCACATGCTCTCGCTAAGTGACCTCTTTTACCACACAGGAAACACTCCCCCCTCTTCTTTTTCCCCTCATAATCCTGAATGCGGGGCCTTGTTCGAGTGTTCCCCAATCTTTTGTTCCGATTCTCAACAACATACACATCATTACTTTCACCCATCATAAACACCTTCCCTTTTTTTTACTTTCTTTTTTGATTGGAAGTGCCTTTCAGCATGCCTTGCATACTCAATTAGCTCCTGAAGTCTGCAAATCCTATGGTTAATCATGTGTTTGGTAACAAAACTTGATATAGGGGCTATCAGCCCCTTCAGGATTGCATTCTTTAGCTGTTGCTCATATGGGCTATCGTTCACTTGGTCTGCTGGGATTTCTATCCCAGAGTGGTTATTGAAAATCTCCCTCATCCTAACAATGAAATTATCCACTGTTTCCTCTTCTCCTTGCATACACTGATTTATAATGGACCAGTCGGCCCGACGTACCCATCTATTTTCTATCCTTGCTATAAGAGCATTTCTCCTGACTTCGAGTGCTGCATCATCATGAGGCAACACCCTTCCCTGGTTGTTTAATCCACTCCAATCTCCCACTACATGATGCCAGTCAGGTCCCAGTACCTGTCGGATGACCTGCTCTATTTCCCTCCCATTGAGATGATAGCTAGCAATCATTCCCATGATACCATCCCTGAATTGAGCTATGTTAACTTTGGGATGTGGTATCCCTTCAATAGCTTTCTTAACATCCTCAGGGGTCCAGAGGCGATAGACCATCATAGTGTTGGGGGCTGGTACACCTCCTACATCTTGTCCTGCCCTAGGGCTGGGAACTTCAATTAATGGGAACTCTTCCTCCCCAAATTCTGTTTGTTCCCCAGCTGCGGGGGATATTAATTCATTGAGCAGGTGGCCGACGAGTTTTGTAACCGTTGCTGTAAGGGGGGTCCCTTGTGGACTTCTCTGGACAGCAAGGGTCATTTTGAGAGGGGGTTTTGCTGCAGCCGTAGCAGAAACGGTTGCATCTGGGGGTGACCCAGGTGACCACGAAGGGACAGTAAACAGTGGGGGGTCACATTGCATGGGAAAAGGGTTGTTTGCCGATAGTCGGGGGGTCAGTCGAGGTGGCCTATTGCATGCCTCTGTCCCGTATGGTGGTGGGGAATGTAAGTCTGCAATAGGGTATAGGGATTTGGGAGTGGGAGTTGTGGTTAAAGGGGGAGCGGCAACTGTCAGTGGGTTTGGGGTATCTTCTAAAGGGTGTGTGGGGGCTGTTGGGTGCATTTGATTTGTTGAGTTTTGTTCAGTCAATACTTGCTGAACTAAGCTTCGGAGGACGGTCATATTATTGTCCTCCTCTTTGTCTAAAAACATAGTTTTTTTTTTTTTTTTTTTTTTTTTTTTTTTTTTTTATGGTTTTCTGAATTTACCCTACGATTAGCCTCCTCAAGCCATTTTTTTGCCTGGGGAAGACCTAATTTCTTCTGTTTCCTTTTTTTTCGGGCCGGCCTTATTTTTAAGCTTTCTACACAGCATTACACAACCATCCTTATTTAAGGAAGTATCAAAATCATATTTTGTTTCCCACATCTTAAGAAATTTCACATTCTCTTTGTCTAGACTACACATATACTTAGCATCTTCATTCAAACCAACAGATTTTCCATGGATCACACCCATTTTAACGTGCACACGGAGTTTTTTTTTTTGTAAGGTCTTCTCACACTGACACAATACCTGCACACAGTATCTTATCACTTCTGCAGCTACTCACAAACTTTCTAGTCGTGACATATCACTTCTAGATTATTGATCTTGTGTGCTGCTATAATACTGGTGTCTTGTCTTCTTACTTAATGTTTTATTCATTTATAGGGAGAATGAACAGAATTACAAGGCGAACGTAAATTCACCTGACTGGTCAACCCCCCCTGATCAAAACATTAATATTTCAGTAAACTGTAGGGAGCATGAACAGAATTACAAAAGAGACTTAATTTCTCTCGACTGTTGTTCCCACACTTTATCAAAACATTAATATTTGTTAATTCAACGGTATTTATAAATGCCTGTACAGGTTTTTTACACAACATACGAGGCTGGCTGAGCGCAAGGGCTCGTCAAATTACCTCTATTTGTTACCTGGAAATCTATCAGGCCATACCTTTGTATTAACAGGGGTTCATGTTTTTGATGTAGGAATATTTATGTGTCCCCCACGGAATTCCTGCAGTTTACAAGGCTGTCAGGACCTAGGTCCTTTGTCGACAAATTTCCTTTATCTGCACCCGGGTATTAGAATGGGACCATACTCCTATATCAAAGGGATTTAAACTACGGACGTATCTACTTATATTCCCTCAACTCGGATAAAGCAAAACATATACACAACAGATAAACATTCAATTCATCTCTATATTATATGTATTTAACAAAAATCCCTTAATTCATTAAATCCCTAATCACATTTAGGCCTAAAGGTATAATATAATAAATGAAAATATCTTACCTTGCCCCGAGAGCGGTCTCTTGTGCTGATCCGGTAAGTCGCTGCCCGGGAGGCACTAGTTCAGTGAGCCGGCCTCTGTTAACGTCAAATTTAAGACGGAGGACTTACAGTTTTTTGCCGTACGGACATCGGTTCACTGGGTAGTTGGCTAGTGCTTTCCAGGAATTTGGACTTCCGGTCCAAAGGACCAAAATGTCAAAGAAATTTCGGACCGACTCTCGTTACAAGTCAAGATTTTTTATTGCATATGCAGAGAAAATGGTTAAAGTATATTTGCGGCTTCAGAGATCCATTTTCTGCTTGTCATAGATTTACATTCTGCTTTTATAACCCTTAAACCTTCCCCTTTCCTGCTCGTAACGTCCTGATCATGTGTATAATTTCAACCTTTATTCTGACGTTTTAGCAGGAAAGAGGGAAATATCCTTTTTCAGCCTACACCTTATGACAGGATATTTCATACAATGGATACATAAATTATCTCATACAATAGACACATAAATTATTTCATGGTTCACAGCCCATGTTTGGCAGATGTAAGCAAAATACAGTTTTACTATAAGTCAGCACATCTTTTGCACAAATAGAATATGGTCATATGACTTATTCCAGTAATTAGGACTATTAGAGCTATTCAGCATATTTATGTATAATAGAGCTATATAAAACAAACATTTTAACTTTAGAAGATTAATATGCATCTTGATAGTTGACATATAAAGTATAATTTTAAATTTATCTAACACCTGTTCACTTCCTGGATTTACACAGACACACAGAGGCACACATCCAGCTCTGCAGCTCTGATTGGCCCTGAAAGTCCTGTAAAAAATCCCCCCCCTGGGTTTTGTAATCTAAGGCTCTACTGTTCCTTTAAAGGTATAATTTTGCTGATCAAAGTAAATATATACAGTGAAACCTCAGGTTGCGAGTAACGCGGTTAACAAGCGTTTCGCAATACGAGCACTGTTTTAAAAAAATCCTGACTCGGTTTGCGAGTGTTGACTCGCAAGACGAGCAGGATTCAAGCCCAGCAGTGTGCAGTACCGCATTTGGCCTGGGTTGGGGGGGGCGCCAGAGCCAAGTGGAGCCGTTCGGAAATACTCGGAAATACTCGGAAAGACTCAGTTTCCAAGCCTTTCCGAGGTTTTCTGAGTTCAGCTGAGCTGTCACTGAGCCTTTCTGAGTATTTCCGAGGCTCTCTGGTGCCCCCCACACCTCTGGCCACATGCGGTATTGCAAGCCATAGAAGTCAATGCAGAACAAATTATTTTCGTTTCCATTGACTTCTATGGGGAAACTCGCATTGATATGCGAGTGCTTTGGATTACGAGCATTCTCCTGGAACGGATTATGCTTGTAATCCAAGGTTCCACTGTATTGTTGTGTAAGAAGTGAGTTTGTGTTGAAATCGAAACCAGATATAGGGAAGTTACGTGTGTGTCATAAGATGGTCTGCGTTTATATCTGTCTAGGTGACATAATATAATATGACATAATATAATGTGACATAATGAGTTAGAGTAAATAAAGAGTTAATGACTATGATTGGTTGAAAGTATGTTAAAAGGAAATGTGTCATTTGAATATGTACCCCTTATTGGCGGAAGATGGTCGATAACGCCTATCTTTTATTCATATTTAACACCCTGTCGGGGATAATAAAATCAGAGAAGCACCGTGCTCTGTCAATTATTTATATACGCTGTCCCCTATGCATAGAGATATATTTGGGTATGAAAGCAACGGAATTGGCCGATAAGGTCATTATAATAAGATAATAGTCAAGACTAGTGATTAAAGGTGAAATTGCACCTTTCAGGCCCTCTTATGACTTATCCCCCCTCCCTCCCTCCCTGCCATACTCTCACAAGAGAGAGAGAGCTGTGCATGATGTCATAAGCTTAGGCTTTTTACCAGACAAGAAACAGGAAGTGGGCTGTATAAGGTATTTACTGGCAGGAAAAAAAAATGTTTTACTATCCAAAGTTAAAACAACAAGGGCAGAAGATTTATTAGATGGAAAGATTAAAAAATGACTGAAGGTCCAGTGACGAACCCTTGTCCTTAACAGAACTTTGTCCGACCATAAAAGCTTCCTTTGTCCAGAACCAGCACTATCCAAGACTCTTTAACCCACCCGGTCACCATACAATACCAGTGTAGAGTGGCAAACAACAAACTGATTTATTATCACACATAGACACAACAGATATCCCTCTCGGGACCATCACCTCCCTTTGGAATTCAGGACGGGGTAAACTGTCTAATTAGCAAGGAGAGCTGTTGGAGGAATCCCCCCACAGCCAGGGCAGACAGAGACAATAAAACAATGGAATACAACCACACCCCAAATGATCTCAGCAAAGAAGTCCAACAGCATGAGACAACACACAATATATACAAGGTTCCAGTGCGTCTGAAAACTGAGTCCGATTAGTACAGATCATAGTGGGGTTCTCATTCACCCTGTGCCCCTATTAGAGACACAGGGTGATTTACACATAAGAGGGTCCGGGGAAGCAGGACACAGAGTTTCCAGAGTTTTCCAATGTAAGTTGAGTTCCACAAACCCCCCACCCAAAGTGACTCCTGTCACATTCCGTTTTAACATTAACCCAGGTTCACCTTATTTACTAATATACATTTTTGCAAAGGAAACATAACTTTTCTAGGTGAACATCCTGTACTTCTTTAGCAAATAAACCAATTATCCATAGACATGTTGATATGTGTTTTGTCCTGGTCTGGTTATATATGAACTGTATTTATTCATCAAGCCATGTGCAGCTGAAGGGGTACCATACTACTTCTTGAAAAATACCAAACTTTCCCAGATTGTTGCCAACCAAAGATCTATGGGGCAGATTATAAATACTTTTGCTCTGGCAAAGGTGAATATTTAAAAAGTTAAAGCAGAACTCCCAGTAGTTAACCACTTAACGACCGCCCACTGTAAATATACGTCGGCAGAATGGCACCGACAGGCAGAATCACGTATATCTACGTGATCGCCATTGTATAGTTGGGGGGTCCGATCGGACCCGCCTTCTTTACAGTGAGCGGTGGTTAAGTGTTCGGGAGCGATCCGGGATGAGGGGACAGCCGTTCGATTTCGGCCACCCCCTCGCGATCGCTCCCGGCGAATGAGAGAGCTTCCTCTGCCTGTGTAATGTAAACACAGGCAGAGGAAGTGATGTCATCTCTCCTGCGGCGCTCACATATACCGAGCGCCGCACAAGAGAAGATGCCAGGTTAGTGCACAAAACATTACACTGACACCAGTACACATAGGCACATAAATCGCCCCCCCAGTCCCCCCCAGATCACCCCCCAGATCACCCCCCAGCCCCCAGTCACAGTGTCACTGATTGCAGTGACCATTTATTTACTGATCACTGCAATCAGTGACATTTGTGACTGTAAAAGTGTCACTAAAGTTAGTTTTAGGTCCAGTGTAGCCCCCTAACCCCCCTAATAAAGGTTTAACCCCCTGATCGCCCCCCCAGATAACCCTTTCACCCCCTATCACCACTGTCGCTAAGCGATCATTTTTCTGATCGCTGTCTTAGCGTCAGTGATGCCGATCGGTAGCCAGTAATTTTTTTTAGGTTCGCCGCAGGTTTTTATAGCGTCAGGTACCCCCATATATTATCTAGTAAAGGTTTAACCCCCTTGATCGCCCCCCAGGTAACCCTTTCACCCCCTATCACCACTGTCGCTAAGCGATCGTTTTTCTGATCGCTGTCTTAGTGTCGGTGATGCCGATCGGTAGCCAGTAATTTTTTTTAGGTTCGCCGCAGGTTTTTATAGTGTCAGGTACCCCCATATATTATCTAATAAAGGTTTAACCCCCTTGATCGCCCCCCAGGTAACCCTTTCACCCCCTATCACCACTGTTGCTAAGCGATCGTTTTTCTGATCGCTGTCTTAGTGTCGGTGATGCCGATCGGTAGCCAGTAATTTTTTTTAGGTTCCCCGTCAGGTTTTTATATAGCGTCAAGTACCCCCATATATTACCTAATAAAGGTTTTAACCCCCTAATTGCCCCTAGTTAACCCTTTCACCAGTGATCACCATATAAGTGTTACGGGTGACGCTGGTTAGTTAGTTTGCTTTTTATAGTGTCAGGGCACCCGCCATATATAACCCAATAAAGGTTTAACCCCCTGATCGCCTGGCGGGTGATATCAATTAGGTTTTAGCGTCAGAGAGGGTCTGCGTCACACCCCAGGCAGCGTCAGGTTAGTGCCAGTAGCGCTAACACCCACGCGTGAAGCATACACCTCCCTTAGTGGTATAGTATCTGAACAGATCAATATCTGATCTGATCAGATCTATACTAGCGTCCCCAGCAATTTAGGGTTCCCAAAAACGCAGTGTTAGCGGGAACAGCCCAGATACCTGCTAGCACCTGCGTTTTGCCCCTCCGTCCAGCCCAGGCCACCCACGTGCAGTATCGATCGATCACTGTCACTTACAAAACACAACACAACACACATAACTGCAGCGTTCGCAGAGACAGGCCTGATCCCTGCGACTCCAGTGCTGTAGGAGGTGATTTCACCACCACAGTTAAAAAAAAAAAGCATATATGCCGAAGCATGGGGGCAGCAGGGGCGGAGGAGCGGAGGAGCGATTTTGCTCCTAATGCCGCGTACATACGGTCGAAATTCCGACGGAGGCTTGCCCGTGGAAAAGTCCGACCATGTGTGTGCGGCATAACTTTTTTGCGGGAGGATGCCCCCATGCTTCGGCATATATAAATGGTGCGTGTATGCCCATCATTAGAAGTGGGTGGATGAAGGGCAGTATTCTAATGGTGGGCATACCCACCGATCAATCTCTTTTTTCGTTCAGCCAACAGGCTGCATGAAAAAAAAAGTTTACAATACATGTCCAACAAGGACCAGCAACGTACTGGTATGTTGCTGGACTTTGAATGTTTATACCAGAATGATGTCTGCGGGTTTAGGTATCATCTTGGTATCATTCTTTTCAGCCAGCGGCCGGATTTCATGTAAAAGCAATCCTAGTGGCTAATTAGCCTCTGGACTGCTTTTACAAGCAGTAGGAGGGAATGTCCCCCCCCCCCGGATATAAAAAGCGCCATTGGGAAATTGGGAAAGCATTTTATCACACCGATCTTGGTGTGGTCAGATGCTTTGAGGGCAGAGGAAAGATCTAGGGTCTAGAAGACCCCAGTTTTTTCCAAAAAAGAGTACCTGTCCTTACCTATTGCTATCATAGGGGATATTTACATTCCCTGAGATAACAATAAAAATGATAAAAAAAAAATGGAAGGGACAGTTTAAAAATAAATGAAAAAAGCTAAATTAATAATAAAAAAAAAAAAAAAAAAAAAAAAGCACCCCTGTCCTGCCCTGCTCTTGCCCAATGGCGAACGCAAGCGTCGGTCTGGCGTCATATGTAAACAGCAATTGCACCATGCATGTGAGGTATCACCGCGAAGGTCAGATCAAGGGCAGTAATTTTAGCAGTAGACCTCCTCTGTAAATCTAACGGGGTAACCTGTAAAGGCTTTTAAAGGCTTTTAAAAATGTATGTAGTTTGTCGCCAATGCGCGTTTGTGCGAAATTTTAAAGCATGTCGTGTTTGGTATCTATGTAATCGGCCTAAGATCATCTTTTTTATTTCATCAAACATTTGGGCAATATAGTGTGTTTTAGTGCATTAAAATTAAAAAAAGTGTATTTTTTCCCAAAAAAATGCGTTTGAAAAATCGCTGCGCAAATACTGTGTGGAAAAAAAAATGCAACACCCACCATTTTAATCTGTAGGGCCTTTGCTTTAAAAATATATATAATGTTTGGGGGTTCAACATAATTTTCTTGCAAAAAAAAAAATGTTTTCATGTAAACAAAAAGTGTCATAAAGGGCTTTGTCTTCAAGTGGTTAGAAGAGTGGATGTAAGCTTCCTAATGTTGTGTATAAAATGCCAGAACAGTTCAAAACCCCCCCAAATGACCCCATTTTGTAAAGTAGACACCCCAAGCTATATACTGAGAGGCACGTCGAGTCCATGGAATATTTTATATGTTGACACAAGTTGCGGAAAAAAGACAATTTATTTTTTATTTTATTTTTTTTGCACAAAGTTGTCACTAATTGATATATTGCTCAAACATGCCATGGGCATATGTGAAATTACACCCCAAAATACATTCTGTTGCTTCTCCTGAGTAGGGATGAGCTCGGTGTTCGAGTCGAACATACGTTCGACTCGAACATCGGCTGTTCGATCGTTCGACGAAGATCGAACGATTTGGGCCGTTCGCGCCTAATTCGAGTGACGCGAATGGCCCACAATGCACTACGCCATCGCAGTGTCATCCAGGCGCTGTGATTGGCCAAGCATGCACTGTGACCCCGCATGCTTGGCCAATCACAGCGCCGGCAGCGAGGAGAGCAATGATTGGCCACAGGCAGGATGCCTGTGGCCAATTATTGCTGAGGGTGTTTAGTACACGCCCCACACTATAAAAGGCCGCCAGCACGGCGGCCTAGTGTAGTGTGTTCCGGAGCAGGGAAAGAGAAGCATAGGCAGGGACAGTGACATTTTTTTTTTCTTGCTTAACATGGATTCCTTTAGTTTAGGGAAAGAGAAGGATAGGTAGGGAGAGTGTCAGTGTGTTTTACTGTGCGAATCCTTGTTTCTAGGGACAGGGAAGGACAGTGAGGGAAATTCTCCTTGTGCTATAGTGTGCTAAAGCATTGATCATCAATCAGCTTTAAAAAAACATTTTTTCTAGGGACAGAAAACTATAGGTAGGAAGAGTGTCAGTTTCTTTCACTGTGATAATCCTTGTTTCTAGGGACAGGGAAGGACAGTGAGGGAAATTCTCCTTGCGCTATAGTGTGCTAAAGCATTGATCATCAACCGTCTTTAAAAAAACATTTTTTCTAGGGACAGAAAACTATAGGTAGGAAGAGTGTCAGTTTCTTTCACTGTGATAATCCTTGTTTCTAGGGACAGGGAAGGACAGTGAGGGAAATTCTACTTGTGCTATAGTGTGCTAAAGCATTGATCATCAATCAGCTTTAAAAAAACATTTTTTCTAGGGACAGAAAACTATAGGTAGGAAGAGTGTCAGTTTCTTTCACTGTGATAATCCTTGTTTCTAGGGACAGGGAAGGACAGTGAGGGAAATTCTCCTTGTGCTATAGTGTGCTAAAGCATTGATCATCAACCATCTTTAAAAAAACATTTTTTCTAGGGACAGAAAACTATAGGTAGGAAGAGTGTCAGTTTCTTTCACTGTGATAATCCTTGTTTCTAGGGACAGGGAAGGACAGTGAGGGAAATTCTACTTGTGCTATAGTGTGCTAAAGCATTGATCATCAATCAGCTTTAAAAAAACATTTTTTCTAGGGACAGAAAACTATAGGTAGGAAGAGTGTCAGTTTCTTTCACTGTGATAATCCTTGTTTCTAGGGACAGGGAAGGACAGTGAGGGAAATTCTACTTGTGCTATAGTGTGCTAAAGCATTGATCATCAATCAGCTTTAAAAAAACATTTTTTCTAGGGACAGAAAACTATAGGTAGGAAGAGTGTCAGTTTCTTTCACTGTGATAATCCTTGTTTCTAGGGACAGGGAAGGACAGTGAGGGAAATTCTCCTTGTGCTATAGTGTGCTAAAGCATTGATCATCAACCGTCTTTAAAAAAACATTTTTTCTAGGGACAGAAAACTATAGGTAGGAAGAGTGTCAGTTTCTTTCACTGTGATAATCCTTGTTTCTAGGGACAGGGAAGGACAGTGAGGGAAATTCTCCTTGTGCTATAGTGTGCTAAAGCATTGATCATCAACCATCTTTAAAAAAACATTTTTTCTAGGGACAGAAAACTATAGGTAGGAAGAGTGTCAGTTTCTTTCACTGTGATAATCCTTGTTTCTAGGGACAGGGAAGGACAGTGAGGGAAATTCTACTTGTGCTATAGTGTGCTAAAGCATTGATCATCAATCAGCTTTAAAAAAACATTTTTTCTAGGGACAGAAAACTATAGGTAGGAAGAGTGTCAGTTTCTTTCACTGTGATAATCCTTGTTTCTAGGGACAGGGAAGGACAGTGAGGGAAATTCTCCTTGTGCTATAGTGTGCTAAAGCATTGATCATCAACCGTCTTTAAAAAAACATTTTTTCTAGGGACAGAAAACTATAGGTAGGAAGAGTGTCAGTTTCTTTCACTGTGATAATCCTTGTTTCTAGGGACAGGGAAGGACAGTGAGGGAAATTCTACTTGTGCTATAGTGTGCTAAAGCATTGATCATCAATCAGCTTTAAAAAAACATTTTTTCTAGGGACAGAAAACTATAGGTAGGAAGAGTGTCAGTTTCTTTCACTGTGATAATCCTTGTTTCTAGGGACAGGGAAGGACAGTGAGGGAAATTCTCCTTGTGCTATAGTGTGCTAAAGCATTGATCATCAACCGTCTTTAAAAAAACATTTTTTCTAGGGATAGAAAACTATAGGTAGGAAGAGTGTCAGTTTCTTTCACTGTGATAATCCTTGTTTCTAGGGACAGGGAAGGACAGTGAGGGAAATTCTCCTTGTGCTATAGTGTGCTAAAGCATTGATCATCAACCATCTTTAAAAAAACATTTTTTCTAGGGACAGAAAACTATAGGTAGGAAGAGTGTCAGTTTCTTTCACTGTGATAATCCTTGTTTCTAGGGACAGGGAAGGACAGTGAGGGAAATTCTACTTGTGCTATAGTGTGCTAAAGCATTGATCATCAATCAGCTTTAAAAAAACATTTTTTCTAGGGACAGAAAACTATAGGTAGGAAGAGTGTCAGTTTCTTTCACTGTGATAATCCTTGTTTCTAGGGACAGGGAAGGACAGTGAGGGAAATTCTCCTTGTGCTATAGTGTGCTAAAGCATTGATCATCAACCGTCTTTAAAAAAACATTTTTTCTAGGGACAGAAAACTATAGGTAGGAAGAGTGTCAGTTTCTTTCACTGTGATAATCCTTGTTTCTAGGGACAGGGAAGGACAGTGAGGGAAATTCTACTTGTGCTATAGTGTGCTAAAGCATTGATCATCAATCAGCTTTAAAAAAACATTTTTTCTAGGGACAGAAAACTATAGGTAGGAAGAGTGTCAGTTTCTTTCACTGTGATAATCCTTGTTTCTAGGGACAGGGAAGGACAGTGAGGGAAATTCTCCTTGTGCTATAGTGTGCTAAAGCATTGATCATCAACCATCTTTAAAAAAACATTTTTTCTAGGGACAGAAAACTATAGGTAGGAAGAGTGTCAGTTTCTTTCACTGTGATAATCCTTGTTTCTAGGGACAGGGAAGGACAGTGAGGGAAATTCTCCTTGTGCTATAGTGTGCTAAAGCATTGATCATCAACCGTCTTTAAAAAAACATTTTTTCTAGGGACAGAAAACTATAGGTAGGAAGAGTGTCAGTTTCTTTCACTGTGATAATCCTTGTTTCTAGGGACAGGGAAGGACAGTGAGGGAAATTCTCCTTGTGCTATAGTGTGCTAAAGCATTGATCATCAACCGTCTTTAAAAAAAAAAATTTCTAGGGACAGAAAATTATAGGTAGGAAGAGTGTCAGTTTCTTTCACTGTGATAATCCTTGTTTCTAGGGACAGGGAAGGACAGTGAGGGAAATTCTCCTTGTGCTATAGTGTGCTAAAGCATTGATCATCAACCGTCTTTAAAAAAACATTTTTTCTAGGGACAGAAAACTATAGGTAGGAAGAGTGTCAGTTTCTTTCACTGTGATAATCCTTGTTTCTAGGGACAGGGAAGGACAGTGAGGGAAATTCTACTTGTGCTATAGTGTACTAAAGCATTGATCATCAATCAGCTTTAAAAAAACATTTTTTCTAGGGACAGAAAACTATAGGTAGGAAGAGTGTCAGTTTCTTTCACTGTGATAATCCTTGTTTCTAGGGACGGGGAAGGACAGTGAGGGAAATTCTCCTTGTGCTATAGTGTGCTAAAGCATTGATCATCAACCGTCTTTAAAAAAACATTTTTTCTAGGGACAGAAAACTATAGGTAGGAAGAGTGTCAGTTTCTTTCACTGTGATAATCCTTGTTTCTAGGGACAGGGAAGGACAGTGAGGGAAATTCTCCTTGTGCTATACTGTGCTAAAGCATTCCTCATCAATCATCTTTGAAATCCTTGTTTTTTGGACAGTCAGGGAAATTGTCGTTGTGCTATTCTGTGCGAAAGCAATCATCCTCAACCATATTTAGAAATCCTTAAGTAAAGGGACAGAGAAGGACACCTGAAGGTAGCCCTTATTGCTTTTTTCCCATCTCCCTGCAGGCCATCTATTAGAATGTCTGGAAGGCAAACAAGGAGAGGCAGACAGTCAGGAGGCAATAAAAGAGGGCAAGCAGGCTCTGTGTCTGGGGGCAACAGTGCTGGTCGTGGACGTGGTGCATTGTCATCAGCACATGGCCATGGGACACGCTTGTCCTTCTTTTCGGCAGCTGGACATGTTGAGCCACATCATGCCGAAGACTTGGTAGAGTGGATGACCAAGCCCTCCTCCTCCTCCTCATCCTCTCTCACCCAGGCTCAGGGTACTGGCAAAGCAGCTGCCAAAGCGTCCTCTTCCCTGGTATCAATGTCAGACTCATCATCAGTCACTCCTTCCCTAGACCCACCATGTCCTCCTCCTGAGGAGTCCCCCGAACTGTTTGAGCACAGTGTTGGGTACATGCTCCAGGAGGATGCCCAGCGTTTCGAAGGGTCTGATGATGAAACCCAGCTACAGGAAGGCAGTAGCGTGAGAGCAGACAGAGGGGATGCTCAAGAAGGACACCAATCTGGCAGTCATGTTCCAGCAGCTGCAGCATACTGCCAGATTGGCTCCAGTGATGAGGAGGGAGGGGATGATGAGGTCACTGACTCCACGTGGGTGCCTAATAGGAGAGAGGAGGAGGAGGAGGATGAGGAGGAGGCACATCTCCAACGAGGCAGGATGCCCTTTGGTGGCCAGCGTAAGGGCAGTACACCGACGGAATCACACCGCAGAGCTCCGCCTGTGCAGGGCGCTGCCTCTGCCCGTCATTCAAAAAGTTCTTTGGTGTGGGCCTTTTTTGAGGCTAGTGCATCAGATCGCACAGCTGCTGTTTGCAACATATGTCTCAAGCGTATATCGCGTGGCCAAAACATCAGCCGCTTGGGTACCACATGCCTGACCAGACATATGTTGACCTGCCATGCAGCTCGTTGGCAAGCCTACCTCAAAGACCCACACCAAAGAACAAAGCGGACCTCTCCTTGCACCGCATCAGCTGGGATCTCCAACCCCACTATAACTTCAGTCCTGTCTGAAACATGCACTGAGAGGAATGAAGGTGTAGAATTAGGTGTGTCACAGCCAAGTAGTTGCGGCCACTCTGCTAGCAGTACACCGACGTCCGATTCTAGCAGGCAAATTTCCCTGCCCCAGCTGCTGGACCGTCAAAAGAAGTTCACTCCCAGCCATCCACATGCCCAGCGGTTGAATGCTAGCTTGGCTAAATTGCTAGCGCTTCAACTGCTGCCTTTTCAGTTGGTAGACTCGGCCCCCTTCCGTGAGTTTGTGCAATGTGCGGTTCCTCAGTGGCAGGTTCCCAAACGCCACTTTTTCTCACGGAAGGCTATTCTGGCTCTCTACCGGCATGTGGAAGGCAATGTCTTGGCCTCGCTGGACAGGGCGGTCAGCGGTAAGGTGCATATTACCGCTGACTCATGGTCCAGCAGGCATGGACAGGGACGTTACCTTTCTTTCACGGCCCATTGGGTCACTCTTTTGGCAGCTGGGAAGGATGCAGGACAAGGTGCAGTAGTGTTGGAGGTTGTTCCACCGCCACGCCTCCAAAATGCTACTACTGGTTGTGACACACCTCTCTCCTCCACCCCCTCCTCTTCTTCTTCCTCCATGGCCTCTTCCTGTGGTTTGTCCTCTGAACCAGCGCTGCTCCGTAGCCGTTCAAGGGGCTACGCAAGTACGCAGGCAAAAAGATGCCATGCCGTGCTTGCGCTGGTGTGTTTGGGGGACAGAAGCCACACTGGGGCAGAGGTCCTGTCTGCTCTGCAGGGCCAGGCCGAGAGGTGGTTGACGCCACGCCAGCTTAAGCCAGGAATGGTGGTTTGCGACAATGGCACCAACCTCCTCTCCGCCCTCCGACAGGGACAACTGACCCATGTGCCCTGTGTGGCTCACGTCCTTAACCTGGTGGTGCAGCGGTTCTTGGGCAGGTACCCGGGCTTACAGGATGTCCTGGGGCAGGCCAGGAAAGTCTGTGTGCATTTCCGCAGATCTTATAATGCCAGTGCTCGCCTGGCTGAGCTGCAAAAGGAGTTGAACCTGCCCAAGAACCGCCTTATATGTGACATGCCCACCAGGTGGAACTCAACGTTGGCCATGCTGCAGCGGCTGCACACGCAGCAGAGGGCCATCAATGAGTACCTGTGCGACTACGGCACCAGGACAGGGTCAGGGGAGCTTGGTTTTTTTTCTCCACGCCAGTGGGGCATGATCAGGGATGCATGCACTGTCCTGGCACCATTTGAGGAGGCCACGAGGATGGTGAGCAGTGACAGTGCATGCATCAGTGACACTGTACCTCTTGTCCACCTGTTGGAGCACACGCTGCGTGGAATAATGGACAGGGCACTTGAGGCAGAACAGAGGCAGGAAGAGGAGGACTTCCTTGCCTCTCAAGGCCCCCTTTACCCAGACAGTGTTCCTTCTGTCCCACCTATCGCACAGGAAGAGGAGGAGGAGGAGGAGGAGGAGGATTGTGTCAGCATGGAGGTGGAGGCTGGCACTCAGCATCATCAGCAGCAGTCTTTTAGGGATGATTTACAGTCCCAAGAAACCAGTGGACTTGTACGTGGCTGGGAGGAGGTGGCTGCGGATCATGTCGTCCTTAGTGACCCAGAGGACTCCGGACCGAATGCCTCAGCAAACCTACGCTGCATGGCCTCCCTGATCCTGCAAAGTCTGCGGAAGGATCCTCGTATTCTTCGGATCAAGGAGAGGGACCATTACTGGCTGGCCACTCTCCTTGATCCACGGTACAAGGGTAAGGTTGCGGACCTTATGTTACCGTCGCAGAGGGAGCAGAGGATGAGACAACTCCGGGAGGCCTTGCAGAAAGGTCTGTGCAACGCGTTCCCAGAGACTGGGAGGTTACAAACTCCTGGTCCTGGACAACGAGTTGCTGAGGCTTCGGCCAGTCAAAGAAGGAGCGGTGGGGAAGGTGGCCGTCTGACCGATGCGTTCAGACAATTCTTTAGTCCGCAGCCCCAAAGTATGATCGGTTCCAGCAACCATCGCCAGCGTCTGATAAACATGGTGCAGGAATATCTAGGGGCAAGGTCAGACTTGGACACCTTCCCCACCGAAAATCCTCTGGCTTACTGGGTCTTGAGGATGGATCACTGGCCAGAGCTTGCACAGTATGCAATTGAGCTACTGGCCTGTCCTGCATCCAGCGTTCTTTCGGAACGCACATTCAGTGCTGCTGGAGGATTTGTCACGGATCACAGGGTGCGCCTGTCCACCGACTCGGTTGATCGACTGACTTTCATCAAGATGAACCAGTCTTGGATCACCACCAGCTACCACACACCTGATGCTGATATAACAGACTAATTGATTTTAACATGTCACATCCCTTCAAGACTGATGCTGATGCTGAGTGCCTGTGCTGTTATGTTGACTGGCTATCCTCCTCCTCCGAGTCCTCAATGATACGATTGATGATGATAGCTTGGAAGATCATTTTTGTTTATGGGTGCCGCCACCAGTGGCTAAGGCCCAATTTTTCAGCCCCTGTTTTACAGGGGCGTGTAATTACAATTTTTTTAGCAATAATTTGCCATAGGGCTCATTGCTGTGCTCCAAGTACAGTATCTGTGAGGGGTTGGAGTGTTGTGCCACCAGTGCCTAAGGCCCAATTTTTCAGCCCCTGTTTAACAGGGGCGTGTCATTACAATTTTTGAAGCAATACTTTGCAACAGGGCTCATTGCTGTGCTCCAAGTACAGTATCTGTGAGGGGTTGTAGTGTTGTGCCACCAGTGCCTAAGGCCCAATTTTTCAGCCCCTGTTCAACAGGGGCATGTAATTACAATTCTTGATCTAATAATTCACAGCAGGGCCCATTGCTGCACCCACCAAGAGTAACTCTGAGGGCTTACAGTGTTGTGGCAACGCCACCACCACCACCACCACGAAAGGCCCAATTTTTCAGCCCCTGTTCAAAAGGGGCATGTAATTACAATTCTTGATCTAATAATTCACAGCAGGGCCCATTCCTGCACCCACCAAGAGTAACTCTGAGGGCTTACAGTGTTGTGGCAACACCACCACCACCACCACCACCACGAAAGGCCCAATTTTTCAGCCCCTGTTCAACAGGGGCATGCAATTACAATTCTTGATCTAATAATTCACAGCAGGGCCCATTGCTGCACCCACCAAGAGTAACTGTCAGGGCTTACAGTGTTGTGGCACCAGCACCACCATCAAAGGCCCAATTTTTACTACCACTGTTCAACAATTATATGTAATTAAAATTCCTGATATAATAGTTGACAGCAGGGCGTTCCAGCACCAACCAAGAGTAACTGTGAGTGCTTACAGTGTTGTGCCAACACCAACAACTAAGGGGCCTATTTCTGCAGAGTATATACGGCAGGTTCCTACTTTCAAACATCCAACTTACAAACGACTCCTACTTGCAAACGCAAGAAGACAACAGGAAGTGAGAGGAAATCTACCCCTTGGAAGGAAAATTCTCTCCTGTAAGAATTAATATGGGAGAAAGATGTCTCCTCTGTACTGATGCTTTATCACCAATCCTTGTTTCAAGAAAAACACCACATTTCAAAAACAGTTGTCATTGGGACGGAAAGTGAGGTGAAATGTTCTGAACAGGGGCACAGACAGCAAAACAAATGTTACAGGGGTGATAACCCTTACCTATGTTTTCCAAAAAGTTTAAAAATAGATTTTTGGGCTGGAGCTACACTTAAACAATGTACCTGTTCAAAATTACAAACAGATTCTACATAAGAACAAACCTACAGTCCCTGTCTTGTATGCACCGCCTGTATACGGCTGTTCAGAGTATATAGGGCCTTTTTTATTTTATGTGCGGGGTTCCCCTTAATATCCATACAAGACCCAAGGGGGCTGGTAATGGGCTGGGGTAGGGGGGGGGGGTCATGGGGTAGCTATGCCATTTTTCTTAAAGATTTTCATCCATATTACCGGGACCAGACATTACATTAAAGCCGCAAGCAGTTTTAAATGGCTTTTTTTTCCCTTTAGAAGTGTCATTTTGTGCAGGGACAGTTCTAAACACGGGAAACACGTGGCACTTCACAGGCATACTTTAGACACCCCCCAGGTACGATATTTAAAGGAATATTTGACTTTTTTTTTTTCACTTTATGCATCATTAAAATGACTGCTCCCGAAAAACGACCGTTTTTAAAACTTCTTTTTGCATTGATACATGTCCCCTGGTGCAGAACCCGGGTTCCCAAACCCTTTTTAGGACAATAACATGCATAATAGTCGTTATAATTAGCACTTTAGAATTCGAACGTTCGCATCCATTGTATTTAATAGGGTTCTAATGTTCGTACGAACTTTCGGTCCGTTCGCGGGTTCTGGTGCGAACCGAACCCGGGGGTGTTCGGCTCATCACTACTCCTGAGTACGGGGATACCACATGTGTGAGACTTTTTGGGAGCCTAGCCGCGTACGGGACCCCAAAACCAAGCACCGCCTTCAGGCTTTCTAAGGGTGTACATTTTTGATTTCACTTCTCACTGCCTATCACAGTTTCGGAGGCCATGGAATGCCCAGATGGCACAAAACCCCCCCCCAAATGACCGCATTTTGGAAAGTAGACACCCCAAGCTATTTGCTGAGAGGTATTGTGAGTATTTTGCAGATCTCGCTTTTTGTCACAAAGTTTTGAAAATTGAAAAATAAATTACAAATAAAAATTTCTTTCTTCATTTTCAAAAACAAATGAGAGCTGTAAAATACTCACCATGCCTCTCAGCAAATAGCTTGGGGTGTCTACTTTCCAAAATGGGGTCATTTGGGGGGGTTTTGTGCTATTTTGGCATTTTATGGCCTTCGAAACTGTGATAGGTAGTGAGGAGTGAAATCAAAAATTTGTGCCTAGAAATCCTGAAGGCGTTGCTTGGTTTTTGGGGTCCCGTACGCGGCTAGGCTCCTAAAAAGTCCCACACATGTGGTATCCCCGTACTCAGGAGAAGCAGTAAAATGTATTTTGGGGTGTAATTCCACATATAACTATGGCATGTGTGAGCAATATATCATTTAGTGACAACTTTTTGTAATTTTTTTTTTTTGTCATTATTCAATCACTTGGGACAAAAAAAAAAATATTCAATGGGCTCAACAGGCCTCTCAGCAATTTCCTTGGGGTGTCTACTCTCTTAAATTGG
The DNA here is from genome assembly GCA_029206835.1 of Rana muscosa. Lineage (NCBI taxonomy): Eukaryota > Metazoa > Chordata > Amphibia > Anura > Ranidae > Rana > Rana muscosa. The sequence continues at coordinate 158,421,219 of CM055121.1, read as the reverse complement.
GTCATTTGGGGGGGTTTTGTGCTATTTTGGCATTTTATGGCCTTCGAAACTGTGATAGGTAGTGAGGAGTGAAATCAAAAATTTGCGCCCTTAGAAATCCTGAAGGCGGTGCTTGGTTTTCGGGGGCCCGTACGCGGCTAGGCTCCCAAAAAGTCCCACACATGTGGTATCCCCGTACTCAGGAGAAGCAGCAAAATGTATTTTGGGGTGCAATTCCACATATAACCATGGCATGTGTGAGCAATATATCATTTAGTGACAACTTTTTGTAATTTTTTTTTTTTTTGTCATTATTCAATCACTTGAGACAAAAAAAAAATATTCAATGGGTTCAACATGCCTCTCAGCAATTTCCTTGGGATGTCTACTTTCCAAAATGGGGTCAATAGGGGGGGGGGTTTGTACTGCCCTGCCATTTTAGCACCTCAAGAAATAAGATAGGCAGTCATAAATTAAAAGCTGTGTAAATTCCAGAAAATGTACCCTAGTTTGTAGACGCTATAACTTTTGCGCAAACCAATAAATATACGCTTATTGAATTTTTTTTTACTAAAGACATGTGGCTGAATACATTTTGGCCTAAATGTATGACTAAAATTGAGTTTATTCGATTTTTCTTATAACAAAAAGTAGAAAATATCATTTTTTTTCAAAATTTTCGGTCTTTTTCCGTTTATATCGCAAAAAAAAATCGCAGAGGCAATCAAATACCATTAAAAGAAAGCTCTATTTGTGGGAAGAAAAGGACGCAAATTTCGTTTGGGTACAACATTGCATGTCCGCACAATTTACAGTTAAAGCAGCGCAGTGCAAAATTCTACCAAATGGTCCGGGGCTTAAGTGGTTAAAAAAAAGTCCCAGCTAAAGTGAAAAAAAGCAATTGCTGCAAGAGTCACATTCAATCTAGAGCTGTCTCCTGCAGTAATACCTCACTACCACAAGATGACGCCAATCTTCTATGTTGAATGAAGACCTACCTTCTTGAACCCACTTCATCTGAGCCCAGGCTGTCATGGACCCACCCAGGGGAAAGAATATATTATGCCAGCACTGAGCTGTGCTCACGTGGGTGGAGGATTTTTACAAGCACACAATTAGTAATGTTAGGGGAACACAGGACATGGGAGTAAGCTCTATAAATATTCTCTATGCACAGGGAACAGTCCCTATCCCTTTAGTGAATCAGTCCCTCTGAGTTACTGACCTGGCACAAGTTTACAAATTTATATACCGGTATATATATACTGTATATACATAAATGTGAAGTAGAGAACTTAGATTGTAAGCTCCTTGAGGGCAGCGACTGATGTGAATGTACAATGTATATGTAAAGCCATTGGTATGCGCAGCCTATTGTATTAGGGTGTGCATCCCAGAGCACAAACATACATGCATCAGCAAAGCATTGGACAGTGTGAGAAGAGAAGAGATTGGTGTCAGTAGGGCAGTGGACGGTGTCAGTAGTTTTTATTTTTTTTATTATTTTTTACAATCTAATTTTTTTATTATTTTTTACAATATTTTTTAGGATTTTAGTCTTGCCTTGGGCAGCACAAAACCAAAATACACCATCGGACATATGTATTATTTATTGTATATGACATAAGGATGAATAAGTTGTATGAGAATTGTGACAAGTATATTCTGTTATATATACCGTATGTAGATGTGTGTTTTAGGGCTTATTCACACGGGCTGGAAAAACGCTGTTTCTAGGCATGCATTTTTTGCATGAGAGAAAGATCTTGCATAAAATGTGTGCCTAAAGTACTTGAGTTATTATGTGTTTGTGTGCATATGCAAGGAAAATCTGTATTCTCATCAAGTGTATAAGGCTTTAGAGAGATGATCTATTTCCTCTGGTGTCTCTGAAGCAGGGAGAGAGAAGACACCATTCCAAAGGAACTTAGAAAAAAAAATCAAACAAATCGTGGTTTTAACCATTCCGTACTTTATCCAGCAAAGATCATTAAAGCATAACTAAAGCCTCCAATAGGGATGAGCCGAACACCCCCCCCCCCCCCGGTTCGGTTCGCACCAGAACCTGCGAACGGACTGAAAGTTTGCGCAAACTTTAGAACCCTATTAAAGTCTATGGGACTCGAACGTTCTAAATCAAAAGTGCTAATTATAAAGGCTAATATGCAAGTTATTGTCCTAAAAAGGGTTTGGGGACCCAGGTCCTGCCCCAGGGGACATGTATCAATGCAAAAAAAGTTTTAAAAACTGACGTTTTTTCAGGAGCAGTGATTTTAATGATGCATAAAGTGAAAAAAAAAAGTGAAATATTCCTTTAAATATCGTACCTGGGGGGTGTCTATAGTATGCCTGTGAAGTGGAAAGTGTTTCCCGTGTTTAGAACTGTCCCTGCACAAAATTATATTTCTAAAGGAAAAAAAGTCATTTAAAACTGCTTGTGGCTTTAATGTAATGTCTGGTCCCGGCAAAATATGGATGAAAATCATTGAGAAAAACAGCATTTGGGTCTTGTATGGATATTAAGGGAAACCCCACACCCAAATTAAAAAAGGAAAGGCGTATTGTATTGAGGTAAGCTTTAGGTGCACACTGTGCAAAGGACACTAAAGCAAAATACTGCAGCTCCCTGCCTGTATTTGTATGAGAACACCAGCAATTGTATTCAGGTAAGCTTTAGGTGCACACTGTGCAAAGGACACTAAAGCAAAATACTGCAGCTCCCTGCCTGTATTTGTATGAGAACACCAGCAATTGTATTCAGGTAAGCTTTAGGTGCACACTGTGCAAAGGACACTAAAGCAAAATACTGCAGCTCCCTGCCTGTATTTGTATCAGAACACCAGCAATTGTATTGAGGTAAGCTTTTGGTGCACACTGTGCAAAGGACACTAAAGCAAAATACTGCAGCTCCCTGCCTGTATTTGTATCAGAACACCAGCAATTGTATTGAGGTAAGCTTTTGGTGCACACTGTGCAAAGGACACTAAAGCAAAATACTGCAGCTCCCTGCCTGTATTTGTATCAGAACACCAGCATTTGTATTGAGGTAAGCTTTTGGTGCACACTGTGCAAAGGACACTAAAGCAAAATACTGCAGCTCCCTGCCTGTATTTGTATCAGAACACCAGCATTTGTATTGAGGTAAGCTTTTGGTGCACACTATGCAAAGGACACTAAAGCAAAACACTGCAGCTCCCTGCCTGTATTTGTATCAGAACACCAGCAATTGTATTGAGGTAAGCTTTTGGTGCACGCTGTGCAAAGGACACTAAAGCAAAATACTGCAGCTAACTGACTCGCCTGCCTGCTCTATCTAACTCAAATCAAATTACACTGTCTCTCTGTCTCTTTCCTTTAACCAACGCCGCAACACACTACACAAAGCCACCAAGCTGGCGGCCTTATATAGTGTGGGGCGTGTACCTACTCCTCTGAGCCATGATTGGCCAAAGCCACTCTGGCTTTGGCCAATTACGGCTCTCTGTACTTACGGCGCTGTGATTGGCCAAGCATGCGGGTCATAGTGCATGCTTGGCCAATCATCAGCCAGCAATGCACTGCGATGCCGCAGTGAATTATGGGCTGTGACGCGCCACTCGAATTTGGCGCGAACGGCCCATAATGTTCTAAATTCGGTGAACGGCCGAACAGACGATGTTCGAGTTGAACATGGGTTCGACTGGAACTCAAAGCTCATCCCTAGCCTACAATGCTCATCTCCCCTCCAGCAATGTGACATCTGTCCGCTCCCTCTCCAACACCAGAGTCTTCTCCCCATCTTTTTCCGGATTTGGAGGTCTTGATTGGCCGGGTCGGGATGATGTAACTCCCACACCTGCGCACATGAGCGTATTTGTTCCAGAGCCGAGGTGTGCTGAGAATGTAAAGCAAACTACGCATGTGCAGCTCAGTGTTCCTCACATACAAGGGTGAGCTCTGGTTTGTGCGGACATAAATCCAAACCCAACTCAGCTATCCCTCCAAGAAGCTGTCACTGCGGACAGCCAACCATAAGTGGTAAAGACATTCAGGAGGGTTAGAACTCATGTAAATAAATAGTGCAGCGCTGAAGATAATGATGATAAGTCCATATTATTATTATTATTATTATACAGGATTTATATAGCGCCAACAGTTTGCGCAGCGCTTTACATCAGGGAAGACAGTACAGTCACAATACAATTCAATACAGGAGGGTACAGGAGGGATCAGAGGGCCCTGCTCGTTAGAGCTTTCAGTCTAGAAGGGAGGGTCAATTGGAATAAAGGGTAGTAGCTGTGGGGGATGATCAGATGGACAAAAATGAAAATACAGCTGTTAGGTGTGGGTAGGATAGGCTTCTCTGAAGAGGAGGGTTTTCAGGGATCCTCTAAAAGCCAACAGAGAAGGAGATAGACGGACAGATTGGGGTAAGGAGTTCCATAGGCTTGGAGAGGCTCTGGAAAAGTCTTGGAGATGAGCATGGGAGCAGGTGATGAGAGAGCTAGAGAGCAGGAGGTCTTGAGAAGAACGAAGAGAATGATTAGGTTGGTATTTAGAGACTAGGTCAATGATGTAGCTGGGGGCAGAGTTGTGGATGGCTTTGTAGGTAGTTGTTAGTATTTTGAATTTATTTAGTTGGGTGAGCGGAAGCCAGTGGAGGGATTGACAGAGAGGAGTAGCAGAGACAGAGCGGTTGGTAAGGTGGATGAGTCTGCAGAGGTAAGCCAATGAGGAGGGAGTTGCAGTAATCGAGGCGAGAGATGACCAGGGAGTGAATTGGTGTCAATTACACCAATGTGTGATATCGTCAGTGGTGCCAGATATGGTAAAAATGCAGGTGACTCTGTGGGTAAACCTCCACCAATGGGAAAAATGGACCTCACCTCCCAGTGTAGACCCTTGATTGCAGAGGGTCACACACACTTTCCCTTATAGGGTATATCGATGTAACAGCGGTCAGCCAAGGAAGCTACAGATCCTGATCATGGTTATGAAACAATTTAAAATATTGTGATATAAATCATCCAATCATTTCAAAAATATCAGCGATCAGAAATAAAACAATTAATATCAAAATCAACATTTAATCCAGCAGGAATTAAAACTTTAGTCTCATTTATCCAGTACGATTCCCTGCGGCTCAGCTGGCAAATAAAATTCCCCCCTCCAATGTTTGGTGACCCTCTCAATACGCCAAAATCTGAGGCCCTTAGGGTTCTGGTTGTAAAACAATTTAAAATATTGTGATACTTTATGGGTTTTTAAACCTTTTTTGATATTATTAACATGTTCACCTAAGCGTCAGCTACATGCAAAGAGTACACCATCCAATAGTTGATCACATGTGATACTGTTGGGGTGGTTTACATGCTGGAATGAGACTGCGGGTTGCAGTACATTGGGAGGACCTCCAGACCTTTACATGTCTGCTTAGGAGAACATGTTAATAATATCAAAAAAGGTTTAAAACCCATAATGTATAACAATATTTTAAATTGTTTCACAACCAGAACCCCAGGGGCCTCAGATTTTGGCGTATTGAGAGAGTCACTAAATATTGGAGGGGGTAATTTTATCCGCCAGCTGAGCTGCAGGGAATCGTACTGGATACACGAGACTAAGGCTTTAATTCCTGCTGGATTAAATGTTGATTTTGATAATAATTGTTTGATTTCTGATCGCTGATATTTTTGAAATGATTGGATTGTAAAGGATGGCCGCGGATTACGTCATGTGTAACTTTATATTATTATATTTATAAATATATACGTCCTTTATTATTAATTACGACAATTTTTTACTGATATTACGTTTTGGCTGTTGTGTGAGCAAGAGAAAATCCTGTTGTTTTATCTTTATTTGTATTTGTTATGGATTATTGTCAATTGACTCAAGCGCTATTATGAATAAAATAGAAATTAATTAAATAAGTGAATTCAGCTGTAGCTATTCAAATGTGCTCTGATAACCCATAGGTAAATGTTGAATAAAATTAATATTGCGCTAAAAACCAACTTAATAATAATACATATGGGGGATGGATAAATGATGGAGGATAAATGAATGATGGCTAAATGAGGGATGAATAAATTATGGCTAAATGAGGGATGAATGAATGATAATTGAATGAATGGTGGATAAATGGGGGGTGAATGAATGATGGATAAATGGGGGTGAATGAATGATGTATACATGGGGGATGGATGAATGATGGATACATGAGGGATGAATGAATGATGGATAAATGGGGGATGAATGAATGATGGAATGGGGGGGGGGGTTGAATGAATGAATGATGGATAAATGAGGGATGAATGAATAGGGGATGCATGAATGAAATATAAATGAGGGATGGATGAATGATGGCTAAATGGGGGATGAATGAATGATGGATAAATGATGGAGGATGAATGAATGATGCAGAAACGAGGAATGAATACATGGTGGATAAATGGGGGATGGATGGATAGAGGGATGAATGAATAATGGATGAATGAGGGATTAATTATTGATAGATAAATGACTGATGGGTGAATGAATGATGACTAAATTATGGATAAATGAGGCATAAATGATGGAGGATGGATAAACGAGGGATGAATACATGATGGATAAATGGGGGATGAATGAATGATGGATAAATTAGGGATGAATGAATGATGAATAAATGAGGGATGAATAAATTATGGATAAATGAGGGACGAATGAATGATGGATAAATGAATGATGGATAAATGATGGGTGAATGAATGATGGATAAACGGGGGTAAATGAAATTAATTATGGATGAATAAATGAGGGATGAATGAATGATGGATAAATGGGGGGTGAATGCATGATGTATAAATGGAGGATGAATGAATGAATGTGAAATTAGGGACAATGGATAAAAAGGGAATGAATGGAGGATAAATGGGGAATGAATAAATGGTGGATAAATGGGGAATGAATGGATGATGGATAAATGGAGAATGAATGGATGATGGATAAATGCGGAATGAATGAGTGGTGGATAAATGGGGAATGAATGAATGATGGATAAATAGGGGATGAATTAATGATGGATAAATGGGGGATGAATGTATGATGGTTAAATGGTCAATGAATGAATAATGGATAATTGGAGAATGAATGAATGATGGATAAATGTGGGATGATTGTTAAATGGGGGATGAATGAATGATGTATTAATGGATACACGAATAAGGGATGAATGAATGATCGTGTGTCTTGTACAGAAATCCTGCCCGCACATCTTGTCCCCTCCGATGATCTGGACTGTTGTCTCTACATGGACAGCACATGACAGCATCCTCCATCAGGTCTAAGCTGTAAATATCACAACATTTCAGGACACCAATCACCTACAACCAAAGCGGTCATGTGACCAACGGTGTAATGGTCATGTGACCAATTTCGCTTCTCCGGTTTCTATGGCTACCAGCGGCCATGACTCTTCGCATAGTATTGTGGGTAGTACATCCTCCAGTATTCAGTGGATGGAATAGAGCGGATCCGGGGGGACGGTGACCGGGGATGATGGGCTCTGCAAGACGGTTCCGGGAGGACGCCAGGCTGGAAGAGCGGATCGGGGAGCTGCAGTGCAGTTTGAGAGACTGGTGAGTGCTGGGCGGGGCCAAGGGACCGGGAGACTTGATCTGACCAACCGCAGGACGTCTCTGAACTACACGGGAATGCCCGGTCCAGAGTCAGACTCATAAGGAGTGCTGGTTCCAGGCACAAGGCATTGCTGGGATCTGTGGTTGTGTGACAGTTGGAGGCTATGATATCTGATTCTGTGATGGTTGAGGGTTGGGTTCCCTGGTTCTGATTGAAGGCTGGGTTCCCTGGTTCTGATTGAAGGCTGGGTTCCCTGGTTCTGATTGAAGGCTGGGTTCCCTGGTTCTGATTGAAGGCTGGGATCCCTGGTTCTGATTGAAGGCTGGGATCCCTGGTTCTGATTGAAGGCTGGGATCCCTGGTTCTGATTGAAGGCTGGGATCCCTGGTTCTGATTGAAGGCTGGGATCCCTGGTTCTGATTGAAGGCTGGGATCCCTGGTTCTGATTGAAGGCTGGGATCCCTGGTTCTGATTGAAGGCTGGGATCCCTGGTTCTGATTGAAGGCTGGGATCCCTGGTTCTGATTGAAGGCTGGGATCCCTGAGTTTGATTGAAGGCTGGGATCCCTGAGTTTGATTGAAGGCTGGGATCCCTGAGTTTGATTGAAGGCTGGGATCCCTGAGTTTGATTGAAGGCTGGGATCCCTGAGTTTGATTGAAGGCTGGGATCCCTGAGTTTGATTGAAGGCTGGGATCCCTGAGTTTGATTGAAGGCTGGGATCCCTGAGTTTGATTGAAGGCTGGGACCCCTGGTTCGAAATCCGGGATCCTCAAACTACGGTCCTCCAGCTGTTGCGGACCTACAAATCCCATGAGGCATTGTAAAACTCTGACATTCACAGACTTGACTAGGCATGATGGGAATTGTAATTCCTGAACACCTGGAGGGCCATAGTTTGAAGACCCCTGCTCTAAATGATGGCTGGGACCCCTGGTTGTGGTGGAAGGCTGGGACCCCTGGTTGTGGTACTGCTGAGGGCTGGGATGGCCTAGGCTACAAGAAGATTGCCAAAACCCTGAAACTGAGCTGCAGCAGGGTGGCCAAGACCATACAGCGGTTTAACAGGACAGGTTCCACTCAGAACCGGTCACATGACCCCAGTAGAGTGGAGGATTGTGGGATACCAAATAATAATTTTTTAACCGCAAAAATGCAGTAAAATTGCATAGGCGTCAGCGATTTTTTTTTTTAGCGCAAACGCGGTAATAACGCTAATCATTTTTAGCGCGTTATTGCAACGCATCAGTGTGAAAGGGGCCTTAGGGTCTCAAGAAACGAGATAGGCCGTCAGTACTTCAGGTGTGATCAATTTTTAGATATTGGCACCATAGATGGTGGACTCTATAACTTTCACAAAAACCAAATAATATACACCAATTTGTAATTATTTTTACCAAAGATATGTAGCAGTATAAATTTTGGCCAAAATTTATGAAGAAAAATTACAAATTTGCTAAATTTTATAACAGAAATAAGGAAAAATTATTTATATTACAGAATTTAAAACATAAACAGAATTTGAAACATACTAGCTCATTATGCTATTGTCTTGCAGGTTTGCTACCGGTTTAAGTGATTAAACTGACCTCATTTGCAGACTGACGTTTATCCCTTTGATCTCTAAAAGAACAGAAAGGATGCAAGGTTTATTTTTATCTCTCTTTCAGTGCTGAGCAATGTTGTTGATAAACATTGCCGGCTGCTGTGTGTGTTTTTTTTTTTTTTTTGACAGCTGTGAGCAGGAGAAATGCTCTGCACCTGTTACATGAATTGTGGAAATGCTGGATTAAAGCGGAGTTCCACCCAAAAGTGGAACTTCCGCTTTAAGGCCTCCTCCCCGTCTCCTGTTTGTGAAAAGAAGCTTTTGGGGAGGAGGGGGGGAGCAGGTACCCGTTTTTGACAGGAACCTGCACCAACTTCCGTTCTGGTCGCCTAGGCGATCGGACGTGGAAGCTCTCTCTCCCAATGTCTTCTGGGACATATGAAAGGTCCTAGAAGACTTCGGGGACCAGTCACAGAGCGCAGAGCCGCTCACGCATACGCAGTGGGCATCTGGCTGTGAAGCCACAAGCTGTCACAGCCGGGTGCCCATAGTAGAGATGCCAGCATTGGCGAGGGAGAACACGGCACGGGTGAGTGCACCGCTGGACCGTGGGACAGATGGGTGGCTGTTTATTAAAAGTCAGCAGCTACACTTTTGGTAGCTGCTGACTTTTAATAAAAATTTGACTGGCACTCCGCTTTAAGATCCTGAGGGGGGTTGAATTGAGATCACATTTTTTTTTATTTTTATAGATTAATCGTGCAGCTCTTATAGGTACTGTGCCAACAACTGTCAAATGTGTGCCCAAACCAGAGCAGGGAATTTATTACGGACAATACTAAAGAAGTGTGTGCAGGAGAGGAGTGCAGAAGGGTAATGAGGGTGGGATAGTATTTGCAGAGGGTAGGACAGGGGGTAGTATCTGCAGGAGAGGTGTGCATAGAGCAGGGCTTGACAAATTTGCTTGGAATCTGGGAGCCAGCTAAAAAAGTTAGGAGCCAGGAACGCGCCCTATCCCGCTGAGCTTGCGTGCAGAAGCGAACGCATACGCGAGTAGCGCCCGCATATGAAATCAGTGTTCAAACCACACATGTGAGATATCGCCGCGATTGGTAGATCGAAAGCAATAATTCTAGCCCTAGACATCCTCTGTAACTTAAAACATGCAACCTGTAGGATTTTTTAAACGTTGCCTATGGAGATTTTAATGGGTAAAAGTTAGTCACCATTCCACGAGCGGACGCAATTTTGAAGCGTGACAAGTTGGGTATCAATTTACTCAGCATAAAATTATCTTTTACAATATAAAAAAAAATTGGGCTAACTTTACTGTTGTCTTATTTTTTTATTAAAAAAAGTGTATTTTTTTCCAAAAAAGTGCGCTTGTAAGACCGCTGTGCAAATACGGTGTGACAGAAAGTATTGCAATGACCGCCATTTTATTCTCTAGGGTGTTAGAATAAAAAATATATATATAATGTTTGGGGGTTCTAATTAGAGGGAAGGAGATGGCAGTGAAAACAGACAGGGAAACTCCATTAGCATTGCTGCTTGTCTTGTCATACCAACGGCCACCACAAGATGGCGCTAGATCACTGAAGGAAGCATAGGCCTGCAGAAGGCCGCAAAGCCGCGGCCTCAATTACCGCGCGGCGCAGCCTGACGCGATCCCGCGGCGCGGAGGGGGGGGCACGGAGACACAGGATACCCCAGCTGTGCTGCCCCAGGCGCCAGGTCGCTAATTCTAGTCGCAATGGCGACCTGGCGCCCGGGGTTTGTCGAGCCCTGGCATAGAGTATGAGAGAGGGCTGTATGTCTAGAAGAGGAGCGTGCAGGGTATGACAGCGGGCAGTATTTGCAGGAGAGGAGTGCAGAGCATATGAGAGGGGGTAGTATCTGCAAGAGAGGAGTGCAGAGGATATGAGAGGAGGTGGTATCTGCAGGAGAGGAGTGCAGAGGATATGAGAGGAGGTGGTATCTGCAGGAGAGGATATGAGAGGGGTTAGTATCTGCAGGAGAGGTGTGCAGAGGATATGAGAGGGGGTAGTATCTGCCGGAGAGGAGTGCAGAGGATATGAGAGGAGGTGGTATCTGCAGGAGAGGAGTGCAGAGGATATGAGAGGAGGTGGTATCTGCAGGAGAGGATATGAGAGGGGGTAGTATCTGCAGGAGAGGAGTGCAGAGGATATGAGAGGGGGTAGTATCTGCAAGAGAGGAGTGCAGAGGATATGAGAGGGGTAGTATCTGCAAGAGAGGAGTGCAGAGGATATGAGAGGGGGATTATCTGCAGGAGAGGAGTGCAGAGGATATGAGAGGGGGTAGTATCTGCAGGAGAGGAGTGCAGAGGATATGAGAGGAGGTAGTATCTGCAAGAGAGGAGTGCAGAGGATATGAGAGGGGGTAGTATCTGCAGGAGAGGAGTGCAGAGGATATGAGAGGGGGTAGTATCTGCAGGAGAGGAGTGCAGAGGATATGAGAGGGGGGAGTATCTGCAGGAGAGGAGTGCAGAGGATATGAGAGGGGGGAGTATCTGCAGGAGAGGAGTGCAGAGGATATGAGAGGGGGGAGTATCTGCAGGAGAGGAGTGCAGAGGATATGAGAGGGGGGTAGTATCTGCAGGAGAGGAGTGCAGAGGATATGAGAGGGGGGAGTATCTGCAGGAGAGGAGTGCAGAGGATATGGGAGGGGGGAGTATCTGCAGGAGAGGAGTGCAGAGGATATGAGAGGGGGGTAGTATCTGCAGGAGAGGAGTGCAGAGGATATGGGAGGGGGGAGTATCTGCAGGAGAGGAGTGCAGAGGATATGAGAGGGGGTAGTATCTGCAGGAGAGGAGTGCAGAGGATATGAGAGGGGGGAGTATCTGCAGGAGAGGAGTGCAGAGGATATGAGAGGGGGCAATATCTGCAGGAGAGGAGTGCAAAGGATATGAGAGGGGGTAGTATCTGCAGGAGAGGATATGAGAGGGGGCAATCTCTGCAGGAGAGGAGTGCAAAGGATATGAGAGGAGGGAGTATCTGCAGGAGAGGAGTGCAGAGGATATGAGAGGGGGGTAGTATCTGCAGGAGAGGAGTGCAGAGGATATGAGAGGAGGGAGTATCTGCAGGAGAGGAGTGCAGAGGATATGAGAGGGGGCAATATCTGCAGGAGAGGAGTGCAAAGGATATGAGAGGGGGTAGTATCTGCAGGAGAGGATATGAGAGGGGGCAATCTCTGCAGGAGAGGAGTGCAAAGGATATGAGAGGAGGGAGTATCTGCAGGAGAGGAGTGCAGAGGATATGAGAGGGGGGTAGTATCTGCAGGAGAGGAGTGCAGAGGATATGAGAGGGGGGTAGTATCTGCAGGAGAGGAGTGCAGAGGATATGAGAGGGGGGTAGTATCTGCAGGAGAGGAGTGCAGAGGATATGAGAGGGGGGTAGTATCTGCAGGAGAGGAGTGCAGAGGATATGAGAGGGGGTAGTATCTGCAAGAGAGGAGTGCAGATGATATGAGAGGGGTAGTATCTGCAAGAGAGGAGTGCAGAGGATATGAGAGGGGGATTATCTGCAGGAGAGGAGTGCAGAGGATATGAGAGGGGGCAATATCTGCAGGAGAGGAGTGCAAAGGATATGAGAGGGGGTAGTATCTGCAGGAGAGGATATGAGAGGGGGCAATCTCTGCAGGAGAGGAGTGCAAAGGATATGAGAATAGGCCGTATCTGCAGATAAGATGAGTGCAGGATGTATGACAGCAGCCAGTATGTACAGGAAAGGAGTGCTAACGGCATTTACAGAAAGCAGTATATTTAAGAGAGGAGTGCAGAGGGTATGCCAATGTTTGGGGGAAGGATGGGAGGGAGAAGGCTATGACCACATACAGCATGTACAGAGATGGGTGTATACTCACAGTGGGTGTGAAGCCTTCAGTGCCCTTCTCTTTTTATACAGGACAGGATATAGGAAGGATACCTTTGTATACTGGAAGGGCCATCTCTGCTGATAAAGGGTACTGGGAATAGAGATGTGTGTACTGGGAGCAGCAAAGACACACGGGTGTGCTGAGGGTGGAGGCATGATCCCACATGTGAAGGAGACGCGTAGGAGCATGTTTATAAAGCCATGAATTAGAGCTGCATGATTAATCGTGAAGAATCGAAATTGCAATCTTTTTCCCTTCCCGATCTTCAAAACAGCATGTCACGATCTTTCTAACAAGTGCAGAGAGTTCTCACAGCTGCAAAAACGAAATCCAGGCAGTCTGGTAAGTTTTAATACAACACAGAATAAGTGGAAACAACGTATCTTTTCATTCTTTTATCAAAGGAAAGAACTCCATGAAGGAAGTTTAACCATTTAAAGACCAAACCTTTCTGACATTTGTTGCTTACAAGCAAAAAATCATTATTTTCTTCTAGAAAATTACTTGAAACACCCAAACATGATATGGAGATATATATAATTTCTTTTTTTGCAGAGGCTGTAGAGAATAAAATGGTGGTTGTTGCAATATTTTATGTCACACCGTCTTTGCCAACGGATTTTCAAACACAATTTTTTTTTTTTCAAATACACTTTTTAATGAATTAAAAATAAAATAAAAAATACAGCAAAGTTAGCCCAATTTTTTTGTATAATTTGAAAGAAGATGTTACACAGTGGGAATCGTGATCTCTATTCTATGCAACAAATCGGGATTCTCATTTTAGCCAGAATCGTGCAGCTCTACCATGAATGTGAATGTCAAAACACATGGACCAGGAAGATTCACCTGCAGTGAATCTGTTGAATGTAAGTGTCCATGCACACTGGACTTAAAAATCATTGATTCTACAGGAGTTTTGTGTTCTGTAGTAGTAGCTCAATGCTATCCTATGTGTCCATGCACATTAGGACGTTTATTTGCTGCTTTTATATACAATTCCCTTAGCTTTAGTACTAGATATGATAGGATAGAGGTCTTAATATAAAGAATGTATTTTTTTTTTTTTTTTTCTTTTAATATATTTTTTTTCTTCATATTTCCTGTTTAAATCACAGTGAGATAAAAAGGTTGGAACTGGAGAAGAAGCTGTTTCAGTACAACACATCTGATGCACACATGTAAGTACAGCTGATGCCGTTGAAATGTTTGTTTCCTTCTATCAGTAAGATCAGTTGAAGTGGAACTTAACCCCAAGAAATGCTTCCCTCCACCTTCCATTGACATGGCGATTACATCCCTTGCCCCTGTCATTGTCTCTCTGGCCACTTTCGGGTGCCCAGTTTTCAGCCTCTTACATTAGTTAGTGGGAAAATGACGTCATCCCGCACATGTGTACAAGAGTCAGTTTTTCCAGCTCAGTGTACATAGCATGTCTCTTCTGCAATAAAGAGGTGTGAAACAAATAAACAAGCGTGCATCCACTGATTCTGACTAATACGTGAAAAAAGATGAAATCCATTAAGGGTGCAACGGATCAAAAAAACTCACGGATCGGATCGTTTTTTGGATCGGCAAAAAAAAAAAAGAAGACAAATCTTGTTACACCCACCAGAGTTTTAGATTTCACAGTTATTTTCAAAACAAAACGGAGCTTCTATGCTTAAATACAGTATTTGGAAATCCAACAGACGGTTTACATGTTAAATTATAAAAGCAGCAGCAAACCTGCTGACCTTACATGGTTGCTAATGTGACAGAACACCTCCTGATTTTCACATTTAACTAAATGTTAAATGTGAAAATCAGAGGTGTTCCATCACATTAGCAAGCATGTAAGGTTTGCTGCTGCTTTTAAAATTTAACATGTAAACAGTCCATTGGATTTCCAAATAATGTATTTAAGCATATAAGCTCCGTTTTATGTTGAAAATAACTGAAATCTAAAACTCCGTTGGGTGTAACAAGATGTCCTCTTGGCCCCTTCTGCACAGTAATGATAGTGAGGAGTGTGGGGTGGAGCAAAGATGGTGGTGGCGAAACGTCACTACAGCGGCCTCCGCCGGGTGTACAAAGATGGCCGCCGCTCCAGAGCTAGGCTGAAGCCGCAGCCTTTCCTATGGCCGAGGCTCCGGAGCGCTCCGCGGATCGCGTGGTGTTCCGGTCCGAACAGGGTGACCCGTTCGGATCACGGATCACCACCGATCCGTTGCACCACTAAATCCCATACAACCCTTAAATAAAATTAGATAAAATACCAATGCAAAAGGAATTCAACCAAACAATGTGCACATATATAACAATGAGTATAAACTGTGCATGTACAAACCAAGGTCCATATAAATATATTCTAATGTGCACAAATTTTATGTGTACTGTGTATAAAACATAGAAAGGTCCATGTGAATATATAGTAACAAATGACCACGATGTGGAACCTCTAAAATCTACTTTGATATTCTGAAGCCAGAAGAATAATATCACCGGAAGAATAATATTACCGGATATGTAGAATCTCAAATTATAGAGATCACCAGCGCCTATGCATCAGCCTGCCGGCAGCAATACGATCCACCTGTAGTTTGATCCAGGAAGAAAAAAACTCCTTCGGTTGCGGTAAGGTACTTCCAGCCGGACACTTGATTTTGAGAAGGAAGGGAAGTTTCCACAAACAGGAATCGACCTGTATCCAATATGGCCCTGGATAATCTCACTCTGTAGGAGATTAAAAAAGGAAGGCTTCATGGTGTAATATATCTTCAAACAGGTTTTATTTATAAAAAAACACAGCAAAAGTTACAACCCAAAAAAGCCAAAAACACTGGAACAATAAACGAGTTTGCAAACAGCCGTGGATCAAACTAGCTGGCTAAAAAAAACGTGATGACGTCAAAGTCTAGTGCTCCACCCGGCGCGTTTCCCCATAGAAGGAATCAACTGGAAACGGAGGCTATGCCTCGACGTCAGCACATCACGCTTAAATACTCAGAAGGCAGGAGAGACACCAGAAGGAACATATCCCGCTCTTCCCAGTGTTGTCATCCATTATACTGGGTTCTAACAGGCAACTCTTATATAAAAATTGTTACAACTATCATGTATAACATGAATTATTAATATGCTATACCAGGGCTCGACAAACCCCAAGCGCCAGGTCGCCATGGCGAGTAGAATTTTCGTCCTGGTGCCTGGGGGTTTGTCAGCCCCAGTGGCTGTAGCGTGAGGGGGAAGCCGTGCACAACGGGAGTTGTGGAATGTCAGTCCTAACACTGCCGGGTGCCCAGATGCCGTGAGTGTACAAAACCGGGGCTGTGGAAGGGGCGGCGCTGTGAGAGAAAATTAACCACTTGCCTGCCCACCATATAGCAGAATGATGGCGGCAAAGTGGTTGTGATATCCTGACTGGACGTCATATGACGTGATTAGGATATCGCAGCCGGCGCGCGCCCACGATCAGTCTGACACACAGCATCTCCGACAGAGGCTTCATGACCAATCACAGCTGATCATCGCGTGAACCAGGAAGTGCCGGTAAACGGCTCTCCTCGGTTCACGCTGACAGGGAGAGCCGATCTGCGGCTCTCCCTGTCGGGGGGGGGGGGGGGGTCTGTGCTGATAATATTAGCACATTGATTATCAGCACAGCCCCATCAAAATGTGCCAATCAGTTGAAAATAAATGCCTATCACATGCCAGCCTGTGCCCCTATATAAAGCCTGTCAGTGCCCATATCAGTGCCAATCAGTACCCCATCAATAATTCCTGTCAGTGCCCCATCAAAGTGCCACTCAGAAAAACCTGTCAGTAGCTCCTCATCAGTGCTGCCTATCCAGTGCCAGCTATCAGTGCCGCCCATCATTTTATTTTTTCCAAAATTGTCGCTCTTTTTTGTTTATAGCGCAAAAATAAAAAAACGCAGAGGTGATCAAATACCACCAAAAGAAAGATCTATTTGTTGGAACAAAATGATAGAAATTTCATTTGGGTTCAGTGTAGAATGACCGCGCAATTGTCATTCAAAGTGCGACAGCGCTGAAAGATAGAAATTGTCCTGGGCAGGAACAGGGGAAAGTGCCCGGTATGGAAGTGGTTAAACGAGGAGAGGTAGCGGGATTGTAAAGAGCAGATGGAAGATGTGAGCTGTATGGAAGTAGGAGGGGAGGAGTGGGGAAAGAGCCGAGCTGACGGGCGGAGCGAAGCCCTGGCAGGAAGTGTCCTCTGTGCGGCTCATGGCGGTGTGGACTTGAGCCTCCTGCTCTGTGCTCCTGGAGCTCATCCTACAAGGTCCCTGGGTGCGGGTCCAGGCTGAGCTGTTCAGCCTCACCTCGGAGCAAGAACCGGCGGGCGCTGCACTGGCTCTGCAGTGGCCCAGAGCCTGTGCGCCCACCTGTCGGTGCAGTGCCCATCAGTGCTCGTCGGTGCAGTGCCCATCGGTGCTCGTCGGTGCAGTGCCCATCGGTGCTCGTCGGTGCAGTGCCCATCGGTGCTCGTCGGTGCAGTGCCCATCGGTGCTCGTCGGTGCAGTGCCCATCGGTGCTCGTCGGTGCAGTGCCCGTCGGTGCAGTGCCCGTCGGTGCAGTGCCCGTCAGTGCAGTGCCCGTCAGTGCTCGTTGGTGCAGTGCCCATCAGTGCTCTTGGTGCAGTGCCCATCAGTGAATAAGAAAAATTACTTATTTGCAAAATTGTATAGCAGAAATTATGAAAAAAAAAAAATGTTGTTTTTTTTTTTTTTTTTAGAAAAAAATTAAACCCATATTGATGATTAAATACCACCAAAAGAAAACTATTTGTGTGCAATTTTTTTTTAGAAAAATATGGGTACAGTGTTGCATGACTGTGTAATTGTCATTCCAAGTGTGAGCGATGAAAGCTAAAAACTGGCCTAGGCAGGAAGGGGTTGAAAGTAACCAGTAGTCAAGTGGTTAAAAAAAAAAACTGACTCCTAACTTTTTTATCTGGCTCCTAGATTCAAAGAAAATTTGTTAAGCCCTGTGCTATATAGTACAGATCCAATAAATTCTGAAATTATTTCAAAAATATTCTAAAAACATTTAAAATCACCAATATTTTAAAAATATTTTTATTAGAACACCCATATTATTAAAAAGACACATCAATTATTTTAAAATACATTTTATTTTTATAGAAATTATTAAAGATGTCATATCGCACCCGTGACAGTAATTATTTTACAAAACATTATGCGCAGTGTCTAATTAACTGCAAAGACCCCTGCTAGCATAAAATATTTAACAGATCATAGACAGTTATAGAAATGCATACATATTATGAAAGGCATAAAAAAAAAAAATATATATCTATGTAAAAAAGATATATATGCGTATAAATCTAATATCAGAGCACATATGAAGAAATACTAAGAATTATCTATTATCGATAAAACAATTAATGTCCCATTCTACATTAAGGCCCAGAGGACTGTAACATTGGAGGTCATATATCCATCTGGTTTTGCGACGAGAATTGTGTCTTTTTAGGTTATTACCTCTCCAGTGTGGAGTATAAAGAGGTGCCCCTGCACAGTTTTTGTTTACTACTTAAAGTGGAGCTAAACGTATCCTTTCTTTATTGTTCCTCTGTTTCTTGCTGGCATTGGCCTCTTGTGCTGGTCTGTGGTCGTCCTTTATTGTCTGACGCATGATGATGTCAGAAGTTAGTCATCCTGGCACACGGGGACCATGCTGGCAATGAAAGCTGAACTGTGCATGTGCAGCTTAGTTTACATGCCACCGAAGACGGCAAATAGGCAGGTAGGTGTATCTGATGAGACTTTGCATGTCATATCCACAATAAAGTGCCTGCCTGATTGCAGTTATCGACAGTTGGACTTTAATATCACTTTAAGTAGAACTAAAGTCTTGTTTTTTTCTTTGTTTTAAAAATAAAAAACGTGTCATACTTACCTGCTCTGTGCAGTTGTTTTGCACAGAGCTGCCCCGATCCTCCTCTTGTTGGGTGCAATCACCAGGCTCTGAAGTACAGTGTCTAGTGATAATACTATATGCCCCTCTAATCAATGTATATGACCCTGGAAAAGTGGTTCTTGGAGGTATATTTGTAAAAGAGGTCTACAATTCAGTACAATAGAACAGAGGGATAAGCAAGTTTTTAAGATAAATTCGTTTTACAAATTGTGATTGGCATCCATTGTAGGTGTAGTCACAGAAGAGATTACATTTACAGTGATAAAGGTGAACTAACCCTTTAATACATAATGTTCTTATGCATTTTAGAAATTAAGTAAATATTAAATGAGTCCCAGTCAAACTTTGCATGTATTGCACTTAAATTAGTTTAGGTGTTTACTGTGCAAACATAAGTTCAGTGCAACAAACCGATAACATTTTTATTAATATTATTAGAATCTTTTAGTGTAGGCATGTCACAACTGTAAAGTGCACCTGTAAGTGGGCTATGAGCATTTAAATATTTACATATTCTTAGCAAGCAGTAAATGACCTTTTAAGCAAGCCCTCACTGTATACTGTAGCATTCACCGTGGAGCAGAGTCAGTGCTTCTGCTGTGAATTTTGAGACTGAATTGCTCCACAGTGCCTGCAGCTACACAGGTACGTTGAAGCTTGATTAATATTTAAATTAGTGGCTACTAAAGCGGTAGTAAACTGCTGGGTTTTTTACTCCTTCTTTCTTTTTTTTTTTCCTAACCTGATATGCATCGCATACTAGGACATTATGTTAAACTCGCAGTACTAAAGCAGATCAACCAGCGCAAATAAAATTAACACAAAAAGAATTGCAGCTGAACACTGAGGGTCAAAATATCAAATCCCCAAGTAAACTGGCATAAAAGCAGTGCAGCGCAGCAAAAAAAAAAAAAAAAAATTAATTAAATTTAAATAAAAATAAAAATAAAACCCAAAATAAATCATAAAAAACAAACAATAATACTGAGAACGGTAGTAAATAGTTAAAAACAATGTGTCCATAGAATTCCTCTTAGCAAGAATAGAAGCCCAAGACAGTGTCCATATAGGAAGTGACTCCTAAAGATTATCAAATGGTGACTTATGTGATATTCCTCCACCACCGAAATAGGTTTGCAGCTCACCTCAGAGCATGGACCCCTGAACCAGTCAGTCAGGTCATGCAAGCATGTTTCCCTTGTGGGACAAATATTCCAAGGTAGATAAACTCAGGAAGGCAATACGATAGGGGGAATCCACAGGTCACTAGATCAGAGCTCCGGTCCGGGTGTAATAATATGCAAGAGAATATATAGAGATCTAATGCTCTCCGTATGGTACAAACATATGTTTATTTAAAAAAAAGAAGAAATGCACTTACATACATAGCACTGTATAAACCCCAGTGCATGGGAATGCCGGCATGTAATAAAACAAGTGACCAGGTGTAACGAGTATCAGCATGGAAGAGAGGCGCGGGTGACGTCACATCTGCTCACGTATTCCGTACGCGTTGCGTCCTAGCACTGGGCGGGACTTCATCAGCGGTACGGAACAGCGTGAATCACCCGCTATAAATGTCAATGGAACGTGGAACCGGCCAATCACAGCACAATCAACAATCGATTGTCATGGAAACCCTGCCCAGCAGGGGAATAAGACGGAGGCCGGTACGGACCAAAATGAAGAAAAAAGCAAAGATCCCTTTAAAAGGGAAAACTTTACTGCACCACTTGCGTGGAGCATATAATTTTGCTCAATCGATTATCAAATCAAGAAACAAATGAACAGTATGTGAATCGTAACCCACGTCTCCTGCTGACACTGAAAATACAATATATACTATCCCAATATATTAGAAAAAATTTAAAAGAAGGGAAAGATAGCTGGAATCAGGAAATCAGTGACAGGTCATGCATATCTAAAATACACTGTTGACCCTATTGAAAAATTCCTAAACAAATAATTAAAAAAAATATACATATAAATAATGTAAAATGAGCATAATAAAATACCACAGAAATTCATTTTAAAATCAGGCAAAATAAAATAAAATATGGCAAAATTAAAAATTCAACGATCAGAGATAAAACAATTTAAATCAAATTCAACATTCAAGCCAGCAGGTACTAAAACTTGTGTCTCGTGTATCCACTGAGATTCCCTGCGGCTTAACTGGCGTATAAAACTACCACCTCTCCAATGTTTGATTACTCGTTCAATGCCCCAAAATTTCAAACCTCTAGGGTTTTGATTATGCATCAATTTAAAATGTCTAGACACATTGTGTGTTTTAACTCCTCTTTTAATGTTGTTCACATGCTCCCCTAGACGAACGTGAAGTGGTCTAGAGGTTCTACCAATATACTGAAGACCACATTCGCATTCTAGCATGTAAACAACACCTATAGTGGTGCACGTAATCAACTGACCTATCTTATATGATTTTTTGGTAGCAGTGTCCTATATGGACACTGTCTTGGGCTTCTATTCTTGCTAAGAGGAATTCTATGGACACATTGTTTTTAACTATTTACTACCGTTCTCAGTATTATTGTTTGTTTTTTATGATTTATTTTGGGTTTTATTTTTATTTTTATTTAAATTTAATAAATTTTTTATTTTTTTTTTGCTGCGCTGCACTGCTTTTATGCCAGTTTACTTGGGGATTTGATATTTTGACCCTCAGTGTTCAGCTGCAATTCTTTTTGTGTTAATTTTATTTGCGCTGGTTGATCTGCTTTAGTACTGCTTGTTTATCAATATATCACAATTCAGCTGCATTTATGGATGTATTTCAATATCTAGAGATACGTGAGGTCAAATTAGGGGATGTTTTTTCCCGAACCCCACCCAATGAACAAATTAATGATGTGGCTCATTCGTTCAAAAAATTGGGCCACTTATTTGAGAAAAAGGTTAAAATATGGTGGGACATTGCATCTTTTAGACAGTATTTGGCTGCTAAACTGGTTCCACGCCGTTTAAGATGGGATGTCCCACCTAATGATGGGCTCTTAGATGATGAGTCGATGAAAGAGTGGGGAGAATTTTTTGTCCTAAAAGGTTTACAATTGCTAGAATTTTTACTTTCACGTAAAGAAAGAAAAATGTTAGCGATAGAATCTCAGATTCGGGACATAAAAAATCTTATAGAACCCCTCAAAGAAAGTGAAGAGTTCCTGCGGTTATCAGCTGAACTCAAAAACAAATTGTGTAAATGGGATATAGAAATCCAAAATAAGAAAAAGAAAAAATTCATCCGGGATTTTGATGATTTTAATAAAGGCAATATTTTTAAATGGCAAAATGTCAACGTTTCCAACCCGCTTGTCTCAGATAATGTTCCTATTCAGGACATTATTCCATCATCTGCCCCCACCCCTATTAGAGAAACGATTCATAGTTATGATTATTCTGTAGTAGGCCCCCCGCCCCAGAGGGGAGATCAGCCATATAGAGGTAATAACTTTAGGGGAAAGAGAGGTGGTGGTAGAGGTAAAAGAGGAAATTCATCCTCTTATCAATCTCCATCTAGAAATTACCCCCACCATCAATATCAATATGAATCCCCCCATGGTTGGGAGAGTCATGGATATGATCAAGCCCCCTATTCTCATAATCAAAATAGAGGCAAACCTACATTCCCACGAGGTGTTCAGGTACCTATTATAAATAGATTTACCCCCCTCCAAAATCAGGCTATAAGGGAGGGAGGGGATTTTTCAGGGGCCCAGAGTGGGCCAGGGAGGGGTCCTCCGTACAATCAATCGAACCAAGGGTCAGGGAGGGGTCCCTCATACCAACCGAACCCAGGCGATTGGTGGAGGCACCAACCTCAACAGATTCCACAAGGAAATGGTCAATCTCAAAAAAGAAAGGCCAGAGAGGAAGGAGAGGGGGAAGGAGAATACAAAAGACCAAAACCCCAATAGGCACAGGGATCTATAATTTGAGCAGTTGCACTTTGGATGATGACGAGTTACGAGTGTTGGATAGGGGTTTGAAGTTTGCCCCAACAAAAAATCTCAATAAATTCCAAACTTATGTCAACATTCAAAAATTTGTTAGAAACCTCAATATGAAAAAATATTTTTTGACTAACCCCATAAAATCAACTAGAGTAGCTGATGGTGTCCACTCCAACCTACGTAATAAGTCCACTTTCAACCCTCTGAATGTTGATAATAAATACTTAGAGGTGTTTAAACATATGATGTTTAATGACTTAGATAAAATGAGGATAAGGAAAGTGATGGACCCACAGTACATTAAAAAGGGGATGGAATCTCTAGAAAAACGTAAAGAAATTATTATCCGTCCGGCGGATAAAGGGGGTGGATTGGTTATTCTAGATAAAGCTGTTTATACAGCAGAAATGGATCGGTTATTGAGTGATCATGATACTTACCGTATTTTGAATAGGGATCCTATGCTGACATATAAGGATGAGCTTCATCTGTTAGTAGAATCAGGACAAACTATGGGTGTCCTTAATAAAAAGGAGGCCCTCTATTTAGATCCTTTGTTCTGTAGAACACCAATCATATACTGCCTTCCAAAAATCCATAAGGATAGTGCCAACCCTCCGGGGAAGCCTATCGTTAATGGCATTGACTCCATTAGCTCGAGAGTGGGGCAGTATATAGATTCATTTCTGCAACCCCTGGTGTCAGAAACTAGAGCCTACCTTAGGGACACCAAACATATTATTCAATTATTGGAGGCTGTCACATGCTCACCATCCAGTATCCTTGTCACTGCGGATGTAGGCTCACTGTACACTATAATAGGACATGAGGATGCTTTGTCTTCCGTGCAGTGGGCTTTAGCATCTTCAGATCTTCCGGCTAAACATAAGGATTTTCTTTTGACCAGTCTGGGTTTTTGTTTATCTAGAAATTATTTTTGGTACAATCGTCAGTTCTTTTTGCAGACAAGGGGGGTCGCGATGGGAGCCCGTTTTGCTCCCAGTGTGGCCAACCTTTTTATGGCCCACTGGGAGGAGGACGTGGTTTTCAAGAATCGTCCCCCCCAGTTAGTCTGTTACAAAAGGTACATAGACGATCTCATTCTAATTTGGGAGGGGGATCGTCCCAGTCTTGATTACTTTATCGGGACAATGAATGAGAATACCAAGAATATTAAATTAACCTGGAATATTAGTATGAAAAATATTGTGTTCCTAGATTTGGAAATCTGGAAGGATAGTGAGCAATTCCGCCTGTGTAATTATCTTAAGCCTACTGATCGTAATGCATACATACCACTTGATAGTTGCCACCATAAATCGTGGCTATGCAATATACCGAAAGGTCAGTTTATTAGGCTCAGGCGAAATTGCACAAGGGAGGAGGACTTTCTCACACAGGCACAGATTTTGTCATCCAGATTCCAACAGAAAGGGTATAATAGGGACTCTTTAGATAAAGAGATAGAGAATGTACGTTCCTTGGATAGGGGATCATTGGTAGCTGATAAAGTCAGAGAAACCAATATTAGTATCTCGAATTTCAAAATGGTACTCAATTATAACGTACAATATAAGAAATTTGAAAAACTTGTTTCAAATAACTGGTCAATACTAAAGCAAGACAAGGTTTTGGGCCCGCTGTTGCCATCACGCCCAGCATTTATCTATAAGAAAGCTCCGTCTTTGCGTGATTGTCTGGCACCAGGAGTTGTTGACCCCCCAGTGCATTCTGAAAACAGACTCTTCTCCTTCCTCGCTGGTTTTTATGCTTGCGGGCGATGCACAGCCTGCAAGCATTCTAAGTGCAATATAAAAAAGAGGAAAGATTTTCTTGCCACTGCTACCAAAAAATCATATAAGATAGGTCAGTTGATTACGTGCACCACTATAGGTGTTGTTTACATGCTAGAATGCGAATGTGGTCTTCAGTATATTGGTAGAACCTCTAGACCACTTCACGTTCGTCTAGGGGAGCATGTGAACAACATTAAAAGAGGAGTTAAAACACACAATGTGTCTAGACATTTTAAATTGATGCATAATCAAAACCCTAGAGGTTTGAAATTTTGGGGCATTGAACGAGTAATCAAACATTGGAGAGGTGGTAGTTTTATACGCCAGTTAAGCCGCAGGGAATCTCAGTGGATACACGAGACACAAGTTTTAGTACCTGCTGGCTTGAATGTTGAATTTGATTTAAATTGTTTTATCTCTGATCGTTGAATTTTTAATTTTGCCATATTTTATTTTATTTTGCCTGATTTTAAAATGAATTTCTGTGGTATTTTATTATGCTCATTTTACATTATTTATATGTATATGTTTTTAAATTATTTGTTTAGGAATTTTTCAATAGGGTCAACAGTGTATTTTAGATATGCATGACCTGTCACTGATTTCCCTGATTCCAGCTATCTTTCCCTTCTTTTAAATTTTTTCTTAATATATTGGGATAGTATATATTGTATTTTCAGTGTCAGCAGGAGACGTGGGTTACGATTCACATACTGTTCATTTGTTTCTTGATTTGATAATCGATTGAGCAAAATTATATGCTCCACGCAAGTGGTGCAGTAAAGTTTTTCCCTTTTAAAGGGATCTTTGCTTTTTTCTTCATTTTGGTTCGTACCGGCCTCCGCCTTATTCCCCTGCTGGCAGGGTTTCCATGACAATCGATTGTTGATTGTGCTGTGATTGGCCGGTTCCACGTTCCATTGATATTTATAGCGGGTGATTCACGCTGTTCCGTACCGCTGATGAAGTCCCGCCCAGTGCTAGGACGCAACGCGTACGGAATACGTGAGCAGATGTGACGTCACCCGCGCCTCTCTTCCATGCTGATACTCGTTACACCTGGTCACTTGTTTTATTACATGCCGGCATTTCCATGCACTGGGGTTTATACAGTGCTATGTATGTAAGTGCATTTCTTCTTTTTTTAAAATAAACATATGTTGTACCATACGGAGAGCATTAGATCTCTATATATTCTCTTGCATATTATTACACCCGGACCGGAGCTCTGATCTAGTGACCTGTGGATTCCCCCTATCGTATTGCCTTCCTGAGTTTATCTACCTTGGAATATTTGTCCCACAAGGGAAACATGCTTGCATGACCTGACTGACTGGTTCAGGGGTCCATGCTCTGAGGTGAGCTGCAAACCTATTTCGGTGGTGGAGGAATATCACATAAGTCACCATTTGATAATCTTTAGGAGTCACTTCCTATATGGACACTGTCTTGGGCTTCTATTCTTGCTAAGAGGAATTCTATGGACACATTGTTTTTAACTATTTACTACCGTTCTCAGTATTATTGTTTGTTTTTTATGATTTATTTTGGGTTTTATTTTTATTTTTATTTAAATTTAATAAATTTTTTTTTTTTTTTTTTTTTGCTGCGCTGCACTGCTTTTATGCCATTATGTTAAACTCGCCTAAAAACAAAGCCTTCCAGTGCCGCGTTGTCGCCACTGCAGGTGCTCCCATCTTCACCCATCTTCCTTCCGGGTTCGCGAACTCCAGTTGTGTGACTGGCCAAAGCCGCGATGATGTCACTCCCTCGCGTGTGTGGGAGCCGACGTTTACGGCACAGGACTCTAAAGGAACACCGTTCGTTCCCGGGCAAATGCACTGGTGACATCACCGGCTGCATGCACAGTAAATATCTCCTAAATGGTGCACATTAGGAGATATTTACAGTACCTATAGGTAAGCCATATTATAGGCTTACCTATAGGTAAAAGTCAGAGTCGGGTGTTTACTTCCAGTATTTAAATACACTTAAAAGTGGGATGTCCATAGGCTGGATCGGTTTTAACAGGTTATCGGTTTGCTGAGCGTTTACTGTGTTTGAACTGCCTTTCTTTTCATACAAGACAATAGAAATGCAAAAATAGCCCAAAGTGGCTCTTCAAGGAGCTCAGAAACATCCTAAATGTCAGCTGACTGCACCTCCATTGATTGCTTGATTTGCCGTTATGCACAATCAATAGACATCGGGGTAAAAACAGAGGTAAACCTCTTTGATTATGGTGACCTCTCCTCCATCGAGCAGTTTATGTAGCTGCCATGGAGAAGCGGAGATGACATTCTCTGCTTTTAATTGCAGCACAGTGAGATGCGTTCATTCAAGTAAATACCAGTTTAATAAGGTGCAATATACTACAGTGGATATAAAAAGTCTACACACCCCTGTTTAAAATGTCAGGTTTCTGTGATGTAAAAAAAAATTTGACAAAGATAAATAATTTTATAACCTTTTTAATGTGACCTATAAACTGTACAACTCAATTGAAAAACAAACTGAAATCTTTGGAGGTGGGGGTAAAAAAAAAAAACCCCTCAGAACTGGGGATGTAGCTGTGTTCAGAATTAAGCAATCACATTCAAACTCATGTTAAATAGGAGTCAGTACACACCTGCCATAATTTTAAAGTGCCTCTGATTAATCCCAAATAAAGTTCAGCTGTTCTAGTAGGTCTTTCCTGACATTTTCTTAGTCGCATTCTACAGCAAAAACCATGGTCTGCAGAGAGCTTCCAAAGCATCAGAGGGATCTCATTGTTAAAAGGTATCAGTCAGGAGAAGGGTACAAAAGAATTTCCAAGGCATTGGATATACAATTGAACACAGTGAAGACAGTCATCTTTAAGTGGAAAAAATATGGCACAATAGTGACATTACCAAGAACTAGACGTCCCTCCAAAATTGATCAAAAGACGAGAAGAAAACTGGTCAGGGAGGCTGCCAAGAGGCCGACAGCAACATTTAAGGGAGCTGCAGGAATATCTGGCAAGTACTGGCTGTGTGGTACATGTGACGACAATCTCCCGTATTCTTCATATGTCTTGGCTATGGGATAGAGTGGCAAGTTGGAAGCCTTTTCTTAACAAGAAAAACATCCAAGTCTCCCAAAAGCATGTGGGAAAATGTGTCGTGGTCTGATAAAACCAAGGTTGAACTTTTTACAATAATTTCAAAAGATATGTTTGGTGCAAAAACAACACTGCGCATCACCAAAAGAACACCATACCCCCCGTGAAGCATGGCGGTGGCAGCATCATGCTTTGGGGCTGTTTTTCTTCAGCTGGAACAGGGGCCTTAGTCAAGGTAGAGGGAATTATGAACAGTTCCAAATACCAGTCAATATTGGCACAAAACCTTCAGGCTTCTGCTAGAAAGCTGAATATGAAGAGGAACTTCATCTTTCAGCATGACAACGACCCAAAGCATACATCCAAATCAACAAAGGAATGACTTCACCAGAAGAATAAAGTTTTGGAATGGCCATCTGAAGAGAGGTGTGCACAGGAGATGCCCTTGCAATCTGACAGATTTGGAGTGTTTTTGCAAAGAAGAGTGAGCAAGTATTGCCAAGTCAAGATGTGCCATGCTGATAGACTCATACCCAAAAAGACTGAGTGCTGTAATAAAATCCAAAAGGTGCTTCAGCAAAGTATTAGTTTAAGGGTGTGCACACTTATGCAACCATAATATTTTATTTGTTTATTTTTACTTCCCTCCACCTAAAATATTTCAGTTTGTTGTTCAACTGAGTTGTACAGTTTGTCGGTCACATCAAACGGGGAAAAAGTTCTGAAATGATTTATCTTTGTCTCATTTTTTACATCACAGAAACCTGACATTTTAACAGGGTTGTGTAGAGTTTTTATATCCACTGTATATGGTAAAAACACCAGCACACATTTATAACTTTATTAGCACTAAACTGTGCTCTAAACTGAGTGTAAAAAACGTACATGTCCTGTTGCATGTACTTATGTTAAAGCGTAGAGAGAACAATCTGACAGTTTCCCAACATTTCAGACAAGATAAGAAAAGGAGAAGATAGATTAGATTATGGCCTTTCTTGGGATTATGCTATGGATTGTAAGTGACTGCATGGCAGGTTCATGGTAGTCCCACCATTAGCACATGATTGCCTTTCCTTTCCTCCCCTGAAGCTATGTTCAGTCATGTGGAGCGAATTAAAAAAGCTGATTCCAGTTATGAGGTTGCATGTGACTTAGAGGAGCTCAAGTCTGTAAAATAAAAGTCGGCAGCTAAAAAAACATTTAGCTGCTGACTTTTAATATAAGGACACGTACCTGTTCAGGGATCCCGCGATGTCGGCATCCCGAGCCGATATGTCAATCGGCTTTGAGTGCAGGCGCCGGAATTGTAAGTAAGGAAAACCGGCATTGAAGCCTCCAGTCTTCACAGCCACAAGTCGCGCTGCGTTTTCTGAATGGTCCCGCCATCTTCTGGGACCTGTGTGTGTCCCAGAAGGCAGCGGAAAAAAAGGAGTGGCCGGAAATGTTGTAGTTTGGCAATCTTACCCGGAAGTAGGAGCGGGTACCGGTCAAAACCAGGTACCCGCTCCCCCCCACCCATGTGATGTGGAAGCCCTTGGTGCACGGCACCTTACATTTTAAGGTTAATGTCATGACTTGGAGCTTACATAGAGCTAACTCTCTTTGCTCCTGGTTACTAAATGGAGTGGCACAGGACTATTGGAAAGGTTAATATGTGCTGCTGCGGGCGGGGCTGTCATTAAGGTGACTCTGTTGCATTGCCCTGCATAGGTAAAGGAAAGCACAAGCTCATTTTAAGTATTCTTCTTTCATGTTCTTTTCTTTGCTAACACTATTTTTAAATGTTTCTATAGATCTCATCTTAAGTATTTGAAACTGAAAACTTCTTTGAAGGATGTTTGTGAAAAGGAGAGGAAAGCTCGTCTTCGAAACAAAGCATTCTTGCAGGAATTTGATGCTATTGAAAATCGTTTAAGTGCTCTAATCTCCAATTCCAAGACATCTCACGATACTAAGGTAATGTAAAAAAAATTAACCTTTACATCACCCCTATACCTCAAAACAAAACTATTGGGTCAGTTCACTAAAGCATAAATCAAACTTTCTTTTCATCGTTGTGAGTTACTGTATGTGCTAAATGTTAGGATGGAAAATAATGTTTTTATTTCACTTGAGACTTTATTGCACAGATCATCTGCCGCATTTACGTTTATTGAGTTTTATGGTATTTTCTATGTAAAACTACATTTACAAAGTGAATGCATGCATTATTTTTTTTTTTTTACTGCTAAATGTTGCGTGTATTTTAGTTAAATTGAAAAAATACTAATTTATGAGAAATATAGATAGATATAGATAAATTGAATCTCTTTGGAGGAAAGCTGGTCATATGGTTTTGAGGAAAGCTGGTCATATGGTTTTGACAGGTCACATGATTGTGACCTATTTTTGGGCAGTTTCTCCCATTTCTTCTTTGCAGGACCTCTCGAGCTCCATCAGGTTGGATGGGGAGTGTCAGTGCACAGCTATTTTTTAGATCTCCCTAGGGATGTTCAAGTCTGGGCTCTGGCCGGGCCACTCAAGGACATTCACAGAGTTGTCCCGTAGCCACTCCTTTGTTATCTTGGCTGTGTTTAGGGTCGTTGTCCTGTTGAAAGATGAACCTTTGCCCCAGTCTGAGGTCCAGAGTGCTCTGGAGCACGTTTTCATCAAGGATGTCTCTGTACATTGCTGCATTCATCTTTCCCTCGATCCCGACTAGTCTCTCAGTTCCTGCCACTGAAAAATATTCCTACAGCATGATGCCTCCAGCACCATGCTTCATTGTAGGGATGGTATTGGCCAGGTGATGAGTGGTGCCTGGTTTCCTCCAGATATGATGCTTGCCATTCCGGCTAAAGAATTTTGTTTCTCGTGGTCTGAGAGTCCTTCAGATGCCTTCTGGCAAACTCCAGGTGGGCTGTCATGTGCCTTGCAGCTTATGCATGCGTTTGCAAATGTGTGCTAACTAAACCCCTGTTTTTAACGCAAACTGTTGGACAGTTTAATTTGGTTGGTAAGCAGACTGGTTGGTGAGTTGAGCTGGGAGTTTCCTCTATTTTTGTCTTTCATGCGTTTGCCCTTCCATGTGCTCCTTGCTGTGAAGGCCAGTTATAGGTGGGGGCAGGCCTAATTAGTGGAGTGCTGCAGAAATGGTTGTTCTGCTGGTCGGCTCTCCACCCTGGAGGCACAGGATAGAGCGTAGGACAGAGCAAGGAAACTACTATGTTGACTGATGTGCCTGTTTTATCCAGGACGTGTTTTTAACAGCTTTTTACCATTAAATACTGTTGAATACTCCACTTAGAGTCGCTTTTGTCTCCTCTCAACAAGCCCTGAAACTGCACTTTATGGCTGGACTGAACTCGCTGGGATGCACTACATTTGAGCCGGATTTCCAAACCCACATATTGCTGTGTGTGTATATGCAAGTACATGCGTAAAAACACACACATGCGTATGGGCCATAACTCCTGGACCTACCGTAGTTTTCTGCATCCAGAGTTGAATTCCAGTATGTGTGTGTGTGTGTGTGTGTGTGTGTGTTTTGTACATGTAATTACTTATACATGTGGATAGCCATGTACAGCTATTGACTTCTATAGGTGGCTATACGTAGCGCCTGTGGGCTCCCTGGTGTTCAAATATGCCAAATTTCAACTTTATGGCCAGATACGCCCATGATGATGAAACCTAAAATTTGGAAGGTGTAGGTGGGTCAAACGTTTCTCAACAACAGGTATACACTCAACAGTCACTTACTCAGCCACTTTCTTTGTTGTCGTTAATAAGAATCCCTTCTTGCGGTTAGGAATGTTGCCATGTCAACTGAAGCGGTATAAAGTCGTATTTCCTTTGCCAACTAACAGAATAAAACCATATGGCAAAGGTAAATGTTAATTTGTAGAACTGAATGCTCATTCTTCACATACAGAAACGAGAGCCTTTTTTTTTAATTTAATTTAATTTTTTATATAATTTTTTTTGTTTCATATATTTATTTTTTCATGACTCAAGTGGGCCTACTTAATAAGACAAAGAGCAATGTGCAAGTTGTTCTAAAGTATAGCAGCCAAGCAACACTCACGTTTCATTGTTCAGACCATCTGCATTGATAAAAGGCAAATGTTACCGTGCACTGTATAGTCCGAAGAAAAAAAGGACAATGAAAGCGGCAATACTTAGCGTCTATTATTTCTCTTTCCGCTTTTATTAAGCGCGACTCGCGTTTTGTTACTTAATTCTCCCACGCTAATCCTATGTATAAATAATTTTATTTTATTACCTTCATTCCTCCGCAGTAATCCTCGATTTTTATATTATTTATTTTCTTTGACAGGGATCAAATATTTCCATCAGCCCGGTTACCACATTAGCCATGACCTTGTGTGTTCCTGTTATTAATACCCATTACGAAATATCATTACGCAGCGCCATGAAGCACAGCAGAAAACAGGCCGTTTGATTTGTTTGTTGTGTACTTTATTCCCCCTCTTTTACAAAGGAGAGGAAGCAGATTACATATCTCCGGGCCTGACAGGGAAAATGTCTGACAGAAAAATGCTCAAATGTATTCAGCTATGTATCTGTCGTAATGCAGGCCTCTAATCCCTCCTACTATCTCCATATAAATGATGCCGTTCAAGGCCATCGCTTCTTTCTTCACTTAGAGGGAGAAAAAAAAAAAAAAGCCCAGCAAAGCCCTTTCAGATGAAATGTCTAAAAACATGGCGTAATAACTTGGAGCATGCTGGCAAGAGTAGTCACTTGTGACTGCGTGAATCCCCCTCAGCAAGTCAATATTGTAATAAGCAGAACTGGTAACATCTCTCCATTATTCAGAGGAGCCAACAGCGTGCTTGTCCCTTAGGCTGCAGCATTCATTAAGAAAAGCTTACTGGGCTGAAAGGTGGAAACAGATGATAACAGGATATGATTTTCATATTTAATGCATCCCCTTGGAAGAGTGTATGTGTGCTGCAGATTGCTAGAAGAATCTACTGCTACTTTACAGAAAGACTTTCTAGTTTGCCCTATAGCTACCGATGGAATCATTCAGCCAAGAAATTACCTTTCCCTCTTTCTACCTGCTTTATATATCTGCCAAGCAGGCAGCCTAGCTGCCAGTGAATTTTATTGTGCAGTTAACTGTTTGGTATTTAAGACTCTTATCAGAAAAGAAACAGAGGCCACACGTTTTTTTTTTTTATACGCAGGAATAAGGTTTGAGGTTTTGCTTTTTCTTTTCTTTTTTTCTTTGGTATTTTAACTGGCATAAATGTTAGTTTGCAGGAAGTTGGGTCTACCCGCTGCCTTGATTACCTTCTCTTTGGAGTTTTGGGAGTTAAAGTACACCTGCCCTTTCAGCTGAGATCCATTAAATACATTGCAGCTGCTTCAAAACAAAAGGTGTGTGTAAAGTCTTGGGGAGCGTTTACACTAGTGGTTGAGGGGCGGGGGGGGGGGGGTGTATGTGTCGCAGCTGCGATGCTTTTGATTTGCTTTACAGCGGTGGTAAGAATTGTACCGCCTATTGCATCGGGCGCCACTGCCCGCCTGATGCGGGCCAGTCAAGGGGCCATGTTGCAACCGCCCCAAAACCATACGCGGTTGTGTCACGGTAGTGCTGCATTTAGAGGGTTAAAATAGGCGGACAAAAGCAATCCATGCTCAGAGGCACATGACGAATAGCGAGGAGGAACTATGTTGCCTCCTCGCTGCCAATTTTAGCCGCCTAAATGCTGCAGTACCGCGCTGCATGTTTTGCCATATAGTGTTGGCACTAAATCTATGAAGGTGCCAACGGGGAGGGGGCAAGGAACCTCTAGCAACCTCCTGGAGGTTGTGGCTTTTCATGCGTCTATGAGCATGGATTGCTTTTGAGATTTTTCAGAGGGGCGGAGGTCCTTGCTGCTGGTGTAAACAGTCCCTTCTTGTAACAGCAGCCACAACCTCCAGAGGCTGCTAGGGCTGTGGCTGATTGACAACCCCCGCCCTCGATAGTACCTGCAAAGTTTTAGTGCCAACACTATATATGGAAAAACATGCGGTGCGGTACTACGGTACTAAGGCATTTAGGGTGGTAAAATTGGCAGCGAGGAGGCAACATGGTGCCTCCTAACTATTCGTCATGTGCCTCTGAGCAGGGATTGCTTTTCAGTGGAGCCGTAGTCCTTGCTGCTAGGGTAAACAGTCCCTTCTGTGTAACAGCAGCGACAACCTGAGTAGAAAGGTCTGTCCCCTGCCACCAATGGGGACACTAGTTCTTGTGACTATGGTGACAATGATAAATGCACATATTCCCCAGCACACCAAGGCTGCTCAAATATCGTCCAAAGGTTTTTATTGTAGAAAGATAACATCACAAGAGCAAGTGCAACGTTTCAGAGCTGCGCAGGACCCCTTTGTCAGGCATGGGGACAACGAGGTATTCCCTCAGTTTGGAGGTATTTCCTACCACTTACTGTTTTGGTCATGAGACAAGAAGTGAAGGGAAATCTTTGAAATTGGTCATAGATGGCAAAAAAAACAAACAAAGAAAAATTACAGCAGTTTTAATCCTACTCGGAAATGGAATAAACAAGTTTTAGCATTCAATAAATGCTTATCTTGTAGCAACAACAACATTAGAAGAAAAAATTATTTATTCACTTTACACCCTCGCTTCTGGCCACATCCTGTAGGAGCCACTGACTAACCTGGGCCTTCTCTCGGGGTTCTTGAAGTAACCAAGGAGCCTATTTTTTAAGCCCTGTGCAGGAGCATCCTTTCTGGAGTTTTCAGATTTTTGGATTCCCCAGAACTGTGGGTGAAGATCCAGTTATGTCACGTTGACCTAGGCAAACTGGCCTGAAGCTGGGTGTGGGATGAGTATTAATTTTTTATTTATTTTTTGCTAATTTTTGTACAATTTATTTTTAATTAAGCTGCTCTTTTACTTGGTGGGGCACATGCATCCCAAATTCATGTTGTGGAGGATCTTTTACCTTTTTATTTACAAATTATATATAATTTTTTCACATTTATTGATTACAAGAGGGCTGACAAGCGCCTTTTTTGTTTGTTTTTGGAGTCTTTGTAGCCCCTGATGCCTTCTCTATCCTCAGCCCATACAGATAAGGTTCTCACAGATCTGTTGCTTACCCAGCCACTGCTGTCAGTATTCTGATGGCTGTACCCAGAAGTACTTGGAGCTAACCACTTCCAGGTTCATTCAGTCTAGAGAAGATCTCAATAAGCAGTAGTAGATCACCAGTCTCTTTTCACTCTCCATCTTAAAGCTGCCTACAGTGTCTCCAGGCTCATTAATGAGAAGTCAAATGAAGTCTTGGTTTAGGCTTTAGGAATTGCCCCTTCTCTGTCTTACACATGTGTTGAGGAAAGTGGAAAAATAGTACTGGACCCATAAGCAAAATTAGGAGGCACACCTCACATAAATCAACCACATCCGCTGGTAAGCAAACAGAGGCTTCAGCTACATTGCCTGAATCTTGGCCATGCCCCTCTGATGCAGTTTACCCTGATTGAGCTTGGGTACCAGCTGCTGACAAGACCTGTGCTTATAATCACTTTGGAAGAAATAATTAAACATCCAGTTCACTTCTAGACTATTCACATTTTTTAAGCCCTGATGAAAGGGGGCATCTTTTGACCCCCGATAGGCATTAAACACTTTTTGGATTGTCCGACTGAATTTTTCTGGTATAAAGTTGTACCTGGACCTCAAAGCAGGGGTGTGGTACTTAAATTTCCATCTTTTTTACATTACTTACGCATTTGGCAGAGCATCCAATGGATCTCTCTGGTCAGTAAGTGAATAGCCTTTTCTGATAATTGCATGGCTCGCATGGTTGTGCTACATACATACTCAAGACTTTGCCAAGCCCCCCAAAAGTAGGCAGGAGTCTCATGTTCTGGAAGAGAGCCAGGGTGTAGTCACAAATGGTATGTAGGATTTGGAATTGGACTAGTAAGTTCACTTGGAGATTTCCAGGCATGACCCATATGTATCCCCAAACCTCCCTTTTTACTCTTGTGGCATCATCACTGAGCTTATACAATTCATGCAGTTCCCATTGACACATCCCCAAACCTACAGCTCCCAAGAGCCCTTTCTTTACACATGGTGTATGGGCAGGTTATTTGTAGTCAAGGCAGTGGAATTGTTTTGCTGAGAAAGAAACCAGTGTATACATATAGAGAGACAGAAATCGGCAAAGTTCTGTAGTCCAGCGGAGGCAGGTCTGACAACAATTCCTTAAGGTTTTAATGCAGCAGTAGCACCGATTAATAGTAAGTTGGGAGCGCACTGGATTTCTGTAGGGATCAACAGATTATATATATATATATATATATATATATATATATATATATATATATATATATATATATATATATATATATATATATATATATATATATATATATAATTACACACACCTTGATCCAATATGCAATATTCTGCAACAACTAAATAAAATAAAACTGAAGACTACAGTTGCTATTTAGCAGTTATTATTCCAATCCGTCTACCACCCATGTATAATTTTGTAGCATTTTCAGTTTGCATTTAATTTACATATAGACCATACATAACCACTTGCAGTGCAATTGCGGCATTTCCATACCAGCCATTCTCAACCAAGGTTCCTCCAGAAGTTGCTAGGGGTTCTTTGGGCTGTGGCTGATGGTACCAGCATAGTTTTAGTGCCAATACTATATGGCAAAACATGCATGCATGACACAATTATCTGTTTAACTGCAAGGGTAGCATTCTGTACACAACTGTAAGGGTTCCATTTTTCCTACTGACCACTAATATAATGAGTATTTTCCCCATTGAGCTCCAGTTAACTGGTTTAAATAAAGGTTCCACAAAATCTGAAAATTGTTCTAGGGTTTAGCCCAGGTTCACACTGGGCTGCATGAGTGAAGCCGTGCGAGTTTAGCTGAACTCGCACTATTTCACTCCCGCTGGCAGTCCCGATTTCGGCCGCGATTACAGAGACATCTGTGCAGGTTTATGCAAATGAAATTGGTGCAGCTCTGCAGATGCGGCTTTGCACTGATTAGGACAGTGCCATTGCCGGCAAATGCCACCGATTTGACATGTCAAATCACAGCAGTGTGAACCAGGGCTTCCTCTGGGGCAGGGTTGTCTAAACTTTTGACTTGCCTGGACCACATTGGAAGAAGAGGAATTGTCTTGGGCCATTCATAAAATACATATTTATTATTATTATTATACATGATGTATATAGCTCCAACAGTTTACGCAGTGCTTTACAATATAAAAGGGAGACAGTACATTTACAATACAAAAGAATACAAGAGGGTTAGGAAAGCCCTGCTCATGAGAGCTTACAATCTAAGATGACTGGACAAGTGGTACAAAAGCTTATAACTGTGGAGGATGATGTGATGCAAGTGAAAAAAGATTAGTTGAAGGTGTGATAGGCTTCCCTGAAGAGGTGAGTTTTCAGGGATTGCCTAAAGGCAGCCAGAGTAGGAGATAGCCGGACAGATTGCGGGGGAGAGAGTTCCAGAGGATGGGAGAGGCTCTGTAGAAGTCCCAGAGATGAGGAGACAAGGGGACTTAAGAGGAGCGGAGAGAACAGTTTGGGTGATATTTGGAGACAAGATTGGTGATGTAGCTGGGGAGAGAGTTGTGAATGGCTTTGTATGTTGTTGTTTAGTATTCTGAATTTCATTTGCTGGGCAATAAGAAGCCAGTGTAGGGATTGGTGGAGAGGGGTAGCAGACACTGAGCGGTTGGTAAGGTAGATGAGTCTGGCAGCAGCATTCATAATAGACTGAAGAGGTAGGCCTATGAGAAGGGAGTTGCAATAGTCAAGGTGAGAGGTAACAAGGGAATGAATGAGGAGCTTGGTGGTTTTGTTAGTTAAAAAGGGGGGAATGTTAGCGATGTTACGGAGGTAAGGTCTTCAAGCTCTTAACAATGATTGGATTTGGGGCTGAAAAGACAGGTCAGAGTCTAGGATTACACCCATTACCCTGGCGTTGGGGGAGGATTGATGGTTGCATTATTGATTTTGATGGAAAAGTCATGGAGTGGGGCATGGGCGGGGGAGGGATATTATCAGCTCGGTTTTAGAGCGATTTCATTTAAGGAAGTGGTGTGACATCCAGGCTGATATGTCAGTTAGTAAATTAGTAATGCGAGAGGAGACAGAAGGAATGAGCACCTATATTTGTGAGCAACTAGTTTCAAGGATGAAGCACACGAAGGGCAAAATTAGAACCAAAATATCTGATCTGATGAGCACCTTGAGAATTCATTGAGAATTAACGAACAATAAGCATAGCTGATGAGCTGATAATATTTTTTATCAGGGCAAAATAAAACTAGTGCCAACATAAAACTAACGCACCAATATCTGGTTGGATGGATGTAGTAGCAATTCTCAATGAATTCTCAAGGTGCTCATCAGATATTTTGGTTCTAATTTTACCCTTCGTGTGCTTCATCCTTGAGACTAGTTGTTCACAAATATAGGTGCTGCCGAAAACTGATGACATGAATAAGGTGTGATTGTGAAGAGTGGGATGTTTTTCTTTGGAAAGATATAAAACTGATAAAAGTCCAGTAAAGAGACACTGTCAATTGTTCGTTTTTACAAAAAATGCCCCCCAAAAAAATCAAAATTTTTAAGTACGTTTACAATTTTCTGTTGGGCTGTATTCATAGTTACAGTTCTTACCTTTTGCCTATAAATTGCCACATTAACAATATTTTAGGAAATAAATATATCTTTTTAGAGCCCAGCCTACCTCAGGGAGTGCTCTAAAAAGGCATATAAATGCCAATGTGAAAGTGCCCCATTTTTGACACCGCTACTCGTCAGTGGGAGCGATTAAATCTCGCTCCTCCATGTTGCTCATTAATGCACTCAATGCCAGGTATTTAATGACCCCCCCAACCATAACACTGTACTGACCTTGTAATTGATAGTCTTCCTTTACTATGGAATTTAAAAGCTTTCTAATGCCCAAAGATTTCAGCGTAGGTAATATTTATTACTGTCGCAGTAATGAATGTCTCATATTTGCCACTGTAATTGATAGCCTTCAAGGTCACTGAAATTAAAATTTTGTTGTTCCAAACTGTGATTTAACATCTTCCTGTTGAAATCAATTCTTCTCAATTTGTTAATGTAATCAATACCTCCCCTATAATCACTTCATAACATATTACCAGAGTTCAAGGTAGAGGTCTGCTGCCCATTATCCTTTCACAATGTCTCATAAGATCTGGTCACTATCCCGGGCAATAAACCAAAAATTTAAATTTTTACATTTAAATTTACATTTTAATTTATCATTAATTGTCTAAAGAGCCATTCTAAAGTGGACACACAGACCTGCATTTTCAGACTATTAGCTGTACTTAGAACTGTATTAAAGCAGATGTATGCTCGTACTATAAAATGCACGCATGGTAGACAAAGACCTCCAATAACAAATCAAAGTTATAATTTCTTTAAAGAAAAAACCATTAAAAATATAATTCTTCCTGATAGTTATTAGCTAACATGGGACCCCTTTCTCAGCAGCTCTCACAGTGTGTTGGTTGGAGCAAAGGATAAAATATGTCATCAACATGCCGACAAGCTTGTTTCAAAGTCCAAAGCTCTTTATTCTTGTATGATTAGATAGAAAAGCCTTTCTTTTCTATGTGATTATACATGAATAAAGGGCTTCAGACTTTGAAACAAGCTAGTAGATGTGCTGGTAACATTTTATCAATGATGTACACTGTGACTGAGCAGTCAGGAGTCACTGAATCGCCCTTTCAACCACATGGTCAATTCCAGTATGGTGTGCAAAAAGGAATACACCACAAGGTTGGAGCAGAGAGGAACAGTGTGCCGGGGTGAACACAATACTGTCCAGTGACATCCCTCTCTCGTTTCCAAGTTCAACTCCTGCCTCCTATTACTTGAATAGGCTTGGCAGCATGCAGCCATACAGTTGGCGTGCGGCACAATAGTCTAACAATAGCACTGCTTCATTATCATGCAGTGGGTGAGCGTTGACACCCTTGAAAGAGAAGGCTAATACAATAAATTGTTAAAAAAAATGTAACACCTTCCTGGCTGGCCTATAGCAGAATGATGGCCCGGTGGTGGCTTTACCGTTCTGAGTGGACGTCATATGACGACATCTCAGAAAGCGGCATGATGCGTCACCAGCTCTGTCCACTGGACACAACCGATGACTGATCAGTGTACCAGGTCGCTGTCGGTACCATGTGACTGCTGTGACCAATCACAGCAGGTCACATGACCGTTGTAAACAATGGATGGCTTCCTTCGCCTTCTTCTGGATCAACGGGGGGGGGGGCGGTTAGGTCATTGGGCCCTATTCACCATCAACTTTGTTTTTCCCATCATGTGCAACTTTAAATACTCAGCAGACACCCTCCACAGGCTAAGGAATACCGCCTCAACACTACCAACCTCCACCCAAAAAATACTACGAAAAGAACAACTGCTGAGGATCAATCGACTATCAAAAACACGAAGGCACCACTTCAATTACAACACTTATCATGCGCCCTGATCAACACCAGATCTGCAGTCAAGCGCAGACAGGAAATCCACGACTTCATCACCCAAAACAACATGGATTGCCTCTTTATCACGGAAAGCTGGCTAACACCTGACTGCAACACCATCCTAACAGAATTGGTGCCTGAGAACTACTGCATCCTAACCGAGCATAGAATATGACAATGAGGAGGAGGCCTAGCAGTGATCTTCAAATCTCACCTCTCTCTCATCAAACCGACTTTACAGAACTCAGTGCCTTTCATGGAGACACTCACTCTGCATCTTCAAACAACACCTCAAGACACCATCCACATACTGCTATGCTACAGACCACCAGGACCAAAGACAATCTCCTCACACCCTTCACTGAATTCATCTCGACATACACCTTAAAAACCAAAAACGTTCTATTACGGGACCCCATCGCCACCTCCTGCATCAACCAACTGGAAGAACTAGGTCCGCAGCAACTGATAAATGCCCCCACGCATGGTTCGGGTCACATTCTTTACCTCCATCTTCAAACAAAATATGGACATCAACACACTATACAACACGCTATCAAATTCAAATTCACCACCAACACCATCTCCCAAAAACCGAAACACTCAATAACAACATACTGGACAAGATCTCAGAAGAAACTACACTCGGAACTCTTCAAAACCACACTATCAAAAAAAAATAGGAACACTAAATCAAAACCACTCAACGGAACAAACACTCAACTCCTTAAACAAAGCATTACTACAAACAGCAGACACAGTCGCCCCGAAACGTAGAGCACTCATCCGCAAAAACAACTCGGGCTGGTTTAATGACACTCTTACTCTACTGAAGCAAGAACGCAAAAGAGCTGAAGGAGCCTGGAGAAGAAACCCAACAAAGGAAAACCACAGAAACTACAAAGCACTCACTAAGAAATATCACAAAGCAATCTTCAAAGCAAAAAAGGAACATTTCTCAAACTCCATCAAAAAAGCCCTAAACCGACCTCGTGAACTCTTCAAACTAGTCGCTCAGACTATGAACCCTACCTGCCTAGAGTCTCCATCAAACGAAACTCAAGAGTTCTGTAATGAGCTATCGGATTTTTTTTATCGACAAAATCGAAAACATTCGTGAAATAATTCAACAGAAAAAAACAACCAACCTCACTTGGTCAAAGCAAACAGGAAATTAATACGAACATTATACAATCGACAAAATTTTCGCTGGTCCCAATCACCATCGACACCACCAAAAACATCATCAGAAGCCTCAGACAGCACATCACCAAATGATATAATTTCTACAAAACTCCTGAAAGAATGTACCGACATTCTAGCACCTACCATAACACGTCTTGTGATAAACTTTTGATAAGACAATTTTGTACCTAGTTCGTTTCTGTAATGTTCATTGGTGTCTTTTATATAAATGATGGAATATAGGAATGTACAATACTGAATGGAAATGTTGAAGTTTTGTAATAAATGTATTTTGATTATAAAAAAAATAACACGTCTCGTAAATCAATCATTCAAAGAAGGTATGGTTCCGATCTCCCTCAAACAAGGCAAATCAAACCCCTCCTAAAATAACCCAACCTCGACCCCAAAGACCCAAACTACCGCAGACCGGTAACAAGCCTCAACACCATCTCAAAGATCATGGAGAAAGCAGTAGTACAACAGCTACAACTCCATTTGTACACTCACAAACTCTTGGACACACTACAATCAGGCTTCCGCCCAGGCCATGGCACAGAAACGGCACTTCTCAAAATATGGGATGACGCACTCGAAGCAGCAGATGATGGAGAATCCTGTCTACTGGTGCTGCTGGACCTCAGTGCAGCGTTCGACACGGTAGATCACAAAACTCTACTCATTCGCCTTTAAAGAAGTAGCTGGAGTCCTAGACTCAGATCTACCCTGGTTCGCATCCTTCCTAGAAAATCGTTCCCAGACAGTGAAACTAGGAGCCTTCACCTCTGAAACTTGCACAATTTCTTGCGGAGTCCCTCAAGGATCACCCGTGCTCTTCAACATCTACCTCCGCCCACTCCTCAAAATCATCAGCAAACAGGACCTGTGCCACCACTCATACGCTGATGACACTCAACTCTACTTTCGCATCACCGGAAAAAAAGACCAATATCCATGGACTCAAAAAATGCCTCACACTGATCGATGATTGGATGACAGAGCTCCCTCAAACTCAATGGATCCAAAACAACAACTTCTCCACGCAAACCGAAAGACAAAAGCTAAGACTTCATGGACACCACCCACCATCCTTGGACAGACCATCACCCCAAGCACCAAAGTCAAAAGTCTCGGAGTCATTTTTGACTCAGATGTCGATGGATTCACAGATAGGATCAGTAGTCAGCGGATCTCACCACCTTCTCCGCCTGCTGCGTAGTCTCATCCCCTTCATTCCAGAAGAGGAGATAGCAGTAGTAGTTGCAACAATCATCAATTCCCGACTGGACTACGCAAACTCCCTCTACATAGGACTACCTAAATACCAGATGGCGCGCCTACTAGTCGTCCAGAACACGGCAGCCAGACTGGTAACGGGAAAAAAAACCCTGGGAATCCATCACCCCATCCCTGAGGACCCTTCATTGGCTAACCGTAAAGGATCGGGTCACCTTCAAGACCCTCTGCCTTACCCACAAATGCACACAAGGAAACGCTCCTCAATATTTATGCGAGAAAATAAAACACTACACCCCCAATCGGAGAACTAACTAACCAAAACCTCCTCCACATCCCCAAGTCCCGCTGCAAATCGAAGGGAGAAAGAAGATTTGCAGTCCAAGGACCACGGCTATGGAACGCTCTACCCACGGACATCCGCATGGAAGAAAACCATCGGGCCTTCAGGAAAAAACTTAAGACCCACCTCTTCTGAAGGATCAGGACGACACTGAATGGAAAAAGCGCCTTGAGGCAATTTAGTTCGCATTTGTAGCGCTATACAAGTTTCTCACTCACTCACTCTTTTATGCCATCCATTGTGTACAATTGTGTTGCTAGCTGTGATTGGTCAATGTGATCACATAGTTCAGACAGGCCAATCATAACTAATCATAACAAAACAAACTGAATGAATCTGTTTCATTCAGTAAAATGCTTGCTTATAGCAATGAAATTCACTGCTATAAGCAATCGTATTGTGTAAAAAAAAAAAAAAAAAAAAAAAAGTCCTGATCACTTCCCCAGAATAGTACAGTGTTATGGTAACATCATATTGCTCTGGTCGCAGTGTGTTTACAGAAAATTGTAAAACAAAGAAAAAAATATTTTTTAATTACATGTATATTCTTTTTTTTTTTTTGTACTGTCACCAGTCTGTGTCCCTGATCAA
Source organism: Rana muscosa (assembly GCA_029206835.1). Lineage (NCBI taxonomy): Eukaryota > Metazoa > Chordata > Amphibia > Anura > Ranidae > Rana > Rana muscosa. Next base: position 158,377,494 of record CM055121.1, on the reverse strand, counting down.
TGCCACACCTTTATATGATGGCGCTGTACTGCATGTAAAAAAATAAAGTAAAATGTTTTAATTTTTAATTTCTTCAGTTTCTAAAAAATTATTACGAAAAATGACAACTTCAAAAAACTTGCCATGCCCCTTACTAAATACCTTGGAATGTCTACTTTCCAAAGTATTTGTACTGTCCTGGTGTTTTGGTGCCTCAAAAAATGATTGTCGTTAGTACATCAGGTTTTATCGATTTTCAGATATATACCATAGTTTGTGGACTGTATAATTTTCCTACAGACTAAATTATTATACACTGCTTTGGGTTATTTTCACCAAAGAAATGTAGCAGAATACATTTTAGCCTAAATTTATGAAGAAAGATTATTTATTTGCAAAATGTTATAACCGAAACAATAAAACACTTTTTTTTTTTTTTTTTTTTCCTGTCATTTTTCATTTATTTAGCAAATAATAAAAAACCTCAGTGGTGATTAAATACCACCAAAATAAATCTCTATTTGTGTGAAAAAAATGATAAAAAATTTCATATGGGTACAGTGTTGCATGACCACACAATTGTCTATCAAAGTGTGACAGCACTGAAAGCTGAAAATAGGCCTGGGCATGAAGGGGGTGAAAGTGCCCGGTATTGAAGTGGTTAAAAAAAAGCATAAGAGCTGTAGGTAACACAGCAATAAAGTTTTGTGGGCTTAATACTGCAGTTTGTGCTTCTTTCAGGGGCTACTCACTTCGTGCCCTAGTGGCCAGCCTCATGGGGGGCTAGAATTTAAGGGTATTTTACCTGATGGGACAAATATGGCAACAATGATCATACTACTCCTTCCCTGTAAAGCTTTAGCTAAAGAAAAAAAAAATTCTCTGCAGCTTTGGTCACGTTACTTACCTCTAATGAAGTATGTCCCACGTTGTGCAGGCAGCTGTATCCTGGAGAAATCCTCACTGCAAGGATGCCGCATCTTTTTCCTGTCTCTGAACTTCTGGCACTGCAATGGTAACAGCTTAGGCAGAACAGCATTACAGAGGTCTGACAGGGACACGCCCCTTCCTGCCCTCTCCCCCATTGAGAAAAGTTATTTTGATGAATACAACGTAAGGAGGGGCATGTCTCCATCAGTCCATCTGTACTGCTGTTCTGCCTGAAGGTTTCAACAATTGCAGCACTGGAAGTTCAGATCAAGAAGAGGACAGGCATCCCTCCAAAGCTGTAGGATATTTTTTCTTGGCTAAACTTCAGCTTTAGGCCACATTCACACTTTGCGTTTTCTGAACCCGCGACAAAGGAAACATTGCGCTTGCAGTGCCATTAATTGTTAAAGGTACCCCAAATGCGGTTATCGGATACATGTTTTGTCACTTCAAATGTGCATTGAAAAAATACGCCACACTCCATGTCTGAAAGGGTGTGGGAGCTTCTTTGACACACATAGGGCAGCCTGCTCAACTGAATGGGCTGCCCTATGCATGACGCGTGGAAACGTGAACTAAAAACACTTGTTACCGCTGCACAAGGTGTGAATAAGGCCTTAACAGAAACATATTTCCAATGCCTTTGTTCCTATTGTAAAGGTTTTCCTCTGACTTTCTGTCCAGGTGATCTGACTTTTTCTCAGACTTCACCTACTACAAATTTTTAGAGCATTTTACTCCATACTGTTCTATTTTTATTTAATCAGTTGGCATGTGTATAGTACCCCCCACCTCCACACATATCCGTTTATACCCGCCTGCCCATACACCTAACATGAGTCCAGTTTCAGGCTCGAAGAGAAACCTGAACGGACACATGTCACAAATGTGACATTCATTCAGCAGGGAATTTATTCACAGATCTCCTACTGACTGGAACAGATACCGTCCATTTGAGGAGGTACTTAAAGTGATACTGAAGCTAAAAACATTTTTTTACCTTGATGCATTCTTTGCATTAGGGTAAAAAACATTTTCTTTTTCTCTGCCCCCCTCCCCTTCCCTGTGTGAAGGGGAAGAGAGGGGAGAATAGATTTAGGGTTGTCCAGACTGCATCTATTCACCCATCTCTTCCTCCTCACACAGCACTCGAGCAGCAGCAGAAGCCATTGACTCTTGCTGCTGTCAATCAAATGCAGTGAGGAGGAACCAGGGATCAAGTCCCGCTGCGTTAGTCTGTGGACCACGGCTCCATAGACACACAGATCGGGAGCGTGCAGACACTGTGTGCCTCCATAAAAAGCGACTTCTATGGGGCAAACACAAAGAAGAGGAGTCAGGATCGCCTTCACAGGACCCAAGAAAAGGAGGACCGGGGCCGCTCTGTGCAATATCAATGTACGGAGCAGGTGAGCATAGCATGTTTTTTATTTTTATTTAAATTTACTTTATTAACACTTTTTAAAGTCAGATTTTTTATTTTTTTTTATCTGATAAAAGCCTTTTGTGTGCAGCAGCCCCCCTAATACTTACCTGAGCCCCATCTCTGTCCAGCGATGTCCACGAGTGTCTCGGCTGCCTGAGATTCTCCCCTTCTGATTGACTGAGACACAGAAGTGGGCCATTGGCTCCCGCTGCTACCAAAGTCACTCAGTGACTCTGAGAGGGGGCGGGGCTGGGCTGCCGCTCCATGTCTGAATGGACACAGGGAGCTGTGACTCGGCTTGGGTGCCCCCATAGCAAGCTCCTTGCTGTGGGTGGACTTGACAAGAGGGAGGGGCCAGGAGCACAGAAGAGGCACCCAAGAAGAGGAGGATCAAGGCTGCTCTGTGCAAATCCACTGCACAGGGCAGGTAAGTATAACATGTTTGTTATTTTTAATAAAAAAAAAAAAAAACTTTTTAATCACTTTAAGAGTAAAAAGGGTACTTTCACAGGTGGAATGGCATTTAGGCCTGATTTACACCAGATACTTTCATGTGTTTTTAAAACGTGTCCAGAATGTATGTACAGTAAATACCATGTTTTACAATGGCCCTAGTTCACACCACTTTTTTGACCTGGAACATGTCAAAACAGGTCTAAAAGCATGTAACTTGGCAGGTAGGTTGTTACAAACATCTTGGAGAACTAACCACAGATCTTCTGTGGATGTAGGCTGCCTCAAATCCTCCTGTTTCTTCAGGTAATCCCAGACAGACATGATGATGTTGGGATCAGGGCTCTGTGGGTGCTAACCCATCACTTTGAAGACCCTTTGTTCTTCTTTATACTAAAGATAGTTCTTAATGGTATTGGCTGTATTTTTGGGGTCATTGTCCTGCTGCAAATAAATGTGGTGCCAATCACACGCCTCCCTGATGGTATGGCATGATGGATAAGTATCAGCCTGTATTCTTAGCATTGAGAACATTATTGATCCTGACCAAATCTCCAACTCCACTTGCAGAAATGCAGCCCCAAACTTGCAAGGACCCTCCACCATGCTTCACTGTTGCCTGTAGAAACTATTTTTTCTACCGTTCTCCAGCCCTTCATTGGTGAACAATCTGCCTCCTGCTGCAGCCAGATATTAAAAATTTTGACTAATCAGTCCAGAGCACCGGATGCCATTTTTCTACACCCCAGTTCCCAGTTTTCATGCATAGTTGAGTCGCTTAGTCTTGTTTCCATGTCAGGGGTATGGCTTTTTGGCAGCAATCATTCCATGAAGACGCCTTCTCTGGACAGTAGATGGATGTATCTGGATTCCACTGATTTAAGCCATTTCTGTGCTGACGGCACTGCTCGACATGCCGAAGGGAAGTAAGAATGATTTCTTTCATCTGCTGCATTGTTTCCTTGGTCAACCAATGCATCTACGGTCCTCAACGTTGCCCATTTCTTTGTGCTTCTTCAAAAGAGCTTGAACAGTGCATATTGAAACCCCAGTCTGCTTTGAAATCTTTGCCTGGGAAAGACTTTGCTAATACAGTATAACTACCTTGTGTGCTTGTGTCTTGTATGACCTATGACATGAAACTGTCTTCCACAACATAATTTTAGTAGGGCTGTTGCTGATTAAAAAATGTTTTTAAATCGATTAATTGACTAATTTCGATTCATTATAAAAGAAGACTGTAATATCCACGTCATCTCCCCCACTGTAATATATCCACATCATCTCCCCCACTGTAATATATCCACATCATCTCCCCCACTGTAATATATCCACAATCACCCCACTTGTAATATCCGCAATCACCCCACTTGTAATATCCACGTCATCTCCCCCACTGTAATATATCCACATCATCTCCCCCACTGTAATATATCCACATCATCTCCCCCACTGTAATATATCCACAATCACCCCACTTGTAATATCCACGTCATCTCCCCCACTGGTAATATATCCGCAATCTCCCCCACTGGTAATATATCCGCAATCTCCCCCACTGGTAATATATCCGCAATCTCCCCCACTGGTAATATATCCGCAATCTCCCCCACTGGTAATATATCCGCAATCTCCCCCACTGGTAATATATCCGCAAACTCCCCCACTGTAATATATCCACGTCATCTCCCCACTGTAATATCCACAATCCCCCCACTGTAATATATCCACGTCATCTCCCCCACTGTAATATATCCATGTCATCTCCCCCACTGTAATATCCACGTCATCTCCCCACTGTAATATCCACGTCATCTCCCCCACTGTAATATATCCACGTCATCTCCCCCGCTGTAATATCCACGTCATCTCCCCCACTGTAATATCTGCAATCTCCCCCACTGTAATATATCCACAATCTCCCCCACTTTAATATATCCACAATCTCCCCCACTGTAATATCCACGTCATCTCCCCCACTGTAATATCCACGTCATCTCCCCGTCATCTCCCCCACTGTAATATCCGCAATCACCCCACTGTAATATCCGCAATCACCCCACTGTAATATATCCACGTCATCTCCCCCACTGTAATATCCGCAATCACCCCCACTGTAATATATCCACGTCATCTCCCCCACTGTAATATATCCACGTCATCTCCCCCACTGTAATATCCGCAATTACCCCACTGTAATATCCACGTCATCTCCCCCACTGTAATATCCACGTCATCTCCCCCACTGTAATATCCGCAATCTCCCCCACTGTAATATCCACGTCATCTCCCCCACTGTAATATATCCACGTCATCTCCCCACTGTAATATCCACGTCATCTCCCCACTGTATTATCCACAATCACCCTACTTGTAATATCCGCAGTCTCCCCCACTGTAATATCTGCAATCTCCCCCACTGTAATATATCCACAACCTCCCCCACTGTAATATCCACGTCATCTCCCCCACTGTAATATCTGCAATCTCCCCACTGTAATATCCACGTCATCTCCCCCACTGTAATATCCACGTCATCTCCCCCACTGTAATATCCGCAATCTCCCCCACTGTAATATCCACGTCATCTCCCCGTCATCTCCCCCACTGTAATATCCGCAATCACCCCACTGTAATATCCGCAATCACCCCACTGTAATATATCCACGTCATCTCCCCCACTGTAATATCCACATCATCTCCCCCACTGTAATATCCGCAATCACCCCACTGTAATATATCCACGTCATCTCCCCCACTGTAATATCCACGTCATCTCCCCCACTGTAATATCCACGTCATCTCCCCCACTGTAATATCCACGTCATCTCCCCGTCATCTCCCCCACTGTAAGATCCGCAATCACCCCACTGTAATATATCCACGTCATCTCCCCCACTGTAATATCCGCAATCACCCCACTGTAATATTCGCAATCACCCCCACTGTAATATATCCACGTCATCTCCCCCACTGTAATATATCCACGTCATCTCCCCCACTGTAATATCTGCAATTACCCCACTGTAATATCCACGTCATCTCCCCCACTGTAATATCCACGTCATCTCCCCCCACTGTAATATCCGCAATCTCCCCCACTGTAATATCCACGTCATCTCCCCCACTGTAATATATCCACGTCATCTCCCCACTGTAATATCCACGTCATCTCCCCACTGTAATATCCACAATCACCCCACTTGTAATATCCGCAGTCTCCCCCACTGTAATATCCACAATCTCCCCCACTTTAATATATCCACGTCATCTCCCCCACTTTAATATATCCACGTCATCTCCCCCACTGTAATATCCACGTCATCTCCCCTACTGTAATATATCCGCAATCTCCCCCACTGTAATATATCCGCAATCTCCCCCACTGTTATATATCCGCAATCTCCCCCACTGGTAATATCCGCAATCTCCCCCACTGTAAGATATCCATGTCATCTCCCCCACTGTAATATATCCATGTCATCTCCCCCACTGTAATATTCACGTCATCTCCCCCACTGTAATATCCACGTCATCTCCCCACTGTAATATCCACGTCATGTCCCCCACTGTAATATATCCACGTCATCTCCCCCGCTGTAATATCCACGTCATCTCCCCCACTGTAATATCCACAATCACCCCACTGTAATATCCACGTCATCTCCCCCACTGGTAATATATCCGCAATCTCCCCCACTGGTAATATATCCGCAATCTCCCCCACTGGTAATATATCCGCAATCTCCCCCACTGGTAATATATCCACGTCATCTCCCCACTGTAATATCCACGTCATCTCCCCACTGTAATATCCACAATCCCCCCACTGTAATATATCCACGTCATCTCCCCCATTGTAATATATCCACGTCATCTCCCCCACTTTAATATATCCACGTCATCTCCCCCACTGTAATATCCACGTCATCTCCCCCACTGTATTATCCACGTCATCTCCCCTACTGTAATATATCCGCAATCTCCCCCACTGGTAATATCCACAATCTCCCCCACTGTAATATATCCACGTCATCTCCCCCACTGTAATATATCCATGTCATCTCCCCCACTGTAATATTCACGTCATCTCCCCCACTGTAATATCCACGTCATCTCCCCACTGTAATATCCACGTCATCTCCCCCACTGTAATATATCCACGTCATCTCCCCCGCTGTAATATCCACGTCATCTCCCCCACTGTAATATCTGCAATCTCCCCCACTGTAATATATCCACAATCTCCCCCACTTTAATATATCCACAATCTCCCCCACTGTAATATCCACGTCATCTCCCCCACTGTAATATCCGCAATCTCCCCACTGTAATATCCACGTCATCTCCCCCACTGTAATATCCACGTCATCTCCCCGTCATCTCCCCCACTGTAATATCCGCAATCACCCCACTGTAATATCCGCAATCACCCCACTGTAATATATCCACGTCATCTCCCCCACTGTAATATCCGCAATCACCCCCACTATAATATATCCACGTCATCTCCCCCACTGTAATATATCCACGTCATCTCCCCCACTGTAATATCCGCAATTACCCCACTGTAATATCCACGTCATCTCCCCCACTGTAATATCCACGTCATCTCCCCCACTGTAATATCCGCAATCTCCCCCACTGTAATATCCACGTCATCTCCCCCACTGTAATATATCCACGTCATCTCCCCACTGTAATATCCACGTCATCTCCCCACTGTAATATCCACAATCACCCTACTTGTAATATCCGCAGTCTCCCCCACTGTAATATCCACAATCTCCCCCACTTTAATATATCCACAATCTCCCCCACTGTAATATCCACGTCATCTCCCCCACTGTTATATCTGCAATCTCCCCACTGTAATATCCACGTCATCTCCCCACTGTAATATCCACGTCATCTCCCCACTGTAATATCCACGTCATCTCCCCCACTGTAATATCCACGTCATCTCCCCCACTGTAATATCCGCAATCTCCCCCACTGTAATATCCACGTCATCTCCCCGTCATCTCCCCCACTGTAATATCCGCAATCACCCCACTGTAATATCCGCAATCACCCCACTGTAATATATCCACGTCATCTCCCCCACTGTAATATCCACATCATCTCCCCCACTGTAATATCCGCAATCACCCCACTGTAATATCCACGTCATCTCCCCCACTGTAATATCCACGTCATCTCCCCCACTGTAATATCCACGTCATCTCCCCCACTGTAATATCCACGTCATCTCCCCGTCATCTCCCCCACTGTAATATCCGCAATCACCCCACTGTAATATATCCACGTCATCTCCCCCACTGTAATATCCGCAATCACCCCACTGTAATATTCGCAATCACCCCCACTGTAATATATCCACGTCATCTCCCCCACTGTAATATATCCACGTCATCTCCCCCACTGTAGTATCTGCAATTACCCCACTGTAATATCCACGTCATCTCCCCCCACTGTAATATCCGCAATCTCCCCCACTGTAATATCCACGTCATCTCCCCCACTGTAATATATCCACGTCATCTCCCCACTGTAATATCCACGTCATCTCCCCACTGTAATATCCCCAATCACCCCACTTGTAATATCCGCAGTCTCCCCCACTGTAATATCCACAATCTCCCCCACTTTAATATATCCACGTCATCTCCCCCACTTTAATATATCCACGTCATCTCCCCCACTGTAATATCCACGTCATCTCCCCTACTGTAATATATCCGCAATCTCCCCCACTGTAATATATCCGCAATCTCCCCCAGTGTTATATATCCGCAATCTCCCCCACTGTAAGATATCCATGTCATCTCCCCCACTGTAATATATCCATGTCATCTCCCCCACTGTAATATTCACGTCATCTCCCCCACTGTAATATTCACGTCATCTCCCCCACTGTAATATCCACGTCATCTCCCCACTGTAATATCCACGTCATGTCCCCCACTGTAATATATCCACGTCATCTCCCCCGCTGTAATATCCACGTCATCTCCCCCACTGTAATATCCACAATCACCCCACTGTAATATCCACGTCATCTCCCCCACTGTAATATCTGCAATCTCCCCCACTGTAATATATCCACAATCTCCCCCACTGTAATATTCACGTCATCTCCCCCACTGTAATATCCACGTCATCTCCCCACTGTAATATCCACGTCATGTCCCCCACTGTAATATATCCACGTCATCTCCCCCGCTGTAATATCCACGTCATCTCCCCCGCTGTAATATCCACAATCACCCCACTGTAATATCCACGTCATCTCCCCCACTGTAATATCTGCAATCTCCCCCACTGTAATATATCCACAATCTCCCCCACTTTAATATATCCACAATCTCCCCCACTGTAATATCCACGTCATCTCCCCCACTGTAATATCTGCAATCTCCCCACTGTAATATCCACGTCATCTCCCCCACTGTAATATCCACGTCATCTCCCCCACTGTAATATCCGCAATCTCCCCCACTGTAATATCCACGTCATCTCCCCCACTGTAATATCCACAATCACCCCACTGTAATATCCACGTCATCTCCCCCACTGTAATATCTGCAATCTCCCCCACTGTAATATATCCACAATCTCCCCCACTGTAATATTCACGTCATCTCCCCCACTGTAATATTCACGTCATCTCCCCACTGTAATATCCACGTCATGTCCCCCACTGTAATATATCCACGTCATCTCCCCCGCTGTAATATCCACGTCATCTCCCCCGCTGTAATATCCACAATCACCCCACTGTAATATCCACGTCATCTCCCCCACTGTAATATCTGCAATCTCCCCCACTGTAATATATCCACAATCTCCCCCACTTTAATATATCCACAATCTCCCCCACTGTAATATCCACGTCATCTCCCCCACTGTAATATCTGCAATCTCCCCACTGTAATATCCACGTCATCTCCCCCACTGTAATATCCACGTCATCTCCCCCACAGTAATATCCGCAATCTCCCCCACTGTAATATCCCCGTCATCTCCCCGTCATCTCCCCCACTGTAATATCCGCAATCACCCCACTGTAATATCCGCAATCACCCCACTGTAATATATCCACGTCATCTCCCCCACTGTAATATCCACATCATCTCCCCCACTGTAATATCCGCAATCACCCCACTGTAATATATCCACGTCATCTCCCCCACTGTAATATCTGCAATTACCCCACTGTAATATCCACGTCATCTCCCCCACTGTAATATCCACGTCATCTCCCCCACTGTAATATCCACGTCATCTCCCCCACTGTAATATCCCCAATCTCCCCACTGTAATATCCCGCAATCACCGCACTGTAATATCCGCAATCTCCCACACTTTAATATCCGCAATCTCCCCCACTTTAATATCCGCAATCTCCCCCACTGTAATATCCGCAATCTCCCCCACTGTAATAGGACATCTCCCCCAGCAGACATACCAGAATAGAAGCCGGCAAACCCCCTCCGTCTGGATCCCAGAAGCAGTTGAGGGGTGATGACGTCAGCGCGCGCCGCTCTAGGGGCTCACCTAGCTGCCGTGGGGTGGACCAAGATGGCCTCCGCTCCGGAGCTAGGCCGAAGCCGATGCCTTTCCTATGGGCGAGGCAGCGGAGACCCGGAAGCCGGCAGAGAGGTGAGTACCGATCAAAATAATTTTGATCGATCAAAAAAATTAACGATTAATCGAGGGATTAATTGTTAATTTCCACAACCCTAAATTTTAGTAGCAGCGTTTGGCTTTTCCTTACCCAATTTTAAGCCTCCTTCACAGTTGTTTCTGTTTTGGTTAATGACCGTGTTTCAACCTACATATGAAATTGATGACTGTTAGCACCTGCTTGGTATAATTGATTAATCATACACCTGACTCAAATCCTACAAAATCCCCGACTTTTTGCAAGTGTACAAAGTGTGCAAGTGTAAGGATTGATACTGATTTAAAGTCAAAGGGTAGTCACACCAAAATTTAGATTTGATTTTAGATTTTTCTTATGTTCGCTCACTTTTTAAAATTGTAAATTGATCAAAACATACAAAGTATATACATTTTTGAAAGCATTCTTACTTCACAGCGTTTCTTCATGCCTGCCTAAAACTTCTGCACAGTACTGTATGTTTAGGTTCTTAACCACTTGCTGCCCCGGCCAGTTCTATTATTTCTCACATACATGTTAAAATCTGTATTTTTTGCTATAAAATTACTTTTGGTATATAAATGGTGGCTGTTGCATTTTTTTTATTTTTTTTTTAAGATTCACAATATTTGCACACCAATTTTTAATATGTACATTTTTAGGAAAAATGAATGTAAAGAACTTTAGTGCACACAAATACAATATAATACCAAATCCCCCCCCCTTTTTTTTTTTTCCTGGTTTGAAAAAACTTTATTTGAAGTGTACAAAGGTACACTTAATTCATGGTGTTGTACAGCAGTGTGTTGTGCTTCATTGCTATACAGTGCCAATGTGGTTCTTTGCTGTGTGCTGCGATAGATGTCAATGTAAATCGCGGCCCAAAATCGCAAAAAGTAGTACAGAAACTGCTTTTTGAAATCGGTGCAGCGCCGCAGATGCGGCGTCGCACCGATTAGGACGGTGCCATTGCCGGCAAATGCCGCCGATTTGACATGCGGGTATAATATGTGGGTATAGGTCCTATAGCAGTGGTTCTCAACTCCTGTACTCAGGACCCACAGGCCAGGTTTGCAAGTTAACTGAAATACATCACAGGTTAGCTCATTTGCTGCTCAGTGATTGCAGTATTCTAGTCTGATACAAAATATGTTTTCTGGTTTCAATGTTTTTATTAAATTTTTCAACATAAAAAAAAGGGGGTATAAATAACATTTATATAAAAAAATGCATTAGAAATAGTACAAGAAATTCCATGTTCAGAATAATATTCATAAATATAAAGTGTATTAAATATATATATTATGAGCAAGTAAAACATAGAATGTATTGAAAAATAAAATATACAGAACTAAATAAAATAAATTAAACAAGGTAATCTAAATATCTCATGTGATAATGTAGTATATATTACAAGAAATAAAAGGGAAATAGTTAAATAAGGGGAACAGTGGATAATTGTACAAAGAATAAAATATTAATTATATTAAGATTACTATTAGTGTAAACATCCCCAAGTCCAGTTAAGGAATAAAAAGGAGGTTAGGGTACGACAGGGCTCGACAAACCCCGGGCGCCAGGTCGCCATGGCGACTAGAATTAGCGACCTGGCGCCTGGGGCAGCACAGCTGGGGTATGCTGTGTCTCCGTGCCCCCCCTCCGCGCCGCGGGATCGCGTCGGGCCGCGCCGGCCGGTAATTGAGGCCGCGGCTTTGCGGCCTTTTGCAGGCCTATGCTTCCTTCTGTGGTCTAGCGCCATCTTGTGGTGGCCGTTGGTATGACAACCAGCAATGCTAATGGATTTTCCCTGTCTGTTTTCCCTGCCATCTCCTTCCCTCTAATTACAACCTCCAAACATTATATATATTTTTTATTCTAACACCCTAGAGAATAAAATGGCGGTCGTTGCAATACTTTTTGTCACACCGTATTTGCGCAGCGGTCTTACAAGCGCACTTTTTTGGGAAAAAATACACTTTTTGTTAATAAAAAAATAAGACAACAGTAAAGTTAGCCCAGTTTTTTTTGTGAAAGATAATGTTACGCTGAGTAAATTGATACCCAACATGTCACGCTTCAAAATTGCGTGCGCTCGTGGAATGGCGACAAACTTTTACCCTTTAAAATCTCCATAGGCGACGTTGAAAAAATTCTACAGGTTGCATGTTTTGAGTTACAGAGGAGGTCTAGGGCTAGAATTATTTCTCTCGCTCTACCGATCGCGGCGATACCTCACGTGTGGTTTGAACACCGCTTTTATATGCGGGCGCTACTAACGTATGCGTTCGCTTCTGCGCGCAAGCTCGGCGGGACGGGGCGCGTTCCTGGCTCCTAACTTTTTTAGCTGGCTCCTAGATTCCAAGCAAATTTGTCAAGCCCTGGGGTACGATATTCTGAAGAATTAGTAAATTGTATCCAGTTAGCCCAAGTTTTATTGAATTTAAAAGGTGTGTCATTGGCCTGTTGTGTTAAATCTTCCATTTCAGCAATAGTTTGGACTTTTTTTAACCATTCAGATACACATGGGGGTGAAACATCCCTCCAATGAATAGGTATACACAGTTTAGCCGCATTAATAAGATGCATAACCAGAGATTTTTTGTAAAGTGAAATAGGTAAGGATGTGTGGTGTAACAAGTATTAAGCAGGAGTAAAATCAAGTTTATATGTTGTTATGTGGAATATAAGACAATGTATTTCCTTCCAAAAGGGTTGTATCCGAGGACAATCCCACCAAATATGAAGGAGTGTTCCCTGGGCAGCCGCACATCGCCAACACAGAGGACTAGTATCGGGGTTAAATTTGTGGATTATGTCTGGTGTTTTATACCATCTGGAATATATCTTAAATCCATTCTCCTGAGTTAAGACATTTAGGGAACCTTTATGAATGTATGTAAAAATATGTTCCCATTCATTTCTAGTAAGGTCCATACTAAGTTCTCTTTTCCATTTTTGGCTAATTATGTCATCTTTAGGATTGATGTCAGCAAAAGTCAGAGCATAATTGGTCGATATAGTGTGTCTTTGTGGTTCCGATTTTGTGCATAGTTTTTCAAAGGGTGTCAGATCTTTGTACCATTGAGAAGGCGACAAAATATGTTTTCTTTCTTATATCGTGAAGCATTGTAATGCCTGCACTTGAAAAACATGTCAATTTTTAATGGAAAAAAGAAAATAATTTTCTAGTATTCAGTTCTCTCTTAAAGCTCTACAACCTCTATTTTCCAGATGCTGCAGGGTTGGCGACAGGCAGAAATTAACACAGGCTCAGACATGTCAAGAAGAATCTATCATCCAGCAACAATCTTCATGGGCCGCCAAATGTCAGCCAACTCAAGCATTGAACATTGCCTTACACAGAGGAAATCTCCCCAGCCCACAAAGAGCTTTTCTATTTCTGACCCACATTCGGTCAGACAGGCAGCAATAAACAGCAATCTGACAGACAGCTGTGTAGTACCAGCTAATAGTGATACTCAGTGCTTAAATAAGCCTGACAAAATAGATGTGGAGGCATCATCCTCGCAGATTATGCCGGTCACATCCATCGCTTCTTCCGAGGACGCAGCGACACACCGCACAGAGATCGACAAGACTCACAGTGGTATGGAACACTTAGCCGAAAACAAGCAATCTGTACAACTTAGCACACAGACTCGGAAAAGATTAAGTCCAGAGGACGGAATGGAGGATTTACCGAAAGACAGTCCAAGCAACAAGGTGGAAGATTTGCTGGTGTATGAAAGGCTGGTTCATAATGAGGAGAGATTTACACACACAAGCCCCTCTGGATTTCCACCTGCTGTTGGTGATTGTATCAATAAAGAGACATCAAACACGTATAGCACTGTTGAAAATCTGACTGGTATGATGAGTTTTTTATCTTTTTTTTTTTTTTTTTTTTCCTTTCCTTGCCTTTTTTATGCTTTGTTTTGTTTCAGTATTTTTATCGACCAGTCTGTTAGACTGTGGGTGACAACTGGAAAAAAAATTCTACATACGATGATCACACACTCTGTGACCTTGTGTTTACTAGCCTTCTGAAAAGCAATCCAGAGTGGATCTGTTCTTAGGGGCACTTGACAGGTGGCTCAGGAGCGATATGTTGCGTCCTGTGGTAACCATCCAAAGCCCACAACATGGCGTGCCATTGTGTGCATGACATGCTGTTGCAGTGCGGTAGCGGATTGGTCTCATGCACTTGAACGGGTTGCGTTTTGATGGTGGTTCCACTTGCCAAACACAAGAGGTAGGCTAATTTTCACCATGCCATAACTGCAGCAGCATGTACTAACCTGGCCAGTGGTGTATTTCGAATTTGTGCTGCCTTAAGCCACTAGCCAGGCCTTAAGAGTTACTAGCCACCACTTGCCCCACCCAACCCCTACCCTGCCTCATGCCTAAGTAGGCCCCCAAACATGTCCTCTTAAATTATCTCATAAAATGACACTGTTAAAGGTTTTATGCCGAATTAAGTCCCAAAAACAACTTTAACAATATTAAAATCAAGCATATCAGTACCCATCAGTGGAGCCTCATTAGTGCCCATCAGTGCAGCCTCTTCAGGGGCCATCAGTGCAGCCTATCAGTGCAGCTTAAGAGTGCCACCTCATTAGTGGCATCATTGCCCATCAGTGCAACCTCATCAGTGCCCATTAGTTCAGCCCTATCAGTGCAGCTTAAAGGGGTTGTAAAGCTTTGCGTTTTTTCACCTTAATGCATCCTATGCATTAAGGTGAAAAAACATCCGATGCTTACAGGCCCCCAGCCCCCCGTTTACTTACCTGAGCCCTCGAAAGTCCTGCGTTGTGAACGCGTGGGCTTCTCGGCTCTTCATTGGATGATTGATAGCAGCGCAGCCATTGGCTCCCGCTGCTGTCAAACAAATCAATGTAGGGGGGGGCCCGAGTGATGCACTTGGCGGCTATGGCCGCCGACTGTATCACGGGAGTGCGCCCGCAAGTTAACCCCCTTGGGAGAGCGCTTTCCAGAGGGGGGTTAGCTCTTGCTGGGAGGAGCTGGGACAGCCGCCGAGGGACCCCAGAAGACAAGGATCTGGGCCACTTTGTGCAAAACTAACTGTACAGTGGAGGTAAGTATGACATGTTTGTTATTTAAAAAAAATAAAAAACCTTTACAACCCCTTTAAGAGTGTCGCCTCATCAGTGGCAAAAAGTGCAGCCTCATCAGTTTCATAATATCACAGCTTATTGGTGTATATTAATTCTGTATTGATTATAGCACGGAGCACTTTGCAGTTCATTAATTTTCACTTAATGTGGACTGTTTAAAGAGTTTGCATTGATTTCAGCATGAAGCACTTTGCACATGCTGAAATCAATGCAGACTTATTACAGTCCACATTCAGTAAAAGTTCATGTACTGCAAAGTTTGCAGTACATGAACTTTCACTGAATGTGGACTGTTTAATGAGTTTGTAGCATGGAACACTTTATTACAATTATTATCTGTATATTAAGTTAATGCATATTGAGCACCCAGCCAAGTATGCCCCATACTGCCCATAATACCAAGTGCTGGCAAAGTGCTGCCCTAGGCATGGGCCTTGTCGGCCTAGGCAAAGACACAGCACTGAACCTGGCCCACTGCCTATGTTAACTTGTGGCTCAGGGGCCATGCGGTGGTAAAACCGAGACTCAATCACCTGTCTTTACCACACCTTGGCTGTCCGTGTAAGCAAATAAACAGGAATCACAGCGAGTGGAAATCCAAAATTTTGAGTTGTCAGTAGAATGTCAAGTCACTTGTTACAATGACAACTAAGCAGGGATCACTCTAGAGAGATTTTCTCTTGTTTCCTGCTGTGTTTATAGGGCAGTAAGCAGGGCTTTTTTTCTCAAACAATAGGTGCTGGAACTCAACCACGAACCCCCCCCCCCAAAACCTCTGCCCCCACACACCCCTCACAAACAGTAAGATGGTCTTAAAGGGGCATTAAATACCAGTATTGCATTACATACAGAGTGCAGAGCTGTCACTTGTAAACACAGAAACCGGACTTCTGTGTTTTATAAGTGATTGTGGTGAGCAGGCACCAAAGGGTCTGAGCCAGAGGTGGTGGAACTGAGTTCCACCAAGTTCCACCTGAAAAAAAGCCCTGGCAGTAAGTAAAA
Organism: Rana muscosa; assembly: GCA_029206835.1. Lineage (NCBI taxonomy): Eukaryota > Metazoa > Chordata > Amphibia > Anura > Ranidae > Rana > Rana muscosa. The sequence continues at coordinate 158,360,903 of CM055121.1, read as the reverse complement.
AGAAATCTCAATGATTTAAAAACAACCTGATAGGAGTTTAACCACTTATCCAACTGGGCACTTAAACCCCCTTAATAACCAGACCAATTTTCAGCTTTCGGTGCTCTCACATTTTGAATGACAATTACTCAGTCATGCAACACTGTATCCATATGAAATTTTCATCCTTTTTTTTCACACAAATAGAGCTTTCTTTTGGTGGTATTTGATCACCTCCTGGGTTTTTTATTTTTTGTGCTATAAATGAAAAAAGACCCCAAATTATGTACAAAAAATGAATTTTTCTTAGTTTCTGTTATAAAATTTAACAAATTAGTAATTTTTCTTCATAAATTTTGGCCAAAATTTATATTGCTACATATCTTTGGTAAAAATAAGTACAAATTGGTGTTTATTATTTAGTCTTTGTGAAAGTTATAGAGTCCACAAGCTATGGTGCCAATATCTGAAAATTGATCACACCTGAAGTACTGACAGCCTATCTCATTTCTTGAGACCATAACTTGCCAGAAAAGTGCAAATACCCCCCAAATGACCCCTTTTTTGAAAGAAGACATGCCAAGGTATTTAGAAAGAGGCATGGTGAGTTTTTTGAAGTTGTCATTTTTTCCCACAATTCTTTGCAAAATCAAGATTTTTTTTTTCTTTTTTTTACAAAATTGTTATATTAGTAGAGCTGCACGATTAATCGTATGAGAATCGTGATCTCGATTCATCCCCCCCGCGCGCGATCTCAATCCTGGATTACCGCGATTTTTAGTATTAGGCAGATAAGCAGGGACGGATCGGCACACACGTGATTCGCGGCGCGCCGCGGGATGGCAGAGCGGTAAAACACACTTTGAAACTGTCTCCGCTCTGCTCGCACACAGCCCCGCCTCCTCCTAACCCCACGCTGTGATAGACAGAATGCGGGTCCAATGCTGGGATGTGTTCTGTCTATCACAGCGCGGGGTTAGGAGGAGGCGAGGCTGTGTGCGAGCAGAGCGGAGACAGTTTCAACATACGGGCGGTGAGTTGCTTTCTAGCAGAAAATGCGTGCTGCCGTCCGTCCTCCCCTCTCCCCCCCCCCCCACATACCACACTTGGCTGGCTCTGTCTTCGGGACTCCGTCCCCCCCCCCCCCCCCCCAGCCGTCGAGTCTGTCTCCTTGTCCCTGCCGCCTATGTACACAGTGAGAGGGGAGAGCTGTGCTCTTCCCATCTCAGCTGTGACAGGAGTTCTAGCACAGTGCTAATGCTAGAAATCCTGTTTTAAAGGGGACAGGGTCAATAAAGAGAACCTGTCTCCTCCAATTGCTATCACACAGGGAATGGTTTTCTCCTGTGTGATAACTTTATTGCTAAGTGAAAAAAATTTGATAAAAAAAAAAAGAAATAATAATTAAATTAATAAAATAAAAAAATAATTCAAAAATAAAGAACAAGAAAAATAATATTAAAAATAAGAAAATTATGCAAAAATAAAAAAAAAGTAAACGACAAGCTACGCCCTGGGAGTGGACTTAAAATACCGGCAACCACTGTCCCTTATAATATATTATGAATATTATCACAGTCATCTACCCCAGACTCTGGGGTAGCTGACTGTGGTAATATTCATAATATGGGTAGCTGACAGACTGTGGTAATATCCATAATATATTATAAGGGACAGTGGTTGCCGGTATTTTAAGTCCACTAGTCTACAGCTGAATTTTTTTTTTTTTTAAATTGACCTTTTTAAAGAATCGTGAGAGAATCGTGATCTTGGTTCTAAGCAAAAGAATCGTGATTCTCATTTTTCCCAGAATCGTGCAGCTCTACATATTAGCAGGTTATTTCTCACACACAACATATGCATACCACAAATTACACCCCAAAACACATTCTGCTATTACTCCTGAGTATGGCGATACCACATGTGTGAGACTTTTACACAGCGTGGCCACATACAAAGGCCCAACATGCAGGGAGCACCTTCAGGCGTTCTGGAGCACCCAGGCCAATTCTGACATTTCTCTCCTACATGTAAAAATCATCATTTATTTGCTAGAAAATTACATAGAACCCCAAAACATTATATATTTATTTTTAGCAAAGACCCTAGAGAATACAATGGCGGCCGTTGCAACTTTATATCTCGCACAGTATTTGCGCAGCAATTTTTCGAACGCGTTTTTTTTGGGGGAAAAAAAGTTTTTGTGCTTTTTAAAAAAAAAAAAAACAGTAAAATTAGCCCAATGTTTTTGCATAATGTGAACGATGAAGTTACGCCGAGTAAATAGATAACTAACATGTCACCCTTCAAAATTGCACAAGCTCGTGGAATGGCGCAAAACTTCGCTACTTAAAAATCCCCATAGGCGACACTTTTTACTGGTTACATGTTTTTAGTTACAGAGGAGGTCTAGGGCCAAAATTATTGCTCTCGCGCTAACGTTCGCAGAGATACCTCACATGTGTGGTTTGAACACTGTTTTCATATGTGGGCGGGACTTACGCATGTGTTCGCTTCTGCATGCGAGCTCACGGGGACAGGGGCTCTTTAATAAAAAAAAAATTATTGTTAATTTTACTTTATTTTAGTTTGACACTTTTTTCCCAAAAATACATTTTTTGATCACTTTTAATACATCCCTTGTAATAGGAATATGGCATGACAGGTCCTCTTTACAGTGAGATATGGGGTCAATAAGACCCCACATCTCACCTCTAGGCTGGGAAGCCTGAAATAAAAAAAAATATAAAAAATCCTGGCTTCGATCGTAGCGGTGACTCGGTAGAAGCACCGGAGGGCGGCGGAAGGGGGGGATGTCCCCTCTCACCGCTCGTAAGAACGATCAAGAGGTGGAACAGCCTCTATAATTTTTCTTATGTTGTAGGGAATCGCCGGCTGAAAAAGCTGATATCTGAATGATGCCTGTAGCTGCAGTCATCATTCAGATATCCCCGCACAAAGTCAAGGACGTCATATGAAGGCCGGCGGGCGGGAAGTGGTTAAAACGCTTTTTTTTTTTTTAACACAAAGTTGTCCATTTATACAATATTTCTAACACATAGCATGTACATACCAAAAATGTAGTACAGCGTTCTCACATGTTTGAGACTTCCACAGCCTGGCCGCATACAGAGGCCGGGTATGGCCAAGTATGGCCGGGTATGGCGGGGTATTGCAGAGTATGGCAGGGATGACTGGGCATGGATGGAAGGCTGGATCTGTGACTGTAATTGTCACAGAGCAGCGCTGTGGGCACTACACATCCAACTCACAGCGCTGCTGCCACCGATTCCTCCCCCTCCCCTCTTACACTGTACCGATAGGTACAGAGAGGGGAGAGAGGAATCGGCATCATGACATGACGCCGGTTTGTTTACAAGTGATTGCTCCGTCATTTGATGGAGCGATCACGCGGTAAACGGCCGCTATCAGCAGTGATGCGTAGAGTACTCTGGACCTGGCGGTCAGGGACACTCCCGTGTGCGCGACCCAGGCGATTCTGGGAGGACGTCAATGTACGCCCTCCCAGAATTAACAAACCGCCCTTGAGCCATCATTCGGCTATAGGCCGGTTGTTAAGTGGTTAAACCATAAACTATTCTTATAGAAATTAAAACCGATGGTTTTGGATATACACTATATTGTCAAAAGTATTGTGACACCTGCCATTACACGCACATGAACTTTAATGGTATCCCAGTCTTAGACCGTAGAGTTCAATATTGAGTTGGCCCACCCTTTGCAGCTATAACAGCTTCAACTCTTCTGGGAAGGCTGTCCACAAAGTTTAGGAGGGTGTCTATGGAAATGTTTGACCATTCTTCCAGAAGAGCATTTGTGAGGTCAGGCACTGATGTGGACGATACGGCCTGGCTCGCAGGCTCCGCTCTAATTCATCCCAAAGGTGTGCTATCGGGTTGAGGTCAGGACTCTGTGCAGGCCAGTCAAGTTCCTCCACCCCAAGCTTAAGGTGCGGGGTTGTTTTTCAGGGGTTGGGCTTGGCCCCTTAGTTCCAGTGAAGGGAACACTTAAGGCGTCGGCATACCAAGACATTTTGGACAATTTCATTCTCCCAACTTTGTGGGAAAAGGTTGGGGACGGCCCCTTCCTGTTCCAACATGACTGCACACCAGTGCACAAAGCAAGGTCCATAAAGACATGGATGAGCGTGTTTGGGGTGTGGGAACTTGACTGGCCTGCACAGAGTCCTGACCTCAACCTGATAGAACACCTTTTTAGATGAATTAGAGTGGAGACTGCGAGCCTCCTGGTCCAACATCAGTGCCTGACCCCACAAACGCGCTTCTGGAAGAATGGTCAAACATTCCCATAGACACACTCCTAAACCTTGCGGACAGCCTTCCCAGAAGAGTTGAAGCTGTTATAGCTGCAAAGGGTGGGCCAACTCCATATTGAACCCTACAGACTAAGACTGGGATGCCATCAAAGTTCATGTAATGGCAGGTGTCCCAATACTTTTGACAATATAGTGTAATTTAATGGGACTTTGGCCCTAAAGTGACTCTGCCACTCTATCATTAGAAACAAAGCCTTTCCTGCAAAGAAAAGAATTGAATACATAGCTGTCCCATCTCCTACACTAAAGATCTTCACTCTCTGTTGGTGTGATACTGGCTAAAAAATATTCAGAATTCAACACTTCCAGGATTGTCTGATTCTGTGGTTCCTTCCGCCAGATGCTACATTACCTCAGCCACATGGTAGTGGCAAGAGTACCAGGAGAAGGGACCACAGTGCGCAGTGGGGTACCAGACATCCATAGTCCCCAGTAAAGGATACCATTGGCAGTAGTAGGTAGCAAAGGTCTGCAGCTTGGGCAGCGGGACAGGTATTTATTATTTTCTTTGCCGGGCATGCTTTGTCCTAGTATTTTAATATAAAGATATGTATAGGAAAGACTTGAAATTGCCTTGAAGCTTATTTTAGAACTATCAAGTTTTTATTTGTCTGTGTGCCCATTTTCAGGTAGGGAGTGAAGGGAAGTCTGTTCACTGGAGACAGAGACTGTAACAAAACATTGACTGTGTTCTCCAATCCAATATTTTAGAAACTGAAGGACATTATTGATGTTGTGATGCACTTATTTTTATTTTTAAATATATAAAAAATGTGGGGACACAAAATGTTCATAAAATGATCATCGCATTAAAAACAAATGTCTGCTCCTCAGACTTTAGGGGGCCTGGAGTGTGGCCAGTGGGAGTAGAAAATGTCCTGGCCTCAGTGGGCGTAAACTATGCTCAAACTTTTGTATTAAGGGGAAAAGTAGTGTCCCATCATTGTTGTCAGTGGGAGAAATAGTTCCTCATCATTGGTGTCACTGGGAGGAATCGTACCCTCATTATTGGTGTCACTGGGAGGAATCGTACCCTCATTATTGGTGTCAGTGGGAGGAATCGTGCCCCCATTATTGGTGTCAGTGGGAGGAATAGTGCCCCCATTATTGGTGTCAGTGGGAGGAATAGTGCCCCCATCATTGGTGTCAGTGGGTGGAATAGTGCCCCCATCATTGGTGTCAGTGGGAAGAATAGTGCCCCCATTTATTGGTGTCAGTTGGAAGAATAGTGCCCTGTCAGTGGGAGGAATAGTGCCCCCATTATTGGTGTCAATGGGAGGAATAGTACCCTGTCATTGGTGTCAGTGGGAGGAATAGTACCCTGTCATTGGTGTCAGTGGGAGGAATAGTACCCTGTCATTGGTGTCAGTGGGAGGAATAGTGCCCCCATTATTGGTGTCAGTGGGAGGAATAGTGCCCCCATTTTTTGGTGTCAGTTGGAAGAATAGTGCCCTGTCAGTGGGAGGAAAAGTGCCCCCATTATTGGTGTCAGTTGGAGGAATAGTACCCTGTCATTGGTGTCAGTGGGAGGAATAGTACCCTGTCATTGGTGTCAGTGGGAGGAATAGTACCCTGTCATTGGTGTCAGTGGGAGGAATCGTGCCCTGTCATTGGTGTCAGTGGGAGGAATGGTGCCCCCATTATTGGTGTCAGTGGGAGGAATGGTACCCCCATTATTGGTGTCAGTGGGAGGAATAGTGCCCCCATTATTGGTGTCAGTGGGAGGAATAGTGGCCCCATTATTGGTGTCAGTGGGAGGAATAGTGCCCCCATTATTGGTGTCAGTGGGAGGAATAGTGCCCCCATTATTGGTGTCAGTGGGAGGAATAGTGCCCCCATTATTGGTGTCAGTGGGAGGAATAGTGCCCCAATTAATGGTGTCAATGAGAGGAATAGTGCCCCCATTATTGGTGTCCGTTGGAGGAATAGTGCCCTGTCATTGGTGTCAGTGGGAGGAATAGTGCCATGTCATTGGTGTCAGTGGGAGAAATAGTGCCCTGTCATTGGTGTCAGTTGGAGGAATAGTGCCCTGTCATTGGTGTCAGTGGGAGGAATAGTGCCCCCATTATTGGTGTCAGTGGGAGGAATAGTACCCTGTCATTGGTGTCAGTGGGAGGAATAGTACCCTGTCATTGGTGTCAGTGGGAGGAATAGTACCCTGACATTGGTGTCAGTGGGAGGAATAGTACCCTGTCATTGGTGTCAGTGGGAGGAATAGTGCCCTGTCATTGGTGTCAGTGGGAGGAATGGTGCCCCCATTATTGGTGTCAGTGGGAGGAATGGTGCCCCCATTATTGGTGTCAGTGGGAGGAATAGTGCCCCCATTATTGGTGTCAGTGGGAGGAATAGTGCCCCCATTATTGGTGTCAGTGGGAGGAATAGTGCCCCCATTATTGGTGTCAGTGGGAGGAATAGTGCCCCCATTATTGGTGTCAGTGGGAGGAATAGTGCCCCCATTATTGGTGTCAGTGGGAGGAATAGTGCCCCCATTATTGGTGTCAGTGGGAGGAATAGTGCCCCCATTAATGGTGTCAGTGAGAGGAATAGTGCCCCCATTATTGGTGTCAGTTGGAGGAATAGTGCCCTGTCATTGGTGTCAGTGGGAGGAATAGTGCCCTGTCATTGGTGTCAGTGGGAGGAATAGTGCCATGTCATTGGTGTCAGTGGGAGGAATAGTGCCCTGTCATTGGTGTCAGTTGGAGGAATAGTGCCCTGTCATTGGTGTCAGTGGGAGGAATAGTGCCCCCATTATTGGTGTCAGTGGGAGGAATAGTACCCGTGTCATTGGTGTCAGTGGGAGGAATAGTGCCCCCATTATTGGTGTCAGTGGGAGGAATAGTGCCCCCATTATTGGTGTCAGTGGGAGGAATAGTGCCCCCATTATTGGTGTCAGTGGGAGGAATAGTGCCCCCATTATTGGTGTCAGTGGGAGGAATAGTGCCCCCATTATTGGTGTCAGTGGGAGGAATAGTGCCCCCATGATTGGTGTCAGTGGGAGGAATAGTGCCCCCATTATTGGTGTCAGTGGGAGGAATAGTGCCCCCATTATTGGTGTCAGTGGGAGGAATAGTGCCCCCATTATTGGTGTCAGTGGGAGGAATAGTGCCCCCATTATTGGTGTCAGTGGGAGGAATAGTGCCCCCATTATTGGTGTCAGTGGGAGGAATAGTGCCCCCATTATTGGTGTCAGTGGGAGGAATAGTGCCCCCATGATTGGTGTCAGTGGGAGGAATAGTGCCCCCATTATTGGTGTCAGTGGGAGGAATAGTGCCCCCATTATTGGTGTCAGTGGGAGGAATAGTGCCCCCATTATTGGTGTCAGTGGGAGGAATAGTGCCCCCATTATTGGTGTCGGTTGGAGGAATAGTGCCCTGTCATTGGTGTCAGTGGGAGGAATAGTGCCATGTCATTGGTGTCAGTGGGAGGAATAGTGCCCCCATTATTTTTGTCAGTTGGAGGAATAGTGCCCTGTCATTGGTGTCAGTGGGAGGAATAGTGCCCCCATTATTGGTGTCAGTGGGAGGAATAGTGACCCCATTATTGGTGTCAGTGGGAGGAATAGTGCCCCCCATTATTGGTGTCAGTTGGAGGAATAGTGCCCTGTCATTGGTGTCAGTGGGAGGAATAGTGCCCCCATTATTGGTGTCAGTGGGAGGAATAGTGCCCCCATTATTGGTGTCAGTGGGAGGAATAGTGCACCCCATTATTGGTGTCAGTTGGAGGAATAGTGCCCTGTCATTGGTGTCAGTGGGAGGAATAGTGCCCTGTCATTGGTGTCAGTGGGAGGAATAGTACCCCCATTATTGGTGTCAGTTGGAGGAATAGTGCCCTGTCATTGGTGTCAGTTGGAGGAATAGTACCCTGTCATTGGTGTCAGTTGGAGGAATAGTACCCCCATTATTGGTGTCAGTTGGAGGAATAGTGCCCTGTCATTGGTGTCAGTGGGAGGAATAGTGCCCTGTCATTATTGGTGTCAGTGGGAGGAATAGTGCCCCAAGGGCCAGATAAAGGTAAGCAAACGGTCGCCAGTTTGGAGCCCCTTGCTCTATAGTATTTATTGCAGGTAAATAATGGTGTTCAAGCAGAAACAACATGCTGTGTTTGAGTTCCACTTACTGAACTTGTGTTAGTGGTCTCAGTTGATGATTTCCCACTGTGAGGTTTGTCAGTGCTGGTTTCCCCATCTTCTTAATCCATCTGTGCACATTGATCTTGTCAGTGTTGTCATCTCCATAAACATTCCGTAGCCTTCTGCTGAAGTCAGCCTGTACCCCTCCTTCATCAAGAACTTAATGACAGCATGTTGCTTCTGCTTGGAATTTACTATTTACCTGCAGTGAAAAAGAAGAGTTGCTATAGTGAAAGAATTACTCCACCAACGTGTGAAATGTTATGCCATTTAGCATTACGTCTGGTACAGTCCTCGTATTTGTTTTAATGCGATGATAATTTTATGAACATTTTGTGTCCCCGCAGTTTTTATATATTTAAAAATAAAAATAAGTGCAGCGCAACATCAATAATGTCCTTCAGTTTCTAAAATATCCACCAAGGAACCACAAGTCCCAGAAAGGAAATAGGTAAACCACGTGAGAAGATGACTCCAATCCACTAGTAATGCGTGTCAATTCCCTCCACCGGCTGAAAAGGGAATGTTTACCAGAGCGAGTGGACCCCTGAATCGCCAGGAAGTCAAATACACTTGTCTCCACAGGAGAATTGAAAATGGATCGCCAGCACTCCCGTAGTGTGGAACAGCCTGTATGTTGAGGTGAAGCTTTCTCAGACGCTTTATAAGTGTATCCTTGGTGCAGGGAAGAAAGGCTTCAATATAACCATATACCCCATTCAGGGCAGGACTTAGGGTGATGGGGGCCCCTGGGCTTGAGTCACTTTCGGGCCCTACCTTCTATACATTACTTTTAATAGAACAATTCAATTAAAAATTAAAGAGGAAGTAAACCCCGGCTGATTTTTGCAGTTTTTCAATTATTAAGTTATAACAGCTCATCGCAATGCAATGCATTTTATATATATACGGTATATATAAATCTCCCCCAAAAACGAGGCCTGCAAATACCTTTTTTAGGATGGTTTCGTTCTCTGTATTTCCGGGTATCTCAAGCGCCATTCGTACTGCTGTTATGTGATTCCAATTATGACGTCGCTTCCGCCCTTACTGTGTCCCTGTCGGTAATCTCACGCATGTGCCGTAACCATTCGTTGCTGTGTCTGCGGCTGCTGTTTTCTTTCACTCCCCTTTTGTGACGTCTTCTTTAGTTACACGGGGAAGTATTAGGAAGAGTGGAAGGAGCTAAACACCGCAAGACTTCTCACAGTTCTCACAGACTGCATTCCGGCAAGCTTTAAATGCCGGTTTAGAGGGGCTAATGTGCGCAAGCGCGGGGCCCCTATTGGGCGGGGCCCATGGGCTTGAGCCCAGTCAAGCCCAATGGTAAGTCTGGCCCTGACCCCATTCCTGTTGGATGGACTCGGCTCCTGTAGCTGTAACTCGATGCATTGCTTACAGCTGTGGAGGGATTTTCACTCATTACTAGTGGATTGGAGTCATCTTCTCATGTGGTTTCCCTATTTTCTTTCTGGGACTTATGGTTCCTTGGTGGATATTTTAGAAACGGAATTACATTATTGATGTTGCGCTGCACTTATTTTTATATGTATCTGAGGTGATGTGGTTAACCTGGTGTGACTTTTTGTAACTTTTTGTAAATACATTGTCTGCGCTGATTTGTAACTTTTTTGTAAATACATTGTCTGCGCTGATTTGTCTTTATATATTACACAGTTTTTATATATTTTCCCACTGTTTGCTATCAATAGGTAATCATCAGCTGTCAAAACAAGAAGATGATGATTTTTTTAACAGCAGTAGTGACCTCACAGTCTCCATCACTGATTCAGATGAGATGTCTGCTGATGAACTCCTTGAGGCCATAGACGGGAAAGAAGGGTGTTCTACAAATGCTCAGAAATTTAAAGATGAGAATGTGGACTGGATAGCTAACAAAAGACTTACTGGCCAACATTTGGAAAGTGCAAGAGATCAAAATTCACATGAGGAGTCTTCATCTGTATCTACAATAAGCAGGTAAGTCTAGGAACTATATAACAAAGTATCTTTTATAATTGGTGCTTAGAATGGAACTATAGCCAACACTTTTTTTCCCCCTCTGGCCCCCCATTGAGAGACATAGGAATTTTGAAACCTTTGCGTTACACTGCTTTCTAGCAGTGTCTTTGACTTCCCTGGGTATAACCCCTCCTATTACCAACATGCCCTAAAGAGGCATGCCTTAAAAGAGCTCTGGCCTCTCTTCTCTTGTGGGTCACAGGAGTGCATTTAGTTCTGCACTTCTGTGACCCAGATTCAGTTGACAGCAGGCTAAAGCCCACTGTAGACATCCCAAAACCGTGGGCATTAAAGTAGAACTAAAGGCAAAACCTTTTGGATAGAGCAATGGAGGATTATAATCCTTGTCAGGTTTTATTTATATTTTTTTGCCATCGGTATCCACTGTCAGCATGCAGGGATATGAACTCGAAACTGCACAGCTGTCAAATTGGTACCTGCTGTGTCCATGCAGCCACTGCGTCCTAGTATACAAAGAGGACTGCCTGAACGCGGATGCATTGAATACCTGTGCGGGCAAGGATGGCCCTCTGCATGGGTGTACAGATAGGTACACTCATTTTTTGGTTCTCACCGGAACAGGAGTAGTGGTAATCAGGATCCATCAGGATCGGACATGCTTGCCTGAGGCTCCGCACTGCTTGGGTCCACACAGCCACTCATAGAAAATGATGGACTTGATACTGCTCGCTGCCTCCCTCCTTCCCGGAGCCCGTCCTGGTGCGCACAGGACGGTATACGGGCGGCGCCATGCATCAAATCTATTTGGGAGGTGCTTGCACGGGTGTCGTCCAAGATGGCGGTAGCATCAGCCTCTGCCCTGCGGCCTGCCAAACAGCTCCAGCCTATCCCTACAGCGGATGGTCAGTCAGACACCGACCTGGGGTTTACTTGACTCGGTGCCTCCTGACCTACTTAGGCAGTTTGAACGGATGCTCACTAAGACGCTCAAACAGACCTCTGACCACATAACTGTCAAATTGTCCCGGGAATCAGGGACAACGTACTGCTTAACTTGAACAGGAAGTTGACGACCTAGACATCCTCGTTCATAACCACGAAGATGGTCTTGAGGCCCCCAGAGAGGAAAATCTGACACAGGACTTTGAGAACAGGACCCGATGGTCAAATCTCTGCATTCGCGGACTTCCTGAGTCCATCATTGATCTAGCAAGCCTGTAAAAGTGAACCTCCATAGAGGAGGCCTAATCTCTTCTCTTTCTTTATTCCCACCTTCTAAACACTAGATCTCCCTCTACCCCAGTGGCTCTCAACTCCGGTCCTCGGGACCCACTAACAGGCCAGGTTTGCAAGATAACTGAACTGCATCACAGGTGAGATTGTTTTCTGCTCAGTGATTGCTGTATTCTAGTCTGCATCTCCCCCGAGGGAATACCTAAAACCTGGCCTGTTAGTGGGTCCTGAGGACCGGAGTTGAGAACCACTGCTCTACCCTTTCTATGTCACTAAGTGGGAAAGAGACTTAGGACTAACACTAGATGTAGCTGACTGGAAACAGATCTGCCAAGCTACCAAGTCCTCTTCATAGAATATCGTGGCATTAGAGACCAATTACAAAGTCTTGCAAAAATGGATATGAACATCAAGTTTAGACCTTTGTGTTGCCAACATCCCTAAGAGTCAATTAAAAGAAGGAAAACCCCCCAGATGGGACTTTGAGGGCAACAATGGAGTAAATAGAGTAAAATTATTTATTGGAAAACATACAAAATATAAAAATTACACAATTAAAATCATGGATGATACAAGGGTACATGAATCCCCAGAAGAAGGCCAGAAAGCCCAACGCGTTTCTGGACACAAGCCGTCCCTTCGTCAGGGGCCAATATCCAGACGGGATCGCACCGTGCAATACAAATAAAATACATTTTAACAAAACATATATTCCAACTATTTATAACATTAATTGTATGTACAGATAGGTTAGGAAACACAGCATCACAAATACAGAAAACATACCCCAAAACATCATCAAAACAGATTTGCGGTTGGACCGACGGGCCCCCAGAGGCAAACGGCACTGCGCCACCATATTGTCTATATACAGATTAGAGGACTGCAGATCACATGTTCAATAAGCAGTGTTGGAGGAGCAGGGGAACGTTTTGATCTCATCCTAGCCTCCCTTTCTATGTCACCGTAATGTCATTTGGATACCACAGGTACACTAGCATAATGCCTTTTACTTAAGTGAAGTGTCTCACGCGCCACCAGCACGAGAGAGGTGCGAATCCCCTCAACTCCCAACAAATCCCGAGGCATCACCAGAAAACGGGCACAGTGGCCACAATGGTGTAATCCTGATAATTATAAATAAGCATTTAATAGTAACACATTAGTTTCAAAACTATGAAAACCTCTTTGTGGTCAGTTATATGTCCCTAAACACTAGGACATAATGACAAAAATTAAGTAAAAGGCATTATGCTAGTGTACCTGTTTGTATCCGTTTGCCTCTGGGGGCCCGCCGGTCCAACCGCAAATCTGTTTTGATGATGTTTTGGGGTATATTTTCTGTATTTGTGATGCTATGTTTCCTAACTTATCTGTACATACAATTAATGTTGTAAATAGTTGGAATATATGTTTTGTTAAAATGTATTTTATTTGTATTGCACAGTGCGATCCCGTCTGGATATTGGCCCCTGACGAAGGGACGGCTTGTGTCCCAAAACGTGTCGGGCTTTCTGGACTTCTTCTCGGGATTCATGTACCCTTGTATCATCCATGATTTTAATTGTGTAATTTTTATATTTTGTATGTTTTCCAATAAATAATTTTACTCTATTTACTCCATTGTTACCCTCAATGTCCCATCTGGGCGGTTTTCCTTCTTTTAATTATAAAGTCTTAACCTGCTGGTGTTTGGTCCCTGCCAGGATCGCTAAGTATGTCCCCCATTATCCTTCTAACTGGTTTCGAAGTTGTGCAACTGTAGTGGCGAAATTTGCAGCCTTCTGGACACTGTGGGTGACACAGTTAGCTTGATTTACTAAAACTGGAAAGTGCAAAATCTGGTGCAGCTTTGCATGGTAGCCAATCAGCTTCTAACTTCAGCTTGTTCAATTAAGCTTTGACACTAAAACCTGGAGGCTGATTGGTTTCTATGAAGAGCTGCACCAGATTGTGCACTCTCCAGTTTTAGTAAATCAACCCCATTATCTTACACCTAACTTTGATCAGTCTCTATTGCTCCATTACTAGCAACTCCCTTTAGTCTTCTCGGGGGTTACATTTTAGGCCTATTCTAGAAGTACCTGGGACTTTCCCTCCCTCTCCCCCCAGCCCCCTTCTTTTTTCTGCCTTTTCTCCTCTATGCCTTTCTTTCCTTTTTTATTTTTCTCTTACTCTTCTCTTTCAACCTCTGTATCTGACTGTTTCTTTTCTTCTGGTAGCCATTTGACATTGGATGCTAATGTGATCCACTTGAGCAATAAACCCCCCCCCCCCCCTTATTTTTATTTTTTTAACATGCTAAGTTGCACTGTCCTCGAGTAGACGGGTTAAGCCCAATAATATTACAACTTGTCCATTCAACAGACCTCAATCTAGCAATCTACTTTTGTTGAACATCAAATTAAATTTGTCTGGTCCCTGCTGAACCAGTCGCATTTTGATATGTCTATGGCCAGCTTTACATCTTCTAAGTTCTATTGGTCAAGGTATCTGCATTGGCCAATGCTGGTTTTGTTCAAAAGGTTCTGCAAACAGCTGTTTAATGCCCTTGGCTTCCCTTTTGCCTTGGTGTGCTGGTTCGCCTGTATTGTTTTGGTGTGCCCATCCCTTAGTTCAGACTGATTTTGCATGTCTCTTGGTTGCCTAATGTCCATAAAACTCTGTCCCTCCAATGAACAATACTGAAAATAGCATTGTTGTACTTGCAATAAACTCCTTTTCTTGAGGGACACCACTCCCTTTCCTCTTATGCTATCCTCTCCTCTTTGGACAGCTTGCTACAACTGAGCAGGTGGGAGGGGATATAGACTTGAGGATTCTGCCTTCAGTTTCTATGTGCCTAGTGCCCATTTCTCTGGGAGGTGGCAGTGTAACCCATGGCTGCTTTATATCCATAAAGCTGTGTTCCGTAATGGATGTTGGAAAAAGGATTATATGGTGAGTACAAAAATAATATCTTTGCTGACTTGCATTTGAGGTGCACATCAAATGCAGGAAAATTATACCCATTGACATGAGCCCTAACAGAAATATGGCCCTGGTATTTGGGCTTTTTTTCTACTGTGTCCTTTCATTATGTTTTTCTCTTTTTTCATTCTTGTCTATTTTGTCGTTCTGATCTTATTGTTAGTTTTTTCTTTGTTTCTATTGTGATGTTTTTTTTATCTAGTTTCTCTGATATCTTGTGTAATTTTCTCAGCCTGGGAGAGTAGTAGTTGAGTTTGTATACTTTAGGCTTAAATGTATTAGAGCAGTTCTAAATACTTTTAGGCTCCATTCACATTTGTGCATTTTCGGATTCGAATTTGGACATAAGTCGCATGACAAGTTGCACTCCAGTCTTTTTGATGGCACCCATTCAAATTGCTGCGACTTAAAGCATTTATTACCCCAGCATTTTTTATATTGTACCCTGTACTTGTATGAAAAGTATCCTGTTCTCTTTCTATTGCTTCCTTTGTGTGAAATCCCTTTTGTTCCTGACAGTCCCTCTGCTTTCCTATTAAAAACTGACCACACTAAGCAGGAGAACACAACGTGGTCAGTTATCTAGCTATGCTGGGAACTCTGTATACTCTCCTCCAATGATCAGACTTGTCCTGGCATGCCCCCACTGCACAGCCATTCACTGGGAAGCTCGGTGTGCTGCTGCTTCTCCTCCCCTCAGCTCTTAAAGCGGAGTTCGACCCAAAAATTTAACTTCCGCTTTTCGGAACCCTCCCCTCCTCCAGTGTCACATTTGGCACCTTTCAGGGGGAGGGGGGAGCAGATACCTGTGTAATACAGGTATTTTGCTCCCACTTCCGGGCATAGATACCCGAGCCACCCGCGGGTATCTACGCCACTTCCGGGTACCTTCTCCCCCCCCCACACCCGTTGTCTTCTGGGAGACACACAGGTCCCAGAAGACAGCAGGGACCAGTGGGATAGTGCAGCACGAGTCGTGCATGCACAGTAGGGAACTGGGAAGTGAAGCCTCAAGGCTTCACTTCCTGATTCCTTTACCAAAGATGGCGGCGGCAGCACCCGAGAGCCGAGGGACAGATCGGCTTCGGGTGCCGGCAAAAAAAAAATTGGCGGACCTCCGCTTTAAGCAACTGAGAACAGAGGGAATGTGATCACTTATATAAAAGGGAAAAAAATGTATTTATAATGTTTTTTTAATATATCTATAACACAAATGTTTTGCCTTTCATTTTTATTTTAAACTGAATGGGTTGTTTTACAAGGTGATCGTTTACAATCACTTTAAAGTCGCAGTGACTTTGAAAAGGTGCTTGCACTACTTTGGTGTGACTCTTGATGCAACTTGGACCCATTGAGTTTAAAGTCGGATCAAATTCGCACCGAAAGTCGCATCAACGTCGACTTTGGAGACACAATAATGTAATTGGAGCCTAAGGGCTCTTTCACACGGACGGACCGTTCAGGTCCGCCTGTCAGTTTTTTAGGCGGACCTGAATGGATGCTCTATGTACCCCTATGGAGCCACGGATGTCAGCGGTGACATGTCCGCTGACATCCGACCCGCTCCGATCCGCCAAAGTGTGACGGAGGAAAACCCTACTTTTCCATCCGTCTGCGGATCGGATCGGATGACAACGGACTCTACGGTCCGTCATCATCCAATCCCCCATAGGGGAGAGCTGCGCTCTAACAGGTCGGTCCCTGCACAGTGTGCGGAGACAGACCTGTCATCTGCCTGCTCAGCGGGGATCGACGGAGCGATCCCCGCTGAGCAAAGCGGAGCCCGCACACGGACACGGATCATGTGAAAGGGGCCTAAGTCTATAATGTCAAGAACCAACCGCAGAAAACTCCTCATACACAGTCCACTTCCTTTTGTCACTCACTGCATTTGGTACATGAATTGGAGAGGAGCAGGAATGGGAGATACTATCTTTTTACTGCCCCCTACGGGATATCCCATGAGGCAAAATACTCATCTGGCCTTGTGGCAGGTGTGACCCAGTTGCTGCTGTGATTTGTAGGTGAATATAAATCTTGATTTAATAAGAAGACTGTCAAGTCTTGTGCCTTTTTTACATGTTTTCCTTTTCTGGAACAAATGCAATAATTTAAGGGATGTGTCCTATTTACATTTTTAATAAAAGCACTGACAGTCATTGTTCAAGTAAAATATAATTGCAGTGCCTGTGCTGCCAAGAGAAAACGGTACCCCCCCCCCCCCCCCCTTTCTCCATCTCCTGCACAGCTTCAGCTGGATTGAAGAGCGCCATGCACAGATGTATTGTCCTCAATAGAATGTAACAGATATAATTCAAGCTGTCAGCTTAATCAGACTGTTTCCAGGAAGCAACCTGTAAAAGAGTGGAACCTCTTGTTTGCTGACCTCTGATCCCGAGCCTGCTGCAGATTGTCATAAATTCTGTTCTTCTTTCTGTTAGTGTCCCTTCCTTACCCTCCTCCTTTATTATTACCATCCCTTTAAGCAGCACCCAAAAAGACCACCCAGACATAATCACAATGGTGGAAAATGAGCTATCTAGCCAAATAAAGGTTTGGTGAGATTGGTTAAGGAAGCAATGAAAATCCCTGCTTAGTGGCACATAGGTTATAATGTAGCTTTTTTTTTTTTTAAACCTAAAACAAATACCCTGTTGATGCACGCACAGCTGTTTGCAAACTCTTCCGTGAATTGTCTTAATTTGTCTTGCCAGACAAAGTCCTTCAAGCTGCATGCTTTTATCGGTTTAAATTTTTATTTTACAGACCAAAATTAATGGTTTTATAATTCTGATCAAGAAAATCGGCTTCAAAGCAAGCCAGATTTGTGTGTGGCTAGGCAGAAATCTGATTCTTGTAGTGCCTATTTACGTTAAACCCTACACAAAGCAGGCGGTCTGGAAGTGAGGCCTGAATGGCTATTTACAACGCTGTAAAAAGGATTAACAGATTTCTATTGTCACCATGTTTAAATCTTAATTTGCATTATTAAACAACTGAAGCCTTCACCAAATCCTCATTTGTCCAGCACAACAAGTAGATGTGTGTGTCTGCAGGTGGTCCTGAGATCTGATCTCTTACCAAGAGATGGCTGGCACTTTGTGCCTCGCTGCTGATCAATTGTTCCTGCCTCTCAAGACTCTAGCGGATGCACTGGCAAGTACCTCTGCACTCCTACAAATTATTAATTATCAGCTCGCCTCTTTATGTTTGAAGGATTTATATATTATGATCCCTAATCATATTTTTAGTAAATTTGCTGCACGACAGGCAAACACATTAAGATGTTCAAGTCCACTTGAGAACAAGAGGCCTACACTAGCGATCCTCACAGCCATTATAACCATTGTATTGATACTGCTGGTACGCTGCAGTCAATGATAAAGTGGGTTTTCAACAAAAAGGTCAATATAAAGGTCCGCTTTTCTTTTGGACCCCCCTGCCCCCCAAATAAGAAAAAAAAATCATAAAAAGTGCTTACAGAAAACAATTTAAAAATACTTACCTCCTCCCTGTCTTCCATGAGAATGCATGCCAGGCCTTTGCAGTGATTCTGAGCGCCCAGCTTTTCTGTGAGGGTATGGTAATATTTTATTCAATTTTTTATTTTATTTTTGTAAAATTACATTATTATTTTTTTTTCTAAGCTATTTCTGCTTGAAGGGTTGGGGGGGGGGGGGGGGACAAGATTGTAACTTGTCTTGGAGGTCTGAATGTGATCTAAGATGACGGAAGCAGAGAAAGAAGTTACGTAGAGCACATGCTTCAGAGAGTAACCTATTATTTAATGCCCTGCTACTGATAATGTATAAAGTTGTGGCACTTCTGATAGCCGGGGCTGCCAGTATTCTGTCTTGAAAGGAATAGATGAAAAATTTTGTGCAAAGGTTGTTGCTTACCCCGAGTGGAAACTTTGGTAAATTGGAACAAGTTCTCTAACCAGCTTGATTGACCACACACACACACAGAGTACTGTGCAAAGATTTTAGGAAGGTATGAAGAACTGCTGTAAAGTAAGAATGCTTTCAAAAATATATATTTTATTGTTTATTTTTCTCAATTTACAAACTGTGAGTGAACAGAAGAAAAATCTAAATCAAATCAATATTTGGCGTGACTACCTTTTGGCTTCAAACCAGCATCAATTCTTACACTAGCACACTTGTACATAGTCCGGAAATTTGTAGGATCAATTTCATATGTAGGCTGAAACAGCCATTAACTGAAATGGACCGTCTGTATAGGAGGCTTAAAACTGGGTGAGGAACAGCCAAACTCTGCTGCTAAGCTGAGGTTGTGTTAGACAGTTTCATATCACAGGTCATACACCATGGCAAGATGAGCACAGACAGTTTCATATCACAGGTCATACACCATGGCAAGATGAGCACAGACAGTTTCATATCACAGGTCATACACCATGGCAAGATGAGCACAGCAACAAGAAACCAGGTAGTTACTGCATCAGCAAGGTTTTTCCCAGTACAATCAAATGGCCACTGCCTCCACCTATAACTGGCCTTTGCAGCAAGGAGCATATGGAAGGGCGACGCATGTCAAACAAAAAACAAAGAAAAGAAAATTCCCAACCCAACTTACTGACCAGCCTGCAACCAGCCAAATGATCCTGTCTAATACTATGCATTTAAAACAGGGCTTTAGTTTGCACACATTTGTAAATACATGCATATGCTACAGAATCACTTAACAGTATTACCTGCAGTCCTAACTCTACATTTTAAGAGCCTACATAGTAGAAGTACATGCATTATAATGGATAGGCAGAGGGCAGGTGAGCCTGGAGGGAGCTCACCCCTCCTTAAAGCTACAAAGGTGCACTGGAAACCCAGCAAATAGCACAATGGCAGCAAAGGTGTCCAGTGCATCCCCTCACCAGTATTCCAACAGTACAAACAAATGGCTACTGCCCCCACCTATAACTGGCCTTTGCAGCAAGGAGCACATATAAGGATGAGGCGTGTCAAACAAAAAACAAAGAAGATTCCCAGCTCAATTTACTGACCAGCCTGCAACCAACCAAATTATCCTGTCTGCCATTATGCGTTAAAAACAGGGGCTTCGTTTGCATACATTTGGAAATACATGCGTAAGCTGCAGAGCCACTTCACGGCACCCCAGTATTATCTGCAGTACCTCCCAGGCAAAGATTTCTAAGGAGACTGGGGTTTCAAAATGTGCTGTTGAAACTATTTTGAAGAAGCACAAAGAAATGTGCAACGATGAGGACCGTAGACGCGGTGGTCAGCCAAGGAAACCTAATGCAGCAGATGAAAGACGCATTATGCTTATTTCTCTTCAACATCAGAAGATGTCCAGCAGTGCCACCAGCACAGAACTGGCAGAAACCAGTGGGATCCGGGCACACCCATCTTCTGTCCGGAGAAGTTTGGCCAGAAGAGATCTTCATGGAATAATTGCGGCCGAAAAGCTATACCTTCGACGTGGAAACAGGGCTAAGTGACTCAACTATGCAAGAAAGAAACATAAGAACTGGGGTTCAGAAAAATGGCAGCAGGTGCTCTGGAATGAAAAGTCCACATTTGAAATATCTGGCTCCTCAAATGCCTATGCAAATGATACAATGGACAGCACATAGTATCAAAACATTTAGCGTTAGCATTGCTTTGCTTCAAAATTGAAGCCTTCTGTAGAGTCGGGAGGCATTTGAAGCCTTTCAACGCCTCCCATTCAAGTCTATGGTAACACTTCACAAACATAAAAACAAGGTGGGGGGGGGGGGGGGATTATATAAATACAACACATAAAACACCTCTGTGACAGAGTAAAACTGGTAGGTGTAAAAAAACTGTTAAAAGTGAAAAACATAAGTGATAAATGCATATAAATGAATCAAAAGTGCTAATTAGTGCTATTATGCAATATAAAATAAAGTGCAAGTGCATGCATAAACTGCCAAGATGCGTGCAAAAAAGTTCAATATTGCAATTGGTGGTGATCGATGAAATTGAATGTCCAAAAACATATAGGCCAAATGGATCTCTCCGGTATTCCAGATGGAGTTAAATTATATGTACTTAGTATACAAATTGGAGTATTGAACCGGTGGTGAATCCTCCACCTGTCTCCCAATGCTCTCACCTCATATAATAAAGTAACTGGCATAAGAGAGAATTCTCAATTTACAGCATATTTTCACACCTGTCTAAAACTTTTGCACAGTAGTGTACACATATCTCCAATCACTTAAGAGTAAAGAGCATGTCTTTCTATTGTGTGTACTTGCCTTGATCCAGAGCACCTAATGTGATTTCTGTATCCTCCTCTCATTCCTCTACTATGAGTCACTTTTAACAGTCTATACCGACGCTAGACAATCCCAGGAGATGCCCCCCTCCCTCACAGCATGCTGGAGGTGATTGACAGCCTCAGCTGTGCATGTTTTTGTATGAGACTGTGTAGAGGGGTGTGTGTCCTTTTCCTTCAACTCAGGTCTTAGATTACACTCAACTCTCTGCTGTTCACTGTGTGAACCCAGATCCCCCTGCCTCCAGCCTTCTGGAGCTGAGAAATGCTGTTTAAATTCTGTCCTTTTTATGGCTGTACAGGAGAGAGGGATGCAGATAAACAGGTACAACTTATGTAGGAGGATTTGTTTCAACTCTGTGTATCACGTGAGGGTAGTCACTTTAGTGGGTACAGTATATTTAAAAGTTTACAACCACTTTAAGGCTTCTCTGACAGTTTTTCTTTATAACAGATAATAATTTTTATTTGACATAATAATGTGTTTTATATAATTTTGATTTTTAGAAATAGCTTGTCTGACAATGGATTCCTTCATTTGCTTCAGTCAATAGAAGATATGATACTGCAAATTGGCTCCAATGACATGCAACTGTACCAGATTACTACCCTAACGCCTACAAAGAAGGATCATCTTGTAAAGTAAGTTTAGTCTGCAAGTTACAGAGTTTTTTTAAAAGCACACAGTTTAACATTAACACACTGGGGTCATCTACAAAGCTATAGGTCTTTATTATTTCAATCTTGGTTGAACTGGTGGGTTACGTCTTCACAACCATTGCCATCTTTTGACAGATTTTCTTTCCTATGTTCTATTATACTTTGTGATTTTCTGTTGATCTGAAAAGATCATAGTGTCTAAAGAAGTATATACCTCCACATATCTCTTTCCTTGAGTCATTCCGGTCTTCAACCGGTGGTAGCTACAGCACCCACTCACTCTTCAGCCATTTTCAGGAACGTGTGTGTTGGGAATATTGCTTTGGTCTGTCTCTTGCAGGATGCAGCAGATCACAGAGAATGGTATAGGAAATGAAATTGGCCATATACCATGTGATTGCTGTGACTGATCACATATGTAAATGAAGGCTGGATGTTGCAATTAGCGATCTGTTTCCTCTCACACCAATTGGCTGTGAAGGAAAGCAGAGTGTTTCCACAGTGATTGGGAGCTTGATTTATTTTTTTCTTGTTTAATATTTTTATTAGATTTTACAAGTAAATAGCAAATATAATGAACATTACATTCTGATCAAGAATAGAATTGTAAATAAATACAGCAATCACTAAAAATACATATTGAAAGAAAGGTAGTAGAGGATAAACCTCATTAACAATTATATCAATACAAATAGAGGTATAAAAGATTAGAGCAATGAAAATAAGCAATATTCAGGATAGCATATCATGCCTCCAGACCATCCACTCACCCCCGAAGGGAGCAAGCTGTGAGCAGATGGGGGCTCGATTAAGTATGAGAGAGTATGCTGGGTTATCCAGAAGGATACACCAGATGAACGTTGTCATACCTCAATTGTTTAGTGGAGACCTTCCTAACAAATCTTTAAGACACAAAGATATTAGTGATTGATAAAGTGAAACTTAAAAGGTATACATATAAGTCATGCAATGGACATCGCATGTGTATAAAATCCGTATTACACAAGTAACAAAACTAACCAGAACAGAAAAACAGAAGAAGTACAGAGAGAAGAAGAAGAAATATGGGAGAAAAGTAAAATATATAGAAAAGAAGGTATGGGTATAGAAAAGTAGAGAAAAAGGTGAAGGTTGTCTCCCCGGGTGGCGGTCCAGTCAGATCAAGGCCCCGTTTAAATATTATATTAATAGATAAATATTAAAGTATTTCAAAGAGGCATCAACAATAATTGATCAAAATCTGGGGGTAAGAAGTGTTTAATCCATGGTTTCCATATTTTATTGTATGTAGTAATGTTGTTATCTTCAATAGCAGACATTTTGGAAAAGATAAGGGCTCTGTTAATTCTATGTTTAGTTTCAGCCACAACTAAAGTTTGGGTTTTCCAGGCCTTAGCTATAGATTGTTTAGCCGCCGTGGTGAGATGTAGTAGTAATTTGAATTGTGATTTATTCAATTCAGGAGGTTTGAGGTTGAGGAGAGCCAGTGCCGGGTCTGGCCGGATTGGTATTTCCAAGGCCGTAGAGGCCATGTTAAATATTTTACTCCAGAAGGATTTAACGATTGGACATTGCCACCAAATATGGAACTGCGTGCCCGGTTCAGAACAGCCTCTGAAACATAAATTTGGGTACAAGGGGGCAAATTTGGCAATCCTGGCCGGAACCAGGTACCATCGAGAAAGAACCTTATAATTTGTTTCCAACGCAAAACAGTTTGGCGAGGAATGCTTAGTAGCTGACCATATATTATCCCAGTCACTTTTACTGAATGTTCTATCCATGTCATGTGCCCATTTAGTCGTATAGGATGGTAAAGAATCGTCGGATGTGGAATTGATGCTTTTATACAAAAGTGATATTAATCCTCTAGTATGGGGATCACTGTTACAGATACGTTCAAATTGAGTCATTTAGGTAAGAGGGGATCCCGTATCAACGAGGGGTGTATAAAAGTTCTTAATTTGTAGATAGCGGAAGAGCTCCTTCATGGGGAGTTTGTATAAATCACATAATGTTGGGAACGTAAGAATATCATTGGAGGAAACTAGATTGTGAAATTGAACTAGGTTTCTTTTGGACCAAGCTGCAAATGATAGGGGGAATTTCCAGGCGGGGTAAAATGAGGGATTTCGAAGAAAAGAGAGTAGAGGGTTATGAGTGGATTGTAGGCTTTTTGTGGATCTATATTTGTCCCAGATAGCTATAGAATGTTTGGTTACGGGGTTAGATAAGTTTAGTCTATCTTTAGGAGCTAACCAGAGCAAATTATTCACAGAAATGGGGTCAATATCCACTGATTCAATCGCTACCCATAGAGGGGATTCTGTTGTAGAATGGTATTTGGGGAGTTGTGCTAGCTGAGCAGCAAAGTAGTATGAGGAAAAGTTAGGAATTCCCAGACCACCTTTCAATTTATCAAGATAAAGAGTCGATCTGGGTATACGGGGTTTTGTAGAGCCCCATATAAAAGACATCACTCTCTTTTGAGTGAGCCTCAAGAAGTAAGGAGGTATATGTATGGGGAGAACTCGGAATAGGTAAAGGAACTTTGGTAAGATTGACATCTTAGTAGCGTTAATCCTCCCAATCCAAGATAAAGGAAGAGAAGACCATTGTTTCATCAGATTAGTAGTTGACTTCAATAAGGGTAAGTAGTTAGCTGAAAATAAGTCGGATATAGAAGAAGTGAGTTGGACTCCAAGATATGAAATATGGTGCAATTCCCAATTGAAAGGTAAAGACTAGGGATGGGCCCGGTGCTCGATTCGAACCCATGTTCGAATCGAGCATCGGGCGTTCGCTCGCTCGTCGAGCCCAGAACTATTTGGGCCGTTCGCATCACATTCGTGTGATGCGAGCGGCCCCGCAATGCATTGCGGCCGGCGCGGCCGGCGCAGTGCATTGCTGGCTGATGATTGGCCAAGCATGCACTGTGACCCCGCATGCTTGGCCAATCACAGCGCCCGAAACTCGGAGAGCAATAATTGGCTACAGGCAGGACGGCTGTAGCCAATTACAGCTCAGGGGCTTTAGTACACGCCCCACCATTTAAAAGGCCGCCACGCCATCGGCCCCGGTCACATGAGTTCCGGCTTTAGGAGAGATTAGTCTGCTGATTCTGTCTTTGCTTGATACTGAAAGATTTGCTCTTCTTTGCTAAACCATTGGCTATTTCTTTGCTAAACCATTGCTACCTAAGTCATTGATCGTTCATTGCTGCTGATTGCACAGTTAGTGTGTTATTAGCTGCTGCTGGGGATTAGTCTGGTGCGTGCTTACTGTTAGTACAGTATTGCAGTAGTACCAACCGCAGTGCTGTTAGCACAGCATTGCACCCCAACAGCACCCATAGGACTTCTAGTGTGTTAGTGGCAGCAAACAGAGCTCCTATATTTTCTTCTCAGCAGCACCCATAGGACTTCTAGTGTGTTAGTGGCAGCAAACAGAGCTCCTATATTTTCTTCTCAGCAGCACCCATAGGACTTCTAGTGTGTTAGTGGCAGCAAACAGAGCTCCTATATTTTCTTCTCAGCAGCACCCATAGGACTTCTAGTGTGTTAGTGGCAGCAAACAGAGCTCCTATATTTTCTTCTCAGCAGCACCCATAGGACTTCTAGTGTGTTAGTGGCAGCAAACAGAGCTCCTATATTTTCTTCTCAGCAGCACCCATAGGACTTCTAGTGTGTTAGTGGCAGCAAACAGAGCTCCTATATTTTCTTCTCAGCAGCACCCATAGGACTTCTAGTGTGTTAGTGGCATCACACAGAGCTCCTATATTTTCTTCTCAGCAGCACCCATAGGACTTCTAGTGTGTTAGTGGCAGCAAACAGAGCTCCTATATTTTCTTCTCAGCAGCACCCATAGGACTTCTAATGTGTTAGTGGCATCACACAGAGTTCCTATATTTTCATCTCAGCAGCACCCATAGGACTTCTAGTGTGTTAGTGGCATCACACAGAGCTCCTATATTTTCTTCTCAGCAGCACCCATAGGACTTCTAGTGTGTTAGTGGCAGCAAACAGAGCTCCTATATTTTCTTCTCAGCAGCACCCATAGGACTTCTAGTGTGTTAGTGGCAGCAAACAGAGCTCCTATATTTTCTTCTCAGCAGCACCCATAGGACTTCTAGTGTGTTAGTGGCATCACACAGAGCTCCTATATTTTCTTCTCAGCAGCACCCATAGGACTTCTAGTGTGTTAGTGGCAGCAAACAGAGCTCCTATATTTTCTTCTCAGCAGCACCCATAGGACTTCTAGTGTGTTAGTGGCAGCAAACAGAGCTCCTATATTTTCTTCTCAGCAGCACCCATAGGACTTCTAGTGTGTTAGTGGCAGCAAACAGAGCTCCTATATTTTCTTCTCAGCAGCACCCATAGGACTTCTAGTGTGTTAGTGGCAGCAAACAGAGCTCCTATATTTTCTTCTCAGCAGCACCCATAGGACTTCTAGTGTGTTAGTGGCAGCAAACAGAGCTCCTATATTTTCTTCTCAGCAGCACCCATAGGACTTCTAGTGTGTTAGTGGCATCACACAGAGCTCCTATATTTTCTTCTCAGCAGCACCCATAGGACTTCTAGTGTGTTAGTGGCAGCAAACAGAGCTCCTATATTTTCTTCTCAGCAGCACCCATAGGACTTCTAGTGTGTTAGTGGCAGCAAACAGAGCTCCTATATTTTCTTCTCAGCAGCACCCATAGGACTTCTAGTGTGTTAGTGGCAGCAAACAGAGCTCCTATATTTTCTTCTCAGCAGCACCCATAGGACTTCTAGTGTGTTAGTGGCAGCAAACAGAGCTCCTATATTTTCTTCTCAGCAGCACCCATAGGACTTCTAGTGTGTTAGTGGCAGCAAACAGAGCTCCTATATTTTCTTCTCAGCAGCACCCATAGGACTTCTAGTGTGTTAGTGGCATCACACAGAGCTCCTATATTTTCTTCTCAGCAGCACCCATAGGACTTCTAGTGTGTTAGTGGCAGCAAACAGAGCTCCTATATTTTCTTCTCAGCAGCACCCATAGGACTTCTAATGTGTTAGTGGCATCACACAGAGTTCCTATATTTTCATCTCAGCAGCACCCATAGGACTTCTAGTGTGTTAGTGGCATCACACAGAGCTCCTATATTTCCTTCTCAGCAGCACCCATAGGACTTCTAGTGTGTTAGTGGCAGCAAACAGAGCTCCTATATTTTCTTCTCAGCAGCACCCATAGGACTTCTAGTGTGTTAGTGGCAGCAAACAGAGCTCCTATATTTTCTTCTCAGCAGCACCCATAGGACTTCTAGTGTGTTAGTGGCAGCAAACAGAGCTCCTATATTTTCTTCTCAGCAGCACCCATAGGACTTCTAGTGTGTTAGTGGCATCACACAGAGCTCCTATATTTTCTTCTCAGCAGCACCCATAGGACTTCTAGTGTGTTAGTGGCAGCAAACAGAGCTCCTATATTTTCTTCTCAGCAGCACCCATAGGACTTCTAATGTGTTAGTGGCATCACACAGAGTTCCTATATTTTCATCTCAGCAGCACCCATAGGACTTCTAGTGTGTTAGTGGCATCACACAGAGCTCCTATATTTTCTTCTCAGCAGCACCCATAGGACTTCTAGTGTGTTAGTGGCAGCAAACAGAGCTCCTATATTTTCTTCTCAGCAGCACCCATAGGACTTCTAGTGTGTTAGTGGCAGCAAACAGAGCTCCTATATTTTCTTCTCAGCAGCACCCATAGGACTTCTAGTGTGTTAGTGGCATCACACAGAGCTCCTATATTTTCTTCTCAGCAGCACCCATAGGACTTCTAGTGTGTTAGTGGCAGCAAACAGAGCTCCTATATTTTCTTCTCAGCAGCACCCATAGGACTTCTAGTGTGTTAGTGGCAGCAAACAGAGCTCCTATATTTTCTTCTCAGCAGCACCCATAGGACTTCTAGTGTGTTAGTGGCAGCAAACAGAGCTCCTATATTTTCTTCTCAGCAGCACCCATAGGACTTCTAGTGTGTTAGTGGCAGCAAACAGAGCTCCTATATTTTCTTCTCAGCAGCACCCATAGGACTTCTAGTGTGTTAGTGGCAGCAAACAGAGCTCCTATATTTTCTTCTCAGCAGCACCCATAGGACTTCTAGTGTGTTAGTGGCATCACACAGAGCTCCTATATTTTCTTCTCAGCAGCACCCATAGGACTTCTAGTGTGTTAGTGGCAGCAAACAGAGCTCCTATATTTTCTTCTCAGCAGCACCCATAGGACTTCTAGTGTGTTAGTGGCAGCAAACAGAGCTCCTATATTTTCTTCTCAGCAGCACCCATAGGACTTCTAGTGTGTTAGTGGCAGCAAACAGAGCTCCTATATTTTCTTCTCAGCAGCACCCATAGGACTTCTAGTGTGTTAGTGGCAGCAAACAGAGCTCCTATATTTTCTTCTCAGCAGCACCCATAGGACTTCTAGTGTGTTAGTGGCAGCAAACAGAGCTCCTATATTTTCTTCTCAGCAGCACCCATAGGACTTCTAGTGTGTTAGTGGCATCACACAGAGCTCCTATATTTTCTTCTCAGCAGCACCCATAGGACTTCTAGTGTGTTAGTGGCAGCAAACAGAGCTCCTATATTTTCTTCTCAGCAGCACCCATAGGACTTCTAGTGTGTTAGTGGCATCACACAGAGCTCCTATATTTTCTTCTCAGCAGCACCCATAGGACTTCTAATGTGTTAGTGGCATCACACAGAGTTCCTATATTTTCATCTCAGCAGCACCCATAGGACTTCTAGTGTGTTAGTGGCATCACACAGAGCTCCTATATTTTCTTCTCAGCAGCACCCATAGGACTTCTAGTGTGTTAGTGGCAGCAAACAGAGCTCCTATATTTTCTTCTCAGCAGCACCCATAGGACTTCTAGTGTGTTAGTGGCAGCAAACAGAGCTCCTATATTTTCTTCTCAGCAGCACCCATAGGACTTCTAGTGTGTTAGTGGCATCACACAGAGCTCCTATATTTTCTTCTCAGCAGCACCCATAGGACTTCTAGTGTGTTAGTGGCAGCAAACAGAGCTCCTATATTTTCTTCTCAGCAGCACCCATAGGACTTCTAGTGTGTTAGTGGCAGCAAACAGAGCTCCTATATTTTCTTCTCAGCAGCACCCATAGGACTTCTAGTGTGTTAGTGGCAGCAAACAGAGCTCCTATATTTTCTTCTCAGCAGCACCCATAGGACTTCTAGTGTGTTAGTGGCAGCAAACAGAGCTCCTATATTTTCTTCTCAGCAGCACCCATAGGACTTCTAGTGTGTTAGTGGCAGCAAACAGAGCTCCTATATTTTCTTCTCAGCAGCACCCATAGGACTTCTAGTGTGTTAGTGGCATCACACAGAGCTCCTATATTTTCTTCTCAGCAGCACCCATAGGACTTCTAGTGTGTTAGTGGCAGCAAACAGAGCTCCTATATTTTCTTCTCAGCAGCACCCATAGGACTTCTAGTGTGTTAGTGGCAGCAAACAGAGCTCCTATATTTTCTTCTCAGCAGCACCCATAGGACTTCTAGTGTGTTAGTGGCAGCAAACAGAGCTCCTATATTTTCTTCTCAGCAGCACCCATAGGACTTCTAGTGTGTTAGTGGCAGCAAACAGAGCTCCTATATTTTCTTCTCAGCAGCACCCATAGGACTTCTAGTGTGTTAGTGGCAGCAAACAGAGCTCCTATATTTTCTTCTCAGCAGCACCCATAGGACTTCTAGTGTGTTAGTGGCATCACACAGAGCTCCTATATTTTCTTCTCAGCAGCACCCATAGGACTTCTAGTGTGTTAGTGGCAGCAAACAGAGCTCCTATATTTTCTTCTCAGCAGCACCCATAGGACTTCTAGTGTGTTAGTGGCAGCAAACAGAGCTCCTATATTTTCTTCTCAGCAGCACCCATAGGACTTCTAGTGTGTTAGTGGCAGCAAACAGAGCTCCTATATTTTCTTCTCAGCAGCACCCATAGGACTTCTAGTGTGTTAGTGGCAGCAAACAGAGCTCCTATATTTTCTTCTCAGCAGCACCCATAGGACTTCTAGTGTGTTAGTGGCAGCAAACAGAGCTCCTATATTTTCTTCTCAGCAGCACCCATAGGACTTCTAGTGTGTTAGTGGCATCACACAGAGCTCCTATATTTTCTTCTCAGCAGCACCCATAGGACTTCTAGTGTGTTAGTGGCAGCAAACAGAGCTCCTATATTTTCTTCTCAGCAGCACCCATAGGACTTCTAATGTGTTAGTGGCATCACACAGAGTTCCTATATTTTCATCTCAGCAGCACCCATAGGACTTCTAGTGTGTTAGTGGCATCACACAGAGCTCCTATATTTTCTTCTCAGCAGCACCCATAGGACTTCTAGTGTGTTAGTGGCAGCAAACAGAGCTCCTATATTTTCTTCTCAGCAGCACCCATAGGACTTCTAGTGTGTTAGTGGCAGCAAACAGAGCTCCTATATTTTCTTCTCAGCAGCACCCATAGGACTTCTAGTGTGTTAGTGGCATCACACAGAGCTCCTATATTTTCTTCTCAGCAGCACCCATAGGACTTCTAGTGTGTTAGTGGCAGCAAACAGAGCTCCTATATTTTCTTCTCAGCAGCACCCATAGGACTTCTAGTGTGTTAGTGGCAGCAAACAGAGCTCCTATATTTTCTTCTCAGCAGCACCCATAGGACTTCTAGTGTGTTAGTGGCAGCAAACAGAGCTCCTATATTTTCTTCTCAGCAGCACCCATAGGACTTCTAGTGTGTTAGTGGCAGCAAACAGAGCTCCTATATTTTCTTCTCAGCAGCACCCATAGGACTTCTAGTGTGTTAGTGGCAGCAAACAGAGCTCCTATATTTTCTTCTCAGCAGCACCCATAGGACTTCTAGTGTGTTAGTGGCATCACACAGAGCTCCTATATTTTCTTCTCAGCAGCACCCATAGGACTTCTAGTGTGTTAGTGGCAGCAAACAGAGCTCCTATATTTTCTTCTCAGCAGCACCCATAGGACTTCTAGTGTGTTAGTGGCATCACACAGAGCTCCTATATTTTCTTCTCAGCAGCACCCATAGGACTTCTAGTGTGTTAGTGGCAGCAAACAGAGCTCCTATATTTTCTTCTCAGCAGCACCCATAGGACTTCTAGTGTGTTAGTGGCAGCAAACAGAGCTCCTATATTTTCTTCTCAGCAGCACCCATAGGACTTCTAGTGTGTTAGTGGCAGCAAACAGAGCTCCTATATTTTCTTCTCAGCAGCACCCATAGGACTTCTAGTGTGTTAGTGGCAGCAAACAGAGCTCCTATATTTTCTTCTCAGCAGCACCCATAGGACTTCTAGTGTGTTAGTGGCATCACACAGAGCTCCTATATTTTCTTCTCAGCAGCACCCATAGGACTTCTAGTGTGTTAGTGGCAGCAAACAGAGCTCCTATATTTTCTTCTCAGCAGCACCCATAGGACTTCTAGTGTGTTAGTGGCAGCAAACAGAGCTCCTATATTTTCTTCTCAGCAGCACCCATAGGACTTCTAGTGTGTTAGTGGCAGCAAACAGAGCTCCTATATTTTCTTCTCAGCAGCACCCATAGGACTTCTAGTGTGTTAGTGGCATCACACAGAGCTCCTATATTTTCTTCTCAGCAGCACCCATAGGACTTCTAGTGTGTTAGTGGCAGCAAACAGAGCTCCTATATTTTCTTCTCAGCAGCACCCATAGGACTTCTAGTGTGTTAGTGGCATCACACAGAGCTCCTATATTTTCTTCTCAGCAGCACCCATAGGACTTCTAGTGTGTTAGTGGCAGCAAACAGAGCTCCTATATTTTCTTCTCAGCAGCACCCATAGGACTTCTAGTGTGTTAGTGGCAGCAAACAGAGCTCCTATATTTTCTTCTCAGCAGCACCCATAGGACTTCTAGTGTGTTAGTGGCAGCAAACAGAGCTCCTATATTTTCTTCTCAGCAGCACCCATAGGACTTCTAGTGTGTTAGTGGCAGCAAACAGAGCTCCTATATTTTCTTCTCAGCAGCACCCATAGGACTTCTAGTGTGTTAGTGGCAGCAAACAGAGCTCCTATATTTTCTTCTCAGCAGCACCCATAGGACTTCTAGTGTGTTAGTGGCAGCAAACAGAGCTCCTATATTTTCTTGTCAGCAGCACACATAGTACCTATAGTGTGTTAGTGTCAGCACCCATAGGACCTACAGTGTGTTGTGAGCACACATAGGAGTTCTATTTTTTATACTATATACACTACCGACTACAATGGCTGGAAGACCGCCAAGGAGAGGCAGAGCGTGCCGAGGCAAGAACACAGGGCAGGCAGGCTCTGTTTCTAGAGACAACAGTGCTGGCCGTGGACGTGGTCGTGCATCGTCATCAGCACGTGGCCATGGGACACGCTTGTCTTTGTTTTCGGCAGCTGTACATGTGGAGCCGCATCATGCCGAAGGCTTGGTAGAATGGATGACCAAGCCCTCCTCATCCTCCTCATCCTCTCTCACCCAGGCTCAGGGTACTGGCAGAGCAGCTGCCAACGCGTACTCAATGGCATCATCAGCCACCCCTTCCCTAGACCCACCATGTCCTCCTGAGGAGTCCCCCGAACTGTTTGAGCACAGTGTTGGGTACATGCTCCAGGAGGATGCCCAACGATTCGAAGGCTCGGATGATGATACCCAGCTTGAGGAAGTCAGTAGTGTGCGCGCAGAGAGAGGGGATGCTGAAGGACAGCAATCTGGCAGTAGTGTTCCACCAGCTGCAGCTTACTGCCAGGTTTGCTCTAGTGGTGAAGAGGGAGGGGATGATGAGGTCACTGACTCCACGTGGGTGCCTGAAGGGAGAGAGGAGGAGGAGGAGGAGGATGCAGCGTCACATGTCCAACGAGGCAGGATGCCCCCTGGAGGCCAGCTAGAGGCCAGCACAGCAACTGTACCACACCGCAGAGCTCCGCCTGTGCAGGGCGCTGCCTCTGCACGTTATCACAAAAGTTCTTTGGTGTGGGCCTTTTTTGAGACGAGTGCATCAGATCGCACCACTGCTATTTGCAATATTTGTCTCGAGCGTATCTCGCGTGGCCAAAACATCAGCCGCTTGGGCACCACAAGCATGAGCAGACATATGTCGACCTGCCATGCAGCTCGTTGGCAAGCACACATAAAAGACCCACACCAAAGAACAAAGCGGACCTCTCCTTGCTCCTCATCAGCTGGGATCTCCATCCCCACTATATCTTCAGTCCTCTCTGAAAGCTGCTCTGAGAGGACTGAAGGTGTAGAATTAGGTGTGTCACAACCAAGTACTTGCAGTACACCGACGTCCGATTGTAGCAGGCAAATTTCCCTGCCCCAGCTGCTGGACCGTCGAAAGAAGTATACTCCCAGCCATCCACATGCCCAGCGGTTGAATGCTAGCTTGGCTAAATTGCTAGCACTTCAACTGCTGCCTTTTCAGTTGATAGACTCGGCCCCCTTCCGTGAGTTTGTTCAATGTGCGGTTCCTCAGTGGCAGGTTCCCAAACGCCACTTTTTCTCACGGAAGGCGATTCCGTCTCTCTACTGGCATGTGGAAGGCAATGTCCATGCCTCGCTGGACAGGGCGGTCAGCGGTAAGGTGCATATTACCGCTGACTCATGGTCCAGCAGGCATGGACAGGGACGTTATCTTTCTTTCACGGCCCATTGGGTCACTCTATTGGTAGCTGGGAGGGATGCAGGACAAGGTGCAGTAGTGTTGGAGGTTGTTCCGCCACCACGCCTCCAAAATGCTACTACTGGTTGTGACACACCTCTCTCCTCCACCCCCTCCTCTTCTTCTTCCTCCATGTCCTCTTCGAGTGCTCTGTCCTCGGAACCAGCGGTGCTCCGTAGGCGTACAAGGGGCTACGCGAGTACGCAGGCAAAAAGATGCCATGCCGTGCTTGCGCTGGTGTGTTTGGGGGACAGGAGCCACACTGGGCCAGAGGTTCTGGCAGCTCTGCAGGGGCAGGCCGAGAGGTGGTTGACGCCACGCCAGCTTAAGCCAGGAATGGTCGTTTCTGATAATGGCACCAACCTCCTCTCCGCCCTGCGACAGGGGCAGCTCACCCATGTGCCCTGTATGGCTCACGTCCTCAACCTGGTGGTGCAGCGGTTCTTGGGCAGGTTCCCAGGCTTACAGGATGTCCTGAGGCAGGCCAGGAAAGTCTGTGTGCATTTCCGCCGATCTTATAATGCCAGTGCTCGGCTGACTGAGCTGCAAAAGGAGCTGAACCTGCCCAAGAACCGCCTAATATGTGACATGCCCACCAGGTGGAACTCAACGTTGGCCATGCTGCAGCGACTGCACACGCAGCAGAGGGCCATCAATGAGTACCTTTGCGACTACGGCACCAGGACAGGGTCAGGGGAGCTTGGCTTTTTTTCCCCACGCCAGTGGAGCATGATCAGGGATGCATGCACTGTCCTCTCACCATTTGAGGAGGCCACGAGGATGGTGAGCAGTGACAGTGCATGCATCAGTGACACTGTACCTCTTGTCCACCTGTTGGAGCATACGCTGCGTGGGATAATGGACAGGGCACTTGAGGCAGAACAGAGGCAGGAAGAGGAGGACTTCCTTGTCTCTCAAGGCCCCCTTTATCCAGACAATGTTCCTTCTGTCCCACCCATCACACAGGAAGAGGAGGAGGAGGAGGAGGAGGAGGATTGTGTGAGCATGGAGGTGGAGCCTGGCACTCAGCATCAGCAGCAGCAGTCTTTTAGGGATGATGTACAGTCCCAACAAACCAGTGGACTTGTACGTGGCTGGGGGGAGGTGGCTGGCGATCATGTCATCCTCAGTGACCCAGAAGACTCCGGACCGAATGCCTCAGCTAACCTACGCTGCATGGCCTCCCTGATCCTGCAAAGCCTGCGGAAGGATCCTCGTGTTCTTCGGATCAAGGAGAGTGACCATTACTGGCTGGCCACTCTCCTTGATCCACGGTACAAGGGTAAGGTTGCGGACCTTATCTTGCCGTCGCAGAGGGAGCAGAGGATGAGACATCTCAGGGAGGCCTTGCAGAAAGGTCTGTGCAACGCGTTCCCAGAAACTGGGAGGTTACAAACTCCTGGTCCTGGACGACAAGTTGCTGAGGCTTCGGTCAGTAGCAGAAGGAGCGGTGGGGAAGGTGGACGTCTGACCGATGCGTTCAGACGATTTTTTAGTCCGCAGCCCCAAGGTATGATCGGTTCCAGCAACCATCGCCAGCGTCTGATATACATGGTGCAGGAATACCTAGGGGCAAGGTCAGACTTGGACACCTTTCCCACCGAAAATCCTCTGGCTTACTGGGTCCTGAGGATGGATCACTGGCCAGAGCTTGCACAGTATGCAATTGAGCTACTGGCCTGTCCTGCATCCAGCGTTCTTTCCGAACGCACATTCAGTGCTGCTGGAGGATTTGTCACCGATCATAGGGTGCGCCTGTCCACCGACTCGGTTGATCGACTGACCTTCATAAAAATGAATCAGTCTTGGATCACCACCAGCTACCAGACACCTGAAGCGGATATAACGGAATAATTTATAATGTCACATCCCTTCAAGACTGCCTATGCTGATGCTGAGTGACTGTCCTGTTATGTTCACTGACTATCCTCTTCCTCCTCCTCAATGATCCATGCCACCACACCAGTGCCTAAGGCACAATTTTTCAGCCCCTGTATAACAGGGGCGTGTAATTACAATTTTTTAAAAAGATGCTTCGCAACAGGTGTGACTGCTGTGCTCAGAGTACAGTATCTGTGAGGGGTTGCAGTGTTGTGGCACCAGCACCAGTGCCTAAGGCACAATTTTTCAGCCCCTGTTGGGGCGTGTAATTACAATTTTTAGGCAATGCTTTGCAACAGGTCTCATTGCTGTGCTCAGAGTACAGTATCTGTGAGGGGTTGCAGTGTTGTGGCACCAGCACCAGTGCCTAAGGCACAATTTTTCAGCCCCTGTATAACAGGGGCGTGTAATTAATTTTTTTTAAAAAGATGCTTCGCAACAGGTGTGACTGCTGTGCTCAGAGTACAGTATCTGTGAGGGGTTGCAGTGTTGTGGCACCAGCACCAGTGCCTAAGGCACAATTTTTCAGCCCCTGTATAACAGGGGCGTGTAATTACAATTTTTTAAAAAGATGCTTCGCAACAGGTGTGACTGCTGTGCTCCAAGTACAGTATCTGTGAGGGGTTGCAGTGTTGTGGCACCAGCACCAATGCCTAAGGCACAATTTTTCAGCCCCTGTTTAACAGGGGCGTGTAATTACAAATCTTGATCTAATAGTTCACAGCAGGGCCCATTCCTGCGCCCACCAAGAGTAACTATGAGGGCCTACAGTCTTGTGGCAACACCGTCCACCACCACCACCACCACCAAAGGCCCAATTTTTCTGCCCTGTTCAACAGGTGCATGCAATTACAAATCTTGATCTAATAACTCACAGCAGGGCCCATTCCTGCACCCACCAAGAGTAACTGTGAGGGCTTACAGTCTTGTGGCAACACCGTCCACCACCACCACCACCACCACCAAAGGCCCAATTTTTCTGCCCGGTTCAACAGGTGCATGCAAGTACAAATCTTGATCTATTAACTCACAGCAGGGCCCATTCCTGTGCCCACCAGTCTTGTGGCTACACCAACATCTAATAGGGCAAATTTCTGCAGAGTATATACGGCAGGCCCCTACTTTCAAACATCCAACTTACAAACGACTCCTACTTGCAAACGGCAAGAGAAAACAGGAAGTGAGAGGAAATCTACCCCTAGGAAGGAAAATTCTATCCTGTTAGATTTAATTTGGGAAAAAGGTATCTCCTCTCTACTGATGCTTTATCACCAATCCTTGTTTCAATTAAAACCCCACTTTTCCAAAAACATTTGTCATTGGGACGGAAAGTGAGGTGACATGTTCTGAACAGATGTGCAAAGACAGCAAATGTTACAGGGGTGATAACCCCTCCCTATGTTCTCCAAAAAGCTTAAAAATGGATTTTTTTGGGATGTAGCTACACTTCATAATGTACCTGTTCAGATTCTACTTAAGAACAAACCTACAGTCCATGTCTTGTTTGCACCACCTATATACTGCTGTTCAGAGTATATAGGGTTGTAGATATAGGGTTTTATTTTGGGTGCGGGGTCCCCCTTAGTATCCATACAAGACCCAAAGGGGCTGGGGTGGGGGGGGGGTGATGGGGTAGCCATGCCATTTTTCTCAAGGATTTTCAGCCATATGGCGGCCAGGACAAGACATGACATTAAAGCCGCAAGTGGTTTTAAATGGCTTCTTTTTTTCCTTTACAAATGTCATTTTGTGCAAGGACAGTTCTAAACACGGGAAACACATGCCACTTCACAGGCATACTTTAGACACCCCCCAGGTACCATATTTAAAGGAAAATTTCACTTTTTTTTTTTCACTTTATGCATCATTAAAATGACTGCTCCCGAAAAAACTTTAGTTTTTAAAATTTCTTTTTGCATTGATATATGTCCCCTGGGGCAGGACCCGGGTCCCCAAACCTGTTTTATAACATTAACATGCATATTGGCCGTTGTAATTAGCAATTTTGATTTCGAACGTTCGCGTCCATTATAACGAATAGGGTTCGAAAATTCGCGCAAACTTTCGGTCCGTTCGAAGGTTCTGGTGCGAACCAAACCCGGGGGTGTTCGGCTCATCCCTAGTAAAGACGTTTGAGCTTGTTGTAACTCAGATGGCGAAAGGGAAATATTAAGGGCATTAGATTTGGCATGATTAACACACAATCCAGAAATCTTTGCAAACTTGTCCAAAGTATTTACTAGATTTGGGGCTGAGACATGGGGATGGGATAAAAAAATCAGGATGTCATCTGCAAAAAGACTCAATTTGTGGTGATGTCCACCTAATTCTACACCTTTGATATTAGGATTATTTCTAATAATACATGCTAAGGGTTCAATAAGTAGGGCAAAAAGCAAAGGGGATAGGGGGCAACCCTGTCTAGTACCTCTCCTAATATCTATCATAGCTGATTTGTAGCCCGTATATTTAATATAAGCTTTCGGAGTGCTGTATAGTGAGGAGACCCAAGTTAAGAAATTTTCCCCAAAACCCCATTTTTGAAGAGTATATTGTAGATATGGCCAGCTGATTGAGTCGAACGCCTTCCTAATATCTAATGATATAAGGCAAGTTGGGATACGTCTTTTTTTGGCGGCATGAATTAATAAAAGTGCTCTTCTGACATTATCCCCTGCTTGACGCAAGGGCATGAAGCCAGTTTGGTCACGATGGATAAGTTTACCTATAATGCTATTTAATCTAGTTGCCAAGATCTTAGCTAATAACTTAATGTCTAGATTTAAAAGAGATATGGGGCGGTAATTAGACCAAGAGGTAGTGTCAGATTTAGGTTTGGGAATCATTGCTATGATGGAAGTTAGTGTTTCGGTTTTAAACGAATGACCAGCTAACAAAGAATTGAAGGCTCTAGTCAATAGAGGCGTTAAAATCGAATCAAATTGTTTGTAGTATAGTGCAGAAAACCCATCGGGGCCCGGTCTCTTGTGAGGCTTCAATTCTTTAATAGCAGCTTTAACTTCCAAGGCCGTTATGGGACTCTCCAAATATTCACACTGTCATGGTGTCATTGTGGGAAGTGTAACATCTGAGAATAAAGTGTCTGCTTTGTTTTTATCAAAGATTAAGCCAGGGTCATAGAGCTTAGCTAAATTAGATTGAAAGATTTCCAAGATCTTTAATGGGTTACTAGTGTATGCATCTCTGGAGGTTCTAAGTCAGAATGCAGCTTGTGAACGATCAATAGACTTGAGGCTGCGGGCCATTGGGGTATCGGGCTTATTGGCTTTGCGGTATAGGGTATGTTGCCGCTTGCGTAAGAGTTTGTCTGCCGAATCTGTCAGAAAAAAATCCAACTCAAGCCGGGCCCTTTCCAATTTAGTGTTAGTGTTTGCATTCGGGGTAGTTTGATGAGCCAAATGACAAGCGTTAAAATTTGCTTCAAGTTTGGTAAACAGAATCTTGCGATCTCTTTTAATAGATCTCGCCTTTTGTATCAAGCTGCCCCGAATGACAGCTTTATGGGCTTCCCATAGTGTAAGGGCAGAGACATCAGTAGTGTCATTAAATGAGATATAATCATTAAGAGCCAGTTCAATATCTGAACGGTGTGAGGGGTGAGTTAGGATGGAGTCGTTAATACACCAAGTGGTGTCATGTGACCTAGGTATTGGAGAGGTAATTGTAACAGTGACCGCACAATGGTCTGTCCATGGAAATGGGATTATATTAGAGGATATTACTTCAGGGAGCATACTAGAGGTGAGGAAAATATGGTCTATTCGTGAAAAGGATTTGTGTGGATAAGAATAATGTGTAAAATTTCTGGAAGTTGGGTTAAGTTCCCGCCAGGTATCAACAAAATTAAAAGAAGTAAGTAGAGATTGGAAGGACCGTTTATGGATAGGAGAGTTAGGAGATGACGGGGATTTATCCAAGAAGGGATAGATGGTAGTATTGGAGTCGCCACATAATATTATTGTTCCAAATTTATGTGATTCGATTAGTTGGACAAGATGTGATAGAAAAGCTTCAGGACGTTTATTTGGGGCGTAATACGAAACTAATGTGACTTCAGTATCAGCAATAAAGCCTGTTAATAAAACATATCTACCCTCAGGGTCACATATTTGTGTATTAAGGGTAAATGGTGTAGAACGGTGGAATCCAATCAGGGACCCACGTTGCTTAGTTGTAGCTGATGCTGCGTAGAATTGAGGGTAGGAGGAGGAAAGAAATTTAGGGGAGGCGTTATTGATAAAGTGCGTTTCTTGAAGGAAAATGATGTGAGCTTTTCTAGCTGAAAAGGAACGTAGAGCTTTAGTTCTTTTTTGTGGAACGTTGAAGCCTTGTACATTTAAGGACAAAATGTTTATGGGGGCCATGACATAGTAAGGGTAAGTTTTATATAAGGGTTAATGAAACCCATATTATGAGTTCGAACCGCCACCAAGGGAGACAGAAGAGGAGAAGAAAGGAAAGACAGAAAATAAAGAATAAAGAAGAAACCAAATAAATAGGAAGCCCTAATGACTGCAATTAATGTCATAAAATAATGATGTACTAGTAGGGCGCAGGAACATCTCGGAGAGATAACAAAAAATCTCCGAGGGGTTCCATGGTCACCGACCGACTCCTGCA
This sequence comes from Rana muscosa, assembly GCA_029206835.1. Lineage (NCBI taxonomy): Eukaryota > Metazoa > Chordata > Amphibia > Anura > Ranidae > Rana > Rana muscosa. Next base: position 158,321,122 of record CM055121.1, on the reverse strand, counting down.
TAATAGTAGCAGGAGTCAGGGGGTACGTAGGGGGCCGCAAGAAGTTCCGGAGGGAAAAACAACGCCGGAGAACACTTAAGTATTATAATAGTAAACTTATATAATTCTCTATCAAGAAGACTGGAGATGCAATAAGCAAAAAAGAGAGAGAAAGGAAGCATACCAACTTCGGGAAGTATGTTGAGTCAATTTCTAGATGAATGCGTCCATAAGGAGGCTAGAAAATATTAATCTTAACACTTGTGAAGCAAACCGTCTACGCAAGCGAAATAATTAATAAACAAGCTCGCAAATATAGAGGAAAGGGAAGAGAAAAAAAAAAAGGGGGGGGGAGGGAAGAGGATAGTCTATTTATATCAATGACCATATAAGTCAAGGAAATAAACTTATTTGTCTATAAGGAGACAAATAAAGAAGACAAGAAACACTCGTCTCAAGAAGCAATAATGAAATTTTAGCTTTCTGGCTGACAAAAACATAAATTAAATACATAAATTTATATTACATATTAAAAAAAAACAAAAAAAAAACACACTTGTCTCAAAAATGTAAATGTAATATAGACCTTCTGGCTGACTAAAACAATAAATAAATACCTAAATTTATATTTCATAAGTACAATATAATATGCATATAAATTACTAAGTAGACATATTTGTCAGAAAGGGGACAAACACAAAAAAAAAAAAAGGGGGGGGGGAGGGGGAGGGAAGAGGATAGTCTATTTATATCAATGACCATATAAGTCAAGGAAATAAACTTATTTGTCTATAAGGAGACAAATAAAGAAGACAAGAAACACTCGTCTCAAGAAGCAATAATGAAATTTTAGCTTTCTGGCTGACAAAAACATAAATTAAATACATAAATTTATATTACATATTAAAAAAAAAACAAAAAAAAAAAACACACTTGTCTCAAAAATGTAAATGTAATATAGACCTTCTGGCTGACTAAAACAATAAATAAATACCTACATTTATATTTAATAAGTACAATATAATATGCATATAAATTACTAAGTAGACATATTTGTCAGAAAGGGGACAAACACAAAACAAAAAAAAATAAAATAAAAAAACCCCCTAAAAACACTTGACTCAAAAATGTAAATGAAATATAAATCTTCTGGCTGACTAAAACCCTAAATAAAAACCTAGATTTATATTTCATAAGTACAAATTAATATGCATATATAATGTGCATATAGATTAAAGAAATAGACATATTTGTCAGAAACAAGACACCACAAAAAAAAAAAAATGGAGAACAGGATTCTAATTCTTCAATCATAGATAGTGCAATGCTTTTCAGAATAAAGCAATGGGACTAATACCCTACAAAAGGGGAGAAACATGGATAAGATTAATGAGAGGTGAACAATCAGTCCATTGAGTCGACATTTATCGGTGCCTGACTATCAAAACGTCCTCTTTTATGAAGATTCTGTCTAGTATAGCCAGAGGGGTTTGGGTCCAGGTCGGTTTCATTTGGAGGTGATCTAGAAGCCGTTCGTCTACGAGGTTGCTCCTTAGAATTGGTGTGATCCATCAGGCCTAGATCAATTAAGGCTGACCGTAGTTCATCGGACGTGCGACAGGTATATCTAGTTTCCAAGTATGTAAAGCGGAGAGAGAATGGAAACCCCCAGTGGTATATGATTTGGTGCTTTTGAAGTACTTGCAGCAATAGTTTCATAGAACGCCTCTTAGTAACAGTTAGAGGGGAGAGGTCTGTAAAGAGCTGATAGATATTGCCCTGGAACTCAAGAGTGTTTTTACCTCTAGCAGCAGCAAGTATTTGCTCCTGTGTTTTATAGTAATGAAATTTAACTATAATATCTCTAGGGGGTCCATTGGGTTTGCGCTGAGTTAGGGCCCTGTGGACTCTGTCCATTTCCAATCTCTCAGGTGAAATACCTGGTAACAGTTCCTGAAACAGTGCACATATAGTTCCCTGTAAGTCTATGATTGATTCAGGGAGACCTCTGATTCTTAGGTTGGAGCGACGGTCCCTATTCTCCTGGTCTTCCAAACGGTTTTGTAATAAAAAGTTCTTATCCTTAAGCTGTTCAATAGTAGTATTATAATGCTGTGTGGTAGTTTCTATATCATCTACCCGCATTTCCAATTCAGATGTTCTATGCCCCAGCTCCCTAATCTCCCTTGTCAGCTTCTCAGTTATCTGGTCTGAAGTTTGTTTCAAAGCTTTCTGAAGCATTTTCTCAAATTGTCTAAACATGTTAGACTGAATAACATTTTCAGGTGTTTCATAGTCAGAATCAATCTCACCAGCTGTGTCCAGAGTTTTGACATTGTGTGACAGGGACTTAGGAACCCGCTGTGTGCGAGTCTGTGAGGTACCAGGCGCCGCCATCTTGGATGTCTGCCGGGCCGGTGTATCTTTAGAGATACCAATCTTATACTTCGTTTTTGGCCCCCTCGTGACCATCCTCAATACGCCAAAGTGTACCTGGTATGAATTCGCGGGAGCTGGTGCCGTTTGCGGTGAAAAACAGCGGTCGGTTCTCCGGTTTGTTTAACCCGGGAGCGGAGCTCTAAGGGGATGCGACTTCTCCCTCAGGCATCCGCACATGCGCCTTGATTTATTTTTTTATTTGTTACACAGTACAGTGTTACCATACCATGTCCCTGATCACTAGGGTCACCATACTAGTGCAGTCAGGCAGGGTCCTTGATCGCTATACATACCAGTAAAGTGTCACCATACCCGTGCAGGCAGCCAGTTTTCCTGATCACTGCCATACCAGTATAATGTCACAATACCAGTATGGCCAATCAGTGTCCCTGACAGGTATACTGTTGCTGGCTTAAACTGATCTGGTAACACTGGGACCGATGTGGCAGCCATAATACAGTATACAACAATCACTCTAAACCCCTTGACTACGTGCAAGTGATTTACCGAAGAAAGAATTGGCTGCACCAGTGATAATTTTTTTTCACTGTAATTATTTTAAATCACTTTGCTAAGGTCTGTTTTCACTTTGAAACCGCGGCCTGAGGTTTGGTGACCCCTGCTTTAACGGACAGTTACTTGGTCATGCAAAACTGTGATCAAATGCTAACATAATTCTTTATTGAACTTTGTTTTATGTATGGTGCAACCTTATCTGTTTTGAGAATTCTTTCTTATCTTTGACTACTTGACTGATATTTTACGCTGACATTAGTTTTTTTTCTGCTGTGATTTTATTATTAAAACCTCATTAATTTTTATAGTGTTACCTCCATGTTTGTGTTCTAACAGTCACGCAATGTGTATATATATGACTGCCCTGTCCCGTAGACATGAGATTTTGACCACGTTATACTCTGTAATCTAGCAGACCTGATTATATACCCATTCTCTTTACCTTAGCGATTTGTGATGATGGGTGTAGCCATTACTACAATGCCTTAAAAAAAGTTTTTATACCCTTTGAAATTTTCCACATTTTGTCATGTTAAACCCAAAAAACATAAATGAATTTAGAAGATTTATCTTAGAAGAAAACCTGTTAAGCCCTGTACACACGATTGGACTTTTTTCACCGGACAAACCGATCGTGTATGGGCCCCATCGGTCTTTTTTCCATCGGTGTTTAAAAATAGAACATGTTTTAAATTTATCCGATGGTTAAAAAACCGATAGCAAATTACTATCGTCTGTGGGGAACTCCATCGGATAAAAAACCCACGCATGCTCAGAATCAAGTCGACGCATGCTCAGAAGCATTGAACTTAATTTTTCTCGGCTCATCGGAGTGTTTTACGTCACCGCATTTGGAACGGTCGGTTTTTTTGATTGATGGTCTGTAGGCAAGACTGATGAAAGTCAGCTTCATCGGTTTTCCGATGGAAAAATCCATCGGTTAAAAAACCATAGGAAATCCGATTGTGTGTACAGGGCTTTAGCGTCTGCAAAAGACTTGAGACCGGTGCAGGAGTTCACCTTCCAGCAGGACAACGACCCTAAACATACAGCCAGAGCTACAATGGAATGGTTTAGATCAAAGCATATTCATGTGTTAGAATGGCCCAGTCAAAGTCCAGACCTAAATCCAATTGAGAATCTGTGGAAAGAATTGCTGTTCACAGACACTCTCCATCCAATCTGACAGAGCTTGAGCTATTTTGCAAAGAAGAATGGGCAAAAATGTCACTCTCTAGATGTGCAATGCTGGTAGTGACATACCCAAAAAGGCTGGCAGCTGTAATTGCAGCAAAAGGTGGTTCTACAAAGTAGGCCAGGGGGATGAATACAAATGCAGGCCACACTTTTCAGATATTTATTTATAAAAAAATGTGAAAACCATTTTTCATTTTTCTTTCACTTCACAATTATGTGCCACTTTGTGTTGGTCTATCACATATAATCCCAATAAAATCCATTTACGTTTTTGGTTGTAACATGACAAAATTTGAAAAATTTCAAATGGTATGTATACTTTTTCAAGGCACTGTATCTATGCCAACATAGAGCACCAGAGTGGGAAGGCCTAAACAGCATTTTCACAAAGAGAAAAAAGCATTTCCAATCCTGAAAAGTCTCTCCAGCTAGCTAACTATAGAGGTTGGGGTGTGCATTAACCACTTGCCGCCCGCCCTATAGCGGATTGACGGCGGCAAAGTGGTTTTAAAATCCTGACTGGACGTCATATGACGTTCTCAGGATTTTAAGCCGCTGCGCGCCCCCGGGGGCGCGCATCGCGGCGATCGTTGTTGCAGGGTGTCAGTCTGACACCCCGCAACACCGATCTAGGTAAAGAGTCTCCGACGGAGACTCTTTACCGCGTGATCAGCCGTGTCCAATCACGGCTGATCACATGTAAACAGGAAAAGCCGGTAATCGGCTTTTCCTCACTCGCGTCTGTCAGACGCGAGTAGAGGAGAGCCGATCGGCTGCTCCTCTGACAGGGGGGGTTTGTGCTGATCAATTATCAGCACAGCCCCCCCGTGGATGCCCACACTGGACCACCAGGGATGCCACTGGACCACCAGGGATGTCCATTACCAGGTATGCCTCCCTAGACCACCAGGGATGCCAATCAGTGCCCCTAATGGATGCCAATCAGTGCCCACAATGGGCATCACTGATTGGCAGGCATTATTGTTTGGCACTGATTGGCATCCATTAACACATTACAGTGCCACCTATCAGTGCCCATCCATGCCACCTATCAGTGCCCATCCATGCCATCTATCAGTGCCCAACCGTGTCGCTTATCGTGCCCATCCGTGTCGCTTATCGGTGCCCATCCGTGCCGCCTATCTGTGCCCATCCGTGCCGCTTATCTGTGCCCATCCGTGCCGCCTATCTGTGCCCATCCACGCCGCAATCGGTGCCCATCAGTGCCGCCTCATCGGTACCTGTCAGTGCAGCCCCATCAGTGCCCATCAGTGAAGGAGAAAACTTACTTATTTACAAAGTTTTGTAACTGAAACAAAAAAAAAAGTTTTTTTTTCAAAATTTTCGGTCTTTTTTTTATTATTTTAGCAGAAAATAAAAATCGCAGAGGTGATCAAATACCACCAAAAGAAAGCTCTATGTGTGGGAACAAAATGATAAAAATTTAGTTTGAATGACAATTGCGCGGTTGTGCTACACTGTACCCAAAGTGCAACAGCGCCGAAAGCTGAAAATTGGTCTGGGCAGGAAGCTGTATAAGTGCCCTGTATGGAAGTGGTTAAACAGTGAATTGCCATGCCCAGCATATTATGTGTGCAAAGCAGACTTGCCTTTTTCTCTAGTAGGCTACCATGCCCAGCATGTTGTTTGTGCATTTATACAGTTGAGCTTGAGGGAAGCTCAATACTGAGGTCATGCACTGAGTACGTCACCTGGAAGGCATCACTCCTGAACCCCTGGCAAGGTCTGAGATTGTCATGATCTGGGGTCAGGCTTGAAGACCAGTTGCTATAGCAGTAGCGGGACTACCACCGACCAGCAGGATAGGTACACAGGGAGTCACCCTGGCGGATGACACTGGCTCATCTTAGGTGCGGAGTCTAAGTACTAATCGGTGTTCATCGGAGCTCCTGATGGTGGAGATGGATTTTGCTGTGTGTTAGTACCAGGTGATGGTCCTTAGGATCGCCCCACCAGGAGGTGAGCAAGCCAGGGTCCAAAAGCGCAGGAGCAGGTAAGGATCAAACAGAAGCGTAGTCAGTAAACAAGCCAAAGGACAGTAACAAGTAGTTACAGGTTGGGATCAGGCAGAAGCGTAGTTGAAGAACAAGCTGAGGGTCTATAATTAATGGTAGAAAAATATGGCTGGCAGCAGGGAAGACGAGAGTGAGAAACTGGCTGAATAGAGCACAATAAACTGACAAACCAGAAGTGCAGAGACATGGCTTAAGGCTGGGTTGACACTATTGCGAATTGGATACGGCTTACACTGCGCATTCAATTCGCAGAACATTCGAAAACATGTTGTTTTCAATGGGTATGGTTCACATATGTGCGTTGCATCCGCACTCCGCATTGCACAAAATTCTTTTGCATTTTCTAGGCAGTGCAGTGCAAATTGCAGGCATATAATCTTCAATGGGAATGCATCTGATTCACAGGAATTCTCTCCCCCTCTTCCTACACCTCCCCCCTCTTCCTGGTCAGCTGATCCGCAGCTACAACTGTGAAGAACCGCTGAATGAATTATTTTTATCTTCGCAGAGAAACCGGAGCTGCAATTCGCACCGGACTAGTGTGAATTCAGCCTAAATCAGGAAATTTATGGGAGGAGCGTTCAAGATTCAACAGAAGTCCAGGCACAAGGCAGGGTTGTCCAATGAATCAGACAGGGTACTGTCCAACATCTCGGGTAGCTTAGCGGGAAGAGTCATTGCCAGACACAGCAGAGGTCCCAGATTCAAGTCCAGGCCCTGACCGAGCCTCTCACCACCCTCATGCCCAAAGAGGTGACCAATAATCCGCTAGTAAGGATGCTTTCTGTTTGTGTCCTAGGGAAATACAATAAATGGGTACTTCACTAGCACCTCAAGCAGTCTCTAGTCAAGAACACATTGGGCAACAGACACTGTATTTGTGTTTCTAGCGCTCCATCTGCAGCGACAGCGGTCATGTTCTATAGCCATGCTATTCCTCCTGGTACTATTTAAGCTGGTCTGTGAGTATTCCTGGGATAAATTGGGTGGCTTTTTTAACTGATTGGTATCATCATGCATACTAAACAGAGGGGTAATCACCCTGTGACCACAGGTGACTCATATGACCACTTTACACAGGGCAGTATTGTGCCTTCTGCATTGCTCACAGATCCCAGTCAGATCCACCTGCACTGGCAACCATTTCTGATCTCCTTGCTCCTTTTGCATCCCAAGTGGCCTCATTACTTTTCCTGTCATACAGCAGAGGTGTTTTCTTCAGTTATGTGAGGTTTATGTCTCATTTGGTCCATCTTGTGGCCCACCCTAATTCTGGAAGATTCTTCTATTCCTTTACTTAACATGGTGTCTGGACTTGATTCTTATAGGCCAAACACTCTACCAAGGTATTTTTTTACAGATCGGAAATGCCTAGACATACAATTCCTTGTTCCTAAGTGGTTACTGATGCTCTTAATGCTTTGAGGAGATTTTGTCAGGAATTTGGTTGATGGCCCGTGTCTCACTTTTAACAAAACTTTGACTGTCCCTATAGAAGACGCTCCTTCCTTTAAGGACCCTACTGACCATTTCTTACTTAATTTATGCTTTTGGTGGCTGTGCCCTTTAACCCATGCTTGCCTTTGAGCTCAATTTTTAGACTTAGGCTGACTCGCTAAGCAAGGATTTAGCTGCTGCTGGTGTTTGACATTCCACCTATTAAGTGTCATTGGCCAAATAATTGTGCACTTTCTAAACGTACTATGTGACACATGTGGTTCAGGTAACCCTTTTCTTCTGTGTATATCTCTGTATCCCTCAGCTTAATTACTTGTTGACAAACAACTGCAAAGAGTCCTTGTTGCACCTACCCTTCATGGGCCTTTTTTAGTTCATTCATTGGATTAAAATAGCTTTGTGTGGGTACAGTCGTGTTTAAAACTATCTTGTATTAAAATATTTATTTCGTTCCCCTAATTTAGGCTTCCAGTTCTGGATATCTTTGCCAAGGTCTTCATGCTTTGAGAGAAGTTGACATATCAGCTTGGTCTGGTTAGGCAACTTCAATCCAAGCATCGATACTCCGATCTGGGCTGTCTACCTTTTGTAGCAGTTCCATCTGCATAATTCCACTCAAGAACAATTCTCATGGTGTGGGACAAATCCAGTCTGTCTCTGAGTAGGGCGATTCAGTTACATGTTGTCATGCTGGCTTTCGCCCCCAGTGTTGTCAACAGGAAGATTTTTTTTCCCCTTTTATGATGGAAGATTTTTATGACAGATGGGTTGGGGTTGGGTTGGGGCAGAATTCTGGGCTCTGTCTTTTCAGGGTGGTTGTTCCATTGGACTGGACCCTAATGACTAGCCATCCAACCCAAATTTATTGGACAGTGCCACAGCTGTGGCTTACCTCAAAAATCATGGGGGGATCAGGAGTGTTGTGATGTTGATTAAGTGAGATTCTATCCTATCCAGGATGGCGTTCCAGTTTCAGTGATCTACGCAGTGCAAATTCCTAGGGTGGAAATCTGGAAGGCAGATTTGATCACCACACAATGTTTGTACCCAGGGAAAGGGTCTTTTCAATAGCAGATGTTCAGGGACATACAGTATACTGTATTTCTGTGTTTGGGATTGTTGGATGCTTGCTTGTTAGCTTTAACAGGAAGTTAAACAGATCAGCCTTTACCAGATCAGCCATATCTTATTTGAAGGACCAAACTTCCATCTTGCTTGAGGGGCTTTGATGGCCTGGCTTTTGAATCCCATGTTTTGAGAGACACAGGCATTTTAGATTCAGTAATTCAGACTGTGCTCAAAGTCGGTTAATTTACTTCCTATAAAGCAGGGGTGTACAAACTTTCTAAACAAAGGGCCAGTTTACTGTCCTTCAGACTTTACGGGGGGGGGGGGGGGGCAGATTATGGCCACTGGGAGAAAAAATTGTCCTGGTGTTAGTGGGAGTAAACAGTGCATCTTTTGCATTAAGGCGAGGTATAGTGCCCCATTCTTGGTGTCAGTGAGAGGAATAGTGCCCCATTATTGATGTCAGTGGGAGGAATAGTGTCCCATTGTTGGTATTAGGGGAAGGAATAGGGCCACATCTGTGTCACTGGGAGGAATAGTACCCCATCTGTATCAGTGGGAGTGCCCTATTGTTGGTATTAGTGGGAAGCATAGTGCCACATTGTTGGTGTCAATAGGAGAAATAGTGCATCGTTGTAGATGTCAGTAACCGCAAATATGGCCCATTGTTGCTGTCAGTGGGAGGAAAAGTGCACTAAAGGCAAGCAAAGGGCTGTAGTTTGGAGACCACTGCTATAAGGTTTATCAAAACTATTTTCCCACATGTGTTCTTTCCTTTGGCTGCGGGTGGAACAAAAGATGTCTCTTCATACTATTAAGGGTTAAAGGAGTTGTAAAGGTAAAAGGTTTTTTATCCTAATGCATTCTACGCATTAAGATAAAAAACCCTTTGTGTGTAGCAGCCTCCCCAGCACCACTCTATTTACTTACCTGAGCCCCATCTCTGTCCAGCGATGTCCAAAAATGTCTAAGCCATCTGGGACACTCCTCCTGATAGGCTGAGACACAACAGCGGCGCCATTGGCTCCCGCAGCTGTCACTCAAAGTCAGTCAGCCAATCGGAGGGGGCGTGGCCGTGTCGGGGCTCCGTGTCTGAATGGACAGACGAAGCTGTGACTCGGCTCCAGTGCCCCCATAAGAAGCTACTGACTGTGGGGGCACTTGATAGGAGGGAGGGGCCAGGAGCAGCAAAGGGGGACCCAAGAAGAGGAGGATCCGGGCTGCTCTGTGCAAAACCAACTGCACAGAGGAGGCAAGTATAACATGTTTGTTATTTAAAAAAAAAGAAAACTGGATTTTACAATCACTTTAAGTGTCTGCCTTGTCACTTTGTCTTGAAGTGTTTCTGACTTAAGCATTGTCCTGTAGCGAGGCCCATTTGATCTTATATATAGACAAGGTTGTTTTGATACCAAAGACCTCCTTTTTATCCAAAGTAGTTTCTGCTTTTCACCTTATTGAGAATATTGTGTTACCCTCCCAAGGAGATTGCTGTGTTCATTGCCTGGATGAGATGTAGGCTGTCGGGGACTACCTTTTCAAGCCAATGTTTTCTGTAGGCAGGCAGTTTGCTTTTCCAGAAGGTCCTAAGAGGTTTTCCGACATCCTGATCCACAATTTATAGGTGGGTTTCTCAGGTTATCATGTAGGTCTGTGAGTTGCGAGATAAGTGCCTTCTTTTTCTAATAAAGACCACTTTAATAGAGCAGTGAGTGTTTCTTTTCTTTTTTCGCCACCAGGCCCCAGTGTCACAGGTTGCACAGCTAGGTCCTTGACTTCTGTACACACTTTCTATAAGTTTTAAAAGGTCGGTGTGTCTGCCTCTGCAGAGTCTATTGTTGGTCAAAAGGTTCTGCAAGTGGCTAATTCATTCCCTTGGTTTCCCTTTTGTTTTGATCCTGACTTTTTGGGCTGGTCACCTATTTTGTTGAGGTGTATCTGTTCTTCAGTTTTAACTGCTATTGGATGGCCCAAGATTTCCTTCTATCAAGCTTTGTCACTCAATGGATTGTCAAATTGTTTTCTGAGTTCTTTGAAGGACATCTTCCTCCCTTCATATGTTGTCTCGGTCTCTCTTTGGACTGCTTGCTATAACTAAGCAGGTGCCAGGAGGGAGGGTTTGTAACCTTAAAGAATAAAGGAGTTGGTTTGCCGTGTGCTTAGGGTCCATTTCTCAGAACAGTGTAACACTGGGTTTCTTACTATCGGGCTGTGTCCCCTCAATGGACTTGGATTTTACAGTAACTACAAAAAGCCTATTTTGCACCCAGTATGGAGGTGTCGGTCAATTAGTCAACCATTTATGCTGGAGGGAGGATAAGGCTGTATATTATTCCCTGCTAGCACTGAAGGAGATTGGGCTGCATGTTAACCATACCCATAGGGAGGTAGGAGGTAACCTCTGTTCCCCACTGGCAGGGCTGATGCTCTTGTCATGATAATAAAAATCAATTAGAATGTTTGAAGCAAACTGTGTTTTTAGTCTGGGTTCACACTTGTACGACAAACGCTCCGACATTGGGAGCTCATGTCGCATGACGTGTGAAAATCAATGTTTCCCTATGAGAGCTGTCTTAACTGGTTCCTGCACTACTTTGGTCCGACTTTGGTATTACTTCAGCCCATTGAATATCATTGAAGTCGGATCAAAGTAGGATCTTTGTCCTAACCCTCCGACTTGTGACATCCGACATGGTGAATGCAGCAGCAGTAAAAGAAATTTGTCACACTGGGATTGTTTTCATTGGTCAATGGACAAGTCACAAATTTGGATCAAATTAGTATCCTGTTCATTCAAGTCGGATCGATGTAGGACTGATGTCGCAGAGCAAAGTAGGATGACCGTCGTATGACTGTCGTGTAGTATCAGTGTGAACCCAGCATAAGGCCGAGTTCACACTGGTACGACACGACAGTCTTACTACTTTGGATCCGACTTTGCCCTGCGACTTGAAGTCCGACATGCGTCCGACTTCAATCAACAGGGATCCAACTTCGATCCCCGACAATATCAGGCACTGTGTCTGGTATGAATCTTTAGGAAGAACTCCATCCCGAATTTTAAATTTTAAAACGGCATGGGTTCCCCCTCTAAGAGCATACCAGGCCCTTCGGTCTGGTGTGGATTTTAAGGGGAACCCCCTACGCTGAAAAAACTGCATGGGGGTCCCCCCCAAAGTCCATACCTGACACTTATCTGAGCACGCAACCCGGACGGTCGGGAAAGGGGTGGGGATGAGCGAGCGCCCCCCCTCCTGAACGTACCAGGTCGCATGCCCTCAACATGGGGGGGGTGGGTGCTTTGGGGCAGGGCGCCCCTCACCCCAAAGCACCTTGTCCCCTTGTTGATGAGGACAAGGGCCTCTTTCCGACAACCCTGGCCGTTGGTTGTCAGGGTCTGCGGGCGGGGGCTCATTGGAATCTGGGAGCCCCTTTTAATAAGAGAGCCCCCAGATCCGGCTCCCCGCCCTATGTGAATGAGTACCCCTACCCATTCACTTGAAAAAAAAAATTGTCAATAAAAAAAACACACTACACAGGTTTTTAAAGTAATTTATTAGGCAGCTCCGAGGGTCTCTTCCGACTTCTGCCCTCTCCGGCTCTTCTCTGCTCTCTCTGGTCCTTCTCCCTCTGTCCGGTGTCTTCTGCCGGGTCTCCTCCGCTATCTTCTGCTCTTTTGCTCGCTCTTGCCTGGTCTTCTCCGTTGTCTTCTTCCCTCTGCTCTTCTTCTGATGTTGACGCGATGCTCTCTCCCGCTCTAATGCCCGTGCGCGGTGTGCCACTACTTATATTGGCATAGGGCGGGGTCACCAGAGGCCCGCTCTTATGACCACCCATCATGCCCCGGGCGATGACTTCATAAGGGGCGGGGCCTCCGGATGACATCACACGGTGACCCCGCCTCATACCAATATAAGTAGTGGCAAACCACGCACCGGGCATTAGAGCGGGAGAGAGCGTTGTGTCAACATCGGAAGAATAGAAGAGGGATGAAGACAACGGAGAAGATCAGGCAAGAGTAAGCAAAAGAGTGGGCAAAAGAGCAGAAGATAGCGGAGGAGACCCGGCAGGAGACACCGGACAGAGGGAGAAGAACCAGAGAGACAGCGGAGAAGAGCTGGAGAGGACAGAAGAAGTCGGAAGAGACCCCCGGAGCTGCCTAATAAATTACTTCAAAAACCTGTGTAGTGTGTTTATTTTTGACACTTTTTTTTTCCAGGTGAATGTACCCCATACTCATTCACATAGGGTGGGGGGCCGGGATCTGGGGGCCCCCTTATTAAATGGGGCTCCCAGATTCTCAGATTCTGATGAGCCCCCCGCAGACCCCGAAACCAACGGCCAGGGTTGTCGGGAAGAGACCCTTGTCCTCATCAACATGGCAAAGCACCCACCCCCCAATGTTGAGGGCATGCGGCCTGGTTCTGTTCCGGGGGGGGGGGGCGCTTGCTCGTCCCCACCCCCTTTCCTGACTGGCCGGACTGTGTGCTCGGGTAAGGGCCTGGTATGGAATTTGGGGGGACCCCCACGCCGTTTTTTCGCCGTAGGGGGGTTCTTCTTAAAATCCATACCAGACCGAGGGGCCTGGTATACTCTTAGAGGGGGAACCCATGCCTTTTTTTTTTTTTTTTTAATTTGGTGCGGAGTCCCCCCTCAAGATCATCAGAGCACAAGTCGCATGCCAAAGGCTGGATCAGGCAAGACGGCAATCCGACTTTGATCCGACTTCAATGATATTCAATGGGCTGAAGTAGGATCAAAGTCGGACCAAAGTAGTACAGAATTTTCAAAGTCAGACCGACTTGTGTAAGACCAGTTAAGTCGGCTCCCATAGGGAAACATTGATTTTCACACGTCATGCGACATGAGCTCCCAATGTCGGAGAGTTTGTCGTACCAGTGTGAACCCGGCCAAAAGGTAACCTTTTTTTTTTTGTGAGGTAGGAAATTGGTGATTACATACAAAGGGAACAAGTGTGCCACCATTCAGTAATCGCCCAATCTGATTAGAGGATTGCAACCTTGACAAAAGTACAGTTTTAAAACTAATATAGGTGTTGATCAGAAGGGCTTAAGGGGAGGGCAAATACATTTTACTGTACAATCCCCTATTCCAAAACAGTTGGCACACTGTGTAAAATCTACATAAAAACAGAATGCACTGATTTGCAAATCTCATAAACCCATATTTTATTCACAATAGAAAACATATCAAATGTTTAAACTAAGAAAATTTACCTTTTTTAGGTAAAAAAAAAATGTGTATTGCTCGGCCCCGCCCCCCGGCGCGCCACGTCATTTATTTGATTGACAGAAGCGGGAGCCAATGGCTGTGCTGCTGTCAAACTTATTATGTCCAAACTAAGGGGGTAGCTATGGGGGCGCGTTATGCCCCCAGTGTAGCGAACCTCCTAATGACAATGTGGGAAGAGGAGTACATTTATCATAGGAACCTCCCTGAAATCAAGTTGTACCGGCGGTACATAGATGACTTAGTGATATTATGGGATGGACCAATCGAAACCTTCCAAATCTTCCTTCAACAATTAAATAACAATAGGTACGGGTTAACTTTTACGGGAAAATGTGACCAACAAAAAATTGATTATCTGGATTTGGAGATTTTTAAGCAAGGGGATCTGCTTCATACAAAAACCTATTTTAAAGTTACGGATCGTAACGGATACATCCCTACTTCCAGCTGTCACCACCCTAGATGGAAGGGAAATGTCCCTAAAGGACAACTGCTCCGGCTGCGAAGAAATTGCAGCTCATTGATGGATTTCAACCAGCAAGCGGATGTTGTCATTAATAGATTTCAAGAAAAAGGTTATGACATCACATCCCTGACTAAAATGAAGGAAGAGATCTCTAAGCTAGATAGATCCAGCCTGCTGAAAAAAACGTCCATTAAACAGAACAAAATGGAATTGGCATTTATTACGGGGTTTAATAACCAATATAGGGCCTTGGAGGGCATCATTAAGAAATATTGGCCCATTTTGAAAGAAGACAGAGTATTATCGACGGTTCTACCTAACAAACCAGCATTTGTGTACAGAAAAGCCCCTAGTCTACGGAATCATATAGTACATAATGTAATCAATGCCCCCAAAGCAGTCAACATCTTTCCTGAAATGAAAGGGTTCTATAAATGCCAAAGATGTCTGGCATGTAGGGTCAGTAAGAAGCAGCCACGTAGGAAAGAAACATTTAAATCAAGGGTAGACTACAAAGAATACAAAATTCGTGAATTGATAACATGCAATAGTACGCACGTCACCTACGTTATCGAATGTCCATGTCACCTACAATATGTGGGTCGGACTACACGTCCATTGTGCGTACGCATTAGGGAACATATAAACAACATAAAGAAGGGGTTCCCTAAACACAACCTCTCACGACATTTTGATTTATTTCATAGGAGAGATCCAACTGGACTCATATTCTATGGGATTGATTTGATCAAGGATCATTGGAGGGGGGGTAACAAAACCACTCGCATTTCCCAAAATGAGACTAGTTGGATCTATCGACTTGGGTCTTTGGTGCCGAAAGGGTTGAACGTGGACATAGACCTAAACTGCTTCATAGCCAACCCTTGAGAATACTGGCCCCGACATTTAGAACATAGGAAGTATCGTATATAATTTTGCATTCTCTTCATACCATACATTTCTGTTCCCCTTTTACATACTGGGTTGCTTTACTAGCACCCCATGTGGGGACAGGATGTATGGTTGTCATCTGGCATGCGCGTAGCATGGCTTAACTGGGGCATATTTATGGACCTATTTACTACCTAATTAAGTCTAGGCCATCCCCTAGCTAACACATTTCTAGCCTGAGTATGTACGCATATGTGGCATGGTGACTATATGGATAGGCGTTATGCTTACATAGACATACCCATTGTCTTGAAAAATAATTTCAAGAATAAGAAAATTTTTTTATATATATATTTTTATATTTTTTATATTTTTTATATTTTCCACTACAACATTTTATTTTGTAATTCTTAACTTCTTTGGATCCACACTATATATATTACCTATTGCATAGAAGTTGGGCTGTTCAGCATATCCACTATCGAAGTTGGTACACCCACATGTGGATTTCTTTACAAGCTTTACAAGGCAGTAGCTGGGTTTGTACTATACAGATAGTGTAGTATACATTATCACCAGAGAGGGCGCACAATTCTAACCTGAGTTAGACTTAATGACAGACTATGGTGAGTGAATTGTAGGGCGGTATATGTGCGCTCATTGTAGATACAATTCAGTTATATAATTCACCCATATGTTATAGCTCATTTTCTCTTTATAATTTACATCTAGATATGAATACCAAATATAGTATAGCCATCTGATCGCAGAGGCTGGATGTATATTTAAATTAGAGGGGATGAATTTTACACTTTTACAAGGTAATAGCTGGGTTTATACAGTGCAATTAGTGTAGTGATGTATTTTCACCATAGAGGGCGCATGCATCTGCCTAGGCGAAATACATAGATAGAAAACATATGGAGTGATTTATGGAGTGCTGTAAACATGTTAAAGTGTGGATAGCAATGCAACAATTTTAAATCTGTCATATTTTATAATTTATATCTCACAGTCCCTCTATAATATTATAACTTTGTAGTTGGAAGAGCGTCACGGTAGACAGTATGACCCGGGGGAACACACATCAAATTGCTCCTGTGGAGATGCCTCCCCTCGTTGTAGCATGACCAGCCCATTGGCCGGTGATGAACCGTGATACTAAGGCCTGATTTGGCAGCCCTGAAGGAGTGGGTGGGCTTAGAGTGACGCTCTCCCTTCTTAAGCGTGGAGATAGCGTAGCGTGGTACCGCCTCTAGACGAAGTCCTATGACGAAACGCGTAAGGCGGAGCTACGTCATACGCATACCACGCTGATCCGGAAGTACTGCTGGAACGTATTTGCAACGCATGCAGCGTTACCAGCTGGTACTGACCAAATTGAGGACTGCTGTGCTGTTCATTTTTATTTTTGTTTGTTCCTTTGGCGTGTAGCTTGTCTATTGCAGACTTTGCTGCATTGTATGTTTTTAAATATATTTTTTTAATAAAGCCGGAAGTTTTTTTCATCTGCACTATGGAAGCCTCTCTCTCTTTTTGTCTGCACCTATGAGGTAATTGGTAATCCTCCCTTCCACGGAACTTCACAAATTATAGGAAGAACTAGCCCAGCTGATATCTCCCCTGTGGACGTGTGATCCGGATATCCCTTTGAGCTGTTTACCCCTGTAGGGGTTAAAGGATCTGGTGAGTGGGGACACATGTGGGGGACACTGACATCTAAATGAAGAGCAGAATGTTTACTTTTGAATTTTATGAAGAAGACTGTTTTTTACTGTCTGTGTGCATAATTTTGGACTGTGTTGCTATCTGGCAGAGATAGGTATCTGCAGCTGCAGATTGGAGCTTCTATCTGGAGCTAATGTGCACTTATCACACTTGGATCTTATCAATGTGTATAGATGTATTGCACTAAACTGTGGTCTTAATGATACAGTCTTGTATTTTTTGTATACTAACATATAATTAGTTTGACACTACACTTTGTTTCTGGGTGTCTCTATGTTCACCGTGGTGTATCTGATGGTGATGTTGGTTTCATGCATCTAGTGTCAACACCACTGTTGAAAGGTGGACTGATTATAATTGTTCACTTTTTGTAGTATATATTATTTACAATTTACTTTTGAGCATTTAGCAATCACTTAGGATTACTGACCCTTTCATTAAGGTTAGGGAGCAGCGCCATACCCCAATTAAATATACTTCTCTGCTGTCAATCATATCAATCATCCAATGAAGAGCCCACAGGAGCTGGGGGAAAGCAACACGGGATCACGCCCACGGAGATTCGGGGCTCAGGTAAGTAAAACGGGGGCTCGGGGGGGGCCGGAGACGGCAAGGTGTTTTTTCACCTTAATGCATAGGATGCATTAAGTGGAAAAAACACGAAGCTTTACAACCCCTTTAACAGTCCTGAGTCTTCGTTGTCTTATTTTTTTTTTTAAGATGTGTCAAAACAAAATTAGATGCTAAAAGCTTAGGTTGCTAAAAGCTTGTTTGCTAAAAGCTCATGCTTGCTAAAAGCTCATGCTTGCTTAAAGCTTGTTTGCTAAAAGCTAATGCTTGCCTAAAGCTTGTTTGCTAAATGTTAATGCTTGCCTAAAGCTTATGCTTGCTGAAAGCTCATGCTTGCTAAAAGATCATGCTTGCTAAAAGCTCATGCTTGCTGAAAGCTCATGCTTGCTAAAAGCTCATGCTTGCTAAAAAAGCTTATGTTTGCTAAAAACTCATACTTGCTAAAAGCTTATCTTTGCTAAAAGCTTATCTTTGCTAGAAGCTTCTGTTTGCTAAAAGCTCATACTCGCTAAAAGCTTAGGTTTGCTAAAAGCGCATACTCGCTAAAAGCTTAGGTTTGCTAAAAGGCAGAGTTGCATAGATACATGTTGCATGTTTGCTTATATACATGGTCACTTGATGCATAAACACATGCTTGCTTACTTGCATAAACACAGGTTGAATACATGCTTACTAGCATAAAAATGCATGTTTACCTAAACTTGAACTGCATACATGTGTGTTTTTTTTTGCACTAAATTGCATAAATATGTGATTAATACATTAAACTGTATAGACATGTATTTGCATTATACTGCATACATAAATGTATGAGCAGCAACAATACTTGTAGACCTGCATACTTGCGTACCTACGGGTTGTCTGGGCCTGCATCCTTGTGGAACTGTGTATTCGTTCTTGTCTAATATAGTCACTTTATTATGTACCTCTTAGACTAGCTAAATGACTCCAGAAGGGTGAGGCTGGTACACCGCCCTCAGGTTCAGTGGTCTGGAAATGTTCACGTCTCCTGATGGACCAATGACATCAGGGTCATCTGAGCCACTGTGGCGCCTGATCTTAGATCAAGCCTGGTTAGTAGTTGGATGGGAGACTACCCTGGTTTCCCTCCTAAGTGAGGGAGGCATCTGAGGTTGCTGTGTTTGAGAGTATCTCAGACCATAAGATTTTAGAGCAGTCTCTAAGGTGGTTCGCTCCTTCCTTATTTGGGTCAGTCTTTGCCTTGCATTGGCCCTTAGAGCAAAGTTATGGGCTCATTATTGTAAAGCAACTAAATGGTAGCAGTTTCTAAACTGAATAGGGACATGAGGTCTATCTTAAGATCTCAATCAGCTGGGCATCCTTCTGTTTCAGGTAGGCTCGGTCTGGTCAGTGATGACCTTTTTACAAGAGGTAGATTGTGGGGCCCATAATCATCAGTAAACACACTCCTCCATGTGCCGGGTTGCTTCCAGCCTCATCAAAAGATTTCTGTAATTTCATGGAAAGTCATCTGTTTTCTTTTTTTGTGACCATCCTTTGGGCTGGCCACAGCTTCTGAGGTTCACAAAGCTCCTAGCTCCAGTGCTGGACCTGCTAAAGATGCAGGGGGTGTCAATCTCAGTATACCTCAATAACCTTTGCTCAGGAATCAGTTGGTCCAGGTTTTCCTTTGATACATTTTGCAGTAGGAAGCTGTATCTAGGTCAAAGCACGTTCCTTATGTACAGTCCTACTCCAGGTCTTGGCAGAGGATCATTCTCTCTGAAACTTGAAGATCCAGGCATTGGTTTGTCGGGGGCTTTGTTCCCGGGGTGTTGCGCAGCTAAATATTGGTGGTTGATGGTTCGGATTCTAGAAAGGTTGAATTCTTCCTTTTAGGAATTGGAAAATAGTAACCACTGATACCAGTTTCTCCATTTGGTTTGAGGTTGGCTACAGTTCAGTGAACTTGGTCTCCACAGGAGAGAATGCTGCCCATAGATATCTTGGAACTTTTGGCCAGTACGCCTTGCTCTGGATTATGGTCGCTAAGGCGACTCGTCATATCGCCTTTTTGGCGGCCCCTCCCTGTAGGCGATCACCTGGGACACGTGACAGGTCCCAGGCAATCGCCTGTCCACTCGGGTAGCGCAGCGCCGCTCGCACATGCGCAGTGAGTGCCCGCCCGTGAAGCTGAAAGCTGTCACGGCCGGGTGCCCACAGTTAGAATGGAGGCGCCGGCAGAGAGGGGGGGAGAGAGGAGCGGAGCTCCGGGCGTCGCATCGCTGGACAGTGGAGCAGGTAAGTCTGTTTATTAAAAGCCAGCAGCTACACTTTTTGTAGCTGCTGACTTTTAATAAACATAAAATAGGCTGGAACTCCCCATTAAGTACCATTTAGGGGTAAGATTCGCTCCTATCCATTTTTTCCAGAGGCCGTTGTTTCTCACTCCTTGATTCATACTTCATACAGCATGTAAGTAGACAGTCACATCTGTCAGGCCACTCTTGGGTCCTTGGGACTTTAATTTGATCTTGACTGTCCTTGCAGAGGACTCTTTTTGAACCAATTGGGATATTCTGTTAGTTCTTTATCTCGGAAGGTGGCTTCTTTGGTTGCTATCACTTCACTAAGTGGAGTGTCAGAGTTGGCGTCTCTTTCATGCAAGGAGCCGTTCTTGGTCTCGCACCATGATAAGGCGATGTTGCGTCCTCATCCATTTTTATTGCCTAGAGTGGTGTCTAGTTTTCACTTGAATCGAGACAATGTCTTGCCTTCTTTTCTGATCCTCAGTTGGCAGGAGTAAGATCACTGCATACTCTGGAGGTATTTCAGGCAGTCAGAATTACTTGAATTGTCAGCGCAGGTCAGGAATCCTGGTTTGTGCTGCTGGTAGAGCCCAGGGTGGGCAGGAGGCATCCAAGTTAACTATTTTCATGGGATTCACCAGATTAATTATTCAAACCTATGGTTTGAAAGGGAAAGGTCCCCCACCCCTTTTTTTGGTAAAAGCGCTCGCTACGAGGTGTGTGGGGGCATCTTGGGCCATCCGCCATCAGGTGTCAGTGGCTCAGGATTTTAAGGCCATTACATGGTCTTTTGTTCATACATTCACAGAATTCTACCAGATGGATATTAAAGCCACGGAGGATACTGCTTTGGCCACAGTATATTTTGGGCGGCAGAAGAAGTCCTTCTCAGGTGGCAGTTTTTTGTTATTGTGTCTCCCTCCCCTCAAATGCATTACTTTAGAACATCCCATATAGTCATTATTAGGGTTGCTCTGTGTCCCGTGATGTACGATAAAGTAGGATTTTTTCATCATTCTTACCTATAAAATCCTTTTCTTAAAGTACATCACCGGACACAGAGGTCCCTTCCATATTTTTGGGGATATTCATTGCTTTGCTACAAAACTGAGGTCCTTCCTGTGTAGGAGGGGTTATATAGGGGAGGACTTCCTGTTTCACTATCTACCAGTGTCCATTCCCCTTTAGGTGGCGTAAAACCCATATAGTCCTTATTATAGTTGCTCTGTGTCCCGTGATGTACTCAAAGAAAAGGATTTTACAGGTAAGTATGATGAAAAAATCCTACTTTTCCAAAAATAGTACATTTTCTGAGCTTCAACATTTGATATGCTTTATATTTCCTATTGTGAATAAAATATGGGTTTGTGAGAATTGCAAATCCTCAAATCATTGTATTCAGTTGTTATGTAGATTTTACAGTCCCAAATTTTTTGGGAATTGGGGTTCTACTTGTATACAGCCAAGTAAATAATTAGTCCAAGTAGAAATGTTTTGGTAAATCGCCACTTTATAGCCTACATATAAATCCCTGATAAAGTATTGTAAAGTGAGCATGAGTATGTTCAACATATAACGTTTTCCAGGCCTAGATGTCTTTTTTTTTTATTTCTTTTTTTTATAGCTTATTGTTGCTGTCATTGGTATGTGCTTTTAATAGTGTGGTGTGTACTTTTTATCTTTTAGTCTTTGTAATTACATGAAGCCTTTGAAAACAGAAGACCTTGAAGCATGTTGTGCACTTGTTGTCCAGTATCTCCAGACAGAAGGTAGCAAAAGATCTTTCCTTGAGAAAACTGATCACACACACAGGAAGGATGAAAATAATGAGAGGTATGTGATTCTCTATAGAAAACCTAATCGGCTTCTTGTGTTTCATTTTGTATATCTGTTTCTATATCAGTGAGTATTATGATTGTCATAGTAAAAATAACTGATGTAGTATATGACACTTTGTAATAGAAAAAAAATTAAATGATCAGCTGACCCGTCTCCCTGGGATCTATCGGCTCCCCAATGGAGTGCACAGACCATGTGCCTTCCACACCATAAATGCAAGTCAAGAAAAAGATGGATCAGCACTTCACTTTGAATTCACACATTTAAAACGTATCGGCAAAAGTATAAAAAAACAACCACAATCAGTTTGTGTTTCTACCTAACGAGGTCTGATTCATGCAAGCAACTGAGGGTAAGAATTTATAAAGAACACCCATTAAAGCATTACTGCTTGGAAAGTATAAAGAGGAGTACCAATAGCAATCAATAACAAATTTCCTAAGTGTTTACCCCCTACGTGTTAGATGAGTTGAACCCATTTTTACTAAATACGCATGAAAACATACAATAATTTATTTTAATATCCTGTGAATAAAACTGAAAAAATTTTTTCCTTCCCTGAGACTTTAACCACTTTAGCGCCGGAAGGATTTACCCCCTTCCTGACCAGAGCATTTTTTGCGATTCTGTACTACGTTGCTTTAGCTGACAATTGCACGGTCGTGCGACGTTGTACTCAAACAAATTGACGTCCTTTTTTTTTACCACAAATAGAGCTTTCTTTTGGTGGTATTTGATCACCTCTGCGGTTTTTATTTTATGCGCTATAAACAAAAGAGAGCGACAATTTTGAAAAAAAATCAATATTTTTTACTTTTTACTATAATAAATATCCCACAAAAAAAATTAAAAAAAAACAAATTTTTTCCTCAGTTTAGGCTGATATGTATTCTTCTACATATTTTTGGTAAAAAAATCGCAATAAATGTATATTGATTGTTTTGCACAAAAGTTATAGCGTCTACAAAATAGGGGATAGATTTATGGTATTTTTATTGTTTTTGATTTTTTTTACTAGTAATGGTGGCGATCTGCAATTTTTATTGAGACTGCGACATTATGGCGGACACTTTTGACACTATTTTGGGACCATTGCCATTTATACAGCGATCAGAGCTACAAATAGCCACTGATTACTGTATAAATGACACTGGCAGGGAAAGGGGTTAAACACTAGGGGGCGATCAAGGGGTTAAGTGTGTCATAGGGAGTGATTCTAACTGTAGGGGGGATGGTCTCACTACAACATGACAGAGATCACTGCTCCCGATGACAGGGAGCAGTAGCAGTAGCTCCCTGTCATGTTGCTAGGCAGAACAGGGAAATGCCTTGTTTACATAGGCATCTCCCCGTTCTGCTGCTCTGCGACACGATCGCAGGCCACTGGCGAACATCGAGTTCGCAGGACCCGCGGGCACACTCCCATTTGCCTGCCCCTGCCATTCTGCTGATGTAAATCGGTGTGCGGCAGTCGGCAAGTGGTTAACATGATGGCATACACATATAGACTCCGCCCCCTGCCCAGTCACAGGATCGGTTAGACTATAAAAGGAGACATCCCCCACAAGATGGCTTTCTTGTAACAAGACTCAATGTGAAGCCCTTTGAGGGATTTGTATGCTGTCATGCTTGATTGTCAGGAAAGGAAAATTTACTGTTGAGTAAGTATACAATTTTCCGTTTTCCTTACGCAGGCATGGCAGCATACACATATGGGATGTAGTACGCAGAAAACAAACAAGGGAGGGTAATGCTTAAGTATTCTAACAACATATTGTTAGATTAGTTAGAACTGAAGCAAAGCTCACCTGTTGTCAATGTTGCTTGATCGACTTTGTAATAGGGTAAAAATGTTTTGTAATAGTCTAGAAATTTTCCATATATGGACAGGCTGCTTTCCTGCAGAACAGTTCTGGACCTCTGAATTCTGCCCATGAGTACACAATCCATCTGGTAAAGTGGGCTTTGCAGTCAGTTAATGGATTCATCTTAGCCATACAAGTCCACCAGACTACCTTGAGCAGCGACCATGTAATTGTCCTAGTGGACAATGAAAGCCCACTTCTGACACTGCAAGGCTTAAAGTGCCAATTGCCTGACCTTCTGGAAGAAGGGACCACTTGTATTTCTCACCCTCTCACCCACATCTAATGCTTGTGGTGACTCGGACATTTCACTCTGGACATTCTGGAAAGACCATGTCCTGACTCAGATGGAAAGATTTGTAGACCTTCAGATGATGTTGAAGAATAGGTTGGAACTGTTTGGCAAATGGTAGCAATAAGGTAGATTTGCTGCCTGAAGCTTTATCTGAGATCTCCTGGACACGATAGCTGGTAGAAATACCGCTTTCAGTGTCACCGACCATATTGAGGAAGTCTGATCTAAAAGAAATGGAAGGTGAGACAACAGGCCCAGCACTATTTGCAAATCCCAACGGGAAAGAACAATGTTCCTGAAGGGTAAATTCTTGCACAGACCTTTCATGTTATCCTTAAAGCAGGGAACAAACAGATGATTAAATCCTCTAGAATTCTGCAAATTCTCCCACATTCTAGTATACATGAGGTTTGTAGTAGGTGCCCTGGCTTAACAGGGTTTCAAACACTGAAGGTGAGAACCCCAGTTAAGTCAGTCTTTTCAACTACAAATTTTAATTCTTCATCTTTTCACTGTCACTTCTCAATTTTTTAACACATCAATTTTTCTCTCATATGGATTTATTTTCACTCTTTTTATTATTTTCGTTTTTTCACTATTATTCATCTTTGAATTATCTATTTTTTTTAATGATTTATTGTTCTCATCAAGATTATTAATTTATTTCATCATTTTACTTATTTATATTGTTTTTTTACTGTAGTTTATAACACTACACTCTTATATTTGCTGTTTTACAATGCTGTACATACATTTTTTTTCCTACTGCAGCTTTAATGCTGATTGCTCTTAGCTAGTTGGTACCTGTCTTTCAACCCTCATCACTATTCTCTCCCTGCGGCTAATGATACATAAAAGCTTTCATACTGCTTTATTCTCCCACCCTATGACTAAAGCCTCGTACACACGACCGGTTTTCTTTGCAAGAACCAGCAAGAAAATTGCTGGCAGTGCTTTCTTGCCGAGTAAACCGTGCGTGTGTACGAGGCTTTCAGGTTTCTCGTCAAGAAAACTGGCCAGAATCTTGACGAGAAAAATAGAGAACCTGCTCTCTATTTTCTCGTCGGGATTCTCGTTGGCCTGTTTACCGACGAGAAACCCGAGAGTGTGTACGCTTACCTGTCGCCGTGGAAACCCACGCATTCTCGAAAGGACTTTGACGCATGCGCGGTAGCTTCCTAGGCATAGGTAGGGTGTAGCAAGATGGCGGCAACGGCATCGAATGTGACGAGCGCACGCTCGTCATGGTCGATGACGTCACCGCGTTCGTTCCATTCAAAAGAACGGCGGTTCTTTTTGAATCGTGCGTGTGTACACTCGGCCGGGACAAGATTCTTGTCAAGAATCTCGTCAGGGAAAAACAACGGGTTTTTTCTGACGAGATTCTCGGTCGTGTGTACGAGGCTTAAGCCCCAGTGGGCAGGATAAAATGCATAAGGGAGTGTGGTGTGGAGGAGACATGTAGGCTGGGGCTTCTTTACATTTACTAGCCTCTGTATTGGTATTTGGATAAGCCTGCACCCCATGCTCTTGGACACAGTTGTAGCACCCTCTAGTTAGGTAGGTGCTAGAGTGAGGATTTTTCGAGCAGAGTTGGAAAATGTAGGCAGGCCTAGTTGGTGGCTAGGCCTGTTTGTTTATATTCTGGGCTGTGAGTGGCTCAGGGCAGGGCTGAGTGACTCACAGGTAACATCACTGTCACCTCCCTCTTCTTTCTAGAAGGTGCTGGAAAGAAAGGAGGAGAGGAGAGGTGGATCTGCCTGGGGTATTCTGAGGAGCCTTGACCAATACCCAACTTGAATTGGCAGGGGCCAGGCCTCCTTAAATACCCAGGATCAGCCCAGCGGTGGAGGAGTTGTCGGGTGGAAGAGCTGGAGAGAGAGTGGAGGCTGTCGGGGCCCACGGGGAGCTCACCAGTCGGGGGGGGCTCCGTTGCATCGAGGAGGAGAAAATAAATCCTGGAAGGAGAGGCACATGAGAGAGCAAGGAGAGGACAGCGGGAGAGAACACTGCTAAGAGACTCCAGGGAAGACAACTGGTCGTAGCCGGGAGGGCTGGTGAGTGGAGCACAGTCGGGAGGACTGGGGGGGCACGACTAACTGAACTGGGAGATTGCAGTTTAAGATGGGTGCAGAACCAGAAGAGAGGACTGTGGGAAGGGCAGTGGAGAGAGGTCATTGCAGTCAGGCTGGCTGGCAGGGCCTGAAGAGAGCTATCTGGGATTGGTAGCTGAATAGAGAATAGTTAGCACCTGAACGATTTGTACACCACAGGGACTCAGGGTCCCTGCCTGCAAAAGGTAGTTCACTGATGCCGGGCTAAATTGGTGTCAGGCCTAACCATGCGGTGCTAGCTAGTCTGGAGGAGTAACAGTCTGCAGCAAGTGAAGTGCTGGAAGAGTAAAGGATAAGAGGTCTTAAGCAAGAGTTTGTGCTGGAGAGAAGACTGGAGTGTGTTGTGGATTTATTTAAAGCTTCTCTTTAGAAGCAAATAATTCCAATGCGCTAATGAGCACAATCATAGCTTTCTTGTATAATGCTGGGAAAAGCGCGCTTGTTTATCTCCAAGTAACATAGACAGACGCTGGTATCACGTTGAGCTTGGCAGAAAAACCTCCAATAAAATGCTCTACTTTTTTTAAATATACTGTAAACATGCATAACAAAGGAAGGTGGTGGCTTCAGAATCAGCCAATCGGACACTTGTATTATTTCAAAAGAACCAATCACACACATGTATATATTCAAATAGAATTCCAGTAGTGACGTGTGCAGAGCTATGCGGCAGGCTTTCTGTGAGACACAAAGTGTCTCGCAATTTGAACACTACTTACAGGGCTCTGAACGTGATCGTGTGCATATTCCCACTGCTATCAATGACGTGAGCAGTACTCTATCATGGCTCAGTGGGCCATGATATTGTATGGTTATGCTATGGTTCCTATGTACGCAGATCTGCTTACTAGGAGCGTTAACGCAGTCGACATGAGGTGGCCAGTCTCTTGGTGAGGCATGAACGAACATCCTTAAAAGAGAAAACAGATCTGCCGTGTCCACGGGAAGGTTTCCACAGCCAATGGTCTTCCACCAACGTCTGTATGAGCGAACACGCTCGCATGAGCGTATTCCAGCAAAACTGACACTGAGGGACATCGAACAACATCATCATTAAAAATTTCCACAAGTGTATATACTGGAGTGTATATAGAAGTCAAAAGCAAGTTGCACTGAATGTTCCTGGGCATTCCCATAATTTCCAATTTCCCATCCAAGTTCAATCCCCTCAATTAAAAACAAAAAACAAAGCTTATGGACTGTTCTATGTCTCTGAGTGTATGAGAGAGAGATGTAGGGGTGGGCAGGGTGACAGGTGAACCACTACATTCAGCAACCCCTACGGGGGCATGGCTACACAGTGATATACTTTTCATCACTACTTTTAGCAGTGCCAACAGCTACAGTATATCACAAAAGTGAGTACACACTTCACATGTTTGTAAATATTTTATTTTATCTTTTCATGTGACAACACTAAAGAAATGAACTTTTGCTACAATATAAAATAGTGAGTGTACAGCTTGTATAACAGTGTAAATTTACTGTCCCTTCAAATTAACTCAACACACAGCCATTAATGTCTAAACAACAAAAATGAGTACACTCCTAAGTGAAAATGTCCAACTTGGGCCCAAAGTGTCAATATTTTGTGTGGCCACCATTATTTTCCAGCACTGCCTTAACCTTCTTGGGCATGGAGTTCACCAGAGCTTCACAGGTTGCCACAGGAGTCCTCTTCCAATCCTCCATGACGACATCACAGAGCTGGTGGATGTTAGAGACCTTGCGCTCCTCCACCTTCTGTTTTTTTAGGATGCCCCACAGAAGCTCAATAGTGTTTAGGTCTGGAGTCATGCTTGGCCAGTCCATCACCTTTACCCTCAGATTCTTTGACAAGGCAGTGGTTGTCTTGGAGGTGTGTTTGGGGTCGTTATCATGTTGGAATACTGCCCTGCATCCCAGTCTCCGAAGGGATGGGATCATGCTCTGCTTTAGTATGTCACAGTACATGTTGGCATTCATGGTTCTCTCAGCCTGGATTCACACCTCTGATGGATGCGGCTCGCAGCAGGGGTCCGGTGCGTCCCTGTTCTCCGTTTCAGGGACGAATCGGGGTCAAATTTTTGCCTGAATTCGGCCCTGAAACAGAGCCAAAGACGCAATGGAGATATGTGAACCAGCTCTATAAATGATTAGTGTGTGTGTGGGGTAAATGGCGCTTCCAAAGGAGGGTGTGTGTTGTATAAATGAAAATCCGTTTGAACCTGTGTAATATTACCAGAGTGATTGAAAAACCAGGGTAAAAAACGAAAAAAACACACAAAAAAGTGACGGTGGGTGGGTCAACAGGTGACCTCTCCCTGACCCCAAGTAATTTTATATTGTAAAATAGGTTAGTGCTAGTATGTGAGTTCTAAAGTGCTAAGTGCATATGTGCATATTTACCAGCCACTATGGAAGTGACAAAGAAAAGGGGGGTAAAAAACCCTTGTGTTTAATTAGGCCAATCTGTATTAACGATTAGGATCCCATACACATTTATATGGTGGACTATTCTGTTTAACTGTTCTAACTGTTTTATACTGGGATAACTATCCTTTTTTTTGCATTTTTGTCCACAACTTTTTACACTTGTTTTTTATCATTTGCACTGGTATAGTTTATTATATCCCACACCACAGATTGGCCTAATTAAACACAAGGGTTTTTTTACCCCCCTTTTCTTTGTCACTTCCATAGTGGCTGGTAAATATGCACATATGCACTTAGCACTTTAGAACTCACATACTAGCACTAACCTATTTTACAATATAAAATTACTTGGGGTCAGGGAGAGGTCACCTGTTGACCCACCCCCCGTCACTTTTTTGTGTGTTTTTTGAGTTTTTTACCCTGGTTTTTCAATCACTCTGGTAATATTACACAGGTTCAAACGGATTTTCATTTATACAACACACACCCTCCTTTGGGAGCGCCATTTACCCCACACACATACTAATCACTTCCTTAGCCCTTGTGCACAGGGGCCATACGTGGGGGCAGCAGCCCAACAGTTCCAGTCCTAAGCGCAGGTTTCTCCATACAACCTATTCAGCTCTATAAATGGCTGGTCTCAATCTCCTGTCTTGCGAATTGGATGCGGAGGAAACCCGCATCCAATTTGCATAGGTGTGAGCCCAGCCTTAATGAACTGTAGCTCCCCAGTGCCAGCAACACTCATGCAGCCCCAGACTATGACCATGACTTCTTTTTTTTTTTTTTAGATCCTCAGAGTTCTTTGCCATGAGGTGCCATGTTTAACTTCCAGTGATCAGTATGAGAGAGTGAGAACGATAACACCAAATTTAACACACCTGCTCCCCATTCACACCTGAGACCTTGTAACACTAACGAGTCACATGACATTGGGCCTAATTTGGACATTTTCACTTAGGGGTGTACTCACTGTTGTTGCCAGCGGTTTAGACATTAATGGCTGTATGTTCAGTTATTTTGAGGGGACAGCAAATTTACACGGTTATACAAGCTGTACACTCACTACTTTACAACGTGTAATTTCTTCAGTGTTGTCACATGAAAAGATACCGTATATACTCGAGTATAAGCCGACCCGAGTATAAGCCGAGGACCTAATTTTACCACAAAAAACTGGGAAAACGTATTGACTCGAGTATAAGCCGAGGGTGAGAATGCAGCAGCTACTGTAAGCAGAAAAGAGGGTCAACAATGCCCATTTGCAGCCTTACTGTGCCCATTTGCAGCCTCACTGTGCCCATTTGCAACCTCACTGTGCCCATTTGCAACCTCACTGTGCCCATTTGCAGTCTCACTGTGCCCATTTGCAGTCTCACTGTGCCCATTGCAGTCTCGCTCTGCCATACCTCACTCTGTAAAAGGAAAAAAAGAGGGCGCACCGACCTAGTGCATTACCAATGGCTAGGTTTATTAAAAGTAAGTTAAAAGATTACAAATACTCACAAAGCAAGTATAATAGTAGGCACATAATCATTCCAACAAAGGGGATTGCCTCCTACTGGAACCAGATGACCAGAGAGTCCAGACGACAGATGTTACAGCTATGGCCGTATATTAAAATAGTTACAAAAATGTGAGGGGTTTACTCACTTTTGTGATATACTGTATATAGCATGCCATATTGCCATTAGACCTGTGCATGGTAGCCAATCGGCTTCTAACTTCAGCTTGTTAAATTAAGCTTTGACAAAAAAAAAAAAAACCTGGAAGCTGATTGGTTTATATGCAGTATTGCACCAAATTTTGCGCACTCCAGTTTTAGTAAATCAACGCCACTGTGTCAGTGTAGTGCAGGATAGCGGTTGATTTCTTAGATGAACAAATTTTTGCATAATCATAACATTGTTACCATGGGAGAAGGGCGGGGAAGACCTTTACTGGGCAGGGTGCTGAATTGACCATTGGGGCATCTTCCTTCATGTCATTATGGGTTGTAGAAAACAATTCCAGGAACCCAAGGGGGTGATTGTCCTCTGTCCTTACTGAAAATGGCTGCAGGAATAACAGCAGTGAAGATAAAAACAATAAGATAATCAAATGCATGCATGTAAAAGTACATACTGTATATTGTTAGTAATGGCTATTTCCCAACCTTTTTAAAGGCATCCCAATTTAATTTTTGAGGATTCGGGTGAAGGTCCTCTATAATGAATTCTAAATGCATTGATCATGTGGGGCTGTGATCCACCGAAACGTTGGTGACTAAAGTCTTTATTTATGTTCTTCAAATACCTACGAGTGCCCTGAGCGTCATGTTCACTTGTTTATAATATGAATTTATACAACTACATCACCAATGCTTTTTTCATGCGGCACACCATATACATTTTTTATGTATAAAATACACACATACTGTATATATTAGCCTATTTTATATTGATGAATAGCAGTTTTTTTTTTTTTTTACTGGAGTTGATTTTAGCCAAAAAAAGCTAGATACTGGGGTATACTGAATCAAGAAAAACGCTAGTCTCCAGGAGGATGGGCACAAAAACCACTAGATACCAAGAGGTTCTAAAACCCACTTCAAAGTAAAATTCTGCCTTTGCAGCTGATTGTTGCGGTTGTTTATAAGCTCAGTGTCTCTGAATGCTGATGGAAACAGCTGTGAGTTACGCTGTGGGAGTCTGGAAGCTGAAAAATTATTCTTCGGATTGCAGACACCATGCCATACATGCTGTTTGGCTCCATGGTAAGCCAAGAACTGTAGTTTCACAGCAGATCTTGAGCAACAAGTTGCAGAAGGCTGCTTTTAGAGAATTCATCTCTGTTGTGAGCACTAAACACAGTTCCCTGTCATCATCTTGGTGCATGCGCTGGCTGTCTATACGGAATTTGCGTAAGTGCAGCTGGAAAATTGGACCCAGAGGCATGGCAAGCTAGTTGGAATACCAGCGAGGCTGGGGGGAAAGGTGTTTGCAAAGTCTTTATGAAAACTGCCCCAAACAATAGGCCATTTCTTGTGCATACAGTATATACTGTATGTGTGTGTGTAGGGAGTAGGGATGAGCAAGAAATGCTTTCTGTGTCCCTGCTGGTTAGATTTGCCCTCTGTTTGTTAAGACAGTTCTTACCAGAATTTTTTTTATTTTTTTTGATATATACATTGTTTCTATAAAGTTTTATGCACATTGCACTTTAGATGATTGTCACTATACACTTCTTGCCAGAATAAAATGTGAGAAAAACTGTTCCATTGGGAACACTTGTTCTGGAGCCAACTCACCTAAGACCCCTTTCACGCTGAGGCACTTTGCAGGCGCTATAACGCTAAAAATAGCGCCTGCAAAGCGCCCTGAAAAAGCCGCTGCTTTCACACTGGAGCCGTGCGCTGGCAGACGCTAAAAAAAAAGTCCTGCTAGCAGCATCTTTGGAGCGGTGAAGGAAGCGGTGTGTATACCGCTCCTCCACCACTCCTGCCTATTGAAATGAATGGGCAGCACGGCCGATCCGCCGGCAAAGCGCCGCTAGAGCGGCGCTTTGCGGGTGGTTTTAACCCTTTTTCGGCCGCTAGCGGGGGTCAAAAGCGCCTCTTCAAAAACTACGGTAAAGCGCCGCTAAAAATTGCGGCGCTTTACCGCCAGCGCCTCGGTGTGAAAGCGGCCTTAGAAAGACTTTCTATCGCCTCCTGTTGTATCTGTGGGACAGGAAATTAAGGGAAATCTCCCCAACAGAACACAGACTGTAAAAAAAAAAAGTTTTAGTGAATTTTATTTTTAGACTGAATTTTAATCATTCTTTATCTTACTTTCAAAATATTTTATTTTCAGAAGAAGATAAATAATACAGAACATTACATCATGTTGGATAAAAATAAAGAAAAATAAAGAAAAAAGATTGTTTAGGAATAAACCAAATCGTTAGTCAATAAATGGATAAATTAATAAAAAAATCCTAGAAAAAAGGATAGATTCATGTAAGCTATCAGAGAAACATGAACTTAAAATGATAAGCAATTAAATGAAGGGTGTGATCCCTAAAACTAAAGCAATCAAAAGTTTGTATGGGGGAGATCTCTTCATCCATATAATATAATGGCAGGGAGAAGGGAAACCCTCTCTCCTTGGTAACCTGGAGCCCCTTATCGGGAACAAACTGCTCCAGGCATAGAGACCTCCTTCTGACTCTTAGGCCCTAAAAAAGATTATCAGGGCCAACAGATCGGGATGGACTAAATAAGGCCGAACAAAACATTTGATAGTATCCCGTTAAATCTAAATAAAAGAGACATAACTTGTAAAGGGAAACTAGAATTCCCCAAAAAAGTGTTTCCATAAATCCTTTTTAGAAGGAAGAAAAGAAGAGGAAAATAAAGACAGCGGGTAAAAAAGAGGACGGAGGGAAGAGGATGGGTATGTGTCCAACTTAATGTTCAATAGAAGGTAAAACAGCATCTTCACCAATCGAAATCCCCATATATTTGGCCCAAGGTTCCCATATTTTTTCGAATTTGGGAATGGTATTAGATAAGATGCTAGCCAATTTTTTCTGAGTTAGTATCCAAGATATTTTGGTTTTGGCATCTGACAGGAAAGGTTTTGTTTTTGTCCATGATTTGGCAATTGTGAGTTTGGCGCCTGTAAAGATAAAGTGTATAAATTTTTGTGTAACCTTTGGTATGTGAGGAATATGAGCGTTCAAAATGGCTACTGGTAGGGACCTAGGGACCTGAAAACCTGTTACCTTAAAAATCAATAAAAATATTTTTCTCCAGAAGGGGCGAACTCTGGGGCACTCCCACCAAATATGAGGCATAGAGCCTTAAAGTTGGCAACCTCTGAAACACGTTGGATCTGATGCTGGATATATAGATGCCAGTCTGGAGGGAGTTAGATACCATCTGGTTATAACTTTAATATTTGCCTGCATTAGAGAGACATTAGGAATCCCTTTGAAAGATTTAGAGAAGGCTGATTGGCAGGTATCCAAATTCCAACAAAACTGGGCGTCTTTTTCCCAAGCCTCCATATAGGAAGATTTTGATGTAGGGTGAGTGAGGCATGAATATACCATAGATATGCCTTCCCTTTGTGAACCGGCCTGGCTGCACCAAAACTCGTACTTCATAAATTGGGGAGGAAGGGGTTTTTCCTTCCAGATTTGGTTTAAAAATTTGATTTTTTTGGTTTTTCAGAATCTGGAAGTTTCAGATGTTTGATGTAGTAACTAAGGGATATAGGCCCTCCAGGATTAAAAAATTGTCCTAAACGATACAATCCTTCATCTATCCACTATTTAAATGCCTCTACATTTAGACCAGGGGGGAAGTCAGGGTTATTGAATAAATGAGAAAGAGGTCTTCCAGAGGATATAAGGTTTGGGAGGTTTCTTAGGGAATCCCATAGTGCAAACGATTGAGATAGAGACGGGGACATTATGGGGGTCTTTTTTTTGGGGGGCATAAAAGGTATTCTAAGGATAATGTTGGTGTAGCCTCTTTTTCAATATGGATACCGTCTGGTTTTTCTGTTGCAGAATAAATCAAAGAAGTCTGGGCTAGTCTAGCTGCTAAGTAGTATTTATGTAGGTCAGGTAGACCTAAACCTCCCTGTTTTCTGTGACGAAGTAATGTGTTTTGGGGGATGCGGTAACTTGAAGCACCCCAGATAAATTTGATTATTTTACTTTGGAGCTTTTTCAAGTTATTCTTAGTAATGGGAATAGGAAGAGATCTAAAGAAATAAAGGATTCTAGGGAGCAGAGTTATTTTTATAGAATTAATTCTACCTAACCACGATAATTCGTTTTTGGACCAAGATGCTAGATCATTCTTACATTTTTTGAATAAAGGTGGATAATTATGTAAAAAAAAGGGTCTCAATGCGGGTTGTTAAGGTAATGCCCAGATATTTGATTGAGGTGTCTGTCCATTCAAATCCAAAGGGTTGTTTAAGCAACGAGACACTAGACAAGGGAATCAAAACATTTAGAGCTTGTGATTTTGATTAATTTACCCTAAGGCCTGAGACCTCAGAGAAGGCCTTCATAACCTGGCAGACGTTAGGAAGGGATATCAGCGGATACGTCACGAACAATAAGATGTCATCTGCAAATAGGCCACATTTGTGAATTTGATTACCACAGAATACTCCTTTAATATTTGGATTTTGTCTGATAGCTATGGCTAATGTTTCAATGGCAATAGCAAATATGAGAGGGGAAAGCAGGCATCCCTGTCTAGTGCCTTGTGCTATATTGATTGAGTTGGAATAATGACCCTGTAAACGGATGAGAGCCTGAGGGTGAGAATAAAGGGAATGTAAAAGGCCCTTAAAGCGGACGCCAAAGCCCCATCGATCTATTAGGGAAAACAGGTATGGCCATGACACTGAGTCAAAGGCCTTTTGCAGATCCAGTGACAGTAGTAAGCCTTGTTGTTTTTCTCCTCCCTCCCAGTTGGATTGCAAAATAGATACAATATCTATTGCTCGTCTGATTTGGTCTGGGCCCTGTCTTCCTGGATTGAAGCCCACCTGGTCTTTGTGTATATAATTTTTAATGAAAGATGCTAATCGATTCGCCATGATCTTTGTCATAATTTTAATATCATTGTATATTAGGGGAATAGGGTGATAATTACTGATGTCTTCAGGATTTTTGTCTGGTTTGGGTATAACTGTAATAAATGCCGTATTAAGATGTGTGTCTAATGGTAAACCATTTGTTTTGTCATTAAAAATTTGGTTAGATAGGGGGCTAAGGTGTTGGTGAAAGTCTTATAATAGGGTATGGATAAACCATCAGGGCCAGGGGCTGATCCGTTTTTGAGGTGTTTAATCACCCCCATAACCTCCTCTATTGTGAAGGGACCCTCAAGTAAACTTTTGTGTGAGGGGGTTATGGAAGGAATGGGAAGATTGTCTAAATACCTAGATAGAAAATCTTTGTCTGGCTTCAAGTGAGTGTCATACAATTTAGAATAAAACTCTTGAAATGTTTCTAGGATTTTGACAGGGTTTGCAGTATGCGGTTGACCTGCTATTCGGATTTTAGGTATAGAATGAATTCTAACTCTAGGAGAGAGTTTTGTAGCAAGTAATGGCCCTATTTTGTTTGCATTTGTGTAAAATTTGTTGCAGCTCCATCTAATCATTTTTCCGCTTGCGTTGTAAGGGTTAAATTTAATTCAAGTTTGGCCTTGTCTATGAGTGATATGGGGAACTTAGAGTGATCTTGTTTGTGATGATTTCTAAGGGTTATGTACTCCTTCTTCCAAACGTTCTATTTGAACTTTGCGGTTGCGTTTAGTTTGGGTAGAGATTTGAATGATTTTTCCCCGGATGAAGGCTTCATGAGCTGCCCAAAGCGTCTCAGAGGAGATATTCTCCGTGTCGTTGAGGGAAAAATATTCCTGTAAGGCTTTATTTATTATCTCATTTGTGGTTGGATTTGTAAGGATTGATTCGTTAAGTTTCCAAAACCCTTTCGAGCTTCTAAGAGAACTGTAGTTTAGGGAAATAATTACCAACGAATGATCTGATAGGGCCGTATCCTTGATGTGGGCATTTAGTATGAACGGAATGAGGTGTGAAGGGGTAAGGATGTGGTCTATTCTTGCTTATGTGTTGTGGGGGTGTGAATAATGTGTGAAGTCCCGTTTGGAAGGGTTTAATTCCCTCCAAGCGTCTGCTAAATTGTGATTCGAAAGAATTTTAGCGATTTTGTGGCTTTCATTGGTCGGGCGGGTCAATTGGTCTTTGGAGGGTTTGGACTTATCCAGAGCTTGGTCAAAAGCTACATTTGAGTCTCCCCCCAAAATGACAGTTCCTACTAACATAGGGCTCAGTGTGTTCATCATTCTTTTGAAGAATGGGGCTTGGCCTCTATTAGGGGCATAATTTGAGACTAGGGTGTATAGTTGACCATCAATTGAACCTTGTAATAACAGAATTCTTCCATCTGGATCAACATAGTCGAAAGACTTCTCGAATTTGCAGGATTTGGAAAATAGAATGGCTACTCCCTTAGTTTTATTTTCCGCGCTAGCAAGGTGGAATTGCGGAAAATAAGGGTGAATATAATTAGGACTGTATCGTATGGGGAAGTGCGTTTCCTGGAGCAAAAGAATATCTATTTTATGGGATTTATAGTAATCTAAAAATTTTCTCCTTTTGACAGGAGAATTCAAGCCTTGCACATTGTGAGAGGCTATTTTAGGGGGTGTTTGTTGGTTGCTAGCCATGAGATTCAGGGGACGCATATCCGCTATTTCTGACCCCACTCACCCTTAGAGGACCTTGGTACTGAGGCTTGATCAGGTGTACTTCCGAGTGGAGATTGAGGTGTTTAACGGTCATCATTGAGCCGAGAGCTGGCAACTCTAAAAGAGACAATTGGGTTAGACACACAAGGGAAAAAAAAAAAAAAAAATAACATAAGAGAAAAAAGTAAGAAAAGAGATGGAATATAGAAAAGAAGTCTCCTAACATGTAAGGTTAGTGTAACACCGAGCGCTCCGGGTGTCCCATCCATCCCGGAGCGCCCGCGGCGTCTGTCCCCCTGCAGCGCTCCGGTCGGCTCCTCTGACCGTGAGCGCTGCTCTGATGCTGGCGGGGATGCGATCCATGCGGCGGCACCTGTCCGCCCGCGGATCGCATCCCATCCTGCTCACCGGCCTCCTCCTCCTGCTTCGTCCCGGCGCGCGCGGTCCCGCTGCTCTCTTGGGCGCGCGCGCGCCGGTCTTCTTAAATTTAAAGGACCAGTGCACCATTGATTGGTGCCTGGTCCAATTACTGTGTCACACCCAAAACACTTAAAAACCCATTCCCCCTTCCTGTCCTTGCCGGATCTTGTTGCCTTACTGCCCTGAGAAAGCGTTTTGTAGTAGTCTTGCCAGTGTATCTGATCTTCTGCCGTTGCCCCTGACTACGAACCATTGCCGCCTGCCCTGACCTTCCGCTACGTCTGACCTTGCCTCTGCCTAGTCCCAGTGTACCGTGCCTATCTCAGCTGCCAGAGAAGTCGAGCCGCTACTGGGGGACACGACCTGGTTGCTACCGCCACAGCAAGTCCATCCCGCCTTGCGGCGGGCTCTGGTGAAAACCGGTAGCTGCTTAGAACCGGTCCTCCAGTGCGACCCGTGCCTTCGCCTCTCTGGCACAGAGGATCCACCTCCTGTGTCCTCACTAGCCACCAGTCCGGGCCCTGACAGTAGATCCGGCCATGGATCCCGGTGAGGTACCGCTGCCAAATCTCGCTGACCTCACTACCGTGGTTGCCCAGCAGTCGTAACAGATCGTCCAACAAGGACAGCAGCTGTCGCAGTTGACCGCCATGGTCCAGCAGCTTCTGCCGCCGCAGCCTCCAGCATCTTCCCCTCTCCGAGCTGCCGCTACTACCTCGAGAATTCGCCTGTCTCTTCCGGAGAAATTTGACGGGGATTCTAGAATGTGCCGGGGATTCTTGTCCCAATGTTCCCTACATCTTGAGATGATGTCTGACCAGTTTTCCACAGAACGGTCTAAAGTGGCATTCGTGGTCTCTCTGCTGTCTGGAAAGACCTTGGCCTGGGCCACGCCACTCTGGGACCGCAACGACCCTGCTACAGCCACCATTCAGTCCTTCTTTGCTGAGGTTCGCAGCGTTTTTGAGGAACCAGCCCGAGCCTCATCCGCTGAAACCGCCCTGCTTAACCTTGTCCAAGGAAACTCCTCTGTGGGCGAATATGCCATACAGTTCCGCACACTGGCCTCAGAGTTAGCCTGGAATGATGAGGCTCTCTGCGCGACCTTCAAGAAGGGTTTATCCGGCCACATCAAGGATTGTCTGGCCGCACGAGAGATACCCTCTTCCTTGACGGAACTCATCCATTTAGCTACCCGCATCGATATGCGTTACGTCGAAAGACGCCAAGAGCTTCGCCAGGAGAAAGATCTCGTTCGCACCAGGCGTTATCCGCGCCTGGCTCCTCTCTCTCTGAATCCAATGCATCCTGTTACCGTGCCTCCCGCCGAGGAGGCCATGCAAGTGGACCGGTCTCGCCTGACCCTACAAGAGAGGTCTCGCCGTAGGAACGAGAACTTATGCCTTTATTGTGCGAGCTCTGATCACTTCCTAAAAGACTGTCCTATTCGTCCTCCGCGTCAGGGAAACGCCCACACCTAGTGAACGTGGGAGAGGCGTTACTAGGTGTGAATTCTTCCTCTCCACGTCTGACTATTCCTGTGCGGATTTCTCCTTCTGCTGGCTCCCTCTTCCCTACGGTGGCCTTCCTGGACTCTGGTTCTGCAGGAAACTTTATTGAAGCCTCTTTCATCAACAGGTTCAACATTCCTGTTACCCGTCTCATCAAACCCTTCTTCATTTCCTCTGTAAATGGAGAGAATTTGGATTGTACCGTGCGTTACCGCACCGCACCCCTGCTCATGTCCGTTGGTGGTCTTCACCAAGAAAAGATTGAATTCTTTGTTTTGCCGAACTGTACATCTGACATCCTTCTTGGCCTACCCTGGCTCCAGCGTCACACTCCTACCCTCGACTGGACCACTGGGGACATCAAATCCTGGGGTGACTCCTTTCACAAGCATTGCCTTAAGTCTGTACCGACCTGTCAAGTCCCCATCACTACTCCTTTGCCTGGCCTTCCAAAGGCCTATCAGGACTTTTCTGATGTCTTTTGCAAAAAACAGGCGGAGGTCTTACCACCACATAGACCCTACGACTGCCCCATTGACTTGCTCCCAGGTACTACACCACCCCGTGGCAGAATTTACCCTCTCTCCTCTCCTGAAACCAAGGCCATGACTGAATACATTCAGGAGAACCTCAAGAGAGGTTTTATTAGGAAATCATCTTCTCCAGCCGGAGCGGGGTTCTTCTTCGTTGCCAAGAAGGACGGATCTCTACGCCCTTGCATAGACTATCGTGGTCTCAATAAAATCACAATTAAAAACCGCTACCCTCTGCCTCTCATCTCGGAGCTCTTTGACCGTCTGCGCGGAGCAAAAGTTTTTTCTAAATTGGACCTCAGGGGCGCTTATAACCTCATCAGAATCCGTAAAGGAGATGAATGGAAAACCGCATTTAACACCAGAGACGGTCACTTTGAATATCTCGTCATGCCGTTCGGACTTTGCAACGCCCCTGCAGTCTTTCAAGATTTTGTCAACGAAATCTTCCGGGACCTACTGTATACCTGTGTGGTTGTCTATCTGGACGACATCCTAATCTTCTCTGCCAACCTTAAGGAACATCGGTTCCATGTCCGTCAAGTGCTCCAGCGCCTCCGCGTAAATCATCTTTACGCTAAATTTGAAAAATGCCTTTTTGAGCGCAGCAGTCTTCCTTTCCTAGGTTATCTGGTCTCTGGACAAGGTCTTCAAATGGACCCTGACAAACTCTCCGCAGTCTTGGGTTGGCCACGCCCCTCTGGACTTCGTGCTATCCAACGCTTCCTTGGTTTCGCCAACTACTATCGTCAGTTCATACCCCACTTCTCCACCATCGTTGCTCCTATAGGGGCACTGACCAAAAAAGACGCGAATCCTAGGTCCTGGCCGCCTCAAGCGGAGGAAGCTTTTACTCGCCTTAAGACCGCCTTCTCCTCTGCACCTGTCCTGTCTCGACCAGATCCTCTAAAGCCGTTCTTCCTTGAAGTTGACGCCTCCTCAGTAGGAGCCGGAGCTGTGCTTCTTCAAAAAAACGCTAAAGGGAAAAACGTCACTTGTGGTTTTTTCTCTAAAACTTTCTCCCCTCCGGAAAAAAACTATTCCATAGGTGACCGTGAACTGTTGGCCATCAAGTTGGCATTAGAAGAGTGGAGACATCTCCTGGAAGGATCCCTTCACCCTATCTCCATCTACACTGACCATAAAAATTTGTCCTACCTTCAGTCCGCTCAGCGCCTAAATCCTCGCCAGGCCAGGTGGTCATTGTTCTTTGCCCGCTTCAACTTCCAGATCCATTTTCGGCCCGCAGACAAAAATGTCAGGGCTGGTGCCTTGTCCCGTTTCTCCGATACCTCTGAAACCGAGACTCCTCCTCAACACATCATACCCCCTGAGTGTCTGATTTCCTCTGCTCCCGCTTCTCTCGTGCCAATTCCTCCAGGAAAGACTTTCGTTCCTCCACGCCTTCGGCTTCAGATACTCAAGTGGGGCCATTCCTCCCATCTAGCCGGTCACGCTGGGATCAAAAAATCCATACAATTGATTGCCAGACACTATTGGTGGCCTACCCAGGAGAAAGATGTGACTGACTTTGTACGGGCCTGCACTATCTGTGCACGTGACAAGACTCCTCGCCAGAAGCCTGCAGGTCTTCTCCTTCCCCTACCTGTGCCTGAACAACCATGGTCCCACATCGCCATGGATTTCATCACGGACCTCCCTTTGTCTCGTAGTAACACTGTCATCTGGGTGGTCGTTGGTCGTTGACCGCTTTTCTAAAATGGCTCATTTTGTCCCGCTCCCTGGTCTGCCTACGGCACCTCAGTTGGCGAAGCATTTTTTTCTTCAAATTTTCCGCCTCCATAGGCTGCCCTCACATATCGTCTCGGATAGAGCTGTTCAATTCATCTCAAAATTTTGGAGAGCTCTCTGTACTCAACTAAAGATTAAGTTGAATTTTTCTTCCGCTTATCACCCGCAGTCCAATGGACAGGTGGAGAGAGTTAACCAGGTCCTTGGCGACTACCTACGATATTTTGTCTCCGCCCATCAAGACGATTGGGTCGACCTATTGCCCTGGGCAGAATTCTCATAAAATTTCAAGAACTCTGAATCTTCCTCCAAGTCGCCTTTCTTTGTGGTCTACGGCCGTCACCCATTGCCCCCCCTCCCCATTCCCACGTCTTCTGGAGTTCCGGCCGTGGATAAATTAACTCAGGACTTTGCCTCTATCTGGAAAGAGACTCAAAAGTCGCTCTCACTGGCCTCTGCCCGCATGAAGAGACATGCAGATAAAAAAAGAAGAATCCCTCCTGTCTATGCCCCTGGTGACAAAGTGTGGCTTTTCTCCAAATATGTTCGGTTTTGGGTACCTAGCTACAAGCTGGCCCTCGTTACCTCGGGCCATTTAAAATCAAAAACCAAATCAATTCTGTTTCTTACAAGCTCCACCTTCCTGTTTCTCTTCGTATTCCCAACTCTTTTCATGTGTCTCTTCTTAAACCCCTCATTCTTAACCGATTTTCCCCTAAGGTCACTGCTCCTGCTCCTGTCTCTGGTTCTTCTGATGTCTTCTCGGTGAAAGAGATCCTCGCCTCCAAGGTCATCCGAGGTAAAAAAAAATTTTTAGTTGATTGGGAGAACTGTGGTCCTGAGGAAAGGTCCTGGGAACCTGAGGCCAACATTTTAGATAAAGAGCTCATCCGTAGATTCTAGGGTTCCAAGAAGAGGGGGAGACCTAAGGGGGGGGTACTGTAACGCCGAGCTCTCCGGGTGTCCCATCCATCCCGGAGCGCCCGCGGCGTCTGTCCCCCTGCAGTGCTCCGGTCGGCTCCTCTGACCGTGAGCGCTGCTCTGATGCTGGCGGGGATGCGATCCATGCGGCGGCACCTGTCCGCCCGCGGATCGCATCCCATCCTGCTCACCGGCCTCCTCCTCCTCCTGCTTCGTCCCGGCGCGCGCGGTCCCGCTGCTCTCTAGGGCGCGCGCGCGCCGGTCTTCTTAAATTTAAAGGGCCAGTGCACCATTGATTGGTGCCTGGTCCAATTACTGTGTCACACCCAAAACACTTAAAAACACACTCCCCCTTCCTGTTCTTGCCGGATCTTGTTGCCTTACTGCCCTGAGAAAGCGTTTTGTAGTTGTCTTGCCAGTGTATCTGATCTTCTGCCGTTGCCCCTGACTACGAACCATTGCCGCCTGCCCTGACCTTCCGCTACGTCTGACCTTGCCTCTGCCTAGTCCCAGTGTACCGTGCCTATCTCAGCTGCCAGAGAAGTCGAGCCGCTACTGGGGGACACGACCTGGTTGCTACCGCCGCAGCAAGTCCATCCCGCCTTGCGGCGGGCTCTGGTGAAAACCGGTAGCTGCTTAGAACCGGTCCTCCAGTGCGACCCGTGCCTTCGCCTCTCTGGCACAGAGGATCCACCTCCTGTGTCCTCACTAGCCACCAGTCCGGGCCCTGACAGTTAGGACCTGAGAGAGGAGACTCCTCTCGAATCATTATTCTTTATCTTATACCAGGGGTCTCCAAACATTCTAAACAAAGGGCCAGTTTACTGTCTGTCAGACTTTAGGGGGGCTGGACTGTGGTCATCGGGAGTTGAAAATGTCCCAGCATCAGTTGGAGTAAACAATGCCCCATCTTTGGTGTCAATGGAAGGAATTGTGCCTCATCATTGGTTTTATTAGACCACATTGTTGGTGTCATTGGGAGGAACTGTGCTTCATCATCTGTGTCATTGGTAGGAATTGTGCTCCACTGTGTCCATGAGAGGAATTGTGCCCTGTTGATATCATTAGGAGGAACTGTGCCCCATTATTGGAGCCATTGAGTTCCATTGTTGGTGTGATTGGAAGGAACTGTGCCCCTTTGTTGGTGCCATTGAGAGGAATTGTGGCCCTTCGTTGGTGTCAATTAATGAAATAGTACCCCTAGGTCCAGATAGGAGCAAGCAAAGGGCCACGTCTGGCTCCTGGTCTGCAGTTTGGAGACCACTATCTTATACCGTAAAATAAAATACAAACTTGTCAAATACCCTTTAAATGTTCTCCTCCTACCTACATAACTCAAGTAAAGTCTGTGTGTGTGTGTACCTACATTTATTTATTTCACACATGCTTAGGATGTGTATTTTGGTAGAAAAAAGTGGTATTTCTTTAACTCATAGTTTATGCATAATCCCATTTTGATACATTTATCTGGCAATGCAATTCCATTATTTTAGTACTATTTCTCTGCTTCCTAAATATGTATGCTTTAAACCAGCAACAAATACAGACACCTCCATAAATCTAAATATCATTTGCATGCATAGATAAAAATAATTTACAGGACTTACTGCAGTATAATTTATAGAAATGATTGTACAACAATGGGACAGTTACCATAGAAACACCCCGTGTAGCGCAGCGGGGGATAAAATCAAGGTACAAATGCTAATAGAGGTATATAATTGCTTGATCAAGATCCATCTGCAAGTGATCACATTGAGATGGAGCCGACCTACAAACTGCATAAATCAGGGAATAATTTGCATGAAACAACATTTATAGGAGGTTACAGTAACATAAACCTTATATAAGTTAAACATACTATAAGTAAATACAAAATATTGTAAAAAAAAGTTGGATTTTGGGCCATTAGTGAAAAGAGAAAGTTGATGTGGAGTCATTGATTGATTGTGAGAATAGATATACACTCGTTTCATTTTGACAGTAGTGATTTTTCATGTTACATGCTGAGATCTATCCTCACAAGCTCTATAGGGGATGTCTTAATAATTTCTATTTCAGGTGAAGATCTTACATTTATACTGTTGAACGTTAGTGTAGAGCAGTGGTTCTCAACTCCTGTCCTAAGGACCCACTAACAGGCCAGATTTTAAGTATTACCTTGGTGAGATGCAGACTAGAATACTGCAATCCCTGAGCAGCAAATTATATCACCTGTGATGCATTTCAGTTATCTTGCAAACCTGGCCTGTTGGTGGGCCCTGAGGACTGGAGTTGAGAACCACTGGTGTAGAGAGTCATTGTGAAATGAAAGGTCTGTTGTGGTTGTCTTAATCAGTAGTGCTCCATTTTTTCAAGAGAATTAAAGAGGTTCTCCAGTTAAAATAAAAATCTATAGATGTAAAGCCAGCAGAACGTCTACAAGCACAGGGAAAGTTCTTGACCAAACAATTGATGCAATCCATAGAAATTTTGGTGTTCCTAAAGTTCTTGTAAAAAGGAAATACATGGGCAATTTTCTTTTCTTCTTTATTTTAAAATCAATCTACATTGCAATCAGAAAGTGGCATTACAGTCACATAGTATTGGTCATGAAAAGAGGAGTGGTATGTCGGTACATAGAGTATTATCATTCATGGCCTATTGCATAAGGGTTATGCCAGGTTATGAAGTCAGTAGCATCTGCGAACCCCTTGAGTGTCAAAATGTTTACAATGAGAAAAAAATTTATGTGCGTTTTTGATCAGATATTAGAGATCATGACCTAGAGAAGTACAGGTGGAACCTTGGATTACGAGCATAATCCGTTCCAGGAGAATGCTTTGTAATCCAAAGCACTCGCATATCAAAGCGAGTTTCCCCCATGACTTCTAT
The DNA here is from genome assembly GCA_029206835.1 of Rana muscosa. NCBI lineage: Eukaryota > Metazoa > Chordata > Amphibia > Anura > Ranidae > Rana > Rana muscosa. The sequence goes on along the minus strand of CM055121.1, from coordinate 158,276,446 downwards.
TGCATGCAATACCGCATGTGGCCAGAAGTGGGGGGCACCGGAGAGCCTCGGAAATACTCGGGGACAGCTCGGCTGAACTGAGAAAGGCTCGGGAACAGTGTATTTCCGAACGGTTCCGGACCGTTCCGAGTGTCACCGGCACCCCTGCACCTCTGGCCAAATGTGGTACTGCACACCCCATTGGCTTGAATCCTGCTTGTTTTGCGAGACAACACTCCGGATTTAAAAAAAAAAAGTTGCTCGTCTTTCAAAACGCTCGTTAACTGAATTACTCGTTAACCAAGGTTCCACTGTATGTAGTGTTGCATGTGTTAGGCCTGCCATAGACGGTTCGAATCTCGGCCAGTTCAGCAGTTCACTGTGTATGGGCAAGCTGATCAATCAACTTGGATACAACCAGCCTGCTTGATTTTACTTGCAGTTATCGCTAGCGGCTGCTATATCGGCTAGCAATAATCACTGTCTTCTCCCAGCGGGGATCGCTTTTAAATTTTCCTGCCCCCCTGTACGTTCTGGGGTGTATTAGACACATTAACAGAAACATTTAAATAATAAAGCATACACAGAATTAATTTGTAAAACGGTGAGATATATGATACATCAAAACAACAGGTATACATACAGTCACGTGTATATTTATGGTAAGAATAAAAGGAAATGCACCATGACATAAAAATTGAATATCAGAGTGTCTTTAGTTATCGTCTAAAGGTCTTGAAACAAAGGGTTAATATAGCCTGTAAACATACAGTTGTGCTCATAAGTTTACATACCCTGGCAGAATTTATGATTTCTTGGCCATTTTTCAGAGAATATGAATGATAACACAAAAACATTTCTTTCACTTATTGTTAGTGTTTGGCTGAAGCCATTTATTATCAATCAACTGTGTTTACTCTTTTTAAATCATAATGACAACAGAAACTACCCAAATGACCCTGATCAAAAGTTTACACACCCTGGTGACACAAAGGGGTTTGAATGGCTATTAAAGGTAACCATCCTCACCTGTAATCTGTTTTCTTGTAATTAGTGTGTGTGTGTGTGTGTGTGTGTGTGTGTGTGTGTGTGTGTGTGTGTATATAAAAGGTCAATGAGTTTCTGGATTCCTGACAGACCCTTGCATCTTTCTTCCAATGCTGCACTGACGTTTCTGGATTCCGAGTCATGGGGAAAGCAAACGAATTGTCAAAGGATCTGTGGGAAAAGGTAGTTGAACTATAAAACAGGAAAGGGGTATAAAAAGACATCCAAGGAATTGAGAATGCCAATCAGCAGTGTTCAAACTCTAATCAAGAAGTGGAAAATTAGGGGCTCTGTTGAAACCAAACCACGGTCAGGTAGACCAACTAAAATCTCAGCCACAACTGCCAGGGAATGTGGACAATGACCAGTAAGGAAAAAGGTGCATGGAGAGGGCCAAGTTCATATACAACTTTTTAATTCAATTCATTAAATACGAATTTCCCCGCATCCAATTCGCATGACCGGAGAATGTGATCGGCTCTCTATGGAGCCAGTTCACATATCTCCATTGCGGTTGCGGAGCAGCTTGCACAAGAGTCCTGTGTGTGTCTGGCTCTGATTCAGGGCCAAATTCGGGCAAAAATTTGGCCCCGATTCGTCCCTGAAACGAAGAACAGGGACGCACCGGACCCCTGCTGTGAGCCGAATTAGGCAGCAGTGTCAACCCAGCCTAATTCCTGAACAAGGGGGAGGTCATTGAGGCTCCAAAATGCATTGGCTTTTCTGTGTTGATTGTCAACCAATGGGTTTTTGGACTCTCAGATGGTTTTGTTTAGCTCTCTCCTTTGACTTTGTACACCTGAATCTTCAAAGCTGGGCCCCCTGTTTGAGTGATACCCCTTTTGCCAAGAGCTGCTTCACTAGTCAGTGTGCCTTGTTACATTCTGAACAATCTTCTGATGATTTGAATCCATCGCTTCATCTCTACTTGTTCCAGACAATGTAAAAAGTATTGTCTGACACTTATGTCCCTATTAGGGCTCATGCACACTGCAGCTCAAAAACAAAAGGGTTTTACAGGTGTTTGAGCATTTATTTATCTGCCTCTAGGAGATCTTCTCACTTCTATTTTGGTAACAACTGTCAATGCTGAGATTTCCTTCCTTTTTTTTTGGTCACCCCGGTTGGGTTGATCTCCGCTGGCCCAGGTGTCCCATATGGGATTTGAATGCCTACAAATATTTGGACTTTGATCCCTTAGAAGGATTGATTTGGTTTTCCTTTCTGTCTTATGCGGTGTCACACAGTACCCAAATTTCAAGGTCAATCAGCACCTACTCACTATATCCTGGGGAAGCAATTTGATGTGAAGCGCGTTGACAAGCAGGCATGGAGGAGTTCATGGACCTGAACCTTTGATATATGCATATACCTTTTTTTGTACACTGATAGACTTTTCACCAACCTTCTGAAAGGATCCATGCCTCCATGTCTGTCTATTGGGTATCTGTTGACCTTGTCTAGTATAGGGTGTTGTCTTTGTTTTGTCATATTTATGTGCATATTTTAAATATTTTGTAATAAAGTATAATTTTTTAGAAATACTGCCTTGTCTTGTGCCCACAAAATCCGCCTTTTTTTGAGAGAGTCTTAGTTACTCTTTCAATCCTTTTTCTCTAGCAATTGGATGTTGGCGTGGTGGGGGTCCTCCCTTCTTATAGGACAAAAGTCTCTGTACTCAGGATTGGAGGTTTTATCCCATCCAAAGTCTCTCTGAGCTTCCAAATTCTGGGTCCCAAATGAGGTCTTGCCAACCCTGAGAGCACTGTAAGTCAGTCTTCTCTCCTACAACCAGACTACCCTAGAACCACTCACCCTGCTTGGCTAAGAACCCCTGAGTACTCAAAACTGTAGTCAAGTCATCCCCCTTAAAGGGCCCAAAACCCAAATAATGTAGACCCGTATCTCCCATGCTGGACCTATTCCTAGCAGCTTCTACAACATGTAAAGCTTTAATAAATTGGATCTGATTTAAGAAAACACAGCTGGAAAGGTCTATGTTTAGGACTGTTAGGAGCCCAAGACCGTTAAAGGTGAACTTCAGCAGGCAGCTAAATACACAAATGAAATGTATATCAGAGCTGTTTTTCCTAAACATAGCACAGCCAGGTGAATGACACAACTTTGAGTAAAATAATACATTAGTGTCCTCTCTCCAACCCCAGGCTAATAAATGGACAGTGAAAGAGCAGCAGCAGACTGATAAGTCATCTCTATACTCTCTAATCCTCTCAAGTTGTTCCCTGTCAGCATAATTGAATGTGGTAGGCCCGATTGGCTTTCAGTCCTGCACATGCCCAGTTTGACTGTTGCTGTATTGAGGATTGCAAGATGCAGTACAGGGTTGTGTTAATTTGTGTCTTTTTATATCTGTTTTAATTTTCATTAATCTTACAACTAAACAGACCAGCAGGTGTGTGTTCTACCAGAGACCTCCTCATGGAAATTTGGACTTGGCTGCATGCTGACCCCTGGTTTCAACCCCTAGGTTTAACCTGCTGTAATGTGTTGAGACTAATCGACACTAGCAAAAGCAGATGAGCACATACTAGTGGCAGTAGTGAAGACCGGAACCATGCTGCAGAGAGGGACTGAAGAGCACAATGGAGTAGGCTAAGACACAAAACAGAAGCACACAGAAAGGAAGAGCAACCCATATCAGACGATAAGATGGCAGAATGTCTATGTCAATCTGCAGTGGGTCGCTTCTCACCGAGTGGCAAAGGGGTGGCTGATAGGAGATACAACCACCTCTTGATTGCCTGTTTTTTTTTTTTCTTTTGACAACCGAATTAACTTTTTTAATGGGAAGTCCAACATTTGGTTCACGATTGTGGCATGAGTCTATTCACCAGAATAGGTTGTGTTCCGTGGTGGTACGGTCTGCCAAATGCGACATGGGGCAGTATTTTTTGCTGCAGCGCAAATCATAGCGTCCACAGCATATGCATACCCCTGTACAGGTTAAAGGAGAAGTGAGGGAATATAAAAGAATAAACTGACATATTTGCCTACCTGTCACAATATTGGTCCAGTGCTGTAAGCTGTCCTTCATGGGGTTTAAGTCCAAGAACCAAGCGATCACGTGATATCTGATCGCTCAGTTCTTGGGTTTGCTCTAAGCAGACAGATGTGACAGTCACCGTTCTCTGTTCTGTCCCTCCGGCACACACTGTTGTGCCATGCAGGAGATGGGGTGGGAGAAGCAGGCTCAGGCTCTCAGCGGCACACTGAGAGGCTGAGCCAGCTGCCTGTAAGGCACCTGGGAGGAACCCAACACCTAGGCCTAATATTCGTTGATTCTGGGTCACAAGATAGCACAAGTAAGTGCACTCCTGTGACCCACATGAGAAGTATGGGCAAAAGAGCAAAGGAGTAAGAAGGAAGAATCCCTAATGCAACTAATGATCCTAGAAGATTACGTTACTTCTGGGGTCACAGCTGTGATGCTTCAGCTAGTGTAGCCGAAGATGTAGCTATTCTAACAGGATCTGTGCTGGAATAGCTGCATAGTAGGGCATGGGAGATATTGGGGGTCTAATAGACCTCTAATGACCTTATAAAGTGCACTTGACACCTGCCCATGCTATCACATAGGGAACTTGTTAGCCCTCTTGTGATGGCAATAAAGTAAAAAAATATATATAAAAAAAGTGAAAACAAAAAAAAAATGTAACTCACCCCCGTACGCACCCTATATAAAGTGTAGGGCATGCACATTTATATAAACCACAATGGAAACCTAAATTGTGTCACACTTGTGAGGTATTGTTGTGAACGTCAGAGGTAGAGCAATAATTCTAGGGCCATTGTTCATGGTTAACTCTGAATTGATGACCTGCAAAGGCTTTTAGAGCATCACCTTTGGAGAATTTTGTGTACCATAGTTTTTCTTGATACCATGGGCATGCACAATTTTAAGACTTGACATGTTTGGTATCTATTTACTTGATGCAACCCCGTCTTTTATACAAGGGGTCTTCAAAAGGTTTCCGAACTTTTATATGTAGCACTGCCCCCTTGAGGACTGCTAAGAATTACCTGCTCATCTGCACGGCCATGACCAAGTGAACCTTCCAACCCACCTGACACTCTGGATTCAGACATCCTGTTAATACTATAAAGCAAGAATCAAGCAGCTCAGTAGTATAAGGTTCTGAAATGTTTTACTTAAATCAAATAGGAAAAGTTATTGTACAAAAAAAAGAGTAAATCCGCTGAGCTGTGATAACAGCGCCAACTCCGCAAACAGACTCCTCCCAAACACAACAATGAATGAACAATGAATAATGTTATATACACAAATGTACACTATATTCAGATCCTAGGACACCTTCTAGTGGATGTTCCAGCTAACTACACTTGTGTCCACACTGAGATAAATGCAATCTAAACGACCTATGCTATATTAATGGGAGAGCTAATCTCCCGCTGATGTAATGTAATATATATATATATATATATATATATATTGTGACAGCAGGAAGGTAAAGTCACCTGGTTGCATCCAGGGGGGTAGATATATTTCGCCCAGATTCAGGCTTTACGCCGACTTATACAACTAGGTGGAGAGTTGTATAAACCCAGCTAAGGCTAGTGGGCTCATGGATGACTCATACCTCTAGGGAGAGTGTGGGGCGTCGTGCAGACAGGGAGTTGATGAGACCAGCTGAAGCTTGTCAGCTCATTTAGGCCTCTATAAGAACTCCCAGCTTCATTAGATGTTAGCTCATGCCTGGAACCAGACCTGTGTGGACTGTCTAGGGAGAGTGAACCCCTGTGCGGTGAGACAAAGCCTGTGTGGCTATTTGCTTGGACATTTAAAACCAGGGACTTAGGGACTAGGACAGCACTAGGCTGATCCCAGTTGTTAGTTAGGAAACCTGTATGTTTAGTCAGAGGTCAAGTTGACCAGGATTTATTTTGTTTATGTTTCTTTTGCTTTGCTGTGTTTTGTCACTGTAAATAGAAAATAAACCGCACCTTTTTGATTTTGAAAACCACAACCTCCGTTTGCTGGGCCTGTTTTTGTGTGGGGAGCCCATCTCGGGGGTCACACACGCCCGCTGCCGAGCTAACCCCCTCACAGTTGGTGGAGAACCAGTGGCAGTTTTTTTTTAAGCCAGCATGGAGGAGATACTGAAGCAGCTGGCTCTAGCAAATGCCAATCAACAGCAGACAAATGCAGGTTTGCAAAAGAGCCTTGCAGCTCATCAACAGAGCCTTGCAGCTCAACAACAGAACTTCGCAGCCCAGCAGCAAGCTCATCAACAGAGCCTTGCAGCCCAGCAGCAGACAAACGCAACTTTGCAACAGAGTCTGGAGGCTCAGCAACAAGCCCAGCAGCAATCTGAGGCCCGCTTCATAGACCTGTTGCAGAAGCAAGAGCAGAGACTACAACAACAGATGGAAGCAGTAATGCAGCAACGTCCGCAGACCAGTGAGGAAAGCCGTCCCACTAATACCGCGTCCTTTGGGGTGAGTCGTTTATTGACAAAAATGACTGGAGAGGATGATCCAGAGGTATTTTTGACCACATTTGAAAGGACCGCTGAAAGAGAAAAGTGGCCTGAGGAGCAGTGGGCTGGACTGGTGGCTCCTCTGTTAACTGGTGAATCGCAGAAAGCTTACTATGACCTAGAGCCTAACCAAGCAAAAGACTATGTGATGCTAAAAGCTGAAATATTGGCAAGGCTGGGTGTCACCCAGGCTGTCCGGGCTCAGCGTGTGCATAACTGGACTTTCCAGCTTGGGAAAACCCCCCAGGTCTCAAATGTATGATCTCATTCACCTGAGCAGAAAGTGGCTACAGCCAGAGACTTTGTCCGCACCAAAGATTGTGGAACGTGTTGTAATGGATCGGTTTTTGAGAGCTCTTCCTACTGCCATCCAAAAGTGGGTAAGCCATGGAGACCCAGAGACGGCCGATGGTCTTGTGGATCGTGTGGAGAAATACTTGGCTACAGAGAACCTGACGGCCTCTTCCAGAGACACTCGGACTTTCCACCCTAAGACCAGACCATCCCCAGGGGCGGATAAGAGGATTCCAAGGGGTGAGGGTGGAGAGAGTGAGAGGGTGGGAGCTCTACCCCAAGTTTGGCAAGAACAGCCTGGGAAATCAGCGGCTCAAGAGGCCGCAAGAAGGATCGTTTGCTACCGCTGCCGGCAAGCGGGACATATTGCAGCCAATTGCCCGGTTGTGGAGGAACCCATGCAGTGTGACTTTCTGACGGGCAGACGTCAGTCGCTGTGTGCGACAGTCGCATGCACTGCCATTCGAGGAACTGAGAAACATTTATGCAAAATGTGTGTTAATGGTAGAAATGTTGTGGTATTGCTGGATTCAGGTAGCCTTGTGACCCTGATAAAGGCTGAGTTAGTTAAAACAGAGGTCTCTGGGAATAGCAAGGTAGCTGTTATTTGTGTGCATGGGGACACCCGAGAGTATCCAGTGACTACAGTGTGTTTCGAGACCCCCAAAGGTACCCTCTCTCATCCAGTGGGCTTAGTATCTCAGTTACCGCATGACGCCATTGTGGGAAGGGATTTTCCGAAGTATTGGGAACTGTGGGATGATCCTGAGCCCCCCACTGGTGCCCCTATGTACCAGGAATGTGATAGCCAGAACTCCCCTGAGAGTGGTGAGGACTCTCCGGGATTTCCCTTATCAGTATTGGCAGGGGAGACTCAAGAAACTGGAGAGGAGCCCACCTCCTCAGACGAAAACCTACCGTCGGTGGAGTTTTCTGATCTTGAGGTTCACAGGGAAAACTTTGCCACAGAACAGTTGAAAGACCCCGCCCTAATAAAGGCACGGGAAAACGTAGTGAAAATAGATGGCGAGTTAGTGAACCCAGATAATACCTGCACTTACCCATACTTCAGCGTAGAGAAGGACCTACTGTATCGGGTGGCAAAAAGGGCAGAAGAAACCGTTGAGCAGCTTGTGGTGCCCAAACCTTACAGGAAGTTGGTGTTGGAGTTGGCCCATGGGCACATTCTTGGAGGTCATCTGGGGACAGAGAAAACCCGAGAGAGGGTATTACAGAGATTCTATTGGCCGGGGGTGATGAAGGACATAGAAAATTATTGTTCCTCCTGCCCTGTGTGTCAGAGGTCGGCCCCGATGCCACATTTCCGTAGCCCGCTGGTCCCTCTACCCATCATTGAGGTCCCATTTGAGAGGATCGCCATGGATTTGGTAGGTCCTATAATCAAGTCCGCTAGGGGGCACCAGTACATATTAGTTATAATGGACTATGCCACCCGTTATCCAGAAGCGATCCCTCTCCGAAATACCTCGGCCAAAACCATAGCCAAAGAGCTATCTCTTGTGTTTAGCCGGGTGGGTATTTGTAAAGAACTGCTTACGGACCAAGGTACACCCTTTATGTCCCGGGTTATGAAGGAGCTGTGTAAATTGTTCAAAGTGACGCAATTACGTACATCTGTGTATCACCCCCAAACCGATGGGCTGGTTGAAAGATTCAACAAAACCCTAAAACAAATGTTGAAGAAAGTGGTGGATAGAGATGGAAAGGATTGGGACTGTCTACTTCCTTATCTGATGTTTGCTATTAGGGAGGTGCCCCAATCCTCTACGGGATTCTCCCCCTTTGAGTTACTGTATGGGAGACACCCAAGAGGGCTGTTGGATATTGCCAAGGAAACTTGGGAAAGTGAGAGTTCTCCCCACAGGAGTGTGATCGAGCATGTCGCCCTGATGCAAGACCGAATTGCACAGGTAATGCCCATCGTGAAGGAACATTTGGCCCAAGCGCAGTTAGCACAGCCGAGAGTGTACAACCGTGGAGCCAAGACCCGTACCTTTTCCCCGGGGGATAGGATACTGGTACTTGTCCCTACGGTTGAAAGTAAATTCCTTGCCAAATGGCAAGGCCCCTACGAGATAATGGAAAAAGTGAGCGAAGTGAATTACAAGGTCAGACAACCAGGAAGGCGAAAGCCCGAACAGATCTATCACGTTAATCTGTTGAAAGCCTGGAGGGATAGAGAGTCCCTAGTCGCAGACACTTGGTCACCAGCTCAAACTGGTTGCGTGATTCCTGAGGTTGGAATAGCAGCCACCTTGTCACAACCCCAACAACAGGAGGTTAAGGAGTTTGTGCTTCGCAACAAGGAGGTATTCTCTGAGCTGCCAGGACAAACATCTGGGGTAGAGCATGACATCATTACCCCGCCCGGTGAAAGGGTGAAGTTAAAACCCTATCGGATCCCAGAGGCCCGACGGGAGGAAGTACAGAAAATGCTGAACTTAGGGGTGATAGAGGAGTCCCAAAGTGATTGGTCTAGTCCCATTGTGTTGGTGCCTAAACCGGATGGGAGCTGGCGATTTTGTAACGATTTTCGTCAGTTGAACAAAGTTACAAAATTTGACACCTACCCCATGCCACGTATAGATGAGTTGATCGACCGGCTGGGAACAGCCCGATACATGACGACTCTTGACCTCACAAAAGGGTATTGGCAAATCCCCCTGGCCAAGTCGGCCAAAGAGAAAACCGCATTTGTAACCCCAGACGGGGCGTTCCAATATAAAAGAATGCCGTTCGGGTTACAGAATGCGCCGGCCACATTCCAGCGGAAAATGGACCAGATGCTGAGGCCCCATCGGAAGTATGCTGCGGCTTACCTGGATGACGTAATTGTCCATAGCACAGATTGGGCCTCACATCTGCCAAAAGTGCAAGCAGTCCTGGACTCTGTTCGGGAAGCGGGGTTTACGGCTAACCCCAAGAAGTGTACCATTGGGCAGGAGGAGGCCAAATATCTTGGGTACACCATTGGGAGGGGAGTAATAAAACCCCAACTCAACAAAGTCGAGGCCATCCAGAGTTGGCCACGTCCCAACAGCAAGAAGCAGGTACGAGCCTTTCTGGGAATCGCTGGGTATTATCGGCGATTCATTCCCCACTTTGCTTCTAAGGCTGTGCCCCTAACCAACCTGACGAAGGGGAAAGGGTCGGTCATGATTAAATGGACCCCCGAGGCTGAGGCAGCATTCCAATTCTTGAAACAAGCCTTATGTAGCCAGCCAGTGTTGTACTCACCCGACTTCTCTAAAGACTTTGTCGTACAAAGTGATGCGTCAGATGTGGGGTTAGGAGCAGTATTGTCCCAGGTCTGGAACGGGGAAGAGCACCCAGTCATTTACCTCAGCAGGAAGTTGAAGTCCCATGAGGTAAATTACGCCACCGTTGAAAAGGAGTGTTTAGCGGTGAAGTGGGCTCTAGATTCCCTTCGGTACTACCTGCTAGGTAGGCACTTTGACATGGTTACGGATCACGCTCCGTTAAAGTGGATGGCTCAAAACAAGGAAACAAATAGAAGAGTGAATAGGTGGTTCCTGGCCCTCCAGGAATTCAACTTCACAGTAAAGCATCGCCCTGGCGTTCAAATGGGGAATGTGGATGCTTTGTCTCGAGTACATGAATGCCTGATTGCTGGTGTTCCAACCCCGAGGTTAAAACAAGAGGGGGGGGTATGTGACAGCAGGAAGGTAAAGTCACCTGGTTGCATCCAGGGGGGTAGATATATTTCGCCCAGATTCAGGCTTTACGCCGACTTATACAACTAGGTGGAGAGTTGTATAAACCCAGCTAAGGCTAGTGGGCTCATGGATGACTCATACCTCTAGGGAGAGTGTGGGGCGTCGTGCAGACAGGGAGTTGATGAGACCAGCTGAAGCTTGTCAGCTCATTTAGGCCTCTATAAGAACTCCCAGCTTCATTAGATGTTAGCTCATGCCTGGAACCAGACCTGTGTGGACTGTCTAGGGAGAGTGAACCCCTGTGCGGTGAGACAAAGCCTGTGTGGCTATTTGCTTGGACATTTAAAACCAGGGACTTAGGGACTAGGACAGCACTAGGCTGATCCCAGTTGTTAGTTAGGAAACCTGTATGTTTAGTCAGAGGTCAAGTTGACCAGGATTTATTTTGTTTATGTTTCTTTTGCTTTGCTGTGTTTTGTCACTGTAAATAGAAAATAAACCGCACCTTTTTGATTTTGAAAACCACAACCTCCGTTTGCTGGGCCTGTTTTTGTGTGGGGAGCCCATCTCGGGGGTCACACACGCCCGCTGCCGAGCTAACCCCCTCACAATATATATATATATATATGTGTGTGTGTGTGCGCATATATATATATATATATATATATATATATATATATATATATATATATATATATATATATATATATACAGGCTTCCTATAAGTGATGGCAGTAGAGTTCCATGTGGCAGATCTGTTATTCTTCGCTAGCTAGTTGGAGCTCGTTAATTGTAATCCCATTGGTGGCAGATGAAACAATAGATTCCAAGTAGTGTAGGCCGAAGGCTTTTGAGTACAGTGTTCTAGCAATGCAGTAAAGTGTTCTTGGGTAAATATGTGTGTGCACTGTGTTCGGTAAATGGTGATAGTGGATAGATAAAGATTGAGCAGGTTGCTCTCTCACCAACCACCCAAATCGTTTCGCCGTCTCCTGGACAGGAACATGGATGGCGACACTCCGGCAGCGGCTCAGCTCCTCTGTCGCTGTCTTTCGTAGCGACTTTCACCACACGTCCGCACCGATGGGTAGGTGCTGTATATGATGCTAGTGACATGATGTCTGTCAGTGGGTAACAGAACCCGATCTCTCAGCCTCGTGGTAGTAATATTCCGCGTGGTAGGCCGCGACCTCTCTCTCTGTCACACAGAGAGGTTAGTCTCCCGTCGGGCCCATGAGGAAGAGAGCGTGCCTGGGCTTCCTAAGCTCCTTTTATCATCCCTCCCAGCAACCTTCAGGCCACTGCAAGGATCCCAGGGATTTGTAGTCTTAGGGTACAGGAATGTATAGCAGCAGATTTCAGAAGGACTATACGCCCCATAACTCACTCTGCTGGCACACAGGTATGAGGTCACTGACTCACAAATAATCATGGGGGAAAAACAATGGAAGGTACGAAACTTTCTGGTTACAGTCCACATTGCTACATCTATATATAATAGAGTTTTAAAAAATTGCTGAAATTGCTTTTTGAAAAACCCTCATATTTTACCCAAAAATTGGACATAACATTATGTTTGTTTGTGTTAAAATTTATTTTATTGTATTTTTTACTAAAAATATGGGGATAAAACATCTCTTAGGTTTTATTGCATTCTGTGTTCCTTTTTGGTGTAGTTTCTTCTCCCACTGACAGGAGATTAGAGGGGTAGGAAGTAATGGGATATCTCAACAGACATTGCTCCTAAAGGCATTAGTATCCCTTGACAATCTCAAATGAATGCTTGGCTTAATGAATTCTAAAGTCTAAACATGTTTTACTTTAATGCATTCCTTGCATTAAGGTAAAAAATGTTTAGGCATTCATTTTGGCCCCTCACCCCTCCTTATACTTACCTGAGCCCTCATTCTATCCAGACTGTGCACGGCTGCAGCTCTTCTCTCCCCTCACTTCCATGTCTCATTGGCTTTGCTCGGGCTCCGGGCCCCATTGAGCCCCAGTGCTTTCAATCAAAGCCAGCGTCAGTGGATGCAGCAGTGGAGCTATCGAGCATGGATGAATGCCCCCATGGGAAGTGTCTTCCCATCGGGGCACTGAACAGATAGGAAGAGCCATTAGCACCAGAGGGGGACCCGAGAAGAGGAGATTTGGGACCACTCAGTGCAATTCCATTGTGAACCACATTGTTGGAGTGCCTGCCAACATTAGGGGTCCGGTGAAGATGTGGTACTGCCTATTTCTATGTTCCTGGAAGCTCTGAACATCATCTTTGCTATTCTTCTTGGGTTACTTATCATTCCTCCTTCATCCAGAAACTTTACAAAAAGAAAACTGTTCTGAAAAACTGGAAATCATAAGCAAGAATACATAGGGTCTAGATTTAAAAATCTGTATGGGGGTCATACTGTTACTTTAAAAAAAAAAAATATATATATATATATATATATATATATATATATATATATAATTTTCCATTTAATAAAGCACAGTGCTGTTCCTTACAAATGTGCATTGTGCTGCTGGCTTCAGGGAAACTGGGGAAAATTTGTAGTGACAATATGAGAGGTTTTACAGTGATTATAGTGGCGTTGTCAGACTTTTGACTTACTAGTAACTTACAAGTAGTTTATGTCATGCACAGAATTATTCTGATCATAAAATAATAGGAACAGAAATTTAAAGCGTTTTCACCAGAATAATAATTTGGTTATAAACAGATCTTGATGGCTTGGACTACCCACTGGCTTCATCTCCAATGTACACCAGAGGTAATATTTTCCCTCTGGAATATCTAACTCTACTTATCCCTCCTTATAGGCAATGGTAATGGCTCTCATTTACAGGAGTTTAAAAAAGGCGATTCAGCCCATGGGCAGTCAATGTAAACTGAGGTATATATTAGATGAACTTTATTTCTTGCAAAAGTCAGATTTTTCTCAATCTGAATTTCAAAATGTTTCAGTTGTTTTCTTGCTTGGATTAGAGTGAAAAGTGTTCATGGGTTATTTACTGCTGGAAGTATAAAACCGAATGACCTTGAAATAAAAGCTAGGGTAGTAGAATAGCAGCATACGTTTTAAATGGGTATTTTATGTGTAACACAAACAAAAAAATAAAACAAGCATTTCATTTTTAATTTATACTGCTAATATACAGATATACATAAGATAGGGATCTTCTTAGTTTGTCTATTTTTATTTCCAGGACTATCTCTCCATTATTGAGAAACCATCTGCTTGGCCATGTATCTTTCTTGAAAGAACGTGGGATTTTGAAAGGCGGTGTTCCAGCAGGTTTTGCCAGCGCATTGATACTGAATGATGAAATGAAAACTCAGCAGGTAGGAGATGCCTGTTTTGATAATCAATGTGCCTAGTTATTTTAACAAGTTGGATTTTTGTAAGATTTTTCCTGTAGAGCAGAATGTTCCAGCTTTAACCATTTTGGCATCAGCAAAGGCTTGAAATATGTTTTTCGTATGTTTCATGTCAAAGAACATGTTAACAATCGACACTGCTCTGTATGCAACATTCTGTTTTCTTTTTCACATTGAACTATCCATTAACTATTTGTTCATAATGTCCTCCTGCTCTATTTAGGGGTTGTTAGAGTTGTTTAAGGCAAAAGGATCTTCGGGAAATACAGTTGTGCTTATAAGTTTACATACCCTGGCAGAATTAATGATTTCTTGGCCATTTTTCAGAGAATATAAATGATAAAACAAAAACATTTCTTTCACTCATGGTTAGTGTTTGGCTGAAGCCATTTATTATCAATCAACTGTGTTTACTCTTTTTAAATCATAATGGCAGCAGAAACTACCCAAATGACCCTGATCAAAAGTTTACATGGTTATTTTGGCCCGATAACCTGCACACAAGTTGACACAAAGGGGTTTTAATGGCTATTAAAGGCAAGCATCCTCACCCGTGATCTGTTTGCATGTAATTAGTGTGGGTGTATAAAAGGTCAATGAGTTTCTGGACTCCTGACAGATCCTTGCATCTTTCATCCAGTACTGCACTGGCGTTTTTGGATTCTGAGTCATGGGGAAAGCAAAAGATATGTCAAAGGATCTGCGGGAAAAAGTAGTTGAACTGTATAAAACAGGAAAGGGATATAAAAAGATGCCCAAGGAATTGAGAATGCCAATCAACAGTGTTCAAACTCTAATCAAGAAGTGGAAAATGAGGGGTTCTGTTGAAACCAAACCACGGTCAGGTAGACCAACAAAAATTTCAGCCACAACTGCCAGGAAAATTGTTCAGGATGCAATGAAAAACCCACAAATAACTTCAGTTGAAATACAGAACTCTCTGAAAACATGTGGTGTGGCTGTTTCAAGATGCACAATAAGGAGGCACTTGAAGAAAGATGGGCTGCATGGTCGAGTCGCCAGAAGAAAGCCATTACTACGCAAATACCACAAGGTATCCCGCTTACAATACGCCAAACAGCACAGAGACAAGCCTCAAAGCTTCTGACATAAAGTTATTTGGAGTAATGAGACCAAAATTTTGCTTTTTGGCCACAACCATAAATGCTACATTTGGAGAGGCGTCAACAAGGCCTATGATGAAAGGTACGGTGGTGGATCGCTGATATTTTGGGGATGTGTGAGCTACAAAGGCACAGGAAATTTGGTCAAAATTGTTGGCAAGATGAATGCAGTATGTTATCAAAAAATACTGGAGGAATATTTGCATTCATCAGCCAGGAAGCTGTGCATGGGACGTACTTGGACATTCCAACATAACAATGATCCAAAACACAAGGCCAAGTGGACCTGTCATTGGCTACAGCAGAATAAAGTGACGTTTCTGGAGTGGCCGTCTCAGTCTCCTGACATCAAGATCATTGTTCTACTCTGGGGAGATCTTGAATGTGTAGTTCATGCAAGACAGCCCAAGAATTTACAGGAACCGGAGGCTTTTTGACAAGAGGAATGGGCAACTTTACCATCTGAGAAGATAAAGAGCCTCATCCACAAATACCACAAAAGACTTCAAGCTGTCATTGATGTTCAAGGGGGCAATACACGGTATTAAGAACTGGGGTATGTAAACTTTTTTGATCAAGGTCATTCGGGTAGTTTGTGTTGCCATTATGATTTAAAAAGAGTAAACACAGTTGATGATAAATGGCTTCAGCAAAACACAAACCATGAGTGAAAGAGAAAAGTTTTTGTGTTATCATTCATATTCTCTGAAAAATGAAATCATAAATTCTGCCAGGGTATGTAAACTTATGAGCACAACTGTACCTGCCAAATTGCCCCCTTCGCTTCTCCTGCTCCAGTGTAAGCACCTAGTACCTTGACGTACCTCTAGCATTCCCTTTCCACTGCACCGCTGTCGTTTTTTTGTTTTTTTAAAGGGTACTTATGGGTACATGAAAAACATTTAGATTCATCCTGGTCTTCCACATTGTAGTGTTCATTGTCTAAGTGACCTGTTGCCAATTCTGGATTATCATATGCAGATACTATTTTTCAGATCTGGGCTAACATGTCAAGAAGGGACATAAATGTGAACTTGCCATGCAGTAATGATGTGATCTCCCACTGGTCAGCAATAAATGTAAGATTTGTAGCCTTAAGCCTCGTACACACGACCGAGTTTCTCAGCAAGAACCAGCAAGAAACTTGCTGGCAGAGGTTTCTTGCCGAGTAACTCGGTCGTGTGTACGCTGCTATCATGTTTCTCGTCAAGAAAACCGACAAGAATCTCGACGAGAAAAATAGAGAACCTGCTCTCTTTTTTTCTCGTCGAGATTCTTGTCAGCAGGTTTCTCGACAAGAAAAGTAAGTGTGTGTGTGTGTGTACACTTACCTGTCCTCCGGGAAGCCCGCACATGCTCGAAATGACTTTGACGCATGCGCGGTAGCTTCCTAGGCATAGGTAGGGTGTAGCAAGATGGCGGCGACAGCATCGAATGTGATGAGCGCACGCTCGTCGTAGTCGATTACGTCACCACGTTCGCTCCATTCAAAGAACCGCGGGTTCTTTGAATGGATCGTGTGTACACTCGGCCGGGACAAGTTTCTTGTCCAAGAATCTCGTCAAGAAAAACGACAAGTTTTTTTTTTTACTGACGAGATTCTCGGCCGCGTGTACAAGGCTTTAGACTTTCTGTTGTTGCCATAAGACAGTTCCAAGGTTATGGATATGTCCCCATTTGTTTACAATAATTTAGCTTCTATACAGATTCCCAAAATATAGTTCTTTAGAGTTGTACTGCTGTGGGGTTTTTTTGCAAGTCATTACCATTTACATAAAGGCAAAGTTTTATTTTTTTTTATTTTTTTTGATGGAGTGGGGAACGGTTAGATCTTCTGTCAAGTTTTTATTGCTGTCTATGTCCCCTTTAAAAAGAATCATCCCCTTCAAAAATAATAAAAATGTAAATCAAAAATAAAAATGTAAATCAAAAACACATTTTTTTTAAACAAAAATAATAAAAATTCTCGCTGAAGTTTTTTAGCCCTCATATTTTGTTATGAGTGTCACGTGACTTGAGAAAGTGCATGTGCGTGAAGCAGGTTCTCATAGTGGTCTTGCAACACCCTGGTGTGCATTACACCCGACACCATTTTCAGCGGCTCCTCCCTGGCCTTGCTCGATCTTGGCGCTGCCTTGTGACAACATCTTCAACGTCTGAAGCTCGGATGTCAGGATCGGCCCAGTTTGGACTCTCCGGCTCTAGCAGATCGGATGCCCGGCGTGGCCTTGTGACGTCATCTCCAGCCCCCAGGACCACGTATGCTGTGTCTCCACAGGTGACTTCCGGACACAGCCCTCAGCGGTTCCCCTCGCTCATTGCTGTAATTCCATCAGCCAAAGGTACCTGGATTCCATCTCCACCAGCTGTAAAGTAAAACCTCCACATTGCCATCTTGTGACAGGGCTTGGGTCTACAGCTGTTGATGTTACATGGTTTATTATAGAAGGTCCACCCAGACAACAGTATACACACAAATTTGTTTTTCCCTCAGAGGCCAGTGTGACCATTTTAACAACACTTTTCTGATTGGTCAATAAATATTATGTAGTTTACTAGACTGGGACTTCCATGAACTGAATGTCCACCCCAACGGGAACTGTATATTTTCAAGACTTATTAAATCCAAAGTGTGCGAGCACAGCAGAAGTTCCAAGCCCTTGTATAGAGTTACATTGATGTATTCAACATTCATGGTGACAACACAGGTACAGTGGGGCAAAAAAGTATTTAGTCAGCCACCAATTGTGCAAGTTCTCCCACTTAAAAAGATGAGAGAGGCCTGTAATTGTCATCATAGGTATACCTCAACTATGAGAGACAAAATGTGCAAACAAATCCAGACAATCACATTGTCTGATTTGGAAAGAATTTATTTGCAAATTATGGTGGAAAATAAGTATTTGGTCACCTACAAACAAGCAAGATTTCTGGCTCTCACAGACCTGTATCTTTATCAGGGAAATAGACGCTTTGATGCGCATGCGCGCTCAAGGATGCGCGGCACCATGGTTGGGCAGGCACGTGCCGTGACGATGCGCAACACACATGCGCCATGACGATGCGCACGCACATGCGCAATGGCGCACGCCTGGCGTGATGGATGCCCGGCCTATTTAAACTCACTGCTGACAGTGGCGCATCGCTGGTGTATCTTCAGCTTGTCTGCATTCCTGTGTCCTGTGAATCTGCTGTTCCTGATACGTGTATCGACTCGGCTTGTCCTGACCTGATCCTTCTGACCCCCTGGCTTGATCCTTGGCTTGCATCTGACCTCCCTCTGCCTGCTTCCTGCATCTGATCCTGGACTGGCTTCCTGTGTTGACCCCTGGCCTGGCTCCCGACTCCGTTATCAAGTCTGTCCACCGGTCCCTGCTTCCTGGACCATCCAAGCACGCCTGTCTCCAGTTCCAGCTACCTGGCACCCGTGCTTCTGTGGGCACCACACCTGCTGTGTCACCTCCAGTGGTGTGCTGCACTCGGCTGCAAGGGGAGCCCTCCTAGCATTTCGGCCTCCTACCAAGTTCCTGACAGTATACACCAGCCATGTCAGAGGCCGACGGAGGTGTCTCCCCCCTGGAAGCCGTTAACCAGCGCGTCACGGCTCTCTCTCAGGCCATCCAGAGACTTTGGGAGGAACACTCCCGATTAGAGGCCCGCCTGCTGCATCCACCAACCACACCGGTCTCCAACGTCCCGGATTCTTCCTCAGACAGCTCACCTGTGACTCCTCCTACTGCGGTGATGTCCTCTCCAGAGCCACGAGTACTCACACCTGAATGCTTTTCTGGAGATCAGAAGAAGTTCAGGGCCTTTAGAAACGCCTGTTATCTGTACCTGGACTTGCAGCCACTGACTTTTTCCATTGAATCAATAAAAGTGGGGTTCATCATTTCACTGCTAAATGGTGACACACAAGTATGGGCCCATGGCCTATTGGAACAGAAATACCCTGCTATAGACTCTGTGGAACAGTTATTTCAAACCATGGCTCGGTTATATGACGACCCTTTGCGGTAGCCACTGCTGAGGCTACTCTGCATGCCTTACGGCAAGGCCATCGCCCTGCAGAGGATTACACGGTGGAATTCCGCACATGGGCCACAGATTCAGGTTGGAATGAGGCAGCCTTAAATTTCAGTATTGGTTGGGGCTGTCCGATTCCCTCAAGGATGAACTAGCCAGAGTAGAGACCCCTTTGACTCTAGAAGGTCTCATTCAACTCACAATTAAGCTTGATAGGCGCCTACGTGAACGCCAGTCTGAACGCATGCAAACCTCCCGACCTGCTCAGATACAATCTGAAGCACTCCCCATGTGTAATTCCATGCATTTTAGCCTGGTCCGTCCAGCATTATCTTCAGAGGAGAAACTCCGCCGCCGACGGACGAACCTTTGCTTCTACTGTGGGGGCTTGGGACACTACATAGACAATTGCCCCATAAGACCTGGGAAACGATTTCCCCGTACGCTGGTCTATTGTCAAGTATCTCTTCAGATCACATTACAGCTGGCAGGAGAAGAAATCCATCTCCAGGCAATACTTGACTCCGGGGTGTGTAGTTGCTTTCTGGATCTAGCTCTGGCAAAAAGACTTACTATTCCTCTTTATCAGAAGAAGCAAAAGCTGACCGTTCACCTGGCCGATAGCTCAATGCCCAGCTCCGGGCACGTCACTCTAGAAACTGCCCCTATCCTGACCTCTATCAATTCAGGCCATCAGGAATTCCTATGTTTTGACATATTGAGCTCTCCTCTATTCCCTGTCATTCTGGGAATCCCATGGCTCCAGGCGCACAATCCTCAGGTTGATTGGTCCAAAAAGGAAGTGCTCTTCACCTCTTCCTACTGCCAGCAACATTGTCTTGTTCCTGTATCCAAGAACGCCCCCAGTTGTTTGTCCGTTCAAACTACGCCTAGCCTGGACCATAGTATACCTGCAGCCTATCAGGACTTCCTAGATGTCTTCGACAAGAAGAAAGCCGATACTCTACCCCCACATCGTTCTTATGATTGCCCCATCGAGTTGCTGCCAGGAGTAGAGATTCCGTTCGGACGGATTTTTCCTCTTTCTGAAACTGAACTTGAGACACTGAGGCAATATATAGATGAAAACCTTGAGAAAAAGTTTATCCGCCCGTTCTCATCCCCTGCCGGTGCCGGTATCTTCTTCGTTGAGAAGAAGGACAAGACGTTAAGACCCTGTGTGGACTACAGGGAACTAAACAAGGTTACCCTTAAAAACCGCTATCCGCTCCCCCTCATCCCCGAACTCTTCCAGAGATTTTGCACAGCCCGCATCTTTACCAAGCTCGATCTACGCGGAGCTTACAACCTAATCCGCATACGGGAAGGGGACGAGTGGAAGATAGCATTCAGAACAAGATTCAGGCATTTTGAATATCTAGTAATGCCATTTGGACTGTGCAATGCCCCAGCCACATTTCAATATTTCATAAATTACATTTTTCGGGAGTACCTGGACCACTTCATTGTCGTCTACCTCAACGACATTCTTGTATTCTCCGCCTGTCTGGAACTTCACAGAACGCACGTAAGGAAGGTGCTGAGCATCCTCAGGATTTACGGTCTGTACGCTAAAGCCGAAAAATGTGAGTTCGAGAAGACGTCAATCCAATTCTTGGGGCTCATCAACACCATTGGTGTAATGGCTATGGATCCTCAGAAGGTCATGGCTATCCTGGAGTGGCCAGCACCTTCCGACAAGAAGGGTGTCCAGAGATTCATTGGCTTCGCCAACTTTTACAGAAGGTTTATAAATAACTTTTCCACCATTGTTTCACCTATCACTCAGATAACCCGCCAACGTACCAAGTTCTTTTGGTCTGAAGCAGCGCAAGCCGCCTTCGATCAACTCAAATCTTTCTTTACCTCAGTACCAGTCTTACAGCATCCAGACCCTGCTCTACCCTATGTCCTGGAAGTCGATGCTTCGGAGGTGGCCACAGGAGCAGTACTATCTCAACGTCAGGGTCCTAAAGCACTGCTTCACCCTGTGGCCTTCTCTTCACGGAAGATGAGTCAGCCAGAAAAGAATTATGACATAGGGGATCGTGAACTTTTAGCAATTAAGACCGCCTTGGAGGAATGGAGATACCTCCTTGAAGGTGCAACCCATCCTATCTTGATCTTCACAGATCATAAGAATTTAGAATATCTCCGCACGGCCAAATGGTTGAGACCCCGACAGGCTCGATGGGCCTTGTTCTTTTCTAGGTTCAATTTCCATATTACCTACCGGCCAGGGTCGAAGAATGGGAAGGCTGACGCCTTATCTCGAATGTTTCCGGATACCCCTAAGGAAATCTCACCCAGTACAATCCTGTCTTCTCAAAACTTTCTTTTGTTACAGCCTGATTTAAGGACTTCAATTGAGCAGGCATCTACTCAGTGCACTGAGGAAGGAAGCTCCTCTTTAAGAAATCAGGAGGGGCTTCTGTGGCACCAAGACAAGATCTTCGTCCCTCAGCAGGTCAGGGTTCAGGTTCTAAAGACCTTTCACGACCACCAGCTAGCCGGTCACTTTGGGGTCCGGAAGACAACTATGCTCGTTCAACGATCCTTGTGGTGGCCTACTCTGAGGCCTGACTGCAAGGAATATGTAAATTCCTGTATGACTTGCCAACGGAACAAGGGGTCCAACGCTAAATCTTGGGGTCTGTTGAGACCACTACCAGTCCCTGAACAACCGTGGAAAAACATTTCTGTGGACTTTATAGTAGATCTGCCACCCTCGGAAAATTTCACAACCATCTTGGTTGTAGTAGACCGACTCTCCAAGATAGCACATTTCGTACCAATGATGGGCACACCGTCTGCTACGGACACAGCAAAAGTCTTCATAAAGGAGATAGTCAGACTGCATGGCTTACCGGACAACATCGTGTCTGACAGAGGTGTGCAATTCACCTCTAAATTCTGGAGGAACCTCTGCAAATCATTATCCATCGAGACTTGTTTTTCCACAGCCTACCACCCACAAAGCAACGGCCAGACTGAAAGAACTAATCAAACGCTAGAGCAATATTTGCGGTGTTTTTGTTCCTTTTCTCAGGATGGCTGGTTCTCACTTTTGCCTTGTGCGGAATTCGCATATAATAACTCTGTACACACCGCAACCAACCAGTCACCATTCTGGGCAAATTATGGCTTCCACCCATCTTTCTTACCCAATACCATCCCCGAATCCTCAGTTCCGGCAGTCCAGGACAGAATAAACTTAATTCAGGCAAATAACCAGACTCTCCGGGACACAATGAAGAAAGCCCAAGAAGCTTACAAAAAACATTATGACAGAAGGAGAAGAGGAGATCCCACCTTTAAAGTTGGGGACAAAGTCTGGCTGTCATCAGTCAACCTTAAATTGCCATGTCCGTCCCAGAAACTGGGGCCAAAGTTTGTTGGTCCTTTTGAAATTAAGCGGGAGATCAATCCCGTAGCCTTTGAACTTGCTCTACCTGAAACTTATAGAATTCATCCCGTGTTTCATGTGTCATTGCTTAAACATGCCATCTCTTGTTCTTTTCCAGGAAGAGAAGAGGTACCTCCGTCTCCAGTCCTGGTTGGAGACGAAACAGAATTCGAGGTGGAGTCCATTCTTGACTGTCGACGGAGAGGTAGGCCAATTCCGTTTTTAATTAAATGGAAGGGATATTCTGCAGAAGAGAACTCTTGGGAGCCTGCAAGTTATGTACACGCCCCGAGGCTTATACAGAGATTCCGCAGCAGTCACCCCGAAAAATGGGCACACCTAAGCATCCGGAGGCTGCCCCTTGGGGGGGGGGGCACTATCAGGGAAATAGACGCTTTGATGCGCATGCGCGCACAAGGATGCGCGGCACCATGTTTGGACAGGCGCGCGCCGGGACGATGCGCACGCACATGCGCCATGACGATGCGCACGCACATGCGCAATGGCGCACGCCCGGTGTGATGGATGCCCGGCCTATTTAAACTCACTGCTGACAGTGGCGCATCACTGGTGTATCTTCAGCTTGTCTGCGTTCCTGTGTCCTGTGAATCTGCTGTTCCTGATACGTGTACCGACTCGGCTTGTCCTGACCTGATCCTTCTGACCCCCTGGCTTGATCCTTGGCTTGCATCTGACCTCCCTCTGCCTGCTTCCTGCATCTGATCCTGGACTGGCTTCCTGTGTTGACCCCTGGCCTGGCTCCCGACTCCGTTATCAAGTCTGTCCACCGGTCCCTGCTTCCTGGACCATCCAAGCACGCCTGTCTCCAGTTCCAGCTACCAGGCACCCGTGCTTCTGTGGGCACCACACCTGCTGTGTCACCTCCAGTAGTGTGCTGCACTCGGCCACAAGGGGAGCCCTCCTAGCATCTCGGCCTCCTACCAAGTTCCTGACAATCTTATTCTTTAAGAGGCTCCTCTGTCCTCCACTCATTACCTGTATTAGTGGCACCAGTTTGAACTTATCAGTATAAAAGACACCTGTCCACAACCTCAAACAGTCACACTCCAAACTCCACTATGGTGAAGACCAAAGAGCTGTCGAAGGACAACAGAAACAAAATTGTAGACCTGCACCAGGCTGGGAAGACTGAATCTACAATAGGCAAGCAGCTTGGTGTGAAGAAATCATCTGTGGGAGCAATAATTAGAAAATGGAAGACATACAAGACCACTGATAATCTCCCTTGATCTGGGGCTCCATGCAAGATCTCACCCTGTGGGGTCAAAATGATCACAAGAACGGTGAGCAAAAATCCCAGAACCACACGGGGGCACCTAGTGAATGACCTGCAGAGAGCTGGGACCAACGTAACAAAGGCTACATCAGTAAAGCACTACGCTGCCAGGGACTCAGATCCTGCAGTGCCAGACGTGTCCCCCTGCTTAAGCCAGTACAGGTCCGGGCCCGTCTGAGGTTTGCTAGAGAGCATGTGGATGATCCAGAAGTGGATTGGGAGAATGTCATATGGTCAGATGAAACCAATGTAGAACTGTTTGGTAGAAACACAACTCATCGTGTTTGGAGGAGAGAGAATGCTGAGTTGCAACCAAAGAACACCATACCTACTGTGAAGCATTGTGGTGGCAACATCATGCTTTGGGGATGTTTCTCTGCAAAGGGAACAGGACGACTGATCCGTGTACATGAAAGAATGAATGGGGCCATGTATCGTGAGATTTTGAGTGCAAACCTCTTCCCATCAGCAAAGGCATTGAAGATGAAACGTGGCTGGGTCTTTCAGCATGACAATGATCCCAAACGCACCGCCCGGGCAATGAAGGAGTGGCTTTGTAAAAAGCATTTCAAGGTCCTGGAGTGGCTTAGCCAGTCTCCAGATCTCAACCCCATAGAAAACCTTTGGAGGGAGTTGAAAGTCTGTGTTGCCCAGCGACAGCCCCAAAACATCACTGCTCTAGAGGAGATCTGCATGGAGGAATGGGCCAACATACCAGCAACAGTGTGTGACAACCTTGTGAAAACGTACAGAAAACGTTTGACCTCTGTCATTGCCAACAAAGGATATATAACAAAGTATTGAGATGAACCTTTGATATTGACCAAATACTTATTTTCCACCATAATTTGCAAATAAATTCTTTCCAAATCAGACAATGTGATTGTCTGGATGTGTTTCCACATTTTGTCTCTCATAGTTGAGGTATACCTATGATGACAATTACAGGCCTCTCTCATCTTTTTAAGTGGGAGAACTTGCACAATTGGTGGCTGACTAAATACTTTTTTGCCCCACTGTACTTGGCAGAAACTCACCAAGGCAGGAAAGTATTCATGAAAGAAGATCTGAAGAGACAGAAGGATTGTTTTAGTTTCCAACACTGAATGTTAATTCAGGAAACTTATTACTCCCATAATTTGAAGATTCCAAAATGGATCAGCCTTCTAGTTATCTATAAAGGGATACAAATATGAATGAATATTATAGGCTTAAAAAAAGCATCCATCACCACAATATTTTTTTTTTTTTTTAATAATCGTCCTTAGGATACGCTGTTTTCATTCGGTACATGTTCAAAGTCATCCAAAAGTTAATAAAGTGCTGGGAATATTCTACTGCAGATACCTACATGTGCTTTCACTGTAAGAATATTTTCTGCAAGTACAAAAATATAGCTGTTGATTCCGATACAAATCCAGTGTCTTTGTAACTTCCTAATGTAATGGAGATGAGCAGAGGGAGAGGACTTTGTAGTTCAAATGAGGAGAGCAGCCTAAAGTGACAACACTGGTCCTCCAAAGATAAAGAATAATGAGTAAATGTTGTCACCATAGGACAGGAAGTGGGTTTACTGGAAGGATAAGAATAAGAAAACCCCTTACCTCATCTTTACATCAAGACAATAAATTCAAAATAATCAAGTTTGGCTGTGCAGAAAAGTTTTTGCCCCCTTTCTGATTTTTTTTTTTGATTATTTTTTGCATATTTGTCACACTTAAATGACTCAATAACATTTTTTATTATTACACAAAGATAACCCGAGTAAATACAAAATGCAGTTTTTAAATGATGGTTTCATTTATTAAGGCAAAAAAGCTGTCCAAACCTGCTTGGCTTTATGTGAAAAAGTAAGTGCCCCCTAAACCTAATAACTTGGTTGTTCCACCCTTGGCGGCAACAACTGCAATCAAGCGTTTGCGATAACTGGCAATGAGTCTTTTACATTGCTGTGGAGCAATTTTGGCCCACTCTTCTTTGCACAATTTTTTTAATTCAGCCACATTTTCCAGCATGAACGGCCTGTGTAAGGTACAGCATCTCAATTGGATTTAAGTCCGAGCTTTGACTAGGCCACTCTAAAACCTAAATTTTGATTTGTTTGAACCATTTGGAAGTGAAATTGCTGTTGTGTTTCGGATAATTGTCCTGCTGCTTAACCCAAGTGCACTTGAGCTTGAGGTCATGAACTGATGGCCGGACATTCTCCTTTAGGGTTTTCTGGTAGAGCTCAAAATTCATGGTTTCATCAATAATTAAGTCGTCCAGGTCCTGAAGCTGCAAAGCAGCCCCAGACCATCACGCTACCACCACCATGTCTGGCTGTTGGTATGATGTTCTTGTTATGAAATGTTGTATTAGTTCTATGCCAGATGTAACGGGACGCACACCTTCCAAAAAGTTAAATTTTTGTCTCATCAGTCCACAAAATATTTGCCTAAAAGTCTTGGGGATAATCAAGATGTTTTTTGGTAAATGTGAGATGAGTCTTTGTATTCTTTTTGGTCAGCATTGGCTTTGGCCTTCAAACTCTCCTATGGATGCCATTTTTGCCCAGTCTCTTTCTTATTGTTGAATCATGAACACTGATCTTACCTGAGGCAAGTGAGGCCTGCAGTTCTTTAGATGTTGTTCTGGGTTCTTTTATGACCTCCTGGATGAGTCGTTGTCATGCTCTTGGAGTAATTTTCGTAGGTCGGCCACTCCTGGGAAGGTTCACCACTGTTCCAAATTATTTCCATTTGTGGGTAATGGCTCTCCCTGTGGTTCACTGGAGTTCCAAAGCCTTCGAAATGGCTTTAAAACTCTTAGTAGTACACATATGTAGGTGAATGCTACACAGCATTCTGTTTTTATGATAGAGTAGATAATAGATACTGATCAAGATTTTGTATAATTTGTTTACTGACTAATGAGAATGAATCAATGCATATTGAAAAGAATTTTGTAAAAATGTAAAACTCTTTGTATCTAAGAAAATGATCAATAATAAAAAGGAATTGAAAACAATAAAACCCTTCCTAGACCGATACATGTACATTACTTTGTTTCTAATCTGTTCTTGAATTTTTTTAGATTGTAGCATGATGTGTGGCTTTTTGTGATCTGTTAGTGTGCTTCACTTTGTCAGACAACTTCTATTTCTGTGATTTCTCGATTCAGCAGGTCTGGCAGTAATCAGGCTTGGGTGTGGCAAGTGAAATTTAACTCAGTTTTCCCAAAAATTGTGGTTAATCACAGTTCATTCATCATTCCGCATTGGAGGGAGTAATTACTTTTTCACATAGGGCCAGGCAGATTTGAACAGGTTTTTTCCCTTGATAAATGAAATAATAATTAAAAAAATGCATCTTGTATTTACTCGGGTTATCTTTGTTTGATGATCTTAAACATTTAAGTGTGAGAAATATGCAAAAAAAAAAAAAAAAACTGGAAGGGGGCAAATACTTTATGACAGCACTGTAAATATACGTGATTTGCGTTTTCTGGGTAGGGGACGCGTGCATGGGCACCCCCCCCCCCCCAGCTGTGCTGTCATTCGCTACAGTACAAGCCGATCAGCGGGTTCCGGCCATAAATCAATCGTTGAGCGAATGACAGAAGAGAGTCCTGTGTTGGTAAATAACACAGGGCTCTCTACTGACAGCAGGGATGTGCCGATTTTTTTCTCCCTGTACAGCAGGGAGTAAAAATCGTCACTTTGTTTAGTAAAACAGCACACAGTATGCACACACTAAACATTGTTAGGCACACCGTTAACCCCTTAATTGCCCCTATATGTTAACCACTTCCCAGCCAGTGTCATTAGTACAGTGACGGTGTGTATTAGCACTGATCACTGTAGTAGTGTCACTGGTGATATCAGTGTCAGTTAGTGTAAGATTTCCTGCTGCATTATCGCAGTCCTATTAAGCTCTAATGAGCAGGGTCCTCTGATCCCTCCTGTATTATAACTGTACTGTGTGCCCCCATGTTGTAAAGTGCTACGTACACTGTTGGCGCTATATAATTGAATAATAATAATAAGTCGCTGATCACAGCCATTACTAGTATAAAAAAATAATAAGAATTCCAATATATATTGTGAGGGGGTTAACTCAGCAGTGGGTGTGTGTGACCCCCTGGATGGGTTCACCACACAAAAACAGGCACAGCAGACAGTGGTAGGAGAAAACAAAAGGGTGTGGTTTTATTTGAACTATATACAGACAAACAAGAGATAGCTCTTTGGCTATGGTTTTGGTCGAGGTATTTCGGAGAGGAATCGCTTCCGGATAACGGTTGGCATAGTCCAATATAACCAAAATGTACTGATGCCCCCTAGCGGACTTCATTATCGGACCTACCAAATCCATTGCGATACTCTCAAAGGGAACCTCAATGATGGGAAGAGGTACCAGCGGGTTACGGAAGTGTGGCATCGGTGCCGACCTCTGACACACAGGGCAGGAGGAACAATAATTTTCTGTTTCCTTCATAACCCCAGGCCAATAGAATCTCTGCAATACTCTCTCTCGGGTTTTCTCTGTCCCCAGATGACGTCCAAGAATGTGCCCATGGGCCAAATCTAACACCAACTTCCTGTAAGGTTTGGGCACCACAAGCTGCTCAATGGTTTCTTCTGCCCTTTTAGCCACCCGATACAGTAGGTCCTTTTCCACGATGAAGTATGGGTAAGTGTAGGTCTCATCTGGGTTCACTAACTCGCCATCTATTTCCACTACGTTTTCCCGTGCCTTTATTAGGGTGGGGTCTTTTAACTGTTCTGTGGCAAAATTTTCCTTGTGAACCTCGAGATCAGAAAACTCCACAGACGGCATGTTTTCGTCTGAGGATGTTGGCTCCTCCCCAGTTTCTCGAGTCTCCCCGGCCAATACCGACAAGGGGAATTCTGGAGAGTCCTCACCACTCTCAGAGAAATTCTGGCTATCACATTTCTGGTACATAGGGGCACCAGTGGGGGGCTCAGGATAATCCCATAGTTCCCAGAACTTTGGAAAATCCCTTCCCACAATGGCATCATGAGGCAAGTGAGACACTAATCCCACCTGATGAGAGAGGGTACCGTTGGGGGTCTCAAAACACACTGTAGTCACCGGATATTCTCGGGTGTCCCCATGCACACAAATAACAGCTACCTTGTTATTCCCAGAGACCTCTGTAGTAACTAATTCAGCCTTTATCAGTGTCACCAGGCTACCTGAATCCAGCAACACAACAACATTTCTACCATTAATACACATTTTGCATAAATGTTTCTCAGTTCCCCGAATGGCAGTGCATGCGACTAGCGCAAACAGCGACTGACGTCTGTCCCTTAGAAAGTCACATTGCATGGGTTCATCCACAGCTGGGCAATTTGCTGCAATATGTCCCTCTTGTCGGCAGCGGTAACAAACAATCCTTTTTGCTGCCTCTTGAGCCCCTGACTTCCCAGGATGTTCTCGCCAGACCTTAGGTAGAACTCCCACCCTCTCACTCTCTCCACCCTCACCCCTTGGAATCATCTTACCCACCACTGGGGATGGTCTGGTCTTAGGGTGGAAAGTCCGTGAGTCTCTGGAAGAGGCAGTCAGGTTCTCTGTAGCCAAGTACTTCTCTACACGATCCACAAGATTATCGGCCGTTTCAGGGTCTCCATGGCTTACCCATTTTTGGATGGCAGTAGGAAGAGCTCTCAAGAAACGATCCATCACAACACATTCCACAATCTATGGTGCGGACAAAGTCTCTGGCTGTAGCCACTTCCTGCTCAGGTGAATGAGATCATACATTTGAGACCTGGGGGGTTTTCCAAGCCGGAAAGTCCAGTTATGCACACGCTGAGCCCGGACAGCCAGGATGACACCCAGCCGTGCCAATATTTCAGTTTTTAGCATCACATAGTCTTTTGCTTGGTCAGGGTCTAGGTCATAGTACGCTTTCTGCGATTCACCAGTTAACAGAGGAGCTACCAGTCCAGCCCACTGCTCCTTAGGCCACTTTTCTCTTTCAACAGTCCTTTCAAATGTGGTCAAAAACACCTCTGGATCATCCTCTCCAGTCATTTTTGTCAATAAACGACTCACCCCAAAGGACGCAGTCTGCGGACGTTGCTGCATTACTGTTTCCAATTGTTGTTGTAGTCTCTGCTCTTGCTTCTGCAACAGGTCTATGAAGCCGGCCTCGGATTGCTGCTGGGCTTGTTGCTGAGCTTCCAGACTCTGTTGCAAAGTTGCATTTGTCTGCTGCTGGGCTGCAAGGCTCTGTTGATGAGCTTGCTGCTGGGATGCAAAGCTCTGTTGTTGAGCTACAAGGCTCTTTTGCAAAACTGCATTTGTCTGCTGCTGATTGGCATTTGCTAGAGCCAGCTGTTTCAGTATCTCCTCCATGCTGGCCTTTAAAAAAAACTGCCCGCATTCTCCACCAACTGTGAGGGGGTTAACTCAGCAGCGGGTGTGTGTGACCCCCTGGATGGGTTCACCACACAAAAACAGGCACAGCAGACAGTGGTAGGAGAAAACAAAAGGGTGTGGTTTTATTTGAACTATATACAGACAAAAAAAAAATACAGCAACAAAAAAAAAAGAAACAGGAAAAGAAATCCTGGTCAACTTGACCGCTCACTACACACGTTGGTGTTCCTAACTAACAACTGGGTACAGCCTTGTGCTGTCCCAGTCCCTAACTCCCTGCTTTTAGAATTTCTTAGCACTAACCACACAGGCTTTGGCTCACCGCACAGAGATCACACTCCCCAGACTATCCACACAGATCTGGTTCCAGGTTGGAGCATCTCCCTTAGCATGCTGGGAGTTCTTGTAGAGGCCCTAATGAGCCCACTTACTTCAGCTGGGCTCATTAACTCTTCCCCTGCAAGACTCCCAGCACTCCCCCTAGTGGTATAAATTGGCATAAAGCCTGAATCTAGGACAAATATATCTTCCATCCTGGATGCAACCTGGTGATTTTACCTGCCTGCTGTCACAATAAATATATATATATATATATATACACACCATCAATTTTCATGTAGACCTGTAGCCGAATACATTTTGGTCTAAAATTATGAAGAATTTTGCTTTTTTTTTTTTTATAATTTTTTGGGAATTTTTTTTACATTTTTTAATCAAAGTAGTATTTTTTTTTGTTTATATAATAAAAAATAAAAATCCCCACTGATGATCAAATTATACCAAAATAAAGCTTTATTTCTGGGGAAAAAATTATACAAATTTCAAAGTAAAAGTAGCACAGTGCTGAATTGCGAAAAATGGCCTGGTCATGGAGGGCTTAAAATCTTCCATAGCTGAAGTGGTTAAACCATGGCTGACCACTAAGAATAAGCTCAGGCGTGTTCGCAACTAGCACGTGCAGAGCCCACCAGGAAGTCGGCATTGCACAGCGCTAATCACAGACAGTGAGACATTCCTCGATCTCTACAGCCGCGGATCGGGAAAATGTCTCACTGCCTGTGATTAGCGCTGTGCAGTGCCAACTTCCTGGCGGGCTCTGCGCGTTCTAGTTGCAAACATGCCCAAGCTCATTCTTACTGACCACTGAACCTTACATAGCAAACAAACAATCAGCTGGGAGCTAACATAGGTTACTAGGTCACCCTTTGCTTTTTCTTTCCCTACACCCCCAGGATAAAATCTTTTCCCATTCTCTTCCTCTATCTCTTTTTTGCATTTCCTCTGCACAGATGTTTAAAAGTAGCAAATGGAAATAAAATCTGACATTAAGAGCCGGTTCACACAGGGGCGTCCTGGGATCCAACTTCAAGTCGCCCCAAGTCGCGCGGTTTAGAAAAGTAATGGAAGTGAATGGAGCAGTCTTAATGTACACTACTGTAGTCGCTCCGACTTCAGAAAAGGTTCCTGTACGACTTCAATCCGACTTCTAGGCGACTTGTACCCATTGATTTCAATGAAAGTTGCCTCCAAGTCGGATCCCCTGTCTTAACTGAAGCAACTTTCCAGGAAGTAAAAATAGTTTTCCAGGCAAACCCCTCCCTCCCCACAGAGCTGATTATTCTTTGATTGGCCACTGGAAAGTCGCCTGTCCTGGAGGCAACTTGAAGTTGCTTTGTAAGTTGCCTGGAGTCGCGCTGTGATTAATGCGCAAGTCGTGTCCAAGTTGCCTCCCAAAGTCGCGCTGGAAGTCGTGTTACCCCTGTGTGAACCGGCTCTTAAAAAATATATATATATATTTTTTTTAGATAAGTGACCCCTTTATCTGATTGGCTCCTCAATAGTTTATTTCTTCGATCTTGAGGTGTGTACCTGCTCTCTAACATGGGGGGAACCACTCAATACTGCAAGGACAGGTGTTATGGCAACCCAAATCCCTTCCAATTTATTGAACCCATGGGTGGTAGCTCCACCGATGCATTTCACATTAAAAAGTCCCTTCTATAAGACTTACTGTATGTAATAGAGAGAGATGGATTATAGGGCCCAAAATGGCCATGATTCTTTTGTAGAAGCGGCATAATTTAAGTAACAAATGCATAATTGATTCTGTTGTCATTTTGTTTACCTTGATTCCTTAGTCTTCACATTTTGAGGAATGTATTTAAAAATTTAACATGAATACAGAATATCTTTAGTTGTAGAATAAGGGCAAATATGTAGACTGTCGGTTAGAAATCTGTAAAATGATAATGGAGGCTCAGGCTAGGATCCATGTATGTGTTTAAACAGATATTATTCCATTGTGTTATTTCATGGTTTCACTTTCATTTGTATTTCTTAGAGTGACATTGTCGTTTTAATAGCTTATTAAAGTGTTCTTCACTTTGTAAGAGACTAGCCTTGGAGTCTTTTCCTAACTAGGAGAGTGGCCTTGGAATATGCCCTTTGGAGCGAAGCAAATTAACCTTGTATTGGTGTCTTTTGTAAGCGACAGGGTAGCGGGGGAATGCGTCTACAAGTAAGCAAGCTTGATTCACTCCATTAAAGCAGGCGCTTGTCTTAGTAGCATTGTGTAGTGTCAGGCAGTTAGTTTAATTACTATGAGTATGAAATTCCCATCAAACCTGGAATGAAGCACATGCGCTTTGTGTAAAGTGGCTATTTGTACTTGCATAAAAACAAAAACCATTTGTAATATTATGTCTCAACTGCGATGACCCTCTTCAATGCTGAATATAATGAGGGATGCAATACATGTCTTTGGAATTTCATGGATGTGTAAAAAGGATAATTATTTCAGTTCACAATGATACCTGTTAACAGTCAGGTTACATTCATCTTGGTGATGCTTCAAGGACAGTAAAGGAGTGATACCCATCTGATAGCCCTGAGACCATCACCTCTCCTATCTACGTACACATTCTTCGTCATTTGGGGATAGAGTAGATAAATATGTCTTTTTTTTTTTAACAATAGACTTTATTTCCCCCTCTCACTGAAATATTTGTAGGTGGAGAGAATAGTGTATCCAGAGCCTGCAGTAGTTCAGCAGTTAACATTTTCCTGGGCGTCACTGATGGCATGTCTGGCATTGAGATCCTCAATGTCTATGGTTCTCTGTAGTTCTGGTTGAAATCTCTAGTACTTTTGGCTTGCATGCAAAACTGGAGATATTCCAGCATGCAGTATGTCAAACTTACAATTGCTAATGTGCCATGCAGCTTAAAAATGCAACACAATGATTTTTTGACCAAGTAGAAGAGAAAAAAATGTCTTAAAGTAAACTCACTACTACCACTTGTACCTACAGGTAAGCCTATAATAAGGCTTACCTGTAGGTACTGTGAATATCTCTTAAACTTGCACAGTTTAGGAGATATTCAGAGTGCATGCAGCCGATGACATCCTAGGCGCATGTGCTTTGAAGGTCCGGCTTACAGTGTCTGTGCCGGAAACGGCAGGAGTGATGTCATTGCGCCCCTAGCCACTCGTGTAGCCAGAGGCCGCGAACCCAGAAGGAAGACCGGGGGAAGATTTCAGCCCTCCCAGCACTGACATTGCAGCGCAGGAGGGCTTCGTTCTAAGGTAATTTTCTCATAATGTGGTAGTATGCGATGCACATTATTACTTTTTTTTTATTTTTTACCACCTGCGGTTTACTACCGCTTTAAGTGAAGATGATAGTAAGACCCATGTCGCAAAAATGCAATTCAATTTAATTGAAATAAAAAAGTATTAAAAATAAACATTATATACACTGTTTAATTAAACCAAAGTGCACAAATATATGGGAGTGTCATTAGTGCCAGCGGCTAAAAACTGCAATATATATATATATATATTATAATATACACGCAGACATTTAAATTGACTATCTCTGGTAGCTTGCAACATCTCTTTCCTATTATATACACTATATTACCAAAAGTATAGGGACACCTGCATTACACACACCTGATCTTTAATGGCATCCCAGTCTTGGTCCGTAGGGTTCAGTATTGCGTGGCCCACCTTTTGCAGGCATAACAACCCCAACTCTTCTGGGAAGGCTGTCCACAAGGTTTAGGAGTGTGTCTATGGGAATGTTTGACCATTCTTCCAGAAGCTCATTTGTGAGGTCAGGCACTAATGTTAGACGAGAAGGCCTGGCTCACAGTCTCCACTCAAATTCATCCCAAAGGTGTTCTATCGGGTTGAGGTCAGGACTCTGTGCAGGCCAGTCAAGTTTCTCCACCCCAAACTCGCTCATCTGTCTTTATGGACCTTGCTTTGTACACTGGTCCAAATCATTTGGTGGAGGGGGGATTATGATGCAGGGTTGTTTTTCAGGGGTTGGGCTTGGCCCCGTAGTTCCAGTGAAGGGAACTCTTAAGGCATCAGCACCCCAAGACATTTGGACAATTTCATGCTCCCAACTTTGAGGGAACAGTTTGGGGGTGGCCCCTCCTTGTTCCAACATGACTGCGCACCAGTGCACAAAGCAAGGTATATATTTGATTGACAGCAGCAGGAACCTATGGCTCCCGCTGCTGCCTGTCTCTCTTGTGACACTAGGAAAAGGAGGAGGAGTTCTGCAGACGGGACAGCACTTGAACAGTGACAGGAGCCAGGTTAGTGTTTAGGGATTGGGGGGGGGATTAGTGGTGCGTTTTTTTTACCTTATTGCAGGAAAGGCATTAAGGTTAAAAAAAACTGTAATGCCGCGTACACACGGTTGAAATTTCCGACAACAAATGTTCGATGTGAGCTTGTTGGAAAATCCGACCGTGTATGCTTCATCAGACATTTGCTGTCGGAATCAAGCAGAAGAGTCGCACTGGCTATTGAACTTTATTTTTCTCGGCTTGACGTACGTGTTGTACGTCACCGCGTTCTTGACGTTCCCAATTTCCGACAACATTTGTGTGACCGTGTGTATGCAAGACAAGTTTGAGCCAACATCCTTCGGAAAAAATCCACGGTTTTGTTGTCGGAATGTCCGATCGTCTGTACGCGGCATTAAACTTTCAATCATGGTGCCATTGGGGCTCCACGTGGGTGCCTTGTCAAAATGCTGAAAAGTGTGGCTCTGTGTAAAAAAAAAAGCAGACTTGGGTCAAGCTGCTCGATATAAGCCTGCCTTATTTTACCCAAAGCCACAGATTAAAAATACAAGCCCTGACCTTATGCTGGGCTGCCCACTTGTGTCCTACCAAACAATGGTGTCATAGGTTGCTAAGGAGGATGTCGGGAGCCTGTGCAGCATCCTTGGTTGCCCTCCTTACCTTCTCAGACAATAGTGAGGTAAAGGTCAGCAGGGGATGGGAGCTGTCTCTGGTGTTTTTCTCTTCTCTTACTATAGTTCATAATGGATTTCTGCTCCCCAATGTCATGGATATGCATTAATGTCTGTCTGCCATCTTACCTTCCTCCTCATGTGTTCATCTAGAGACCAGACCTCCTTCACCTGGCTTCCTTTATAATCTCCTCCCAGCCTGACTCCACCCCAGGCCCTATCACTGAACACTATATTAACCTGTGCACTGCAAGCCTGCTTTGCTGATCAACGTGTTTGTTAGGCATTGTGTGTTTGGGTTCCTGCCTGCCGTGTGCTACGTCTGTCTCTCTGTTACGTTATTGGCTTGTCCCCGACCATCCCTGTCTGCTCGTGACCCTTGACCTTCGGCTCGTTCTTCGTTATCCTTGTCTGCTTGTGGCCCCTGACCTTCGGCTTGTTATTCGGTTCTCTCTATCGTGTGCTGCTGCTTCCCCTTATCCTACGGGGCGTGAGCTAGGAAACTCCAGGGGCCGCGACCTGGTCCCAGCCTGCAGCGTAACATCCTCACCACTAGAGGCCCTGGAGAAGACCAGCTGGGTCTTAGACTCCGCGCCCTGGGGAATCTTGGCTCTCGCTTCCGTTGGGATCCCGGTTGTGCTCCTCTGGTCCCGCTTTCCACAACCACCCAGTTTCCTATCCACAGAAGCCAGCCATAGGGTTCACTACCTCGCGGTGCACTCCTGTCCCCCTACGGTGTGCATCTGTCACCTGGCCACAGGTGACCCTGACAGTTTGATCAGCCATGAACCCGGCTGACATCCCGCTTCCTGCGGATGATCCATTGCAGGGCATAGTTCGCAGACTTGAGACCCAGGAATCAAATCAGACCCAGGTGATGCGATTCCTCCAGGATTTGGCTTCTCGATTCGAGCAGCTTCAGGTCTCCTTGGGAACCCCGAATCCGCAACCCCAAGTACAACCAGCGGCTGTACCTATCGCACCAGTCGCAGCCTCACACTCACTAAGATTGCCAGCTCCGTTCCGTTTCTCTGGGGACTCCAAGGCCTGCAGGGGGTTTCTCAGCCAATGCACTATTCATTTTGAGCTTCAGCCTCAAAGCTTCCTATCTGACCGGGCTAAGGTAGCCTATATCATTTCCCTCCTCTCCGGTGAAGCTTTGGCCTGGGCTGCCCCCCTGTGGGAGAGGAACGATCCGGTGGTTTCCAGTCTGTCCGAATTCTTGAAGCTCTTTCGTAATATCTTCGAAGAGCCGGCTCGGGCTTCTTCAGCGGCTAGTGCTGTCTTACGTCTTCGCCAAGAATCTAGTTCAGTGGGGCAATATGCTCTTCAGTTCCGTATCCACACAGCTGAATTGAGCTGGAATAATGAGGCCCTGGTCGCTACCTTTTTACATGGCCTCTCTGACCGAGTGAAAGACGAATTAGCGGGAAGAGCCATTCCCGTCGGTCTGGACGATGTAATTTCATTATGCAACCAGATCGACATTCGTTTTCAAGAGAGGTCCTTAGAAAAAAGACGCCAGCACTCTCTGGGTCCTAGCCAGTCTGAGCTCCCCTCCCTTCATTCCGTGGAGCATCCTCTACCTGCTGAAGAACCTATGCAGCTGGGCCGGACCAGACTAACCCCCGAAGAACGTGCTAGGCGCAGAACTCTGGGCTTGTGCCTCTATTGTGGGGGCAAGGGTCATTTTCGTGACTCCTGCTCGCTTCGTCCGGGAAACGCTCGGGTCTAATACATTTGGAAGGTGGAGTATTGGACCCAGAAACATCACCTTCTCGCCTGCTCTTGCCGGTGTCCCTTCATGTAGGCACTTCTCCTCAGTCAACCCTTGCATACCTGGATTCCGGGGCTGCCGGCAATTTCATGGATTGGAGAACTGCTTCTTCTATGAAGCTTACCCTTTCACCTCTCACTACCCCATTGGTAGTCTCGGCAATTGATGGCACTGTTCTCCCAGGGGGCCCTATTCGCTTCCAGACGCTACCCATTAGGATGTCGGTAGGGATTCTCCACCAGGAGTGGATATCCTTTCTTATTCTACCCAAGGCCTCTACCCCAGTTGTATTGGGCCTCCCTTGGCTACAGCTCCACTCTCCACATGTGGACTGGGTCTCTGGGCAGATCCTGGCCTGGGGTTCCTCATGTTTCTCGTCGTGTCTTCTCAAGGTGACCCCCAAGGAGAGTCTTCCGGTTGCTGCCACTTCTGTTTCTTCTGATCTTCCCGCCGCATACAGCGATTACCGGGATGTGTTCTGTAAAAAATCAGCTGAGGTGCTTCCTCCCCACAGGTCTTTTGACTGTGCTATTGATCTTGTCCCCGGAGCAACTCTACCCAGGGGTCGTACCTACCCTCTGTCCATCCCAGAGACCCAGGCCATGTCGGAGTATGTAGCAGAGAATCTGGAGAGAGGGTTCATCCGGAAATCCTCATCGCCTGCAGGGGCAGGGTTCTTTTTTGTTGCCAAAAAGGATGGTACCTTAAGACCCTGCATCGATTATCGGGGTTTAAATGCGGTTACTATTAAAAATCAATACCCCTTACCCTTAATATCTGAGCTATTCGATAGGTTGAAGGGTGCCTCCATTTTCACCAAGTTGGATCTCAGAGGCGCGTACAATCTCATTCGAATACGGGAGGGTGACGAATGGAAGACTGCATTTAACACTAGAGACGGGCATTACGAATATCTGGTGATGCCTTTTGGTCTGTGTAATGCTCCAGCCGTGTTTCAAAACTTTGTCAATGAAATCTTCAGAGATCTGCTGTACCAGTTTGTTGTCATCTATCTGGATGACATTCTGATCTTTTCTGAAAATCTGCTCGTCCACAGAAACCATGTCCGCACTGTACTTCAACGTCTTAGAGAGAACAATCTCTATGCCAAGCTGGAGAAATGTTCCTTTGAATGTTCTGAGGTCCTGTTTTTGGGGTGCTTTGTCTCATGTTCGGGGCTTCGTATGGACCCTGGGAAGGTCTTGGCTATCACCAACTGGCCTCTTCCTGCTAGCCTCAAGGCCACACAGCGCTTTCTTGGCTTCACTAATTATTATAGGCAGTTCATAAGGAATTACTCTTCCATTGCCGCGCCTATTATCGCTTTGACCAAGAAGGGTGTGAATGCCAGAGACTGGCCTCCCGAAGCTGTCTCTGCATTTCACAACCTGAAACAGGCCTTTGTTTCTGGCCCCCTCTTGAGGAGACCAAATCCTGGGAATGCATTTTTTATTGAAGTGGACGCTTCCTCAATGGGGGTGGGAGCTGTGCTTCTTCAAATCTTTGAGAAGAGACGCCAACCATGTGCGTTCTTCTCCAAAAAATTTTCTCAGGCAGAGAGGAATTATGCCATCGGTGATCGGGAACTTCTCGCAATTAAATTGGCGTTAGAGGAGTGGCGTCATCTCTTGGAGGGTTCCCCTCACTCCATAACGATCTTTACCGATCACAAGAATTTACAGTATCTACAGAATGCTAAACGTCTGAATCCTAGACAGGCCAGGTGGAGTCTCTTCTTTGCCCGTTTTAATTTCACGATTACCTACAAACCTGGTTCCTGCAACGGTCGGGCTGATGCGCTCTCTAGGTCATTTGACACTTTGGACGAGGAGTCCGCCCCTGAACCTGAGCCGATCATTCCCACCTCATGCATTGTTGCCCACTCTACCACCCTGAAGTCTAAAATTCCGCCTGGTAAGACCTTTGTCCCCACTGAGCTAAGAGCTAAGATCCTTCGTTGGGGACATGATTCCAAGGTGGCAGGGCATTCTGGATTCCTCCGATCCTTCCTACTCATCAGTCGTCACTACTGGTGGCCTAATCTCCGCTCAGACGTCAAAGACTACGTTAAAGCTTGTCATGTCTGTGCTCAGTCCAAATCCTCCACACAAGCTCCTGCTGGTCTCCTCATGCCCTTGCCTATTCCTAAGGAACCCTGGGCCCATATTGCCATGGATTTTATCACCGATCTCCCACTGTCTGAGAATAATACAGTCATTTGGGTGGTAATCGATCGATTCTCCAAGATGGCTCATTTTGTTCCTCTTCCTGGTCTTCCTTCTGCCCCTGCCTTGGTTCCCATTTTCATTCGAGAAATTCTCCGCCTACATGGGGTCCCTTCTCATATTGTTTCCGACAGGGGAGTCCAATTCACGTCTCGTTTTTGGAGAGCCTTTTGCAAATCCCTCAATATTGTCTTGGATTTTTCTTCTTCTTACCATCCCCAATCCAATGGACAGACTGAGAGGGTTAATCAGGAGTTAGAGGTCTTTCTTCGCACCTTTGTGTCTTCTCACCATGACGATTGGTCCTCTCTACTCCCGTGGGCAGAATTCTCCCATAACAATCATGTGAATACCAGTTCGCAGAAGACACCCTTTTTCACAGTTTATGGAAAACACCCTCAACTTCCTCTTCCCATGATCTGTTCTCCAGACATTCCAGCTTTGGCTTCGGTTCAGGAGTCTCTCAATTCCGTTTGGGGTCACGTTCATGATTCCCTCCGGGCAGCTGCTGAAAAATTCAAAGGCTTTGCCGACCGCCGCAGGCGTAAACCGCCTTCTCTTCAGCCAGGGGACAAAGTCTGGCTCTCTACCAGGAACATCAAGCTCCGAGTTCCTTCTCTGAAGTTTGCTCCACGATTCATCGGTCCATACACGGTAACTGCTAAACTGAATCCGGTTTGTTTCAAACTCCAGATTCCTAAGAGCCTTAAAATCACTAACTCCTTTCATGTTGCTCTTCTAAAGCCTTTAGTCCTCAATAAATTCTCTCGTCCTCTTCCTACCGTGGCGCCTGTCTCGGAGGATAATCAGGAGTACGAGATCAGTCAAATTCTGGACTCCCGACTCTGTAAAGGCGTTCTTCAGTACCTCGTTCATTGGAAAGGGTTTGGTCCTGAGGAGAGGTCTTGGATCACTGCATCTGAGGTCTTTGCACCTCGTCTGTTAAAGGAGTTTCATCTGAAGTTTCCCTCTAAACCTGGGCCCAGGCGGGGAAGGGGGAGGCCTCGTAAGAGGGAGGGTACTGTCATGGATATGCATTAATGTCTGTCTGCCATCTTACCTTCCTCCTCATGTGTTCATCTAGAGACCAGACCTCCTTCACCTGGCTTCCTTTATAATCTCCTCCCAGCC
The DNA here is from genome assembly GCA_029206835.1 of Rana muscosa. Lineage (NCBI taxonomy): Eukaryota > Metazoa > Chordata > Amphibia > Anura > Ranidae > Rana > Rana muscosa. Next base: position 158,235,877 of record CM055121.1, on the reverse strand, counting down.
TGACTCCACCCCAGGCCCTATCACTGAACACTATATTAACCTGTGCACTGCAAGCCTGCTTTGCTGATCAACGTGTTTGTTAGGCATTGTGTGTTTGGGTTCCTGCCTGCCGTGTGCTACGTCTGTCTCTCTGTTACGTTATTGGCTTGTCCCCGACCATCCCTGTCTGCTCGTGACCCTTGACCTTCGGCTCGTTCTTCGTTATCCTTGTCTGCTTGTGGCCCCTGACCTTCGGCTTGTTATTCGGTTCTCTCTATCGTGTGCTGCTGCTTCCCCTTATCCTACGGGGCGTGAGCTAGGAAACTCCAGGGGCCGCGACCTGGTCCCAGCCTGCAGCGTAACATCCTCACCACTAGAGGCCCTGGAGAAGACCAGCTGGGTCTTAGACTCCGCGCCCTGGGGAATCTTGGCTCTCGCTTCCGTTGGGATCCCGGTTGTGCTCCTCTGGTCCCGCTTTCCACAACCACCCAGTTTCCTATCCACAGAAGCCAGCCATAGGGTTCACTACCTCGCGGTGCACTCCTGTCCCCCTACGGTGTGCATCTGTCACCTGGCCACAGGTGACCCTGACACCCAACTTCTCCACAGGCAGCCAGAGGTGGCGGGGGGGGGATAAGGGGTGGGCAAAAATCCTTCTCTCCAGCATCAGGTGGTTGCTATTGTTATCCAGCAGCTGAATATGGAAGGGGAGCAGAGATAGCAGCCCTGCAGGTCTCCCTTCATTTCCAGTGGTGCAGCAAGCAACTGATGGAGAGAGGCTTCTCTAGCAGGAATTCCATGTGTCCACTGACTGACACTATATACTGCTCACTGACTGGCACCACATACTGATGACACTACATATTGCTCACTCACTGACGTCACATACTACTGCCACTACATACTGCTCACTGACTGGCACTACATACGGCTGATACTACATACTGCTCACTGACCGGCGCTACATACTGCTCACTGACCAGCGCTACATACTGCTCACTGACTGGCGCTACATACTGCTCACTGACCAGCACGCTGACCAGCACTGCATACCGCTTGCTGACCGGTCCTGCATACTGCTCGCTGAGCAGCCCTGCATACTGCTCACTGAGCAGCCCTGCATACCACTCGCTGACCGGCCCTGCATACGACACGCCGACTGGCCCTGCATACCGCTCGCTGACCGGCCCTGCATACCGCTCGCTGACCGCCACTATATACTGCTGACTGACAAAGGCAACTCTGCCTCACAACCTACTGACTAGGGATGAGCCGAACACCCCCCAGTTCGGTTCGCAGCAGAACATGCGAACAGGCAAAAAATTTGTTCGAACACGCGAACACCGTTAAAGTCTATGGGACACGAACATGAAAAATCAAAAGTGCTAATTTTAAAGGTTAATATGCAAGTTATTGTCATAAGTGTTTGGAGACCCGGGTCCTGCCTCAGGGGACATGTATCAATGCAAAAAAAAAGTTTTAAAAATTGACGTTTTTTCGGGAGCAGTGATTTTAATAATGCTTAATAGGGATGGGCCCGGTGCTCGATTCGAACCCATGTTCGAATCGAGCATCGGGCGTTCGCTCGCTCGTCGAGCCCAGAACTATTTGGGCCGTTCGCATCACATTCGTGTGATGCGAGCGGCCCCGCAATGCATTGCGGCCGGCGCGGCCGGCGCAGTGCATTGCTGGCTGATGATTGGCCAAGCATGCACTGTGACCCCGCATGCTTGGCCAATCACAGCGCCCGAAACTCGGAGAGCAATAATTGGCTACAGGCAGGACGCCTGTAGCCAATTACAGCTCAGGGGCTTTAGTACACGCCCCACCATTTAAAAGGCCGCCACGCCATCGGCCCCGGTCACATGAGTTCCGGCTTTAGGAGAGATTAGTCTGCTGATTCTGTCTTTGCTTGATACTGAAAGATTTGCTCTTCTTTGCTAAACCATTGGCTATTTCTTTGCTAAACCATTGCTACCTAAGTCATTGATCGTTCATTGCTGCTGATTGCACAGTTAGTGTGTTATTAGCTGCTGCTGGGGATTAGTCTGGTGCGTGCTTACTGTTAGTACAGTATTGCAGTAGTACCAACCGCAGTGCTGTTAGCACAGCATTGCACCCCAACAGCACCCATAGGACTTCTAGTGTGTTAGTGGCAGCAAACAGAGCTCCTATATTTTCTTCTCAGCAGCACCCATAGGACTTCTAGTGTGTTAGTGGCAGCAAACAGAGCTCCTATATTTTCTTCTCAGCAGCACCCATAGGACTTCTAGTGTGTTAGTGGCAGCAAACAGAGCTCCTATATTTTCTTCTCAGCACCACCCATAGGACTTCTAGTGTGTTAGTGGCAGCAAACAGAGCTCCTATATTTTCTTCTCAGCAGCACCCATAGGACTTCTAGTGTGTTAGTGGCAGCAAACAGAGCTCCTATATTTTCTTCTCAGCAGCACCCATAGGACTTCTAGTGTGTTAGTGGCAGCAAACAGAGCTCCTATATTTTCTTCTCAGCAGCACCCATAGGACTTCTAGTGTGTTAGTGGCATCACACAGAGCTCCTATATTTTCTTCTCAGCAGCACCCATAGGACTTCTAGTGTGTTAGTGGCATCACACAGAGCTCCTATATTTTCTTCTCAGCAGCACCCATAGGACTTCTAGTGTGTTAGTGGCAGCAAACAGAGCTCCTATATTTTCTGCTCAGCAGCACCCATAGGACTTCTAGTGTGTTAGTGGCATCACACAGAGCTCCTATATTTTCTTCTCAGCAGCACCCATAGGACTTCTAGTGTGTTAGTGGCATCACACAGAGCTCCTATATATTCTTCTCAGCAGCACCCATAGGACTTCTAGTGTGTTAGTGGCAGCAAACAGAGCTCCTATATTTTCTTCTCAGCAGCACCCATAGGACTTCTAGTGTGTTAGTGGCATCACACAGAGCTCCTATATTTTCTTCTCAGCAGCACCCATAGGACTTCTAGTGTGTTAGTGGCAGCAAACAGAGCTCCTATATTTTCTGCTCAGCAGCACCCATAGGACTTCTAGTGTGTTAGTGGCATCACACAGAGCTCCTATATTTTCTTCTCAGCAGCACCCATAGGACTTCTAGTGTGTTAGTGGCATCACACAGAGCTCCTATATATTCTTCTCAGCAGCACCCATAGGACTTCTAGTGTGTTAGTGGCAGCAAACAGAGCTCCTATATTTTCTTCTCAGCAGCACCCATAGGACTTCTAGTGTGTTAGTGGCAGCAAACAGAGCTCCTATATTTTCTTCTCAGCAGCACCCATAGGACTTCTAGTGTGTTAGTGGCAGCAAACAGAGCTCCTATATTTTCTTCTCAGCAGCACCCATAGGACTTCTAGTGTGTTAGTGGCATCACACAGAGCTCCTATATTTTCTTCTCAGCAGCACCCATAGGACTTCTAGTGTGTTAGTGGCATCACACAGAGCTCCTATATTTTCTTCTCAGCAGCACCCATAGGACTTCTAGTGTGTTAGTGGCAGCAAACAGAGCTCCTATATTTTCTGCTCAGCAGCACCCATAGGACTTCTAGTGTGTTAGTGGCATCACACAGAGCTCCTATATTTTCTTCTCAGCAGCACCCATAGGACTTCTAGTGTGTTAGTGGCATCACACAGAGCTCCTATATATTCTTCTCAGCAGCACCCATAGGACTTCTAGTGTGTTAGTGGCAGCAAACAGAGCTCCTATATTTTCTTCTCAGCAGCACCCATAGGACTTCTAGTGTGTTAGTGGCAGCAAACAGAGCTCCTATATTTTCTTCTCAGCAGCACCCATAGGACTTCTAGTGTGTTAGTGGCAGCAAACAGAGCTCCTATATTTTCTTCTCAGCAGCACCCATAGGACTTCTAGTGTGTTAGTGGCATCACACAGAGCTCCTATATTTTCTTCTCAGCAGCACCCATAGGACTTCTAGTGTGTTAGTGGCATCACACAGAGCTCCTATATTTTCTTCTCAGCAGCACCCATAGGACTTCTAGTGTGTTAGTGGCAGCAAACAGAGCTCCTATATTTTCTGCTCAGCAGCACCCATAGGACTTCTAGTGTGTTAGTGGCATCACACAGAGCTCCTATATTTTCTTCTCAGCAGCACCCATAGGACTTCTAGTGTGTTAGTGGCATCACACAGAGCTCCTATATATTCTTCTCAGCAGCACCCATAGGACTTCTAGTGTGTTAGTGGCAGCAAACAGAGCTCCTATATTTTCTTCTCAGCAGCACCCATAGGACTTCTAGTGTGTTAGTGGCATCACACAGAGCTCCTATATTTTCTTCTCAGCAGCACCCATAGGACTTCTAGTGTGTTAGTGGCAGCAAACAGAGCTCCTATATTTTCTTCTCAGCAGCACCCATAGGACTTCTAGTGTGTTAGTGGCAGCAAACAGAGCTCCTATATTTTCTTCTCAGCAGCACCCATAGGACTTCTAGTGTGTTAGTGGCATCACACAGAGCTCCTATATTTTCTTCTCAACAGCACCCATAGGACTTCTAGTGTGTTAGTGGCAGCAAACAGAGCTCCTATATTTTCTTCTCAGCAGCACCCATAGGACTTCTAGTGTGTTAGTGGCAGCAAACAGAGCTCCTATATTTTCTTCTCAGCAGCACCCATAGGACTTCTAGTGTGTTAGTGGCAGCAAACAGAGCTCCTATATTTTCTTCTCAGCAGCACCCATAGGACTTCTAGTGTGTTAGTGGCATCACACAGAGCTCCTATATTTTCTTCTCAGCAGCACCCATAGGACTTCTAGTGTGTTAGTGGCAGCAAACAGAGCTCCTATATTTTCTTCTCAGCAGCACCCATAGGACTTCTAGTGTGTTAGTGGCATCACACAGAGCTCCTATATTTTCTTCTCAGCAGCACCCATAGGACTTCTAGTGTGTTAGTGGCAGCAAACAGAGCTCCTATATTTTCTTCTCAGCAGCACCCATAGGACTTCTAGTGTGTTAGTGGCAGCAAACAGAGCTCCTATATTTTCTTCTCAGCAGCACCCATAGGACTTCTAGTGTGTTAGTGGCATCACACAGAGCTCCTATATTTTCTTCTCAGCAGCACCCATAGGACTTCTAGTGTGTTAGTGGCAGCAAACAGAGCTCCTATATTTTCTTCTCAGCAGCACCCATAGGACTTCTAGTGTGTTAGTGGCAGCAAACAGAGCTCCTATATTTTCTTCTCAGCAGCACCCATAGGACTTCTAGTGTGTTAGTGGCATCACACAGAGCTCCTATATTTTCTTCTCAGCAGCACCCATAGGACTTCTAGTGTGTTAGTGGCATCACACAGAGCTCCCATATTTTCTTCTCAGCAGCACCCATAGGACTTCTAGTGTGTTAGTGGCAGCAAACAGAGCTCCTATATTTTCTGCTCAGCAGCACCCATAGGACTTCTAGTGTGTTAGTGGCATCACACAGAGCTCCTATATTTTCTTCTCAGCAGCACCCATAGGACTTCTAGTGTGTTAGTGGCAGCAAACAGAGCTCCTATATTTTCTTCTCAGCAGCACCCATAGGACTTCTAGTGTGTTAGTGGCATCACACAGAGCTCCTATATTTTCTTCTCAGCAGCACCCATAGGACTTCTAGTGTGTTAGTGGCAGCAAACAGAGCTCCTATATTTTCTTCTCAGCAGCACCCATAGGACTTCTAGTGTGTTAGTGGCAGCAAACAGAGCTCCTATATTTTCTTCTCAGCAGCACCCATAGGACTTCTAGTGTGTTAGTGGCATCACACAGAGCTCCTATATTTTCTTCTCAGCAGCACCCATAGGACTTCTAGTGTGTTAGTGGCAGCAAACAGAGCTCCTATATTTTCTTCTCAGCAGCACCCATAGGACTTCTAGTGTGTTAGTGGCAGCAAACAGAGCTCCTATATTTTCTTCTCAGCAGCACCCATAGGACTTCTAGTGTGTTAGTGGCAGCAAACAGAGCTCCTATATTTTCTTCTCAGCAGCACCCATAGGACTTCTAGTGTGTTAGTGGCAGCAAACAGAGCTCCTATATTTTCTTCTCAGCAGCACCCATAGGACTTCTAGTGTGTTAGTGGCATCACACAGAGCTCCTATATTTTCTTCTCAGCAGCACCCATAGGACTTCTAGTGTGTTAGTGGCATCACACAGAGCTCCTATATTTTCTTCTCAGCAGCACCCATAGGACTTCTAGTGTGTTAGTGGCAGCAAACAGAGCTCCTATATTTTCTTCTCAGCAGCACCCATAGGACTTCTAGTGTGTTAGTGGCAGCAAACAGAGCTCCTATATTTTCTTGTCAGCAGCACACATAGTACCTATAGTGTGTTAGTGTCAGCACCCATAGGACCTACAGTGTGTTGTGAGCACACATAGGAGTTCTATTTTTTATACTATATACACTACCGACTACAATGGCTGGAAGACCGCCAAGGAGAGGCAGAGCGTGCCGAGGCAAGAACACAGGGCAGGCAGGCTCTGTTTCTAGAGACAACAGTGCTGGCCGTGGACGTGGTCGTGCATCGTCATCAGCACGTGGCCATGGGACACGCTTGTCTTTGTTTTCGGCAGCTGGACATGTGGAGCCGCATCATGCCGAAGGCTTGGTAGAATGGATGACCAAGCCCTCCTCATCCTCCTCATCCTCTCTCACCCAGGCTCAGGGTACTGGCAGAGCAGCTGCCAACGCGTACTCAATGGCATCATCAGCCACCCCTTCCCTAGACCCACCATGTCCTCCTGAGGAGTCCCCCGAACTGTTTGAGCACAGTGTTGGGTACATGCTCCAGGAGGATGCCCAACGATTCGAAGGCTCGGATGATGATACCCAGCTTGAGGAAGTCAGTAGTGTGCGCGCAGAGAAAGGGGATGCTGAAGGACAGCAATCTGGCAGTAGTGTTCCACCAGCTGCAGCTTACTGCCAGGTTTGCTCTAGTGGTGAAGAGGGAGGGGATGATGAGGTCACTGACTCCACGTGGGTGCCTGAAGGGAGAGAGGAGGAGGAGGAGGAGGATGCAGCGTCACATGTCCAACGAGGCAGGATGCCCCCTGGAGGCCAGCTAGAGGCCAGCACAGCAACTGTACCACACCGCAGAGCTCCGCCTGTGCAGGGCGCTGCCTCTGCACGTTATCACAAAAGTTCTTTGGTGTGGGCCTTTTTTGAGACGAGTGCATCAGATCGCACCACTGCTATTTGCAATATTTGTCTCAAGCGTATCTCGCGTGGCCAAAACATCAGCCGCTTGGGCACCACAAGCATGAGCAGACATATGTCGACCTGCCATGCAGCTCGTTGGCAAGCACACATAAAAGACCCACACCAAAGAACAAAGCGGACCTCTCCTTGCTCCTCATCAGCTGGGATCTCCATCCCCACTATATCTTCAGTCCTCTCTGAAAGCTGCTCTGAGAGGACTGAAGGTGTAGAATTAGGTGTGTCACAACCAAGTACTTGCAGTACACCGACGTCCGATTGTAGCAGGCAAATTTCCCTGCCCCAGCTGCTGGACCGTCGAAAGAAGTATACTCCCAGCCATCCACATGCCCAGCGGTTGAATGCTAGCTTGGCTAAATTGCTAGCACTTCAACTGCTGCCTTTTCAGTTGATAGACTCGGCCCCCTTCCGTGAGTTTGTTCAATGTGCGGTTCCTCAGTGGCAGGTTCCCAAACGCCACTTTTTCTCACGGAAGGCGATTCCGTCTCTCTACTGGCATGTGGAAGGCAATGTCCATGCCTCGCTGGACAGGGCGGTCAGCGGTAAGGTGCATATTACCGCTGACTCATGGTCCAGCAGGCATGGACAGGGACGTTATCTTTCTTTCACGGCCCATTGGGTCACTCTATTGGTAGCTGGGAGGGATGCAGGACAAGGTGCAGTAGTGTTGGAGGTTGTTCCGCCACCACGCCTCCAAAATGCTACTACTGGTTGTGACACACCTCTCTCCTCCACCCCCTCCTCTTCTTCTTCCTCCATGTCCTCTTCGAGTGCTCTGTCCTCGGAACCAGCGGTGCTCCGTAGGCGTACAAGGGGCTACGCGAGTACGCAGGCAAAAAGATGCCATGCCGTGCTTGCGCTGGTGTGTTTGGGGGACAGGAGCCACACTGGGCCAGAGGTTCTGGCAGCTCTGCAGGGGCAGGCCGAGAGGTGGTTGACGCCACGCCAGCTTAAGCCAGGAATGGTCGTTTCTGATAATGGCACCAACCTCCTCTCCGCCCTGCGACAGGGGCAGCTCACCCATGTGCCCTGTATGGCTCACGTCCTCAACCTGGTGGTGCAGCGGTTCTTGGGCAGGTTCCCAGGCTTACAGGATGTCCTGAGGCAGGCCAGGAAAGTCTGTGTGCATTTCCGCCGATCTTATAATGCCAGTGCTCGGCTGACTGAGCTGCAAAAGGAGCTGAACCTGCCCAAGAACCGCCTAATATGTGACATGCCCACCAGGTGGAACTCAACGTTGGCCATGCTGCAGCGACTGCACACGCAGCAGAGGGCCATCAATGAGTACCTTTGCGACTACGGCACCAGGACAGGGTCAGGGGAGCTTGGCTTTTTTTCCCCACGCCAGTGGAGCATGATCAGGGATGCATGCACTGTCCTCTCACCATTTGAGGAGGCCACGAGGATGGTGAGCAGTGACAGTGCATGCATCAGTGACACTGTACCTCTTGTCCACCTGTTGGAGCATACGCTGCGTGGGATAATGGACAGGGCACTTGAGGCAGAACAGAGGCAGGAAGAGGAGGACTTCCTTGTCTCTCAAGGCCCCCTTTATCCAGACAATGTTCCTTCTGTCCCACCCATCACACAGGAAGAGGAGGAGGAGGAGGAGGAGGATTGTGTGAGCATGGAGGTGGAGCCTGGCACTCAGCATCAGCAGCAGCAGTCTTTTAGGGATGATGTACAGTCCCAACAAACCAGTGGACTTGTACGTGGCTGGGAGGAGGTGGCTGGCGATCATGTCATCCTCAGTGACCCAGAAGACTCCGGACCGAATGCCTCAGCTAACCTACGCTGCATGGCCTCCCTGATCCTGCAAAGCCTGCGGAAGGATCCTCGTGTTCTTCGGATCAAGGAGAGTGACCATTACTGGCTGGCCACTCTCCTTGATCCACGGTACAAGGGTAAGGTTGCGGACCTTATCTTGCCGTCGCAGAGGGAGCAGAGGATGAGACATCTCAGGGAGGCCTTGCAGAAAGGTCTGTGCAACGCGTTCCCAGAAACTGGGAGGTTACAAACTCCTGGTCCTGGACGACGAGTTGCTGAGGCTTCGGTCAGTAGCAGAAGGAGCGGTGGGGAAGGTGGACGTCTGACCGATGCGTTCAGACAATTTTTTAGTCCGCAGCCCCATGGTATGATCGGTTCCAGCAACCATCGCCAGCGTCTGATATACATGGTGCAGGAATACCTAGGGGCAAGGTCAGACTTGGACACCTTTCCCACCGAAAATCCTCTGGCTTACTGGGTCCTGAGGATGGATCACTGGCCAGAGCTTGCACAGTATGCAATTGAGCTACTGGCCTGTCCTGCATCCAGCGTTCTTTCCGAACGCACATTCAGTGCTGCTGGAGGATTTGTCACCGATCATAGGGTGCGCCTGTCCACCGACTCGGTTGATCGACTGACCTTCATAAAAATGAATCAGTCTTGGATCACCACCAGCTACCAGACACCTGAAGCGGATATAACGGAATAATTTATAATGTCACATCCCTTCAAGACTGCCTATGCTGATGCTGAGTGACTGTCCTGTTATGTTCACTGACTATCCTCTTCCTCCTCCTCAATGATCCATGCCACCACACCAGTGCCTAAGGCACAATTTTTCAGCCCCTGTATAACAGGGGCGTGTAATTACAATTTTTTAAAAAGATGCTTCGCAACAGGTGTGACTGCTGTGCTCAGAGTACAGTATCTGTGAGGGGTTGTAGTGTTGTGGCACCAGCACCAGTGCCTAAGGCACAATTTTTCAGCCCCTGTTGGGGCGTGTAATTACAATTTTTAGGCAATGCTTTGCAACAGGTCTCATTGCTGTGCTCAGAGTACAGTATCTGTGAGGGGTTGCAGTGTTGTGGCACCAGCACCAGTGCCTAAGGCACAATTTTTCAGCCCCTGTATAACAGGGGCGTGTAATTACAATTTTTTAAAAAGATGCTTCGCAACAGGTGTGACTGCTGTGCTCAGAGTACAGTATCTGTGAGGGGTTGCAGTGTTGTGGCACCAGCACCAGTGCCTAAGGCACAATTTTTCAGCCCCTGTTGGGGCGTGTAATTACAATTTTTAGGCAATGCTTTGCAACAGGTCTCATTGCTGTGCTCAGAGTACAGTATCTGTGAGGGGTTGCAGTGTTGTGGCACCAGCACCAGTGCCTAAGGCACAATTTTTCAGCCCCTGTATAACAGGGGCGTGTAATTACAATTTTTTAAAAAGATGCTTCGCAACAGGTGTGACTGCTGTGCTCCAAGTACAGTATCTGTGAGGGGTTGCAGTGTTGTGGCACCAGCACCAATGCCTAAGGCCCAATTTTTCAGCCCCTGTTTAACAGGGGCGTGTAATTACAAATCTTGATCTAATAGTTCACAGCAGGGCCCATTCCTGCGCCCACCAAGAGTAACTATGAGGGCCTACAGTCTTGTGGCAACACCGTCCACCACCACCACCACCACCAAAGGCCCAATTTTTCTGCCCTGTTCAACAGGTGCATGCAATTACAAATCTTGATCTAATAACTCACAGCAGGGCCCATTCCTGCACCCACCAAGAGTAACTGTGAGGGCTTACAGTCTTGTGGCAACACCGTCCACCACCACCACCACCAAAGGCCCAATTTTTCTGCCCGGTTCAACAGGTGCATGCAAGTACAAATCTTGATCTATTAACTCACAGCAGGGCCCATTCCTGTGCCCACCAGTCTTGTGGCTACACCAACATCTAATAGGGCAAATTTCTGCAGAGTATATACGGCAGGCCCCTACTTTCAAACATCCAACTTACAAACGACTCCTACTTGCAAACGGCAAGAGAAAACAGGAAGTGAGAGGAAATCTACCCCTAGGAAGGAAAATTCTATCCTGTTAGATTTAATTTGGGAAAAAGGTATCTCCTCTCTACTGATGCTTTATCACCAATCCTTGTTTCAATTAAAACCCCACTTTTCCAAAAACATTTGTCATTGGGACGGAAAGTGAGGTGACATGTTCTGAACAGATGTGCAAAGACAGCAAATGTTACAGGGGTGATAACCCCTCCCTATGTTCTCCAAAAAGCTTAAAAATTGATTTTTTTGGGATGTAGCTACACTTCATAATGTACCTGTTCAGATTCTACTTAAGAACAAACCTACAGTCCATGTCTTGTTTGCACCACCTATATACTGCTGTTCAGAGTATATAGGGTTGTAGGTATAGGGTTTTATTTTGGGTGCGGGGTCCCCCTTAGTATCCATACAAGACCCAAAGGGGCTGGGGTGGGGGGGGGGGGTGATGGGGTAGCCATGCCATTTTTCTCAAGGATTTTCAGCCATATGGCGGCCAGGACAAGACATGACATTAAAGCCGCAAGTGGTTTTAAATGGCTTCTTTTTTTCCTTTACAAATGTCATTTTGTGCAAGGACAGTTCTAAACACGGGAAACACATGCCACTTCACAGGCATACTTTAGACACCCCCCAGGTACCGTATTTAAAGGAAAATTTCACTTTTTTTTTTTTCACTTTATGCATCATTAAAATGACTGCTCCCGAAAAAACTTTAGTTTTTAAAATTTCTTTTTGCATTGATATATGTCCCCTGGGGCAGGACCCGGGTCCCCAAACCTGTTTTATAACATTAACATGCATATTGGCCGTTGTAATTAGCAATTTTGATTTCGAACGTTCGCGTCCATTATAACGAATAGGGTTCGAAAATTCGCGCGAACTTTCGGTCCGTTCGAAGGTTCTGGTGCGAACCGAACCCGGGGGTGTTCGGCTCATCCCTAATGCTTAAAGTAAAACAATAAAAGTGGAATATTCCTTTAAATTTCGTACCTGGGGGTGTCTATAGTATGCCTGTAAAGGGGCACTTTTTTCCCGTGTTTAGAACAGTCCCTGCGCAAAATTAAATTTCTATAGGAAAAAAAGTAATCTAAAACTGCTCGCAGCTATAATGAATTGTCGGGTCCCGGCAATACAGATAAAAGTCATTAAAAAAACGGCATGGGTTCCCCCCAGTCCATTACCAGGCCCTTTTGGTCTGGTATGAATATTAAGGGGAACCCCGAACCAAATTGAAAAAAAAAAAAAATTGCGTGGAGGTCCCCCCAAATTCCATACCAGGCCCTTCAGGTCTGGTATGGATATTAAGGGGAACCCTGCGCCATTTTTTTTAAAAAAAATGGCGTAGTGGTCCCCCTCAAAATCCATACCAGACCCTTATCCGAGCACGCAACCTGGCAGGCTGCAGGAAAATAGGGGGGGACGAGAGAGCACCCCCCCTCCTGAACCGTACCAGGCCACATGCCCTCAACATGGGGAGGATGTCCCCATGTTGATGGGGACAAGGGCCTCATCCCCACAACCCTTGCCCGGTGGTTGTGGGGGTATGCGGGCGGGGGGCTTATCGGAATCTGGAAACCCCCTTTAACAAAGGGGACCCCCAGATACCGCCCCCCCCCCACCTATGTGAATTTGTAACCATTTCACAAAAAAGCAGCAAAAATTTTAAAAAACCGCAAGGCACAGCTTGGGACAAGTGCTTTATTAAAAAAGAAAAAAGAAAAAAAATTCCAGCGATGTAATCTATTCTCGACCCGGGATACGGAAAAACATGCCGCCACAATCCGATTCCGCCACCATGGGTGACGCCACAGGTAAACTGCCGGAATCCCCGTTGCATCAGGAGGGGCGGGGTCACCCGCGCACGTGACGGGTGGCCCCGCCCTCAGCTATTTAAGAGCTGTTACGACGGGTGTAGCGTCATTCGGCGGGCGCCTCCCATGGAGGCGGAATCGGATCGTGGCGGCGTGTTTTTCTGTATCCCAGGTCGAGAATGGATTACATTGCTGGAATTTTTTTTTCTTTTTTAATAAAGGACTTGTCCCAAGCTGTGTCTCATTTTTTATTTATTTTTTGTGAAATGGTAGGGGTACAATGTACCCCGTTACCAATTCACATGGGGGACTGGAATCTGGGGGTCCCCTTTGTTAAAGGGGCTTCACGATTCCGATAAGCCCCCAGCCTGCATACCCCCCACAACCATCGGGCAAGGGCTGTGGGAATGAGGCCCTTGTCCCCATCAACAAGGGGACATCCTCCCCATGTTGAGGGCATGTGGCCTGGTACGGTTCAGGAGGGGGCCCTCTCTCGTCCCCCCCTCTTTTCCTGCGGCCTGCCAGGTTGCGTGCTCGGATAAGGGTCTGGTATGGATTTTGCACGGGGTTTCCCTTAAAATCCATACCAGACCTGAAGGGTCTGGTATAGAAATTGGGGGGAACCGCCACGCAATTTTTTTTTTTTAACTTTGGTTTGGGGTTCTCCTTAATATTCATACCAGATCCAAATGGCCTGGTAATGGACTGGGGGGGAACCCATGCCATTTTTTTCAATTCCTTTTATCTGTATTGCCGGGACCCGACAATTCATTATAGCTGCGAGTAGTTTTACATGACTTTTTTTCCTTTTAGAAATGTCATTTTGCACAGGGACTGTTCTAAACATGGGAAAAACACGCCACTTTACAGGCATACTATAGACACACCCCAGGTACGAAATTTAAAGCAATATTCCACTTTTATTGTTTCACTTTAAGCATTATTAAAATCACTGCTCCCGAAAAAAAACAGCAGTTTTTAAAACTTTTTTTTCCATTAATACATGTCCCCTGGGGCAGGACCCAGGTCCCCAAACACTTTTTTTTATGACAATAACTTGCATATTAACCTTTAAAATTAGCTCTTTTGATTTCTCCCATAGACTTTAAAGGGTGTTCCGCGGCTTTCGAATTTGCCGCGAACACCCCAAATTGTTCTCTATTCGGTGAACAGGCGAACATCGGACTCATCCCTACTACTGACCACTGAACTCTACTTCTAAAACTACATTTTAGGGCTTGTTCACACAAGGTGCCGTACAGGAACACATGAAAAATCGCACATTTTCCTTTATCGCACAAAAACAGGTTTCTTTTTGCAGATGCACAGGATACCATTAATTCTTAATTGCACCCCCACACATCTAACAAATGCACATGCGTTCGCACCCGCTAAAATGCATGGTACGGCCTACATTTAAAAAATCATGCCAACACCTTTTTTGCATTTTTCATGCACATAGGGCACCCCATGCCCTGGGAACACGCAAAAGATGCGTGTGCGGACACACCTCCTGGTGTGATCGAGCCCTCAGACTAGTATTCCCCTAAGATTGTGCACCATTTTTAAAGGGTAGCTTGACTTAAAAAAGGTTGATAAGCACTGGCCTAGGGAGCCCCACTGAAAAATGGGATGTGCAGCAATGTGCAAGAAAGCACAAGTCATCAGACTGATGTGCCCCAAGATTATTCACAATTCTAAAGGGTGCCTTGACTGAAAATACGTATAAAAACCCTGATCTTTGCATCTGCTTTTAGAGTAGCAAAAATATGTAACACCAGGTTTGTTAAAATGTGAAGGTGATATAAAAAATTGCCCCCCCGCCTCCGCTGCTGCCTTAGCTGGGCTCTCCCATTGCATCGGGGAGCCCAGGATCAATCTGACTGGTGGCATCTGGTGCACTGAACAGAGATAGAGGAACAAACGTCGTTCCTCCCTCTTTGTGAGATCAGAAACTGTAAGGGACAAGGGCCAGAGGAGAGAGATGGGATCTAATAAACCCCCAGATGTCTCCAAAAAGAGGACCTGTCACGGCCTTTGCTTTTACAAGGGATGTTTTTTTTCACCTGCAGGCGGTCGACAGGTGGACCGCGATCGTCGGGTTGCCGACCCCCGAAGTACACTGTTAAAAAAAAATTAAAAATTATAAAATAAATACTAAAATATATTTTAAAACATTTAAAGTTCCCTCCTTCCCCTGTGCTCATTTGAAAAAATGAATGCATGTAGTTCCTGCACATACTATATATGTTAAAGTTAGAAACACCTCCCTAGGAAACACTTAACCGCTTGATCGCCCCTAGTGTTAACCCCTTCCCTGCCAGTGTTATTTATACAGTGATGAGTGGCTATTTTTAGCTCTGATCATTGTAATAATGTCACTGGTCCCAAAAAAAGTGTCTGCCGCAATGTCGCAGTCCCGCTAAATATCGCAGATCGCCGCCATTACTAGTAAAAACAAATTAATAATAAAAATGCCATAATCCTATCCCCTATTTTGTAGATGCTATATATTTTGTACAAACCAATCAAAAAATAATGGCCTGGTCATTAAGGAGGTAAATCCTTCCGGGGCTGAAGTGGTTACCGTATATACTCGAGTATAAGCCAAGTTTTTCAGCACATTTTTTTTGTGCTGAAAATGCCCCCCTCGGCTTATACTCAAGTCACCTTTTTGCGCCCGATCTCCCGGATTTTGGGGACCCGGTACCGGCCAAACTTGGCACACATGTAGCCCCACTCTTCCTCTACAAGTGTGCAAAGTTTGTTGTCCGGGGTTTCACGGCCGGGGAGCACAGATTTTTTTTTTTTTTCAAAGCTGGGCACCCCTTCCATAGACTCCTATGTTAAACAGTCATTTCTCCAATGACTTTGGGGACCCGGTAGCAGCCGATCGTAGGTCCCCTGGACCCGGAACTTGACACACATGTAGCCCCATTTCTCCTCTACAAGTGTGCAAAGTTTGTTGTCTGGGGGACCTACGGCCGGGGAGCACCGATTTTTTTTTCAATGCTGGGCACCCCTTCCATAGACTCCCATGTTAAACGTCAGTCTAGTCATGGACACAGTGAGGCATGGGCACAGTGAGGCATTCTCATGGACACAGTGAGGCATGCAGATGGACACCCTAGGCTTATACTCGAGTCAATAAGTTTTCCCATTTTTTTGTGGTAAAATTAGGTTCCTCGGCTCATATTTGGGTCGGCTTATACTCCAGTATATACGGTATATTGTGTTTGTGTTCTCTCAAATTCATTATTAAGTATATATTGTCCCAAAAAAATCGCGTTTGAAAAACTGCTGCGTAAATACCATGTGATTTAGAAAATTGTAACTCTCCCAATTTTATTCTCTAGAGCCTCTGTTTAAAAATATATATAATGCTGGGGAGGTTCTAGGTATTTTTCTAGCAAAAAAAAACGATTTTTCCATGCATGAGAGAAATGTCAGAATTGTCCCAGTAGGGCAAGTGGTTATACTATATAATTAAAAGATGATCATTGTAATCTCCCCTGGCAGTGTTATATGGTTTGTCCAAAGCCCTGTAATTGTCACTTTTGCTGGACATTTTGGTCTGCATGTAAAGGTGGGGGGAAATATAAATAAAGGTCTGTGAAATAATAAAAAAAATACATTTATATGCTAAATACTATCATTACAAGTATTAACTACATACAGTTACCAGAGTATTTTTCACTATAGTGGGCCTTTAAATGTAGCACATAATGGATTTGATTGCATTAAAACTATTAGCCCTCCATTTTTTATTCTGAAACGCAGTGATCTAATTTTTGTAAAAAAAAAAAAAGAATCTCCCTCCAGCCACTGGAAGTTCACGTGAGAGTGGCACTTATCCTCCGTAGTGGATTTTCGACTCGAGTTATTAAGCTCTTTAGAAGAATGGTTTTAGTGGATCTATGAAATTACTGCCCTTTTGTTTTCCTTTTGTCTGAGTTTTTTTAGGTTTTATCAAAAGCGAGAACTACCCATTGAACTTCTTTCATTTATCCCTTAAGAAAAGAATATTAGCGACTGTAAATTTAAAAAAGAAAAAATTCCACCTTGAACTTTTTATAAGCACGTTGTCCTTGATTGATACTGATTGAAGTTCTGTATATCTCTCGCACCCTCCCTTTATATTTCTATATGGTGTTGTAGGATTGCCTTGGTCTATGCTGAGGTTGTATGGAAATTCCTTTTTGTAACTGATACTTCCAATCTTGGGGAGTTTGAAGGATTCAGGGAGATTAAAGTCTTGTAAGGTCTTTGTCTGTGCAGAAGCTTCTTAAGAAAGGTAATAAATACAAGAAGCTAGATCTGTGTCAAGTAAATCAATTTGTAAAGCAGTAATAAACTTTAAAACAATTATTTTTTATATATTGCAGCTTACCAATCCTTAGTTGTGGTGGCTGCATTCGTTTTTCTTTTTTAGGCTTTTTCCCCTCCGTTTACACCTGGTAATCTGACTAACACACCTCCTGCTTAAGAGTGCCCCCCACTCCGAAGGAGCATAGGGGCACCTTTGGGCAGCAGCATGGTCAGTCTGGGGAGAGGGGAGTGTTAGTTGTACTAGCAGATTTAGATACACTAACAAATTGAAGCCAAACTCCAGGTCACACTGCAGATAAACAAGCAGTAACAGCAACAGTTTTTTTTTTTTTTTTGGGGGGGTAAAGGTTTTACATGAATAAGTGAGTAAGCACCCCTGTTACTGGTAATTGGTCTGTCTCAATTCTCTAACTGCTACATCTGCAGAACAGCTTGTTCTGCTGAAATACAACAGACTTGCTGGCCAGATGACCAGGTGAAAATAAAGGAAAGAAAGCCTAAAAAGAAAACTAATGCAGCCATCCCATTTAAGATGTGGTAAACTGCAAGATAATATGTGCTTTTAGGTTTAGGGCCACAAGGGTCTGCTTACTCAAGACCAAACAACCCCCCCCCCCCCTTCCCTGTATTATCTTCTTTTTACTCATCTTGCTCATCTACTATTTATTTTAGGTAATCCATGTAGCAGTACCCCATGGCACCAAGCTGTAGCCAATAATTTATGTCTTATTATTAAATATGTTTAAATAGCTAAAATAAATAAAGGAGAAATACAGCCGAAGCTCGTTTGGCTGTACTTCTCCTATGGATCACAGGAGTGTAGTTCGTTCTGCACTCTTGTGAGATGTTTTTAGCAGACAGCAGGCTGAAGTCCGCTGTCTGACGTCAGAGAGCTGGTCCAGGCTCAGGCAAGATCACAACAATGAAGCCGGGATCCGCCCACATGCCTGGACCGGCACCTGGCAAAGCAGAGATCTGCTGACTGACAGTCGGCAGCTCTCTGCTCATGAAACTGTGAGAACCGAGCGATCGGCAGTGTTGGATCGCTCGGTTCTCAGTCTTAGAGGCGTCGGGGGACAGATTCAGCATCAGACCGATGCTGCATCCACCTAGGTAAGTATGATAATTAAAGTGTTTGTAGCCCTTTTAAAAAACTATCACTGCCAGCCTCTGTTTTATGTAGCCATAACACACAGTGTAAATATTTATGGAAAGCGAAACCTCTAAATACAGTTTTTCAGAAATCTTCAGGCCAGTAACGGCCTTTCCCCTCCTCCGATGTATGGGCAACAGCACGAGGGGCTGAGCTCTCCTTTTGATGTCAGCCGGGGAGGTCACGTGTCCGCTGTGCTGGGCGCTCAGCCCCTCCCATTGTAGCCCTTAGATGGGGGAGGAGGTGCGGCCAGGAGTCACATGACTGGCCTGAAGATGGCTGCAAAACGATATTTAGAGGCTTTGTTTTCCATATAATATTTATGAATGAATGAATGACTTGTTTAGTGCTACAAATGCGAACTGAATCGCCTCAAGGCGCTTTTTGGAGCCAGTGTCTGCTTGGCTGGTGCGGTCATTAACCCCGTAGGATCTCGACGCGCTTAGGACACGCATTCGTACACCTATATGTACACATATATACTGGGCCAATTTGGACAAGATCCAATTAACCTACCAGCATGTCTTTGGAGTGTGGGAGGAAACCGGAGTACAGGGAGAACATGCAAACTCCAGGCAGATGGTGTCTTGGTCGGGATTCAAACCAGCGACCCTTTTGCTGCTAGCTGAAAGTGCTAACCACTACACCACTGTGCTGCCAGTGTGTTATGGCTACATAAAAGAGGGGCTGGCAGTGACCATTTTTTAAGATTTGTTTTATTACTAATAGCAGCGAGGGGCACGGTGGAGATGGCTCACAGACACGGGAGCCGACAGGTAGGCAGGTAGGGGGGGAGAAAGCAGAGCTGCGGATGACGGATGCACCCAAACTGACCATGGTGTCAGGGCTCAGCAGCCATGATAAACTGTGGTCAGTTTACAGAGGGGAGGGCAGAACCAGGCAGGATCAGCCGGGTATTTCAGGTGATAGAAAGGGCTAAAGTACACAGCACAAGCACTGTGCTGTAATATATGCTTTAACGCCTCCTGCCCGCCGTATAAACAAACAAAGACAGAGTGGGGTGGCTCTTGTTTTGGGACAACATCATATCACAGCGCCCAGTTTAGTCCTGATCGTGCGCCTGCAGGGCGTGCAGCGTGCTAATCCCGGACGCTCTCCTCGCACTGACATAGTGTGAGGTGAGCCCATCAGCGGCATCTCCTCACAGGGGAGATGTGTATAGGCAATCAGGGCACTGATCACAATACAGCCCCAAAAGTGCACATCAATGATGCCGCTCTGTGCCCATCAGTGACACCACACTGTGCCCATCAGTGAGGACAATCAGTGCTGCCTTTCAGTGCCACCCATCAGTACCACCTATCAGTGCCCAGTGCCCATTAGTGTAGCCTCACCAGCGCACATCAGTGAAGGAGAAAAATTACTTATTTACAATTTTTTTTTTCAGAAACGGAAAAAAAAATCCTTTTTGTTTTCTAAATTTTTTGGTTGTTTTTTTAGCAAAAAATAAAAACCCGGCAGTGAGTAAATACCACCAAAAAAAAAGCTCTATTTGTGGGAAGAAAATTATAAAAAAAATAATTTGAGTACAGCGTTGCATGACCGCGCAATTGTCATTCGAAGTGCAAGTGCATACTTCTCTTTTACATAAGGCAAATGGGACAAAATCAACCTCATTTTCATAGACGCTATTTAGCATAGTCCTGAGAAAATTGTAGTTTTTAACTCTAACTCACCACTATGTAAGGGAAGGATAGATAACACTGATAAGTAAGTCTTAAAGTGTATCTTTAGTCAATTTTTTTTTTGTTTGTTTCAGATAGAGCAGGGAATGGTTAAAATTCATATTTTTAACAGTTGTCATTGTAAAAGTGGCCCCTTTGATATACAGTGCATGTGGAAAGTATTCAGTGTTTCACTTGTCACAGCCTTCTTTCAAAATGGATTAAATTCATTATATTCTTCAAATTTCTACAAACAATATTTTCATTTTAGAAGTAAGAGTGACACCTCCGGCAGTAACTATTGTATAGTGTAATTCCCTTATGACAACATGAAAGATGTTTATTTGAAATCTTTGCAAATTTATTAAAAATAAAAAAATAAAAAATCACAGGTGCATAAGTATTTTACGGTTTATATAAGGTCCCACAGACAGTCCAAGTCTGTAGACCTCCGAGACAGGATTGTATGGAGGCACAGATCTGGGGAAGGGTACAGAAAAATTTCTGCAGCATTGAAGGTCCCAATGAGCACAGGGGCCCCCATCATCCGTAAATGGAAGAAGTTTGGAATCACCAGGACTCTTCCTAGAGCTGACTGCCTGCCCAAACTGAGCGATCGGGGGAGAAGGGCTTTAGTCAGGGAGTTGACCAAGTACCCCATGGTCATTCTGACAGAGCGCCAGCATTTCTCTGTGGAGAGAGGAGAACCTTCCAGAAGAACAACCCTTTCTGCAGCACTCCACCAATCAGACCTGTATGGCAGAATGGCCAGATGGAAGTCACTGCTCAGTAAAAGGCACATGACAGCCCACCTGGAGTTTGCCAAAAGGCACCTGAAGACAATGAGGAACAAAATAATCTGGTCTGATGAAACAAAGATTGAACTCTGGCCTGAATGGCAAGCATCATGTCTGGAAGAAACCAGGCACTGCTTATCACCTGGCCAATACCATCCCTACAGTGAAGCATGGTGGTGGCAGCATCATGTTGTGGGGATGTTTTTCAGTGGCAGGAACTGGGAGACTAGTCAGGGTCGAGGGAAAGATGAATGCAGCAATGTACAGAGACATCCTTTATGAAAACCTGCTCTAGAGCTCTCTGGACCTCAGACTGGTGTGAAAGTTTATCTTTCAACAGGACAACGACCCTAACTACACAGCCAAGATAACAAAGGAGTGACTATGGGACAATTCCATGAATGTCCTTGAGTGGCCCAGCCAGAGCCCAGACTTAAACCTGATTTGAATATCTTTGGAGAGATCTGAAAATGGCTGTACACCGACGCTCCCCATCCAACCTGATGGAGCTTGATAGGTCCTGCAAAGAAGACTGGGAGAAACTGCCCAAAAATAGGTGTGCCAAGCTTGTAGCATCATACTCGAGACTTGAGGCTGTAATTGGTGCCAAAAGTGCTTCAATAAAGTATTGAGCAAAGGCTGTGAATACTTATGTATATGTTATTTTTTTCATTTTTTTATTTTTAATAAATTTGCAACGATTTCAAACAAACTTCTTTCACGTTGTCATTATGGGGTATTGTTTGTAGAATTTTGAGGAAAAGAATTTAATCCATTTTGGAATAAGGCTGTAACATAAAATGTGGAAAAGTGAAGTGCTGTGAATACTTTTCGGATGCACTGTACTACCCCTTGCCTCCTGGTTTTACTATCGTTTTTTTGTCCTTGTAACAAGAGCCCAAAGGGTGAATAAAGGATTTGAATATCCCCAGTGGTGGCAAAAAAAACTTGGCAATGTTCTAAACCTTCCTCACTCTACCCAAAACAAAAAGTTTTTTGCTTTGCATGTGCTTTAAGCAAAACCTCATCCTTTCCCATCAAAGAACTGCACAACACTGGAAAGTCTGCAGCCACTGATCTAGCGCATGCATTAGCATTAAGTGTTTCTCTATTACTCATGAGTATTATTTCAAGCGGTCTCAACTCCTTTTCGTTTACTTGAAAAATTAGAAGCAGCGCTGCATAAATGTATGTTTCACTTTGAGAAAGTTAAGCAATCATGTGTTTTAATATTAACCACTTGCCGACCGCTGGCCTTAATATGACGTCCTCGGCTTTGTGGGGGGATTTCTGAATGATGACTGCATCTGCAGGCATCATTCAGATATCGGCATTTTCAGCCAGCGATTCTCTACACCATAAGAATGATCATAGCGGCTGTTCCGCCGCTTGATCGTTCTTACGGGCGGCGAGAGGGGATGTCCCCCCCTCCCGCCGCCCTCCTGTGCTTCTACCGACTCACCGCTGCGATTGGTGAGTCGGAGAACGGATCCGCCGGCCCCGGATGTTGATCATAGAGATTTTCGGCAGACCAGATGGTCGTCGGAGTCTCTATGGTCGTCGGAGGCCGGTTGCGATGTTATGACGTCACGCCTGGCCTCTGCATTAAAAAAAAAACGGCGCCGCCTCGGCTGGGAAGCCGTGATCGTTTTTCTCTTTTTTTTATTTTTTTTATTTTAGGCTTCCCAGCCTAGAGGTGAGATGTGGGGTCTTATTGACCCCAAATCTCACTGTAAAGAGGTCCTGTCATGCCATATTCCTATTACAAGGGATGTTTACATTCCTTGTAATAGGAATAAAAGTGATCAAAATTTTTATTTTTATTTTATTAAGTAAAATTAACAATACATTTTTTTTTTTTTAAAGTGCCCCTGTCCCCGTGTGCTCGCACGCAGAAGCGAACGCATACGTAAGTCCCGCCCACATATGAAAACAGTGTTAAAACCACACGTGAGGTGTTGCCACGAACGTTAGAGCGAGAGCAATAATTCAAGCCCTAGACCTCCTCTGTAACACAAAACATGTAACCAGTAAAAAAAATTAAAGCGTCGCCTATGGGGATTTTTAAGTACCGAAGTTTGGCGCCATTCCATGAGCTTGTGCAATTTTGAAGCGTGACATGTTACGTATCTATTTACTCGGCGTACCTTCATCTTTCACATTATTCAAAAAAATTGGGCTAACTTTACTGTTTGTTTTTTTTTAAAGCATGAAACAGTTTTTTTTCCCCAAAAAAACGCGTTTGAAAAATTGCTGCACAAATACCGTGCGAGATAAAAAGTTGCAATGACCGCCATTGTATTCTCTAGGGTCTCTGCTAAAAAACATATATAATGTTTGGGGGTTCTATGTAATTTTCTAGCAAAACAATTATGATTTTTACATGTAGGAGAGAAATGTCAGAATTGGCCTGGTGGGCAAGTGGTTAACTATGTTTCAATAAAGGTAAAAATGATGGAATAAAAAATGTTACCTAAAGTGAAATGGTGGTGGTACCTTTAAAAATGGTATTTACTGGATCAGATGAAGTTTTTCTTGTAAACAGCACCCCAATACGAATGGCTCTTAGCCCAACCAAGTGCTTTTGGACATTAAACATAGGCGAAATTTTAAGCTTGGTCCTCTACTCAGCAGCCAATTGTTCAATGGATTGTTTGATAAATAAACTCTGCTTATGTATTTTCATCATATGCAGAGTTTGAACTGTTGACAAGTGCATATGAACTCATACATATCTAAACCCAAGAACATAAATTTAATATACTACAGTCTGCCAGTCCTTAAAGAGGAAGTAAACCCTGATGGGTTTTACCTCCTCTTTTTCCCCTGCAAAGTAAAAACATAGTGGGTTAGTATGCATCGTATACTAGCCCATTATGTGGCACTTGCCTGCAAACGAAGCCTGCTATGTCCCCGCTGGTGGCCGCATCCATCTTCACCCCTCTTTCTTCCGGGGCCGTGGACTCCGGCTCTGTGACTGGGCGGAGTGGCGTGACTATTGCGCATGTGCGCGGGAGCCGCCAGTCACGGCACGAGCCCCTTAGAAATAGCACTGCTATTTTACAGCTGCTGTTTTTGGCTTCAGACGTTATTATCTGCAGTGAATAAACTGCCCAGCATGTTATCCTATCTGTCCATATACACATAGGCTATTGTCAGCAGTTTTTGGCAGGTGCGTTTTCTGGCTGGAAAAAAACCCCCAGAACTAGTGGGTTTTGAGACTAGTTTTTCAGCTGTAAAAACAGCTTAAAAATGCCAAAAAACTTGGCTATTTGGCGTTAATCAGCGTTTTTAAACCATAAGCTTTTATGGGAGTATAGTTTTGCTAAAAAACGCCTACAGCTAAAAAAAGATTGTGAAAAACGCTACTACAAAAGTGCTGAAAAACTCACTCTACAGCTACAGCTAACGTTAGTGGCTTTTATTATAATGTCCAGTGCGCATGCTTGTTATACTCGCTGTGGAACCTAAGAGGGTAATCCTCTGCATTGTGTAAAAAGGCTGCTTGATCCTGTCTTATCTGAGCCTCCCCTTTTTCCACTGTCCCCAAACAATCTCCCTATAGAACAGAGCCTTGGGGGCACTCTGTACATGCTCAGTTTGGTGTGTATTGCTAGAGAGTTTTATTTTTCCTTGGGAGAGTGCATGTGATCAGCATAGGACCAATCAACACTGTCCAGACAGAAGGTCAGGTGTCCTGCAGACAGTCAGAGTAGAATTAAAACTCCTCCTACAAGCTTAAAGCAGACACTGATAGAAGTCACAAGACTGCTCTAACTGCTCATGAGAAAAGGTATTTAGCAGCTTCTATTTACTAAAACTATTGAATTTCCATGTTCTGTGTACTGTGAGATATCATATATAGTGAATGCAGGGTCCTGGGTTTAGTAACACTTTAAATGACATCCCATTACGTTGTTTGTTTACGTTCCTCTATATTTTCTTTTTTTTTTCTTTTTGTAGGCTCACCTACAAACTGCAAGAAATGAAAATGTTTTAACCTCTAATTCTAGCTCAGAGTCCCAGAGCTGCTCTCTTCCAAACAAAGACCAAACGGGTGAAGGACTGGGCAACCCTGCCCAATGTAAAAACCATAAAATAAAACTTCAAGGTAAGTTTTTAGATTTTGATCAAAAATAATTGTAGAGATAATTGGATGGTATCAACGAGATCATAAAGAATAATGAATTTGGGTCTGAATCTATAATTCTTAATTTCAATATCTCCAACAGGACATGTAAAATGACATTTGTAACTTTTTAGATGTTTACATTAACATTTCTATACATCTTATTTAAACGATTTGTGGCTTAACGTGAACCAAAGCATGCAAACAAAAGTATTTATATATGCAGTCATGAAAGCACTGTAAAACAAGCCCCTATTTACCTCTGTATCTATAAGCATTTTTGAGAAAAGAATTTTCAGAGTTCACAATACAGGCTTTTTTCCATGAGAGCAGAATCTTGGCAGCTTAGTAGCACGACAGACCTCTAATTATACAAACATTAAGTATTGTAAGCTGTTAGAAACTGACTTAAACCTGACTTTAAAGTCTATGTTGTGGTGCGCGCATGCGCGGCCGGACGGAGCAGATGACCATCTGACCTGCTCCGCTCACCCCCCGGCAACTTCAGCTTCAAACAGCGGTCCCACACCTCGCCCGCAGAAATAATTAACCCGACCCTCTGGGAGAACGATCCGGGCACACGCCGGATGGTTAAAAAGCCGCGTAACAAGCCAAAAAACGGCCCCCGGAGCTCGAGCCGCGCTACACAGCACGGATCCAAGATGGCGACCGGCTATATCACACGAGGCACGCAGGCCGCAGGGAAGGGAAAACTTCCACCTCCTAATCAGGCACAAGTCCCAAGGGCAGATGATGCTGACTACCCGACACTATGCTCCTCAAGGTCTCCATTAGAAAAAGGTGAGCTGACAAACATAGACTGCCTATCACCTAGCCCCCCTGCATTATCTCCCTCTCAGACTGCAGCTAAATCACCCAGCATGGACTCACACGCATCCTCCCTCCTGGATAGGGAGATGGCAGAAACCATATACAGCCAGCCCAGCAGCCAAGATTCCGCATCAAATTGTAATGCTGACTCTCCTGCTGTACCCCCTGCGCAGGGACAATACTCAGGAGACCCGATCCTAATAGCACGCTTTGCTGACCTGCTTCAAAGAGAATTAGCCAAAGCAAATGATAAACTAGCTCTGGACATAAAACGAGATTTCCAGGAAATGGGACATAGATTGGACAGTATTGAATCCAAGATGGACGATACAATCCACAGAGTTTCCCAAAATTCAAATATGATTACTGATTTACAGGATCGACTTGAGGACGCTTACTCAAAGATCGATGACCTTGAAAATCGCGCCAGGCGCTATAATTTTCGCATTCGTGGTATACCGGAAAGTGTAAAAGATATTACCTCTATCACACAATCTCTGATGCAAGCTGCCGTGCCCGATATTGATGAGATCCATATGGAGATTGATCGACTACATAGAGCTCTGACTGCCCCTAAACCTGATGGCCCCCCCAGGGATGTGATTGTTAAGCCACATTTCTTCAAGATTAAAGAAGCAGTGATGCGACATGCCCGAGAGAACCCAGACCTGGAAATAGATGGCATCAAGATTCAAATATTCGCTGATATATCCCAGGCCACAATCCAAAAGAGACGATCGCTTAAACCTTTACTAGCACCACTGACCCAACGTAATATTCGATACAGATGGAACTACCCCTTTAAACTCCAATTTTCCTTCAACAACAAATCTTACTCCTTTTCATCTTTTACTGAAGGCGAATCGATCCTGCTGAAATTGGGATTTATATCCCACAACCCATCTTCACGGAATCAACCTGGATCCAGAGGCTCCCCTCCTCCTCCACTCTCCCCCCTATGGTCATCAAAATCAACCAGGAAAAATACCCAGACATCCCGTACTACCTGAAGAATGGGCTTTATGTTTCTGAACGGGTCCGAACCCGCAGTGGTGTCTTCTCAGCGGTCTCTGAAAGGGACATTGGACGCCACACAGGGTGACTGAAATTGGTTGGAACAAGATGTTCTTGTTCTCTTGTTATTTTTGTTTGAAACGGTCGAGCTGGCCTCTAACTCTTTACACTTTTTGAAATCTTACATTTTTAGCACTGTACGGGTCCTCCTCCCCCTCTTCCCTTCCCCCTCCTCCCTTCCCCCTCCTCCCCTCCCCCCCCTTCCCGTCCCCCTCCCCCCGCCCCTTCTCCTTTCTCCTCCTTTCCTTTCCCCCTCCTCCTTTCCCTCCTTTCCCCCCCATTTTTTTTCCCTCTCCCCTCTCATTTTTATAAAACCCACAATGCACACTAGGTTAAATAACCCTACCAATGTTTTAGGGCGAAACACTGGGACCAAAGACTTTTTTTTTTTTTTTTTTTACGATATATTTTTTGTTGCTGGGGGGTGGTCATGCGCACTCCTTATTTGAGGGACTCTCCCCACTACTTGGGTGCGGTGGAGACTCCCTCACACCTGGGGCTTTGCTCTAGGACACTTTAACTGTTCACTGTTTGTAAATTTTATTTGGTAACATGTTTAAACTATGTCACTCGGTACCGGGAGTTCCCTGGTCCGACAGCCTCATTTTATTTTTTTCTACTATTGTTATTGTCTTTGTTATCTCTGATTCTGTTTTTTTCTTCTTTCTCTCCCTCTTTCTTAACTCCAATTTAAATTTTTTCCAAAACTGTTCTTTCCTGAGGGTCACCTGGAAAGTTCCTTGGCGCTTTTGGCCTCTGGATCCTACGGACCGGTGGGTGAGTCTGCTTATCGCTGTTCATAATTGTATCTCATGTCTTCCATAACACAGACACCCCGAAATGTCCGCCTGCTCTCACATAATGTCCAGGGCTTTGGATCGCCTGCCAAGCGAATCAAGGCCCTCACGCATTACAGTTCGTTGGGGGCGGACATTGTGGCTCTTCAGGAAACACATTTTATTTCCTCATTTACCCCCCGCTATCTCCACAGAGATTATCCTCTTTGTTTCTACGCGAACGCTTCAGAGAAGAAGAGGGGTGTAGCCCTCTGCTTCTCCAAACATATATCGTTTACAGAAACTAAAACCATTAAAGATAAAGAGGGCCGCTATCTTCTAGTGAAGGGCCACCTGGGTGAAACCTTAATCACCGTACTTGTCTATTATGCCCCCGATACTAATCAAACTGCCTTTTTTCATGCCATTCTAATACTCTTAGAACCCGATCTTGAGGGTGTTGTAATCTTGGCGGGTGATTCTAACCTAGCTCTAGATCTAACTAAAGATAAATCACACACTTCAGGACTTCGGTTTCCCCCCAGGCAAAGTCATAAATTCGCACAACTGCTACATAAATTTGATTTGGTAGATGCTTGGCGAGAGTCCAATCCCACTGTTAGGGACTACTCTCACTATTCAAGGGCACATGGGCACTACTCCCGCATAGACCACGTATTTCTCCCCTTGGGGGTGATACCGAAATTGAGATCAGCAAAAATCTTGTCAACACCTTGGTCAGACCATGATCCTGTTATGATTCAATTAACTGATCTCACTAACAAAACTGTGGGTTTCCATTGGCGACTAAACGAATCTCTCCTTAGTGATGAATCTCACTGCATAGAGATTTCCAGCCATATACAAACCTACTTTGAAAATAATATCCCAGGGGACACATCCCCTGCCATTAATTGGGCAGCGCACAAAGCCACTATCAGGGGCTCCTTTATTCAGCTAGCTTCCAGACCAAAAAAGGCTCGCGCCGAGTTGATTTCTGCCAAGACCAGGGAATTTGAGTCTTTAACCCAACAACATAAACGCTCCCCTTCTCCCAATTTATATAAGAAGCTGGAACAATCCCGATTAGAATTGAACATCTGTCTCACTACAAGGGCCGAGAAACAATTAAGGTGGACGAATCATAAATTCTTCACTTGGCGGGACCGCCCAGGATCCCTACTGGCGCACAAACTCACTCCTAGACATTCCCATCGTGCACTCCCTAAAATAAAATTATCCGGGGGCCATCTCACACAGGACCCCCATAAGATCCTTGATGAATTCCATAGCTTTTACGCAGAACTATACAAGAAACCCCAGGGGGTGGCTCCCCCGTCCATCGGGGAATTTCTGGGGGCCCTCCCCCTCCCAACCATAACTAATGATCATAGGGAATTAGTGGACCAACCATTCACAACTGAAGAGGTTACTGATGCTATCAAATCTCTTTCACTTCATAAATCTCCGGGCCCGGACGGGCTTCCTAACATCTACTATAAAAAATTTGCTATGCACCTGGTCCCACACCTGACTCTTTACTTTAATTCCCTGGGGGACGGGGGGGTGGTCCCATCTGATGACAACAAAGCTTATATTAGCGTTATCCCCAAACCCGGCAGAGATTCCACTGATGTACGCAATTATCGCCCAATCTCCCTAATTAATTGCGACCTGAAGATCCTAACTAAAATTCTGGCCCTTCGACTCAACTCCTTTCTGGAACATTACATACACAAAGACCAATCGGGGTTTATTGCAGGACGTCAGACCTTAGATCAAATTCGCAGATCTATCGCTCTGATCTCGGCGGTACGCTCCAATTGGGATAACCTCCCGACTCGGGAACTCTTGCTCTTATCATTAGACCTTAACAAAGCTTTCGATAGCCTGAACTGGGACTATCTTTTTATTACTCTTGAAACTATGGGATTCGGCTCCACGTTTCTCTCATTGCTGAAAACACTTTATAGCTCCCCGACGGCTCAAATTTCTATCAGAGGACATAAATCATCCATGTTCCCAGTCCAGCGAGGTACTAGACAAGGATGCCCGCTCTCTCCCCTATTATTTGCTCTAGCAATAGAACCCCTTGCAATGGCCATCCGCTCCCATCCCAATATCCATGGTGTCCATTGTGGACAACAAGAACACAAATGTGCACTATTTGCCGACGATGTCCTTATGTATGTCACCAAACCCCAAATCTCAATCCCCGAACTCTTGTCCTTGCTAGATCGTTTCTCGCTGGTTTCGGGTTTGACCCTAAATTCGCAAAAAACCCTGGCACTTAATATCTCACTACCCCCCGCGGAGATGCAGCTCCTCCAAAACACATATAGCTTCAAGTGGGCTTCCCACTCCCTCCCATATTTGGGAGTCCATCTGACCCCTTTGATAGATACGTTATATAAAGCAAATTATCCTCCTTTATTTAAAAAACTCAAAGAAGATCTTCGCTCTTGGGCGGAATACTCTCTCTCTTGGTTTGGCAGAATCAATTCGATAAAAATGACTTTTTTGCCCAGACTCCTATATTATTTCCGGACACTACCGATAGCAATTCCGAGGGGAGACATGCAACATATACAAAATGAAGTTTTACGCTTCATATGGGGTAATAAGAAGTCACGGATACAAAAAAGAACACTTTACACACCTAGGCCCATGGGGGGACTTGGTCTTCCCAACTTACAGGCTTACTATCAATCGGCTCAGATAGCCCAACTAACTCACACGACAGCTGGGGGTTCGGTCCCTCTTTGGGTTTACATAGAAGCACTTGCGTGCCACCCACTGGCAATAGGAGCCTTGATGTGGCTTCCGAATCGTAAACGCCCACCTATTCTGTGCCCTACATTATCACATTCTCTAGCGGTATGGGACAGAACAAGACACCGAGCATCCCTTATGTCACACTACACACCTCTAGCGCCCATCTTTTGCAATCCGGAGTTTCCTCCTGGCCTTGATCCACAACAATTCCAATGGTGGCTTAATAAAGGACTAATGAGAATTGGGGACTTCCTTAGTGGAAACCGAATGCATACGATAACACACTTCAAAGACAACTTCTCAATACCTCCTATTGAGGTATTTCGATATAACCAAATTTCCTCATTTATTAACTCCAAAATTAAACAGGTGGGGGGCCCCATAACACTTACCGTATTTGAACTAACTTGCCAAACCAGAGGCACACAGAGGGGCCGAATCTCTACCATATACTCTTCTATAACTGAACCAGATACTAAACTTGCCTATATGACTCAATGGGAGAGGGACTTGAACCTCACCCTTGAGCTGTCAGACTGGCAAGATATCGCCTATCAACTCTCAAAAATCTCTATTAACACTACCCTTATTGAAGCCAATTACAAAACGCTGTTACGTTGGTATTTAGTCCCCACGAGAATAGCTAAAATGCATCCTTCCTCCTCACCTCATTGTTTCCGACAATGCGGACAGATGGGCACCATGCATCATATTTGGTGGCAATGTCCACTAGTGATCAGGTTTTGGATAAGGATCTTTAATCTGATAAATTCAGTGACAGGTATTAATATCCGTCGGTCCCCAGAGAGTGCGCTTTTTCATAAACTCCCCGACGGGATTCCCAGAAAATCAATACGCCTCATAACTTATATGTTGTTAGCAGCGAGAATAACAATTGCAAGGAACTGGAAACGCTCAAGAATACCCCTAGAACAAGTTAAGGACAAACTCAATTGGATTATGATTAATGACAGTCTCACTTACACTCTTCATAATAAAGCAGAAATGTTCAACAAGATCTGGGATCCATGGATCGAATATATTTCTACTTAACAGGGAAATCCAGGTGACCCTCTCTCTCTTTCCCCTCTCTCTCTCCTCTCTCTCTCTCCCTTTTCTCCTTTCACTTTCTCTTCTCTGCTCCTTTCCTCTTTCCTTTGCTCTCTCTTTTTATTTTTGGAGATAGACTTTTCTGTTTACCTTGGTTACTGATATACCGTGATATAACGTTACTAATAAGACAGGAAACCTTTTCATGGTGGGGATCCACGGCTAACCCCAAAATTTTTTAATCGGGGTCTACCGAAGCCCTGGACCCCTACTATCCCTCTCCCTAGTACCGGTTTATTCTAATGTTGCTAGTCTGGGCACTTACACACATACTATGCCCTACCTGAGGGCTTGAATGACCTGTACGACGATACTATGCATATGCCTCCTACCTCTTGACAGGCTCGAGACGAGGCAAAAATATATTGTCAAAACGTTCAAATGTTTGGCCGAATGTAACCTGGCTATTTGTCCATTATTTTTTCTTCTTGTTTTTTTTTTTTTTTTTTTCTTTCCTCTTCCTTATTGTATTCTTCTCCTCTCCTTTTTTTTGTATTTACTCCAATAAAAATATTGCAATATAAAGTCTATGTTGTGATCTTTGAGGATGTGAATGTACTGTATATCCATAGGTGTGCGCAGCTTATGGTATTAGGGTGTGCACCCTAAAGCTCAAACACATACTACACACTCACGATGTTCATTCAGAAAGGGAAGGGGTTGGTAAATTATATATTTACTGGCCCTTTACCCCACTCGTCCTAAAACATCCTGCAGCAACAGCTGGCAGGAGAGGAGGGAAGCCAGCAGTGCTTCTGGGGGGGGAGGAGAGGGAGCCAGGTCAGTAGGGGGAATCTGTTCTGCACAGGGTGATTAGGGTGTGCCTGGGCACACCTGGCACACCCTGTGCGCACGCCTATGTGTATATCTACATATTAAATGCAGCTAGAGCGCCGAGGGATGGTTTGTTTCAAAGCTATTTTACTGCATCTTAAGAAAATTGCAATAGTTACTGTATATTAGACCATTATTAACTTCATGTTAGAGCTCTTATGTGACTGATTAGAGACTCTTGATCTCTATATGATTGTCACTATGATTCAATTAGTACAGTGAGGAACCAGGGGTGGACTTTAGCATGACATTATAAATAATAGGAATACCATTGCTACTTACTAGATCAGGTAAGTATAAAAATCTGGGTCCTTCTACTTAAAGCTGGACTTAAGGCATCGGGCCTCATAAACTATTGAATTATATGCATGTAAACTGACTTAAAGTGTCATTAAACCCAGAATATGAAAAACTCTATAAAACTGTATGTAGCCTGTTCGGATTGGGAGAGGTTTTTACTCCAATCCGAGCAGGCTCTGTATTCATTAATAGAATACATCGCTCGCCGGGATTGGCTTAGCGGTGTATATTGTATATAGCCGAAACTACATACATTATTTCCGCACATCCAGCAGGCATGTGGCGGGCTGACATCCAGCGGGCGGCATTTTATACCCGGCGTATAAGATGACCCCTGCTTTTTTGGATTTTTTTTTTTAAAGTGTAAAAGGACGTCTTTTACACCGGAAAATACGGTAGTTTAAATTTAAATCAGTATTTAGTATATCTAATTGCTAATACCTGTAAAGTAAAAAAAGAGCCTTGGATGCAGATGCCGCCTAAACAAAATGAAAGCTAGTGTCGATAATTTTAAAATCCGCCTACACCCTATTATTGCACAAAAAAAAAATTCAAAAAAGATTTTTAGTGAGCTGTAAATCAGTTATTAGATATTTATAATCTAATTTGAATTGCTCTTCTGAAACTGTTATTTTAGCCATGTGACTGGTACAGCACCAATCAGGGCTGTGCAGACACAGACCCACACTGTAAAGTGCATACATCAGCAGAGGAACAGAAGCCCCTCCCAAAGATCTTTCCCTGCAGATGCCAAAGATCAGGGAAAGATCATTAGACCACACAACAGCGTTGCAAGAATAAGGTACTTAGAGGATTAAAAAAAAAAACAAATCCAGTGGCATAATATATATGATTTATGTGAATGAATTATGGCAAGTAACATTTCTCTGTTTAGTATCACTTTTAGCTACAAACATATTTCTAATTCTGTTCAGCTTTCCAGACACCCCTGCAATCCAGAACAGTTGGGTCAATGATTTTACTTTTCTACAATGCAAATAAACAATACAGCTTAGTCAATGAATTACCCCAGCCTGCTGATTGGACAGGGGAGTAGTATAAGAACACAGATGAGGTCATCCCTGTGCTTTCATCTTCTGAAAGCACTTTCACATTGTTACAGCTTCAGTACACTGCATAGTGCTGTTAGTTTAACCACTTAAGCCCCGGACCAATACGCAGCATAAAGACCAGGCCCCTTTTTGCGATTCGCCACTGCGTCGCTTTAACTGACAATTGCATGGTCGTGCAACGTGGCTCCCAAACAAAATTTATGTCCTTTTTTTCCACAAATAGAGATTTCTTTTGGTGGTATTTGATCACCTCTGCGGTTTTTATTTTTTGCACTATAAACAAAAATAGAGCGACAATTTTGAAAAAAATGCAATATTTTTTACTTTTTGCTATAATAAATATCCCCAAAAAATATATAAAAAAAATTTTTTTTCCTAAGTTTAGGCCGATACGTATTCTTCTACATATTTTTGGTAAAAAAAATCGCAATCGCCATTCATTGATTTGGTTTGCACAAAAATTATAGTGTTTAAAAAATAGGGGATAGTTTTATGGCATTTTTATAATTTTTTTTTTTTTTTTTTTACTAGTAATGGCAGCGATCAGCGATTTTTTCCGTGACTGCGACATGGCGGACACATCGGACACTTTTGGCACATTTTTGGGACCATTGTCATTTTTACAGCGATCAGTGCAATAAAAATGCACTGGTTACTGTAAAAATTACACTGGCAGTGAAGGGATTAACCACTAGGGGCGCCGAAGGGGTTTAGTGTGCCTAGGGGCGTGCTTCTAACTGAGGGGGCGTGGCTGGGACATGTAGTTTTGCAACAGCTGGAGGGCCGCCAGTTTGAGACCCCTGCTTTAGAGGCTGAAAATAACTGTAGTAGACACCCCTACTCTAACGTTCTCTACTAGCTTCCAGGTACCGCACCGAGCAGCTGCCCTGTTGCATTCTGAATACAGGAGCTCGACCACTGGGCACGGTGCTGTTCAGAAATCACTTTGCATTTTCTCTATGAATTCAAAATGTTTTCTGATTGGACGAGGTGGAGAGGTGGGGTGGTGACATCACACTCTCCACCTTGTCCAGTCAGTGAATGCTGTAGATTCATTAAGAAAATGTCAATCATTCTCTGAATGGTTCTTGTGCCAAACACCTCCTGTGTTCAGTTAGCAGGTCAACTGCTTGGCATAGGACTTAGAATCTAGTGGAGATCACTGTAGTAGTGGTGTCTGCTACAGTGATTTCCAGCTTCTACATTAGAGGGATCCCATAGGTATGCCATATACATAGGTCAAAACTGGACCAATGTAACTGTAAAACATCCATACCTGGAACTCCTATTTAAGTGGCCTGAACAGCTGGTTCTTATTTTTCTCAGCTTGAACCCTGTTCTGCAGAGGAATGCATTAGGTTGAGGTACAGACAAATTTAAAGTGGTTGTAAACCCACTTAGACAACTTGCACCTACAGGTAAGCCTAGATTAAGGCTTACCTGTAGGTGCAAGAAATATCTCCTTAACCTACATGGTTAAGGAGATATTTACTATAAACCGATGCGCCGATGACGTCACACGCATGCGCACTAGCGGGCCGGCTTCATTGCCGGTTTTCTGAATGGGTTCTTGCCGGCCCGAGCACGCATGCGTGTGACGTCATCGCCGCTCCGGCCAATCACAGCGCCGGAGCGGCGATGCACTGACGGCAGTGACGGGACATCGAGGCAAGATGGCGGAGGTGACCGAGGACCACTGCTGGGGCTTCGATCTCAGGTAAGTCATTCATAATGAGCTAGTATGCTATGCATACTAGCTCATTATGCCTTTCTTTTTCAGGGTTTTTTAAAAAATTAATAAAAAAAATTGTCTTTACTTCCTCTTTAAGTATTTCTTCCAGTTGCATTTAGGGCCAGTTCACACCATATGCAGCCCAGTGAGTTTTTTTTCTGCATCAAAAATGCATGGAAAGTACTTTTTCCGTGTATAAGACGCCCCCATGTACAAGACGCCCCCCACTTTTCCAACCCAAAATTAAGAAATCAATATTTTACACATAGGTAAAACAGAACACATTTTTATTTTGCAATTACCGCAGGTAACGTTTAAATACCAATATATTATGCAGGGGTTGTTCTTCCTGTTTTCTCCACTGTCTGATTATACTCTCAGTGGAGGCAAGTCCAAACTGTTTCTCTGCAGCTCTATTCCCATGCTTTTTTGCATAGCTGGCTACATTTGGTTTGATTTTGCAGAGTAAGACAATCACTTACTTTTACTATTTTCTGACATCTTGGGCTCAGAACACTCCGGTCCCTGTTGCATCTGTGCACTCTTCACTTCCAATGGCGTCGCATCTGCTCACTCTCCACCTCCACCCCCACCTCTAGCTCCAGCTGACGTCAGTAACATACGGCTCGTCATTGGAGGAAGCCGCTTGACAAGCTATGGGCCGCGACGCACCTGTGCGGCTGTCTCCCAGGCTGACTGACCGTGTATAAGACGCAGCTCGTATTACAGGCTATTATTTTAGGAAAAAATAGCGTCTTATACACGGAAAAATACGGTAGGTTATATAGCTTTCAATGACATAGTTCACACCAGTGCTTGCAATTCCAGTGCGTTCCAGTTCCAGAAAAAAAACTTAGAACATGTTGCATTTTTCCTGCACTAGACTGTACTGTAACGCTGTAAAATGCATCAAAATGCACTGTAACGCACTGGAACACACACACGTCCTTATTTAAGGTTAAGAAAAAAGAGGAGGGAAAAAATGCACGGGACTGCATCAAAAACGCACTGGAATGCATCAAAAACGCTTATGCAGAAAAGCATCTGGAACGCATCCGGACTGCGTTTCTATGGTGTGAACTGGCCCTCAGAATCAAATTCTGAATTTACTTGCCTAACTGGACTCAAGTCCAACACAATTTAATACAATTCTTCAGTCAATAATATATCTTTAAGACTGGGTTCACACCTAATACCGACGCGGCTCCCAGCAGGGGGTCCTGTGTGTCCCCGTTCACCGTTTCAGGTCCGACTTCAGCCAGAATTTTTGGCAATATTTGGACCTGAAACGGACCAAAAGACACACCGACGCTCCTGTGCATATTCGCACCGGAACCACAGCGGAGATATGTGAACCGGTGTTCCATCAGATTAGGCGATCCGTCAGAATTGGTAACAGAAGTGACGTTCCGCCGCCATCTTGCTACACCTCGCACTCCTCCACAGTAATGATACACTGAGAAGGGGGCAAGCAAACATCTTGTTACACCCACGGAGTTTTGCATTTCACAGTTATTTTTAACACAAAACTGAGCTTATATGCTTAAATACAGTATTTGGAAATCCGACGGACTGTTTACATGTTGAATTTTAAAATCAGAGGTGTTCTGTCACATTCGCAAACCTGTGATGTCAGCAGGTTTGCCGCTGCTTTTAAAATTTAACATCTATTCTAAACAGTCCGTCGGATTTCCAAATACTGTATTTAACCACTTCAATACCAGGCACTTATACACCTTCCTGCCCAAGCCAATTTTCCGCTTTCAGCGCTGTCGCAGTTTGAATGACAATTGCACGGTCATGCTACACTGTACCCAAACAAATTTTTTATCATTTTTTTCCCACAAATAGAGCTTTCTTTCGGTGGTATTTTATCGCCTCTGCGATATTTTTTTTTGCACAAGAAATAAAAAAAGAGCGAAAATTTTGAAAAAAAATGTTTTTCTTTGTTTCTGTTAATTTTTTGGGTAAATAAGTATGTTTTCTTCTTCAATGACGGGCACTGATATGGCTGCACTGACGGGCACTGATAAGGCGGCACTGATGGGCACCGAGGAGGTGGCACCAATGAGGTGGCACCGAAGGGCACTGATAGGTGGCACTGATGGGCACTGATAGGTGGCACTGGTATGCGGCACTGATGGGCACTCATAGGTGGCACTGATTGGTACTTATGGATGGCACTGATGGGTACTTATGGGTGGCACTAATAGGTGGCACGGATGGGCACTGATGGGTGGGCACGGATGGGCACTGATAGGTGGCACTCATGGACATTGGTGGGTGCCACTGATGACACTGGTGGGTGGCATTGCTGGGCATCACAAAAAAAGTTGTGCCAAGATGGTGCCAGTCAGTGCCCATTTGTGGGCACTGATTGGCATAAGTTAGGCATATAATTATACATGTGGATGGCCATGGGGGACTTACCTGGCCATCCACATGTTAGGTTCTTCCCTGGTGGTCCTGGGCGGCATCCTGGTGGTCCAGTGTGGGCATCCGAGGGGGGGCTGTGCTGATAAATAATCAGCGCAAACCCCCCGTCAGGAGAGCCGTCGATCGGCTCTCCTCTACTCGCGTCTGTCAGATGCGAGTGAGGAAGAGCCGATCAACGGCTCTTCCTGTTTACATCGTGATCAGCCGTGATTGGACACAGCTGATCACGTGGTAAAAAGCCTCCGCCGGAGGCTCTTTACCAAGATCAGTGTAGCG
Source organism: Rana muscosa (assembly GCA_029206835.1). Classification (NCBI taxonomy): domain Eukaryota; kingdom Metazoa; phylum Chordata; class Amphibia; order Anura; family Ranidae; genus Rana; species Rana muscosa. The sequence goes on along the minus strand of CM055121.1, from coordinate 158,197,765 downwards.
GTGTGTCAGACTGACACACCGTTCCACGATCGCCGCGATTCGCGTCCCCCCGGGCGTGCAGCGGCCGTTATCCTGCAGGACGTCAATAGACATCCATTCAGGATAACACAACCACTTCCCGGACGTCAATCTCCTATTGACTGGGCGGGAAGTGGTTAAGCATATAAGCTCCGTTTCCTGTTAAAAATAACTGTGGGATGCAAAACTCCGGTGGGTGTAACAAGATATCCGCTTGCCCCCTTCTCGGTGTATCATTACTATGGAGGCGTGTGGGGTGTAGCAAGATGGCGGTGACGGAACGTCACTTCCGTAACCAATTCTGACGGGTCGCCATATCTGACGGAACACCGGCTCCATAGAGAGCCAGTCAAAATCTCCTGCTATTGCAAATTGGATGCTGGGAACCCACATCCAATTCACATAGGTGTGAACCTAGTCTAAATGTATTATCGTAATCATACAGTACAGGACACAGTAACTTTTTTGTTAGACCATGAGTTAGACGCTGCTGGGCACTGGAAACTCTTTTCCATATAACCCCACCCACTCTTTAAAGTTCTATTTATTTATTTTTGTCAGTTGATGAACCTCTTCTACTGTAAGAGAAACATTTTTATGTTTTATTAAACTTTTCTCATAATTTTTTCATTCATATGCAGTCTGTAAGTACCCAACACTTGCCTAGCTCATTGACAAAACACCAGCTGTATCATTAAGCACAACTAATGCCGCGTACACACGATTGGAAATTCCGACAACAAATGTTCGATGTGAGCTTTTTGTCGGAAATTCCGACCGTGTCCATCGGACATTTTCTGTCAGAATTTCCGACAACAAAAATTTGAGAGCTGGTTCTCAAATTTTCCGACAAGAAAAGTTCTTGTCAGAAATTCCGATCGTCTGTATGCAATTCCGACGCACAAAAAAACACGCATGCTCAGAATCAAGCAGAAGAGCCGAACTGCCTATTGAATTTCATTGATCTCAGCTCGTCGTACGTGTTGTACGTCACCGCGTTCTTGACGTTCGGAATTTCCGACAAGATTTGTGTGACCGTGTGTATGCAACACAAGTTTAAGCCAACATTCCGTCGGAAAAAAATCCACGGTTTTGTTGTCGGAATTTCCGATCGTGTGCACTCGGCATAAGACTGAAAAAATAAGGATAAAACGGCAACTGCATATCAAAACTTTTTGTAACCCTCTACAATAATAAAAAAAAAAAGATAGATTTGTAATTTAAAGCCTTTAATTGGGTTCACCACACATTCATACCACAACCTACATAGTAAGTCAGATAATGTGTGGATGTGGTATTGCCGCGCTACCAAAGAGGTAGGGAGGGGGAAAGGGAGGGGGGAGGGTACTGCTGCAGCACTGGAAGTATATCAAAAACCCAAAGTAAATAGCATAGGAAGATAATGCTGCGCTAAATGAAGGATGGGAAATAGGTGAAACTGTCTAGGTCAGGGATATGCAATTAGCGGACCTCCAGCTGTTGCCAAACTACAAGTCCCATGAGGCATAGCGAGACTCTGACAGCAGCAAGCATGACACCCAGAGGCAGAGGCATGATGGGACTTGTAGTTTTGCAACAGCTGGAGGTCCGCTAATTGCATATCCATGGTCTTGGTGCACCTAATAGACTAAGAGGAAGTGATCGGTGAACCAAATAAATACATCAAAAAATGGTAGACAAATACAGCATAAAAGAATAATACACTCTTCGGTGAATCATATACAAAGTGAATCCATGGTGAAAGTATAAAGTGCTGAGTGCAGCTGTGAACATGCGCTAATGGCAAAAAAGTCCTCAAAATGTTGCTAAAATTCCTCAAAGCATCATTGCTAAGAATAAAATGACTCCAATGGTAAAAATATAAAAAAAAACGATGATCAGTGTTCTTGTGCAAAAAAGGTGACTGGTTTGAACAATAGAAGTAGGTGAAGGTGCTTGTGCAAAAATTTCCAACGTGAAGTGTCGTCGTTGAAGGGAAGGAAGAAGATTCCTGTTTCCCTTGTGATTAGTGCGGTTGTCCCCTTACCTTACTGCTGCAAGGTAACATCATATAATGATCTTTATGGGTAAATCCGGCGTGTACTCCGGTTGTCCCCCGATATGGCGTCTCCTAGTACTGTGTGACCTTTGTCTGTAAAAAGACTTTCCCTCGGGAGTCCCGCTTGGTGTAGCAGTAGTGACCCTCACAAAAAAGGGAGATGGATGCGCCAATAGTGTAGTATATTTAAAAATATTTATTGGCAATTAAAACATCATAAAGGGTACTCACATATATTATATGAAAAACGGCATGTAAAAATGAGCAGCGAACTCGCAAACGTCACATCCGGTGCCTCTGGTGTCTCGACGCGTATTCGTCATGGTCACGTGACGTCATCAGGAGTGACTCCTCTACTGCCACTTCCAGCAACGTCTTCTCTCTACTTCCTCCCATTTCACCTCTCACCCGGAACTTCCTGTCTGTACCTGACATAGTAAGTCAGGTTGAAGAAAGACACAAGACCATCTAGTTCAACCAATAGAAGGAAAAAAAAATATACAATCCCAAATACACAATCCTATACCCACAGTTGATCCAGAGGAAGGCAAATCTGATGTTCCCTGGATCAACTTTACCTATAAATGTTAGTACCCAGGTATATTATGTACATTTAGGAAAGAATCCAGGTCTTTTTTAATTCAATCTTATTTTATTATATTATATGCAAGAGAAAGACAGAAAGAGACATACTTCGTCTTAAACATTACAAACATTGATAGGATACACCATCAACAGGCATCATGTATGACAAAACAGAGCAGGGCTAAGTTACACATATAAGGATTGAGCACCTGTGTAGGAGGACCTCCGTGGGATTTTTGTAATATCAGTCCCTGTACAAAAATAGATGAGGTAAGGAAACCTTTATCTGTATTTCTGTGAAGGGGATCCTAGTTCCCCCGTATGTAACTTATCAGATGAGATTATACACAAATCTGTTTGGAGAATATGACGTAGGGTCACTCATTGGGTTATTGGCATTAAGTAGATCGAAGCCCTGGTACGTTGTCTCACTGTATTCCTAGAGGTGTAATTAGATATAGAGAAAAGAAAAAAAGAATCAGGGTCAGGGGCAGATAGAAGGGGACAAATAGGTAGGGGACAGGAATCAGAATCCCAATCACTCCATCACGGTCCCACGGCGGACCCGTCCAGGTCACGCCCCGCCCAGGACACAAACTCAGAGGAGTATCGGAACACGGACCACGAAGTCCATGTGAGAGAGAACTGTTCACTTTTACCACTTTCCTCCGCCAGCAAGCGTTCCAGGTCTCTAATGTGGTCCACCTCAACAGCCCAATCTCCCAGGGAAGGCATGGTTGTCGATCTCCAATGACGGGGAATCACTATTCTGGCCGCCGCCAAGAAGTGTCGCAATACATCATTTCTGATGGATTTAAATGACCCCGGGATTATAGACAGGAGGGCCACCTCAGGTGAAGGCTGGATAGAAGTCGCCATCAGTTTGCAGTAAAGTGTGAAAATTCGCTGCCAGAACCTCCGCACCGGAGGGCACTCCCACCAGATGTGGAGCATGGTTCCCCGGGAGTCGAGACACCGCCAGCAGGCATCCGACGCTTCCGGATTGAAGTGATCGGTGAACCAAATAAATACATCAAAAAATGGTAGACAAATACAGCATAAAAGAATAATACACTCTTCGGTGAATCATATACAAAGTGAATCCATGGTGAAAGTATAAAGTGCTGAGTGCAGCTGTGAACATGCGCTAATGGCAAAAAAGTCCTCAAAATGTTGCTAAAATTCCTCAAAGCATCATTGCTAAGAATAAAATGACTCCAATGGTAAAAATATAAAAAAAAAACGATGATCAGTGTTCTTGTGCAAAAAAAGTGACTGGTTTGAACAATAGAAGTAGGTGAAGGTGCTTGTGCAAAAATTTCCAACGTGAAGTGTCGTCGTTGAAGGGAAGGAAGAAGATTCCTGTTTCCCTTGTGATTAGTGCGGTTGTCCCCTTACCTTACTGCTGCAAGGTAACATCATATAATGATCTTTATGGGTAAATCCGGCGTGTACTCCGGTTGTCCCCCGATATGGCGTCTCCTAGTACTGTGTGACCTTTGTCTGTAAAAAGACTTTCCCTCGGGAGTCCCGCTTGGTGTAGCAGTAGTGACCCTCACAAAAAAGGGAGATGGATGCGCCAATAGTGTAGTATATTTAAAAATATTTATTGGCAATTAAAACATCATAAAGGGTACTCACATATATTATATGAAAAACGGCATGTAAAAATGAGCAGCGAACTCGCAAACGTCACATCCGGTGCCTCTGGTGTCTCGACGCGTATTCGTCATGGTCACGTGACGTCATCAGGAGTGACTCCTCTACTGCCACTTCCAGCAACGTCTTCTCTCTACTTCCTCCCATTTCACCTCTCACCCGGAACTTCCTGTCTGTACCTGACATAGTAAGTCAGGTTGAAGAAAGACACAAGACCATCTAGTTCAACCAATAGAAGGAAAAAAAAATATACAATCCCAAATACACAATCCTATACCCACAGTTGATCCAGAGGAAGGCAAATCTGATGTTCCCTGGATCAACTTTACCTATAAATGTTAGTACCCAGGTATATTATGTACATTTAGGAAAGAATCCAGGTCTTTTTTAATTCAATCTTATTTTATTATATTATATGCAAGAGAAAGACAGAAAGAGACATACTTCGTCTTAAACATTACAAACATTGATAGGATACACCATCAACAGGCATCATGTATGACAAAACAGAGCAGGGCTAAGTTACACATATAAGGATTGAGCACCTGTGTAGGAGGACCTCCGTGGGATTTTTGTAATATCAGTCCCTGTACAAAAATAGATGAGGTAAGGAAACCTTTATCTGTATTTCTGTGAAGGGGATCCTAGTTCCCCCGTATGTAACTTATCAGATGAGATTATACACAAATCTGTTTGGAGAATATGACGTAGGGTCACTCATTGGGTTATTGGCATTAAGTAGATCGAAGCCCTGGTACGTTGTCTCACTGTATTCCTAGAGGTGTAATTAGATATAGAGAAAAGAAAAAAAGAATCAGGGTCAGGGGCAGATAGAAGGGGACAAATAGGTAGGGGACAGGAATCAGAATCCCAATCACTCCATCACGGTCCCACGGCGGACCCGTCCAGGTCACGCCCCGCCCAGGACACAAACTCAGAGGAGTATCGGAACACGGACCACGAAGTCCATGTGAGAGAGAACTGTTCACTTTTACCACTTTCCTCCGCCAGCAAGCGTTCCAGGTCTCTAATGTGGTCCACCTCAACAGCCCAATCTCCCAGGGAAGGCATGGTTGTCGATCTCCAATGACGGGGAATCACTATTCTGGCCGCCGCCAAGAAGTGTCGCAATACATCATTTCTGATGGATTTAAATGACCCCGGGATTATAGACAGGAGGGCCACCACAGGTGAAGGCTGGATAGAAGTCGCCATCAGTTTGCAGTAAAGTGTGAAAATTCGCTGCCAGAACCTCCGCACCGGAGGGCACTCCCACCAGATGTGGAGCATGGTTCCCCGGGAGTCGAGACACCGCCAGCAGGCATCCGACGCTTCCGGATTGAAGTGATGAATAGATGATGGACATCTGTACCATCTCGTTATTAGTTTAAAGCCCTTCTCCTGGGTCTTAGTGGCTAGGGATAATTTGTGTGTGAGGATGAAACATTTTTGCCAGTCAATAGGGGAGATAGGGTGATGCAGATCTGTCTCCCAGGCCACCGTGTACGGTGGAAGGTCAGGGGAGTGGATATCGAGCAGAATGGAGTACAGTTGAGATACAACATGTGTTGGAGGCTCCACCTGCATGAGCAGTTCCTCGAATCCCGTCGGTTCAGCAAGAATGTCTGTAATAGACGGGAAAGTCCGGATGTAGGAGATAGTCTGTTGCCTCTGAAGCCACTGCATGGGGTGACGGGGGGTCGGACCGGCAGGGGTATCTGACCGTAAAGTGGGGTCTGCACGAAGGACCTGGGCAAGTCGCCTATGATCCTCCTTTCGCCATGGTCCGAATCCTGTTACAGACATAGCTGGTGGAAAGGCCGGTGTCCCAAAGAAGGGAGTCATAGGCCCCATGTGGTTTGATAAGCCCCTTCTGGACAACATGCGGTCCCAGATCCGAATCGTTTGACGGGTAAGGTCATTGAGAGGACCTGAACCCCCCGGACCGTGGGCAAGGTCCACGGGAGAGTGGAGAGTTCAATTGGGTTCATGTGGCCTTCCAATTGGACCCAAAGTTTGGTGGAAGAGTGGTGAAACCAGTCTAGTATGCGGGTAAGCACCGCTGCTTTATGGTATAGGGAGGCAATTGGGGCTCCAGCCCCCCCCCCGAGCCTTTGGAAGAGACAGTGTTTCATACCGTATCCTTGGACGGGCCGCATTCCAAATAAATTTGGAAAACAGCTGGCGTATTTTCTTGAAGTACGAGTTGGGTATGTGAATAGGGATGGTCTGAAACAAATATAGGAACCTAGGGAGAACGTCCATTTTCAGGGCATTCACTCTACCCAGCCATGAGAGCTGTTTGGAAGCATAGTTGGTTAAATCTGCTTGGGTCCTAAGGAGTAGGGGGGCAAAATTCAGGGAAAAAAGTTGGGAAGCATCCGCCGGTATTTGAATTCCGAGATACCTTATGGAGGGGGAACCAGTTTTGAAGGAGAAAGTAGACGCTAGTCGTCGTAGGGCCGATGTGGGCAGAGATATGTTAAGGATTTCCGATTTATTGTAGTTAACCTTGAAGTTGCTAACTTCTCCAAATTTCTGAAACTCCTGCAATACCGAGGGCAAAGATATGTGTGGATGTGTCACGAACAAGAGCAGATCATCTGCAAAAAGAGCGAGTTTCGTATGTGTGGGCCCGACTGTTATGCCTTGGATAGAGGGATTGTTACGTAGAGCAGTAGCCAAATGTTCCATAGTGAGAACATACAGGAGGGGGGATAGTGGGCATCCCTGTCGTGTCCCGTTGGATACAGAAAAGGCTGGAGAAAGCGAGCCATTCAGTCTAATCCTAGCATACGGAGAGGAGTAAAGGGACATTATTCTCGCCATCATATTAGTTCCCACACCTATTTGTTGCAGGGATAATCGAAGGAACTGCCAGTCGACACGGTCGAATGCCTTCTCGGCATCGACTGTTAAGAGGCATAGTGGGATATCGTGGGACCGGGCATAGTTGGTTAGAAGAAGGGTCTTCAGGGTGTTATCTCTAGCCTCACGGCCACTCACAAAGCCGACCTGGTCTAAGTGTATTATCCCAGGCAACAACGGTTGTATTCTATTGGCTAGAATTTTAGCAAAGACTTTCAGATCGACCCCAATCAAAGAGATCGGCCTGTAGCTTGCACATAGAGTAGGGTCTTTGCCTGGCTTTGGGATGAGGGATATGTGGGCCTCAAGTGTTTGTGAGGGGAACAATGAGCCCTCCGACAAAGAGTTGAACATCTTAGTTAGAAAAGGTGTGAGGAGGGCGGCAAAAAGTTTGTAAAACTTAGGAGTGAAGCCGTCTGGGCCCGGGCTCTTTCCACTCGGCGTACACGCTATGGCTTTGGCAACTTCCTCTTCTGTGATTGAGACTTCCAGATCAGCGATGATGTCATCATCTAATGTGGGGAGCGCGGTTTGTGAGATATATGACACCTGGTCTTCCACCCTGGAAGAAGGGGAACCAGTCCCTTGAGTCTTAGATATATTGTACAGGGACTGGTAGAAGTCCCTGAATTCCTCTGCCATCTTAGTGGGTGAGGAGACCAATTCTCCCTGCGCCCCCCGAATATGGGGCACAAAGGTGGAAGTCGCTTTTGGGTGCAGGGCGCGAGCCAATGGCCTACCACATTTATCTCGAAACTTATATTGATGGAAAGCGAGCTTATCTGCATATGTGCGTGCAGAGGCTTCATAAAGCTCTCTGAGTTGTGATCGCGCCTTAGAAACGTCCGCCAGTGTTGTCACTGTCGGGGATCGTTTGTGTTCAGTTTCTAAGTTCCTAAGCTTTTGGTTTGCTGCCTCAATGGCGGCTGAGCGCTCCTTTTTAAGACGCGTACCCATTTGGATAAAGGCACCTCGTAGAACTGCCTTCAGTGCCTCCCACTGAAAGGGCAACGATGTCGTATCTGAAGCGTGGTCCGCAAAAAAGTTAGATATTGTATCCGAAACCCTTTTCACACATTCTGGATTCGTAAGCAACGAATCGTTCAAGCGCCATGACCACTCCCTATTCGGAGTGGAGGGGAGCGAGAACGTCATATGTATAGGAGAGTGGTCAGACCAGACCATTGGGTCTATGGTGCAGTCCGGGGACCAGTCTAGACAGCTATGGTCACTCATTAGGTAGTCTATGCGACTATAGGTGTGATGGACATGGGAGAAGTGGGTATAGTTGCGGGCCGTGGGGTGCAACACCCTCCAAACATCCACTAGACGCAGATCGTAAAATGCCAGTTTTAGAGCCCTCAGTTTGGGGAAGGAGATACACGATCGCGAGGTGGAGGAATCTAAAAGTGGTTCAAGAGGGGTGTTAAAATCTCCCCCCAGTACGAGCTTACCCTCCATGAATCCCGACAGAACCCTCAAGTATTGTAACGCGGCCGATACTTGGTTAATATTAGGGAGGTAAATGTTGGCTACCGTAAATTTGGTACCCCATAACATGAATTTCACAAAAACATACCTCCCCTGTGGGTCCGAGAGATGATCAAGTACCTCTATAGGGAGCGTCTTATGAAAAGCCACAGACACTCCCCTGGCTTTCTGGGTTGGGCTAGTGCTGTGGAACCACCTGTTGAAATATCTGCTGGAGCAGGAAGGGGTGGAGGCAGAGTGAAAATGTGTCTCCTGGAGAAGAAGCACATTGACCTGGCGTTTGTGCATTTGATACAGGATTTGTCCTCTTTTGGTGGCAATATTAAGCCCATTGACATTGTAGGAACAGAATTGTAGCCTAGGGCGAGAGATCACCGTGTGGGCCATGATGGAGCGACAGGGGGGGAGGGTGAGGGGAGGTGAGAGAGAAATAAGGAAAGAAACAGAAAAGGGGGAAAACACAGCAGGGGAGGAAGAGAGGAGGTAGAGCGATATGGGGAAGAGATTGAACAGAGAGAGCACCTGGGGAAGGTGGCTCAAAAATACTAAAGTGTGCGCAAAAACGTAACACTTCGTGAAATATCACGTAGTAGGCACGAACTGTGCCAATCCTATTTAGGGGGAGAGAACGGGATTAGAACAGCTGAGTTGTGTTCCCGACAACCTAGCAGGCATAAATAACATAACTATAAAGTAACACACCCAATGACCGTGGTATTTAAAGCTCACCTGTCTAGTCACTAAAGAGCAATGTCAGATTAAATACCATTGGTACGCTTGAGTACAATAAACAATCAAAAATGACATAAAAAAGAAAAAAGAACATCAGTGAAGAACAAGGTGTATACAAACTGGTGGCAAGATAAAGGCACAGGTATTCCCGCGTAATCATGCGGGGGTAGGAAACATCAATTGCTACATTTATAGCAGCATTAACTATGATTGTCATCACGGCTCAGCTCAGATATCTGTGTAAACGCACAGAAGGTGGCAGTGCCAAGGTCAGCCAGTTTCAAGCCCCAGGGACATAAATGCCCAGAGCCCGAGGGAAGACCCGGAGGTCCCCGGACAAGCCAAAGGGCTATGTCCGGGAAACCCCAAGCCAACCCGCAGAACCAGAGCCGTGAGAGAACATATCAACATCACTGGCCGCTTTTCCAGAACCCCATCAAGTACAACCGCACCAGCCGAGGGCAGCGAAGTGCTCTTCGAGCCATGTGAGACAACTAAACCGTCAGCAGCATTTAAATAACAACGTTAGCAAGAGTCAGTGGGCTGAGAGTGCAAGTACACCGTGAAGACATAACAAAACAGGGAAAACAGAAGGTGGACCTGGCCGGAGTCTCATAAAAGAGCTGTATCCACCTAGTAGGTAAAAGGACATAGCAGAAAGAACCATTTCAGGTCTCAGACGACAGAGTCCGGATCAGTCCTCTGGTGACATGGCTCGCCGCTCTCTAGGACCAGAAGGTACCGATCTAGACTGAGGGCGTCCTCGACGTTGCATAGGAGGGCCCGGTAGCCGCTGACGGTCATCTGGGGGGTCCAACCAGTTCGGGACGACAACAGGGTCCCGGCCCAGGAACAGGAAGAAGGCAGGAAGCTGGTCCGGGTCTGAGAGGACAAATTTGTGGTTATCTTCCCGGGTCACTTTGATGCTGAATGGGTGACCCCAAGTGTACGTGGCGCCTACTTGGCGAAGCAAGTCCAGCAGAGGGCGGACCATTCGCCGCATGTACAGCGTGTTGCGGGAAAGGTCCGGATAGAGGTGTATAGATGATCCGTGAAAGTCTAGTGGCCCCAGGCGCCAGGCCTTGCGCAAAATCTCCTCCTTCAGGGTATAGTAGTGCACCCGGCAGAGGACGTCACGAGGGCGGTCCCTGCGATCCCCCCCTATGCCTCCCACTCTATGTACTCTGTCCAATTCAATGGGAGATGTAACTTCCCTACCCAGGACCTGGTTAAGGATAGCAATGACAGTGGGTTTGAGATCAGTACCTGAGGTCGCCTCCGGGACCCCCTGCAGCCGGATGTTGTTCCTGCGACTCCGGTTTTCACTATCTTCTATCCGGAGCTGGTGTTGCCTTAGACGGGAGAGATAAGCCGTAGATGCGTTTTCAAGCGCCGTTATGCGGGCTGAGTGGTCTTCTTGGGTGGTGACCATAGCAGAAACCGTGACCTCAGACGCGGAGACCCGTTGTTTGAGGGCATTTAGTTCAACATGGAGAGAAGTTTCCATTTTGGAAGCCCAGGAATCAAAGTCAGCTCGGAAGGCAGACAGTATGGCAGTGGATGTGGCGCCTGGGGAAAGCGTCTCCGCTGAGAAAGTGCCCTCGCCAAGGGCAGTGGGATCCATCAGAGGAGTCGGGTGTGTACCCGGGCCGGTCCCACCGGCAGAGAAAGCTGCTGCAGTCGGGGGAGGAGGTTGTGATCTGCCTGAGGCTCGGGTTGACGAAGGTTTATCCTTCCCTGTACGGGAGTCCTGCGATGTTGTGCGTAGCAGGTACCGTTGAATAGTACCTTGTTGCAGTTCAGCGGAGTCAGCAGAGGTAGAGCTGGAAGCCGCCATCAGCCGGTTGGGCGTGATTGGTTGGGAACGTAGCCTGCGGTCGTCGGGAGAGCACAGAGCTCAGCGGTGCATGTCTTCAGCCCTCCATCCTCAGCCACGCATCATCAAAGGTGGAACGGATGAGCAGAGGATGCGACCCGTGTTGCAAATGGGGATCAGTGCTTACTGTGATGTTACTGTCCTTTTGGAGTGCCTATGCATGTGCTGCAGCACAGCGACACGGCAGTCTAGGTAGTACCGGTGGCCGAGGAGGGAGTGGATTGAGGTCAGTGGTAAGAGTTAGCACTGAGTCCGGGTGGAGCAAGATGGCCGCTACACTTCTTGTCAGTGTGTGACTGGAGGAGTGCGGGGAGGGCGAGATGGATGAGGTATAGGCTCAACTGCCCCGTAGGCCAGAATAGCCAGGATTTGATGTATAGGGTGAAGCAGGTTCAAGTGGGCAGGGGGGGACCCAGCAGCACTATGGTCGGGTGTAGCAAGATGGCCGCCCCTTAAGCCTATGGGATCAGGGCTCCCACCAGGTACTCCTGTCTGCCAGCCGGTGGGGGGATTAGCCTAGGTCTAATGTCCTGTATTTCACCCCTGCCCCGCTTACCCTGTGTGGGATGGTCCTTCTTGCTGGATGCTGCGTTGGGTGTAGTGGGAGCAGCAAGATGGCCGCCGACTTCCAGAGGTAGGCCGGAGCCGCGGACTTTCCTAAGGCTGGCCGCCGCGGGTGTGTGAGGCCGAACGTTCCGGGATCTCTCAGGCAGCTAGCTCCATCCAGTGCAGGCACAGGTGTGGCCGAGCCTCTCGCCGTAAACCCCGCCGACCACGGCACTCCAGGCCGGAGGATGCTGATGTTATTGCAGGCCGCAAGATGGCTGTCAGGCTCCGGAGCCGACCACGGGCCGGGAAGAAGACCGAGGGGGCTCCTTACTGTACAGACACCCCCATCCAAGCCTGGATGGAGACGCAGGGTGTCCGGTGGGTATCCGTAGACCCCCTGGGAGGTGTTGGAGGCTTTGTGGGCCCCAAGATGGCGTTGGGCCCGAGCTGCATGAAACTGGCCTGGCAAGTTCTGGACGGCCGGTCCAAAGTCAAAAATGTACACCGGATTGCAGGTAGGAGACCCTCAAGAGCAATGGGGGTAGATTTGGAGTATCATCCAGGTAATAAGTAACGAGGATGGCTATGGATGTATGGTATGGTTGCAGAGCTCAATGTCTGCACGTCTTCCTCAGTCGGCTCCCGGACACCCCAGGTCTTTTTTAAAGCAATCTACTGAGCTGGCCAGAACCAGCTCTCGATGGAGACTATTCCACATTTTCACAGCTCTTACAATAAAGAAAACTTTCATTATTTGGAGCTACCTGGCTGTAATGAGTCTGCCCTAATAGTTGGCAATTTTTCTATATACTGTATGTATCCTTCACAAAGTTTTTATGCTCATACAACCCCATTTCCAAAAAAGTTGGGACGTTGTGTAAAATCTACATAAAAACAGAATGCAATGATTTGCAAATCTCATGAACCCATATTATTCGCAATTTGGAACTGGGCTTGTACATCTCTTCTGGGTCACAGGAGTGCACTTGCCCTTGCACTCCTGTTACCAAGAATTAGCCAACAGCTGGATAAAGCCCACTGTTGGCTGATGTCACAGAACTGGTCCAGGCTCTGGAAGAATCCCAACAATAATGTCAGGATCAACCCAGATGCCTGACGGGCAGATGCCTCATCCTATTAGCATACTGCTGAGATTCTGAGCCAGACGCTCCTGCCCCCTATACAGCCCTGCGCTCCACTGATCACTGGTGCAGAGAGCAATGACTGACAGTGATCATGTGATTGCTTAGTCTTGGAACTGGCAGGAAAGAGAGGCATCATCAAGGAGGTGAATATGTGTGTTTTTTTTTTTTAAAGGGGTTGTAAAGGTTCGTTTTTTATTTTCTAAATAGGTTCCTTTAAGCTAGTGCATTGTTGGTTCACTTACCTTTTCCTTTGATTTACCTTCTAAATGTTTTGTTTTCTTTGTCTGAATTTCTCACTTCCTGTTTCTCCTCACTAAACTTCACACCATTATCCGAGTGGTGTGGAGTCAGCCAGAACAGCTTACTGAGGAGGAACAGGAAGTGAGAAATTCAGACAAAGAAAACAAAGAAAAAATAATAATTTAGAAGGTAAATCTAAGGAAAAGGTAAGTGAACCAACAATGCACTAGCTTAAAGGAACCTATTTAGAAAATAAAAAACGAACCTTTACAACCCCTTTAACTTCCACAACACAATATCCATGCAAAATATTTGTATCTCTTTTGTTGCATCAGCCAATTATGCATACAATGTACAGTACATCAATAATTGATGTAGTTGGAAGATTCCATACAAATGTTTATTTTTTTTATTTTTTTTCCAACACAATTCCACTTGCTTCCTTATCATATAATCCATGCTTTTAGATCTAAATGCACAAGTCCTCATAATCAAGACTAAATCTAGGTTAGGATATTACAATAGGTGCTGATGTAATTCTCAAGTGAAATCCACATATGTAAATGCAGCTTGTTTCAGCTAATTCTCACACAGGTATAGTTTACTGTATATGTGGTCCTCCACCAGTTCATCTCTCCTTTTTTTTCGAAACCATCCAAAGCTTTACTGGTGGGTGGATAATTGGAGTGCATTCACATATAAACCACCATGCAATACATTTGCATATATCATGCATCATATACTGCGTAGACGGCATATGAAGGCTATAACCATGATAGTTCAGCTACTTTAATCAGCGGTTCATTAGCACTATAGACCGAAAACAGACTCTTTGATCAATGCGCAGTGTAAACATGCTCCTCTCAAACCATGCCTTGATGGAAACCCACAAATGGTTTCTATGCTGTAATTACAGTAGCCAAACAAACTAATACTCCAATCAATTCCTTAGAATTTCCAGCCACCCCATGTACTTATCTGGAGATGATGTAGATGAGACCATACTTCATGTTATTATATTCCATGTCTCATTAGCCAGCTGCATAAGGAATGTTGCATCATACGACGCCCATCTCCTCCTGGCGTGGGCTGACCTAGCATTAGGGCATTTCATATACACCTGTGCTCATTGTTAGGATGCCTACTCTGACTTCATGTGTCCCAACGGTTACTAACTACCACCTGCAGTAAGGGCATGGCAAGATCTACGTATTGCTACCACAGTTGGTTATTTGTTATAGCTTCACTTTTAACCCTTTTGAGGGTTTTTTATGATGTGATTCATAATTTACTGCCAGCCTTAGCTGTATAGCTACTCTAAATTATTCGCCCAGAGCTCTACCAACATCTGTAATTCACTGATCAGAGAAACACATTTCAAACTTTGGGTTGGTGCTATTCCTTTGGGAGGACATGCATATCTCTCCTATACTTTACATTTTAACATATGGGATAATTATCTCATATTTCAATGATAGGAAAACACATACTGTACATGGTTTCCATTTCTCATCACTCAACTTCCTTGGCTTAGAATCGCCACCTAACCCTGGGTTCTATGCAGGTCTTGATTTGGCCTGGCTTATCTTAACAGCTCGGTTTTCACACTTCTTGTGCACCCTGTTTTGCAAAGTTGGTCCCTTTGTCACCTGTTGCAGCTTTCTGTATCCCTCTGGGACAATATTAGGTGCTCTTGCCCAAGCAGAGCTCTCCCTTTCAAATCTTGGGCATCACCCCAGTATAAAGGCCAAAACACACAAACAAACTTCCAAATTACCATTTTTTTTTCGGAAAATCCGACCGTGTGTAAGCTCCATCGGACAAATATTCGCTCTGAAAACAGACAAACTTTCCGGAAACAAAAGTCCGATGAAGCAAAGTCCGATCGTGTGTACAGAAGTCCATCGGACTTAAGTCCAAAGTACAAACACGCATGCTCAGAACCAATGCAAAAGATCAACCAGCAATAGCAGAAGTTGCCCAAATGGTGGCACTAAAGAGCAGAAAAACCACGTAGTACATCAATAGTGATGAGCCGAACACCCCCGGGTTCGGTTCGCACCAGAACCTGCGAACGGACCGAAAGTTCGTACGAACATTAGAACCCTATTAAATACAATGGATGCGAACGTTCGAATTCTAAAGTGCTAATTATAACAACTATTATGCATGTTATTGTCCTAAAAAGGGTTTGGGAACCCGGGTTCTGCACCAGGGGACATGTATCAATGCAAAAAGAAGTTTTAAAAACGGTCGTTTTTCGGGAGCAGTCATTTTAATGATGCATAAAGTGAAAAAAAAAAAGTCAAATATTCCTTTAAATATCGTACCTGGGGGGTGTCTAAAGTATGCCTGTGAAGTGCCACGTGTTTCCCGTGTTTAGAACTGTCCCTGCACAAAATGACACTTCTAAAGGAAAAAAAAGCCATTTAAAACTGCTTGCGGCTTTAATGTAATGTCTGGTCCCGGTAATATGGATGAAAATCTTTAAGAAAAATGGCATAGCTACCCCATGACCCCCCCCTACCCCAGCCCATTACCAGCCCCTTTGGGTCTTGTATGGATATTAAGGGGAACCCCGCACATAAAATAAAAAAGGCCCTATATACTCTGAACAGCCGTATACAGGCGGTGCATACAAGACAGGGACTGTAGGTTTGTTCTTATGTAGAATGTGTTTGTAATTTTGAACAGGTACATTGTTTAAGTGTAGCTCCAGCCCAAAAATCTATTTTTAAACTTTTTGGAAAACATAGGTAAGGGTTATCACCCCTGTAACATTTGTTTTGCTGTCTGTGCCCCTGTTCAGAACATTTCACCTCACTTTCCGTCCCAATGACAACTGTTTTTGAAATGTGGTGTTTTTCTTGAAACAAGGATTGCTGATAAAGCATCAGTACAGAGGAGACACCTTTCTCCCATATTAATTCTTACAGGAGAGAATTTTCCTTCCTAGGGGTATATTTCCTCTCACTTCCTGTTGTCTTCTTGCGTTTGCAAGTAGGAGTCGTTTGTAAGTTGGATGTTTGAAAGTAGGGACCTGCCGTATATAATCTGCAGAAATAGGCCCCTTAGTTGGTGTTGGCACAACACTGTAAGCACTCACAGTTACTCTTGGTTGGTGCTGGAACGCCCTGCTGTCAACTATTATATCAGGAATTGTAATTACATATAATTGTTGAACAGTGGTAGTAAAAATTGGGCCTTTGATGGTGGTGCTGGTGCCACAACACTGTAAGCCCTGACAGTTACTCTTGGTGGGTGCAGCAATGGGCCCTGCTGTGAATTATTAGATCAAGAATTGTAATTGCATGCCCCTGTTGAATAGGGGCTGAAAAATTGGGCCTTTCGTGGTGGTGGTGGTGGTGGTGGTGTTGCCACAACACTGTAAGCCCTCAGAGTTACTCTTGCTTGGTGGGTGCAGGAATGGGCCCTGCTGTGAATTATTAGATCAATAATTGTAATTACATGCCCCTGTTGAACAGGGGCTGAAAAATTGGGCCTTAGGCACTGGTGGCACAACACTGCAACCCCTCACAGATACTGTACTTGGAGCACAGCAATGAGCCCTGTTGCAAAGTATTGCTTCAAAAATTGTAATGACACGCCCCTGTTAAACAGGGGCTGAAAAATTGGGCCTTAGGCACTGATGGCACAACACTCCAACCCCTCACACATACTGTACTTGGAGCACAGCAATGAGCCCTGTTGCAAAGTATTGCTTCAAAAATTGTAATTACACGCCCCTGTTAAACAGGGGCTGAAAAATTGGGCCTTAGCCACTGGTGGCGGCACCCATAAACAAAAATGATCTTCCAAGCTATCATCATCAATCGTATCATTGAGGACTCGGAGGAGGAGGATAGCCAGTCAACATAACAGCACAGGCACTCAGCATCAGCATCAGTCTTGAAGGGATGTGACATGTTAAAATCAATTAGTCTGTTATATCAGCATCAGGTGTGTGGTAGCTGGTGGTGATCCAAGACTGGTTCATCTTGATGAAAGTCAGTCGATCAACCGAGTCGGTGGACAGGCGCACCCTGTGATCCGTGACAAATCCTCCAGCAGCACTGAATGTGCGTTCCGAAAGAACGCTGGATGCAGGACAGGCCAGTAGCTCAATTGCATACTGTGCAAGCTCTGGCCAGTGATCCATCCTCAAGACCCAGTAAGCCAGAGGATTTTCGGTGGGGAAGGTGTCCAAGTCTGACCTTGCCCCTAGATATTCCTGCACCATGTTTATCAGACGCTGGCGATGGTTGCTGGAACCGATCATACTTTGGGGCTGCGGACTAAAGAATTGTCTGAACGCATCGGTCAGACGGCCACCTTCCCCACCGCTCCTTCTTTGACTGGCCGAAGCCTCAGCAACTCGTTGTCCAGGACCAGGAGTTTGTAACCTCCCAGTCTCTGGGAACGCGTTGCACAGACCTTTCTGCAAGGCCTCCCGGAGTTGTCTCATCCTCTGCTCCCTCTGCGACGGTAACATAAGGTCCGCAACCTTACCCTTGTACCGTGGATCAAGGAGAGTGGCCAGCCAGTAATGGTCCCTCTCCTTGATCCGAAGAATACGAGGATCCTTCCGCAGACTTTGCAGGATCAGGGAGGCCATGCAGCGTAGGTTTGCTGAGGCATTCGCTCCGGAGTCCTCTGGGTCACTAAGGACGACATGATCCGCAGTCACCTCCTCCCAGCCACGTACAAGTCCACTGGTTTCTTGGGACTGTAAATCATCCCTAAAAGACTGCTGCTGATGATGCTGAGTGCCAGCCTCCACCTCCATGCTGACACAATCCTCCTCCTCCTCCTCCTCCTCCTCCTCCTCCTCTTCCTGTGCGATGGGTGGGACAGAAGGAACACTGTCTGGGTAAAGGGGGCCTTGAGAGGCAAGGAAGTCCTCCTCTTCCTGCCTCTGTTCTGCCTCAAGTGCCCTGTCCATTATTCCACGCAGCGTGTGCTCCAACAGGTGGACAAGAGGTACAGTGTCACTGATGCATGCACTGTCACTGCTCACCATCCTCGTGGCCTCCTCAAATGGTGCCAGGACAGTGCATGCATCCCTGATCATGCCCCACTGGCGTGGAGAAAAAAAACCAAGCTCCCCTGACCCTGTCCTGGTGCCGTAGTCGCACAGGTACTCATTGATGGCCCTCTGCTGCGTGTGCAGCCGCTGCAGCATGGCCAACGTTGAGTTCCACCTGGTGGGCATGTCACATATAAGGCGGTTCTTGGGCAGGTTCAACTCCTTTTGCAGCTCAGCCAGGCGAGCACTGGCATTATAAGATCTGCGGAAATGCACACAGACTTTCCTGGCCTGCCTCAGGACATCCTGTAAGCCCGGGTACCTGCCCAAGAAACGCTGCACCACCAGGTTAAGGACGTGAGCCACACAGGGCACATGGGTCAGTTGTCCCTGTCGAAGGGCGGAGAGGAGGTTGGTGCCATTGTCGCAAACCACCATTCCTGGCTTAAGCTGGCGTGGCGTCAACCACCTCTCGGCCTGGCCCTGCAGAGCAGACAGGACCTCTGCCCCAGTGTGGCTTCTGTCCCCCAAACACACCAGCGCAAGCACGGCATGGCATCTTTTTGCCTGCGTACTTGCGTAGCCCCGTGAACGGCTACGGAGCACCGCTGGTTCATAGGACAAACCACAGGAAGAGGCCATGGAGGAAGAAGAAGAGGAGGGGGTGGAGGAGAGAGGTGTGTCACAACCAGTAGTAGCATTTTGGAGGCGTGGCGGTGGGACAACCTCCAACACTACTGCACCTTGTCCTGCATCCTTCCCAGCTGCCAAAAGAGTGACCCAATGGGCCGTGAAAGAAAGGTAACGTCCCTGTCCATGCCTGCTGGACCATGAGTCAGCGGTAATATGCACCTTACCGCTGACCGCCCTGTCCAGCGAGGCCAAGACATTGCCTTCCACATGCCGGTAGAGAGCCGGAATAGCCTTCCGTGAGAAAAAGTGGCGTTTGGGAACCTGCCACTGAGGAACCGCACATTGCACAAACTCACGGAAGGGGGCCGAGTCTACCAACTGAAAAGGCAGCAGTTGAAGCGCTAGCAATTTAGCCAAGCTAGCATTCAACCGCTGGGCATGTGGATGGCTGGGAGTGAACTTCTTTCGACGGTCCAGCAGCTGGGGCAGGGAAATTTGCCTGCTAGAATCGGACGTCGGTGTACTGCTAGCAGAGTGGCCGCAAGTACTTGGCTGTGACACACCTAATTCTACACCTTCATTCCTCTCAGTGCATGTTTCAGAGAGGACTGAAGTTATAGTGGGGTTGGAGATCCCAGCTGATGCGGTGCAAGGAGAGGTCCGCTTTGTTCTTTGGTGTGGGTCTTTGAGGTAGGCTTGCCAACGAGCTGCATGGCAGGTCAACATATGTCTGGTCAGGCATGTGGTACCCAAGCGGCTGATGTTTTGGCCACGCGATATACGCTTGAGACATATGTTGCAAACAGCAGCTGTGCGATCTGATGCACTAGCCTCAAAAAAAGCCCACACCAAGGAACTTTTTGAATGACGGGCAGAGGCAGCGCCCTGCACAGGCGGAGCTCTGCGGTGTGATTCCGTTGGTGTACTGCCCTTACGCTGGCCACCAAAGGGCATCCTGCCTCGTTGGAGATGTGCCTCCTCCTCATCCTCCTCCTCCTCCTCTCTCCTATTAGGCACCCATGTGGAGTCAGTGACCTCATCATCCCCTCCCTCCTCATCACTGGAGCCAATCTGGCAGTATGCTGCAGCTGCTGGAACATGACTGCCAGATTGGTGTCCTTCTTGAGCATCCCCTCTGTCTGCTCTCACCCTACTGCCTTCCTGTAGCTGGGTTTCATCATCAGACCCTTCGAAACGCTGGGCATCCTCCTGGAGCATGTACCCAACACTGTGCTCAAACAGTTCGGGGGACTCCTCAGGAGGAGGACATGGTGGGTCTAGGGAAGGAGTGACTGATGATGAGTCTGACATTGATACCAGGGAAGAGGACGCTTTGGCAGCTGCTTTGCCAGTACCCTGAGCCTGGGTGAGAGAGGATGAGGAGGAGGAGGAGGGCTTGGTCATCCACTCTACCAAGTCTTCGGCATGATGTGGCTCAACATGTCCAGCTGCCGAAAAGAAGGACAAGCGTGTCCCATGGCCATGTGCTGATGACAATGCACCGCGTCCACGACCAGCACTGTTGCCCCCAGACACAGAGCCTGCTTGCCCTCTTTTATTGCCTCCTGACTGTCTGCCTCTCCTTGTTTGCCTTCCAGACATTCTAATAGATGGCCTGCAGGGAGATGGGAAAAAAGCAATAAGGGCTACCTTCAGGTGTCCTTCTCTGTCCCTTTACTTAAGGATTTCTAAATATGGTTGAGGATGATTGCTTTTGCACAGAATAGCACAACGACAATTTCCCTGACTGTCCAAAAAACAAGGATTTCAAAGATGGTTGATGAGGAATGCTTTAGCACACTATAGCACAAGGAGAATTCACTCACTGTCCTTCCCAGTCCCTAGAAACAAGGACTTGCACAGTGAAAGAAACTGACACTCTCCCTACCTAGAGTTTTCTGTCCCTAGAAAAAATGTTTTTTTTAAGCACACTATAGCACAAGGAGAATTCACTCACTGTCCTTCCCAGTCCCTAGAAACAAGGACTTGCACAGTGAAAGAAACTGACACTCTCCCTACCTAGAGTTTTCTGTCCCTAGAAAAAATGTTTTTTTTAAGCACACTATAGCACAAGGAGAATTCACTCACTGTCCTTCCCAGTCCCTAGAAACAAGGACTTGCACAGTGAAAGAAACTGACACTCTCCCTACCTACAGTTTTCTGTCCCTAGAAAAAATGTTTTTTTTAAGCACACTATAGCACAAGGAGAATTCACTCACTGTCCTTCCCAGTCCCTAGAAACAAGGACTTGCACAGTGAAAGAAACTGACACTCTCCCTACCTAGAGTTTTCTGTCCCTAGAAAAAATGTTTTTTTTAAGCACACTATAGCACAAGGAGAATTCACTCACTGTCCTTCCCAGTCCCTAGAAACAAGGACTTGCACAGTGAAAGAAACTGACACTCTCCCTACCTAGAGTTTTCTGTCCCTAGAAAAAATGTTTTTTTTAAGCACACTATAGCACAAGGAGAATTCACTCACTGTCCTTCCCAGTCCCTAGAAACAAGGACTTGCACAGTGAAAGAAACTGACACTCTCCCTACCTACAGTTTTCTGTCCCTAGAAAAAATGTTTTTTTTAAGCACACTATAGCACAAGGAGAATTCACTCACTGTCCTTCCCAGTCCCTAGAAACAAGGACTTGCACAGTGAAAGAAACTGACACTCTCCCTACCTACAGTTTTCTGTCCCTAGAAAAAATGTTTTTTTTAAGCACACTATAGCACAAGGAGAATTCACTCACTGTCCTTCCCAGTCCCTAGAAACAAGGACTTGCACAGTGAAAGAAACTGACACTCTCCCTACCTACAGTTTTCTGTCCCTAGAAAAAATGTTTTTTTTAAGCACACTATAGCACAAGGAGAATTCACTCACTGTCCTTCCCAGTCCCTAGAAACAAGGACTTGCACAGTGAAAGAAACTGACACTCTCCCTACCTAGAGTTTTCTGTCCCTAGAAAAAATGTTTTTTTTAAGCACACTATAGCACAAGGAGAATTCACTCACTGTCCTTCCCAGTCCCTAGAAACAAGGACTTGCACAGTGAAATAAACTGACACTCTCCCTACCTAGAGTTTTCTGTCCCTAGAAAAAATGTTTTTTTTAAGCACACTATAGCACAAGGAGAATTCACTCACTGTCCTTCCCAGTCCCTAGAAACAAGGACTTGCACAGTGAAAGAAACTGACACTCTCCCTACCTACAGTTTTCTGTCCCTAGAAAAAATGTTTTTTTTAAGCACACTATAGCACAAGGAGAATTCACTCACTGTCCTTCCCAGTCCCTAGAAACAAGGACTTGCACAGTGAAAGAAACTGACACTCTCCCTACCTACAGTTTTCTGTCCCTAGAAAAAATGTTTTTTTTAAGCACACTATAGCACAAGGAGAATTCACTCACTGTCCTTCCCAGTCCCTAGAAACAAGGACTTGCACAGTGAAAGAAACTGACACTCTCCCTACCTACAGTTTTCTGTCCCTAGAAAAAATGTTTTTTTTAAGCACACTATAGCACAAGGAGAATTCACTCACTGTCCTTCCCAGTCCCTAGAAACAAGGACTTGCACAGTGAAAGAAACTGACACTCTCCCTACCTACAGTTTTCTGTCCCTAGAAAAAATGTTTTTTTTAAGCACACTATAGCACAAGGAGAATTCACTCACTGTCCTTCCCAGTCCCTAGAAACAAGGACTTGCACAGTGAAAGAAACTGACACTCTCCCTACCTACAGTTTTCTGTCCCTAGAAAAAATGTTTTTTTTAAGCACACTATAGCACAAGGAGAATTCACTCACTGTCCTTCCCAGTCCCTAGAAACAAGGACTTGCACAGTGAAAGAAACTGACACTCTCCCTACCTAGAGTTTTCTGTCCCTAGAAAAAATTTTTTTTTTAAGCACACTATAGCACAAGGAGAATTCACTCACTGTCCTTCCCAGTCCCTAGAAACAAGGACTTGCACAGTGAAAGAAACTGACACTCTCCCTACCTAGAGTTTTCTGTCCCTAGAAAAAATGTTTTTTTTAAGCACACTATAGCACAAGGAGAATTCACTCACTGTCCTTCCCAGTCCCTAGAAACAAGGACTTGCACAGTGAAAGAAACTGACGCTCTCCCTACCTACAGTTTTCTGTCCCTAGAAAAAATGTTTTTTTTAAGCACACTATAGCACAAGGAGAATTCACTCACTGTCCTTCCCAGTCCCTAGAAACAAGGACTTGCACAGTGAAAGAAACTGACACTCTCCCTACCTACAGTTTTCTGTCCCTAGAAAAAATGTTTTTTTTAAGCACACTATAGCACAAGGAGAATTCACTCACTGTCCTTCCCAGTCCCTAGAAACAAGGACTTGCACAGTGAAAGAAACTGACACTCTCCCTACCTACAGTTTTCTGTCCCTAGAAAAAATGTTTTTTTTAAGCACACTATAGCACAAGGAGAATTCACTCACTGTCCTTCCCAGTCCCTAGAAACAAGGACTTGCACAGTGAAAGAAACTGACACCCTCCCTACCTACAGTTTTCTGTCCCTAGAAAAAAAGTTTTTTTTAAGCACACTATAGCACAAGGAGAATTCACTCACTGTCCTTCCCAGTCCCTAGAAACAAGGACTTGCACAGTGAAAGAAACTGACACTCTCCCTACCTAGAGTTTTCTGTCCCTAGAAAAAATGTTTTTTTTAAGCACACTATAGCACAAGGAGAATTCACTCACTGTCCTTCCCAGTCCCTAGAAACAAGGACTTGCACAGTGAAAGAAACTGACACTCTCCCTACCTAGAGTTTTCTGTCCCTAGAAAAAATGTTTTTTTTAAGCACACTATAGCACAAGGAGAATTCACTCACTGTCCTTCCCAGTCCCTAGAAACAAGGACTTGCACAGTGAAAGAAACTGACACTCTCCCTACCTAGAGTTTTCTGTCCCTAGAAAAAATGTTTTTTTTAAGCACACTATAGCACAAGGAGAATTCACTCACTGTCCTTCCCAGTCCCTAGAAACAAGGACTTGCACAGTGAAAGAAACTGACACTCTCCCTACCTACAGTTTTCTGTCCCTAGAAAAAATGTTTTTTTTAAGCACACTATAGCACAAGGAGAATTCACTCACTGTCCTTCCCAGTCCCTAGAAACAAGGACTTGCACAGTGAAAGAAACTGACACTCTCCCTACCTACAGTTTTCTGTCCCTAGAAAAAATGTTTTTTTTAAGCACACTATAGCACAAGGAGAATTCACTCACTGTCCTTCCCAGTCCCTAGAAACAAGGACTTGCACAGTGAAAGAAACTGACACTCTCCCTACCTACAGTTTTCTGTCCCTAGAAAAAATGTTTTTTTTAAGCACACTATAGCACAAGGAGAATTCACTCACTGTCCTTCCCAGTCCCTAGAAACAAGGACTTGCACAGTGAAAGAAACTGACACTCTCCCTACCTACAGTTTTCTGTCCCTAGAAAAAATGTTTTTTTTAAGCACACTATAGCACAAGGAGAATTCACTCACTGTCCTTCCCAGTCCCTAGAAACAAGGACTTGCACAGTGAAAGAAACTGACACTCTCCCTACCTACAGTTTTCTGTCCCTAGAAAAAATGTTTTTTTTAAGCACACTATAGCACAAGGAGAATTCACTCACTGTCCTTCCCAGTCCCTAGAAACAAGGACTTGCACAGTGAAAGAAACTGACACTCTCCCTACCTACAGTTTTCTGTCCCTAGAAAAAATGTTTTTTTTAAGCACACTATAGCACAAGGAGAATTCACTCACTGTCCTTCCCAGTCCCTAGAAACAAGGACTTGCACAGTGAAAGAAACTGACACTCTCCCTACCTACAGTTTTCTGTCCCTAGAAAAAATGTTTTTTTTAAGCACACTATAGCACAAGGAGAATTCACTCACTGTCCTTCCCAGTCCCTAGAAACAAGGACTTGCACAGTGAAAGAAACTGACACTCTCCCTACCTACAGTTTTCTGTCCCTAGAAAAAATGTTTTTTTTAAGCACACTATAGCACAAGCACAAAACACACTGACACTCTCCCTACCTATCCTTCTCTTTCCCTAAACTAAAGGAATCCAGGTTAAGCAAGAAAGAAATAAAAGTCACTGTCCCTGCCTATGCTGTTCTTTCCCTGCTCCGGAACACACTACACTAGGCCGCCGTGCTGGCGGCCTTTTATAGTGTGGGGCGTGTACTAAACACCCTCAGCAATAATTGGCCACAGGCATCCTGCCTGTGGCCAATCATTGCTCTCCTCGCTGCCGGCGCTGTGATTGGCCAAGCATGCGGGGTCACAGTGCATGCTTGGCCAATCACAGCGCCTGGATGACACTGCGATGGCGTAGTGCATTGTGGGCCGTTCGCGTCACTCGAATTTGGCGCGAACGGCCCAAATCGTTCGATCTTCGTCGAACGATCGAACAGCCGATGTTCGAGTCGAACGTATGTTCGACTCGAACACGAAGCTCATCCCTATACATCAATTACGTCACTACGTTCATGTTTTTTGGCTGAAAAAGTCCTGCCGTGTGTATGCACACCAAGTTCATGTCCAACGCTCTTCAAACAAAAATCCACGGAAAAGTTTGTTTGACGTCCAATCGTGTGTATGAGGCTTTAGATTTCTTTATGAAAATAGGGCCTTATCAATGGCACCAGAGTCATGGATTGATATGTGGACTACTACAAAGTCTTAAGTCCTAAACATTGTAACCTTTGAAACAAATTACAAATTCCTAACCCGGAGGTACTTGGTTCTGTCCCAAATTTAAAAAAATTATTCCCACATACCTTCCTGTTTCCATGGATGTGGAGCTATGGGCTCATAAATATTTAATGGCATTCCCCCACTGTGCATAACTTCTGGGTGGAAGTATTTGCTATCATCTCTACACTATTTTCATTAAATATCTCCCCCATTTAATATCTCCCCTGACCCTCTTGTGGCACTACTCAACACCCAACCCTTGACGTAACTGGCAAGTCATTCAAATGGTTCATACAGATAACTACTGCAGCCAGGCAAACTATAGCGAAGGCCTGGGAAACTTTCTCTACACATTGTAGATGCTAAGAACAGAGCCACCCCAAAATTGAAGAAACCTATCTTGACAAGGTTCTGAAATACAAAATAATCTGGTGACCCTGGGTAACACATTTCCCCCCCCCACTATAATGAATTCCTATTACTGCCTTAATGGCCTTGTGCTTTTCCACCCCTGCACTTACTCCATAGACCATCAGCTGAACTGTGCCTGGGAATTACCACTTTCTTTTTTTTCTCTCCTTATGTCATCCCCTTACCCCCCCCCCCCCCTTACTGTTGCCTCCTCTTCCTATTCGGTCACTCATTACTTATTCTCATTTGTGTGCGCCTAACTCTCCTTCGTTGCAACTGCTTAACCTAATATGCACTACTTCACCTGTGTCAAGTTGCCTCAACCCCATCTCTTCATCCATGTATACCTTGTACTTGATCAATTTGTTGGGTGACCTCTACTTTCATTTTTTCATCTTATACACTGCTATCTGAGTTGGACACCCCCAAGGTTACCCTTTGTATCCATTTTATGCCTTGTCCCTTTGTTTGCTCTATTATTTTGTTGTACTGTATCTAGTGAAAATGTTCAATAAAAAAAATTGTATTTGTACAATAGGGACTTATTCTCTTTATGGCCCCCAGTAGCCATCATGTTGTCTGGGTGACTATTACTTTTAGGAGCCCTCCTTTTTTATTATGCTACACAGTGACAAAATATCCTGGAGGCTAGCTTATTTTTCTTTCCTCAGGGTCATTATTACCTTTGTGGGAGTGTCATTCTCATTTCACCTTATAGAGCATCAAAATGGTCATCTATGGCTACTTACCACATCATCCTCAGGTGCTGATTCCTTTTCATTTCCTTTTACAGGGTGGTTCATTTATGGGACTCCTCCCTCTTCTTCCACCAGGCTTGATGGATACATTGTCTTGCTAGAGCTTGTGTCCTCTGAGAGTGCGTTCCTCCTTTCCTACCTGGTCCCATTCTCCTGGCAATGTCAGGCTTTTTCTGGGCCTTTTTTTGCATCAAGCGTTTTTTTTTTTGTTTTTTTTTAACAAGTTATGGGGCCACTACTTGATCCTCTGTTCACATTTTCAAAATGTTGTTTTGCCAGTTGGCCGTATGGGCCTTTGCTGATGTGTGCTTTGCTGTCAACTGTTTGTTCAGCTCTGTTGACCCTTCTTGTTTCTTCTGGGCTTGTCATTATCATTTTGGCTTGCTGTGTTCTGTACTGTACAAATAAGATAATAGGAATTTTGATTTACCTGTAAATTCCATATCTTGAAGTACAGTACAGGACAGGTTCCTTCCCTGTTTCCTTACTGTTTGCTGACAAAATTGGAGCCTCACGGAGTGGGCAGGGTTACTTTAGAGGGCATTCTCAGCTAAGCTTTGCAATTGTCCAATTACCCGAAGGTAGCAGCAAATAACCCATTGTCTAAACATGATGTTCCGGTGTCCTGTACTGTACTCCAATGTATGGAAGTTTACAGGATAGTCAGAATTTCAATTGTTTTAAATGCAAGCAGTGTAAGTAGCTTCATTTGACTTTGTATTAACCTCTTGCTGTCCATGTACAGCATAGCTTGGAGAGAGGAAGTAGAAGAAGCACAAGAAGCTAGACAGCTGATAAAAGAGAACACAGTAAATTCATCAGTGTGCTCCTTTTTATTTTTAATTGTGCAGTCACAGGACGTGGGTGGGGAAGAGACCTGTAAGTGAAAATGAAGCTGAAGATCAAGGCCCCTGCCCTGCATTGCAGGATGGCCTGCTTAGCAGAGCTCTGTAAATCTCAGAACTCAATGGACCAAAACACACCATTTTGTCAAATACAGCTCTCACATACACTATATTACCAAAAGTATTGGGACTAATTCATCCCAAAGGTGTTCTATCGAGTTGAGGTCAGGACTATGAGCAGGCCAGTCAAGTTCCTCCAACCCAAACTCAGTCATCTATTTCTTTATGGACCTTGTTTGTGCACTGGTCCAAATCGTTTGGTGGAGGGGGTTGTTTTTCAGAGGTTGGGCCTGGCCCCTTCGTTCCAGTGAAGGAAACTCTTAATGCGTCAGCGTACCAACACATTTTGGACAGCTTCATGCTTCCAACTTTGTGGGAACAGTTTAGGAAGCCTGCCTTGTACATGCACATGAAATTTAATGGCATGCCAGTCTTTGTCTGTAGGGTTCAATTGTGAGTTGCCCCCCCCCCCCGCCTTCCCTTTGCAGCTATAACAGCTTCAACTCTTCTGGGAAGGCTGTCCACAAAGTTTAGGAGTGTGTCTATGGGAATGTTTGACTATTCCTCCAGAAGCACATTTGTGAGGTCAGACACTGATGTAGACGAGAAGGCCTGGCTTGCAGACTCCGCTCGAATTCATCCCAAAGGTGTTCTATCGGGTTGAGGTCAGGACTGTGTAGGCCAGTCAAGTTCCTCCACCCCAAACTCACTCATCCATGTCTTTTTTTGGCCGCATTTGTGCACTGGTGTGCAGTTATGTTGGAACAGGAAGGGGCCATCCCCAAAGTGTTCCCACAAAGTTGGGAGCATAAAATTGTCAACAATGTCTTGGTACGCTGATGCCTTAAGAATTCCCTTCACTGGAACGAAGGGGCCAGGCCCAACTTCTGAAAAACAACCCCACACCATAATCCCCCCTTCACCAAATGATTTGGACCAGTGCACAAATCAAGATCCATAAAGACATTGATGAGCGAGTTTGGGTTGGAGGAACTTTGACTGTCCTGCACCTCAACCCGATAGAGCACCTTTGAGATTAATTAGAGCGAAGACTGTAAGCCAGGCCTTCTTGTCCACACCGTGCCTAACCTCACAAATGCTCTTCTGGAAGAATGGTCAAACATTCCCATAGACACACTCCTAAACCTTGTGGACAGCCTTCCCAGAAGAGTTGAAGCTGTTATAGCTGCAAAGGGTGGGCCAACTCAATATTGAACCCTACGGACTGGGATGCCATTAAAGTTCAAGTGTGTGTATAGTCAGGCGTAATATAGTCATACACGTAATACTGTATAGTGCATATTTACCTAGAAAAATGGTGATGTGTTCCGGATTTTACCCGGTGTGTGTATGTGTATGTGTGTGTGTATATATATATATATATATATATATATATATATAAAATACACACACAGTCTTTTATAACACCACTTTAGCTCACAGCTTCTGTAGTGTTACCATTTGTGTATTTGTTTTATAGGTCTCAAAGAAATGCTAGTGCTACTTTTATCAGTTATACGAATAATATATGGAGGTATTACTGAATGGATGCTCTCTGTCAGTGAATCTATGGGAAGTGTATCTGTTAGGTGTGCCTGTAGATTTGAAGGCAATTAGCATATACTTTGCTTTTCATATTGCTATTGTGCAAGAGAGCTGCAGGTGTTTTCTATAATATCACAAAATGAGTTTGCTGCATGCATGTTGTATTTTTTCAGCTCGGCAAAATAAAATCAGTGATGAACACAACATGATCTGTTTTAATTATGTCAAGGCAGAGTATAGACAAAGCAATTACGTTTGCCATATACACCAAGAATCCATTTTAATAATCAAAGTTTAGTCTGGGATAATGACTGGATGATATACACTCGCTGGGTTATCTTCCTCGGTATCCATCTCATCAAAATCTAAAGAGCTTGGCAATTAGGATGAAAAACCCTTTATATGATTAAGCTGGGCACATTGATTTAGGTCTTTTGAGTGCATGCTTGTTTTATTCACAGTGGAAAAAGCAACTTTGATTCCAGCTAATTAAGTTTGTTGCCATTTTTTTGTAGATGCCCTGCTATTCAGAGAGACACTGTTGGTATTTATATACATTTTTTTTTCTCCTTTTTTTTTTTTTTTCTATTTCATCTAGTTAAAGCATAAATAATTTAAGAAGCCTGCTTGGCTCAATCATAGCAGCTGAAGCAGGCCGAAAAAGAAGCCTATTTGATAAAAAGTTCACAGTAGGCTTTTTCTTTTGAGAACCAGAAAGTCGAAGCCAAGATCAATAAACTTGAGATAACAACAGTATAAGGAAAAAATATACTTAAAGCACAGGGTTTAACTGGAACTAAGCCAGCTTGGTCATCGTGCCTTTGAAATGTTTCATTATTTTCTGTCTGAATGTACAGATGACACAAGCTCTTGTGAAGATGATGACAGCAGACATGGAAAGTTTCTAGAGAAGAAACATGTGGCAGGTAAAAGCCATCTCTGGATAAAAGCAACAAGCGCAACACCCCCAGGAATATATAAAACAAATAAGCAGCTATTTACAAAATGCAGTCTATGCAGAGTAAACAGAGGTATATACACATTAACGAGTAGGGAGGGAAGACAGTATGCAAGATCCATTGTCATGGCGTGACTATCACCTGACCTTTGCTGATTTAGATTGTGCTGTTCTTAATAGGCATAGCTCAGCAATTACAGTGTAACATGCAAATAGATCTAATTTACTGCTGCTCTTTTCTAAATGGATGGCAAATTCAGTAAAAACTAGTAAAATATGCTAAAGGGAAAGTCCGTACTTCTAAATGACTTTGTTTAAGAAGGATGGTTCCATATTTTAAGCAAGTCCATTTGAGATGGATTCTTTATGAGAAGTGTTGTGTATTCCGTTTACCTAAGAGATGTTTAAATGACTGTTTATCTAACTAGACAACCTAAAAACATGGTAAGTACCAAATCTATCGGCATATAACACGCTTTAGGTGTATAGCAGGCACCTTAATTTTCAGAGGCAAGTTTCAGGAAATAAACCTAAATTTTAAATAAAGAACTTTGAAGCAAAATAAGGATCAGTGCCCATCAATGCAGCCTCGCAAGTGCCCATCAATGCAGCCTCGCCAGTGCCTATCAGTGCAGCCCATCATTGCAGCCTTATCAGTGCCCATCATTGGAGACTGATCTGTGCCCATCTGCAGTCTCGCTTTTGCCCATCTACAGCCTCACCATTGCCCAATGTTGCAGCCTGCTCAGTGCCCATCTTCAACCTCACCATTGCCTATTAATGCAGCCTGCTCAGTGCCCGTTTGCAGCCTCACCATTGCCCATTAATGCAGCCTGCTCAGTGGCCATCTGCAGCCTCACCATTGCCCATTAATGCAGCCTGCTCAGTGCCCATCTGCGGCCTCACCATTGCCCATTAATGCAGCCTGCTCAGTGCCCATCTGCATCCTCATCATTGCCCATTAATGCAGCCTGCTCAGTAAACATCTGCAGCCTCACCATTGCCCATTAATGCAGCCTGCTCAGTGCCTATCTTCAGCCTCACCATTGCCCATTAATGCAGCCTCGCCATTGCCCATTAATGCAGCCTGCTCAGTGCCCATCTGCAGCCTCGCCTTTGCCCAACAATGCAGCCTCACCAGTGCCAGATTACATAGAGCTGGGATCTCCTGTGTACTGGGCGCTCGCAGTCATTCACAGTCCCACCTCCTGGTCCGGTTCCTATGATGGACAAAACACTGATTCAATGCCGAGACATGTGATGTCTATGCTAGGAGCCATGCCAGGAGGCGGGACTGTGAGTGACTGTGAGCACCGAGTACACAGGAGATCCCAGCACTGTGTAATCCGGTGGCGCTCGCCCCCTCCTTCCCCTCAGAGGCAGCCAGGTATCAGCGCAAAACACGCACCTATGATTTGGGGGAAAAAGTGTGTGTTGTTCACCGATAAATACGGTAATTGATACTTTTACAGTTTGATTGCGATCACGCAGAATCTTATAAAAAGTTTGAAAATAAAAAACTAAGTATAAATACATTAGAGTGTTTAGCAATACATATGTACATGCCTCAACTTTAAGGTTGTTTAACATGGCCTTCCCTAATGGATGTACTGTATATGTTGTCGCACATGCTGTTGTAAGTTTCAATTGCTGTGTATGACCACAAAAACTTAAAGAATTTAAAAAAAACAACATTTAAAATTTAAATTTTGCATTTAATATACCACCAGTTATATCTTCATATAAGTGCCCCACATTCCACACTATTCAGTCATTATTGTACATCTCCAACTTCCCAGGCAGAGATTCATGGTGTCACTAAACCCACATCAAACTATTAATAAATGCTGTATTACACGCTGTTCATACTCACTCAGTCGCTATGAGATTCGTTTTGTGTATTCTGCAAAAAACCTGTTTGGTCTTGCTGCTCTTTATCTCCACCTTCTGTTTATGTTCACAATCCAGCTAGGGATTTTGCAGTTGTGGTGGCAACTCTGCACATGCTCAGTTTTCAGTGAGTTTCTATGCTGAGCATTTTCTCTCTATCACATGAGCAACCCACGTTGGTATATACAAAGTGGTAAATGACAGCCCACTCCCTCCTTCCTCCTCCCCCATGTCAACTAACCAGCTAAACATAATGGGGGCAGGATATTACATTTTGATTGATGAAGGCTTCACCTCCATCTTATTCTAAGACACAGGTTGGAGGGGCATGTCACAGGCTGTGACTGTCAGAAATCGGCCCACACCATGTTATTTCTAAAAAATAATAAAGATTTGAGTTCAAATATATATTTGTATGGCAATTTAAAACAGTTTATTGATATTATTTATTTATTTTTACTCTGTATTCCAAAGGCTGTTTTTTTTTCCTTTTTTGAACATGTGACCAGCAGCAGAGGAGTAGAAGCTCCTCCTGCTTAACTTTCCCTGCAGACAGGCTGGGAAAGATCTGGGTCACGTGACAGCTGTGTATCAATTAGGAAAAAGGATACTATTTTTTTTTTTTTGCCAATTAAAGTAATTATTTGCCTTATAACATAGTAGGACAGTGTCCGTTTTACAAAAGTCTGCTTCCTCTGGAGATATATTGAAAGTATTTATAATCATTAAATCATACTAATATTCTTAAACAATGTACATATGAACGACATCACATTTTTAACAATTTAGATAAGTCAAATGTCTGTAGTGTGGAGCCATTGGCTTAAAGAGGCTCCAGAGGAAAGGTCATGGAGGATTAAGTATGGGGCAATCCAGATCATAAGAGAAATGCATCAAGATCAAAACAAGTTATGATTACTTAATGTAAGGCTACATTCATAGTATAAAAGAGTATAACACATACTTTTATATCATTACCTAATAATTGCTGGAACTGTGCAAAGGGACACCCTTACTGATGAAAAGAATCCTAGAAAGTAAAAAATATCTATTGTGAGTCTCTGATTTCAATATGAATTTTCATAATAAGCCTTTGCATTTTGAGGTTTAATAAATCCATTTTCTAAATACTACCTAATGAGTACTGGGATCACAAAAATCGCAAACTTCACACATCTGTTAGGATTGTAGAACCCAGCCAAAGAGTCAGGAACAACAAGAATCTTAAAAGAATTAATGAATAGCATAAGAAAACAATGGCACGAAAAAATAAGTAAACCCCTTTGAATTAACTGGTTTTCTGCAGTCATTCGCCATAAAATGTGATTTGATCTTCATCTACAGTTAGGTCCATATATATTTGGACACAGGCACCATTTACATACTTTTGGCTCTGTGTGCTGCCAGAATAAAATTAAAACAAAACAATCCAAATGAATTTGAAGTGCAGACTTTCAGATTTGATTCCAGGGGTTGAACATAAATATCAAGTACAAACTGCAACCATTTTTATACACAGTCCCCCCATGTTCAGGGGCTCAAATGTATTTGTATTTGGACAAATGAATATAATCATAAATAAAATGTTCATTTTTTATATTTTGTTGAGAATCCTTTACTGGCAATGACTGCCTTAAGTCTGGAACCCATGGACATTAAAAAAGACTGGGTTTCCTCCTTTCTGATGCTTTGCTAGGCTCTAACTGCAGCTGTCTTCAGTTGTTCTTTGTGGGTCTTTATGCCTTTAGTTTTGCCTTCAGCAAGTGCATGCTTAATTGGGTTGGGATCAGGTGATGGACTCTGCCATTGCAGAATATTCCACTTATTTTCCTTCAAAAGCTCCTGGGTTGCTTTTGCAGTGTGTTTTGGATCATTGTCTATATGTACTGTGAAGCGCCATCCAATCAACTTTGCTGCATTTGGCTGAATCTGGGCTGACAGTATATCTCTAAACACTGCAAAATTAATTTGGCTGCTTTTGTCACAACAATAAACACCAATGACCCAGTGCCACTGGAAGCCATGCATGCCCCCATGCCATCGCACTGCCTCCACCATGTTTTACAGATGACATTATGTGCTTTGGATCATGAGCTTTTCCAAGCCTTCTCCACACTTTTTTCATCCCGTCATTCCGGTACAGATTAATCTTAGTTTCATCCATCCAAAGAATGCTTTTCCAGAACTGGTCTGGCTTTCTTTTTTTTTTTTTTGGGCAAAGTCTAATCTGGCTTTTCTATTCTTCAAGCTTATAAATGGTTTGCACCTTGTGGTAAACCCCCTGTATTTGCTCTCGTGAAGTCTTCTCTTGATTGTAGACTTTGACAATGATACGCCCACCTCCTGGAGAGTGTCCTTCACTTGTCTGGATGTTGTGAATGGGGTTTTCTTTACCATATAGAGGATCCTGCGATCATCCACCACTGTTGTCTTCCGTGGACATCCAGACCTTTTTATGTTGCTGAGCTCATCAGTGCATTCTTCTTTCCTCAGAATGTACCAAACTTGATTTGGTCACTCCTAATTTTGCTGCTTTCTCTCTGATGGATTTGTTTCGTTTTTGAAGTTTTACAATGGCCTGTTTCAGTTTGCTTGGACAGCTTCTTTGAACACATGATCTAGGTTCGAATAAACTCCAGAACTTTTACCTGCTTAATTGATGAAGAAATAATGGAGTTGCCCACATCTGGCCATGAAACCCCTTTTAATTCAAATGTCCAATTACTTTTGGTCCCTTGAAAAAGGGGGGGGGTGGCTATTCTTAAGAGCTGTAATTCCTAAACCCTTCCTCCAATTTGGATGTACATACCCTCAAATTAAACCATATCCATTATATAACTTTAGCTTGAATATGTTTTGGTAAATATCTGAAAAAAACTAAAATTGTCCCTGTGTCCAAATATATATGGACATAACTGTAAGTCACAACAATAGACAAACACAATGAGGTGGATTTACTAATGGCAAATATACTGTGTACTGCAAGTGCAGTTGCTCTAGATCCGAGGGGATCTCAGCTGATTTCTATCATCCAATCACGAAAATTATGTTGTTTTTTTTTCCTTGCATGTAAAAGAGTATTCTTTACAAAGTGAAGGTTTACATCAATTATGAAGCTCTGGAGCAAGTGCAATTGCAGTGCACAGTATATTTGCTTTTAGTAAATCAACCCCCATATGCTTAGATTGATAACGCAAATAATTCTAATATCCTGTGTCTTTATTGAACACCCCCATTAAATATTCAAAGTGCTGGAAAATGTAATTAAACCCCGTTAATAGCTGGTTGAACCTCCTTTGGCAGCAAAATTGGGGCAGGGCAACAAAAAGCTAGCAAGTAAGTTGTACTAACCAGGAAGAGCTGGAAGAACATTTTGCAAATAATTAGGCTAATTGGCAACAGGTCAGTAACATGATTGGATATAAAAAGGGCATCGTAGAAAGTCCGAAGTGAAGATAGGCAGAGGTTTACCAAACTCTGAAAAGCTACATCTAAAAGTTGTCAATCAATAATGTTCCTCAACATAACATTTCAAAGACTTTATATAAATTATCTACAGTACAGCCTTTAAAAAGATTCTGAGAATCTGGAGAAATCTCTGTGCTCCAGGGACAAGACTGAAACTCCATATTGCATGCCCATGATCTTTGGGTGCTTAGACGGCACTGCATTATAAATAGGCATGATTTTGTGTTGGACATTACTGCATGGGCTCAGGAATGCATAGCCTAAGAAGGCCTACTGCAAAGCCTAAAAAAAAAGAGAGAAAAACAATAGTAAACAGCACATCTGCACTATTCCTCCCAGCGCACACCAGCACTGTGGTGGCTTATGTGAATTAACCCCTTAACTTGCCTACATGCACTGGATTTCTTCTCAGAATGATGTGGTGCAATGTGTAGAGTAATTACAGAAAGCTTTATGTCTCCAGATTACAAGCAGGAAAATTGGAAAAGGTGGGCAAAGTCAAAAGTGCACAGCAATATAGAGTTTTATAAAAAAAAAAGTAAAGGAAAAGTAATTCAATGTAAATGAGAAAATTGAATACATTACAAACATTTTGAAGTTGTTTAAGTGTTACTTAACTCAGGACACTGCATTCACTTTATCTGGTCTCCCACAGTACACAGAACATGGAAATGCAATTATTTTAGTAAATATAAACTGCTAAATCCACTGTAGACAAAAAGCCGGTAACTCTATGCTCCTCTTGTCAATCTTTATTTGCTACATAGCATAGATACAGTACAGAAATGCTATGAGGAAGGCTGTAATAGTTGAAACGTGTTGAAATTTCTGTACTGTATCTATGCTATGTAGCTAATAAAGATCGACGAGGAGCATCCAGTTGTCGGCTTTTTTTCTACAGTGGATTGTATTGCATGGGGCAATGGACAACCCAGCCTGTGCACCGGTCTTCAGCATCTTCATTCCAGGCACAAGCAGTTGAGCTAGGGTATGTTTTCTGTTTTCATAAACTTCCAAATACCTTTTTTCATCAGCAGTATAAAGCAATCTTGTGACTTCTATCAGTGTTGGGCTGGGCACTGGTTAAAGCTTGTAGGAGCAGTTCTCAGTCCCTCTGGACTGCCCTATGAGGCTGCATGACCCCTGTATTTCTGTCTGGACAGTGCTGATTGCATGCACCCTTCCAAAAAAAAAAAGACTTGTGCACCACAAGTCCTCTGTTTCCTGGCCATGCCTGCGCAGTAGAGCTCCATAGATTTCTTTTGGGCTCCTCTACCTTCGTCTCCTAGTCCAAAGATATTTATAAGGGTTTACTGCACAGGCGGGGCTAAGCCTTCTATTCCTCCAACCTCACTAAACAGAGTGGATGGAGGGTTCTCCCCTGCTGGCTATTGTATTATAACATGCCAGCACCTGCAGCTGTCCAAATACTTGAAGATTGGCTGCATCCGCTCGGATGCAGCTGCTGTTTACCTGACCACCCCCCCCCCTCACTCTTTTGATTTTCACATCGAAGGATACCGGTTAGAGGGTTCCGACAACGCCACCCATGACTCAACTTTCAGCTGGTTTGCTCAATGTATGGAGAGCTTATGCCTTACACGTGACTATAGAGAACGAGGACCTGCCTCAAAACAACCCCGCCCAACTATTTGCAATTTGAAGACACTACTTGACACAGGATATTGGGGCAACAACAATGAGGTTGCCAGCTGGGATAGTCGACCAGTATGGCCTCTGAACTGTTAAAATATTTATTTGCTTGACATTATACTGAAGAACCTCTTTGCTACAAGCAGCTTTTTCCTGCTGCTACTTGAACACTGGGTGCTGGAGGCTAACCAAGCCGTCCACGCTCACTATCCACAAGCTAAGATAAGATTCGCTGTATACCAGATAAATCACAAACATTCACATTTATTGTAAAGCATCTACAAAGATGGCAGTGACAGTCCCTCTCCTCAGACTGCCCCCTCTAACACATTTCACCCAAATATGACTAATTGATTGGGTGAAACATGTTAGAGGACTGAGGCCAGATTGTGGTAATGTTTCTGCCATATTTGTGGATGCTTTACAATAAATGTGGATGTTTGTGATTGATCTGGTGAGCTGCAGCTCTTATCTTTGCTTCTGAACATTTATTTGCTGTTTGCAAGGCAGTTTAGGTCTGCGCTGAATTTTTTATTGCCAAATATTGTCTTGGATGTTACAAAATTATAACAATATCTATAATATTTCCATACAAGAATCTTCTACAATAATCTTAATAGATATTCTTAAATTACTGCCCAACAATTGTCCCAGTATGGCCAGCATAATAGAGGGACATTTTCTCATTAAATGTGGGGTTAATGAGGTTGTGTTTTCCAAGCCGTTAATATTGTGCTTCTTATATTTGCTTATTATTCCCTGTATGCAATTATGTTTAAATAGTAACCCACGCTGTAATTTGTGCGTGTAGCATCCTGCCATTAATGATCATCATGCAAGTATGTTGTTTACATACTGCATCTACATGACTTTAGGGCTTACATACGTGTGATGTGCTTTATGAGCACTCATTTTATCTGCCTTCTTTTGAATTGGTATTAAAATAGTGATTTATTTCAAGATACCCTCATTGCCTATTCCAGTTCTAGTCTGTCTCTTTTTGCCTTGCTGTGCGTTTGAAGTTAGAGCAAAGCGCAGCAGGGTGCACCAGTGAGCCACAGCAAGAGCACCACATTGTCAATTAGTTTTCTTCCCTTGTAAGACTGACTGTTACTTATAAAATCTCACTATTAATTAATGGCTTGGAATGTATAGCGTGTACGCTGTGCATTTTTCTAGTACAAAGTGCTTAAGAGATTTTTCTACTGGATCATCCAGGGATTTAAAAAATGTTATCTAGCCCTCCTGGTCATCTGTTCAATGTGTGTCCAAAGCATTTTAATGTTTAGCTGTTAGTGAGAGTTTGTATAACCCTAGCGCTAAGGTTAAGTGAGGAATTGGTGCTGTTTTATGTACCTTTAAGTACTAAACGTATTGATTGTCCTTTCGGTCTGGAGGAGAGCTGATTGATTGCAGTTGGTGATAACCTTTAATGGACCAGGATAGTAGTTCTCGAGGATGAAATACAGATTTAAAAACCTCACGCAGGCTTCAAGAAAGCTCAGGAATTTTCCAAATTCTATATACTTTATATAAGACTTGTGAAAATAGTATAGGAAATAAAGATAAGTAGCATCAGACACACCTTTTATATCTATGGGAGCTTAAGGGTATTATGTCCACTTGTCTCGATTTGTGATATTTACTTGTTGTGGACCACCAGTCTTGTAGAACGAGTCAAGTATTGTCATTTTAAAATGTACTTTTCACTGAAGGTAACCTTGGTTTATAAATTTTTTTCATCAAATGCTGAATCACAATAAATCTAAATAAATCAAACTAAATTACATTAAAGCTCAACTGTGGCATTTGTATTTGCAGCTCAAAGGTTTACTCCACAAGAGCCCCAATTTCACCAGTAGAATTGTTGCTACAGTGCATACGTTCTAATTTGTCGACCATTCCACAGAGGCAGCAGTGCCATGATCAGCAAGGCAGATCACCAAATCCTGTGTGTTCATAGCCCTTTCCCTGAAACTAGAGGAATGCATACAGCAACTTTCTAAATTTGAGATATTCATTATTTCTTTGTTTGCATGGGTTCTGTATTAATAACCCCTTTATGGTGAAAAAATCTTTCTGAAGGCTAACAGCAGTGTCCTTTAATGGGAATGTTGGACAGCTGGGTACAGGAAGATTTATTTCCATGACCTAAACTCTATCAGCCACTTCCACTATGTGTGCATGACAAGCTGCTTTTGTATGAAAGAAGTGGTGCCTAACCTAGGTTCTCAAGTGCTCCCAACAGGTCATGGTTTTAGGGATTTCCTTGAACTTGCATAGTGATTTTTATTAATGTCAATGGCTTGGTATTTATGACTGAAATTGTATCTAACGGAATTCCCAAATTTGGCTTGTTGACAGTACTGGAAGGCTGAAGAGGAAAACATAAAAGTTCCTGAGTGCTCAGATATAAGTAAAAATGTACTTCTCTGGATTACTATTTTGCTTTCTCAGATATTGGGCCATTCAGCCTATTGAATGTATTGGCAAACACAGGGGTCTTGTAAGCAGAGCAACTAAAATGGTTTGAACATCCAAACAAAAATTGCCCCTTCAAGAGCTGCAGAAGGTTGATGTTTGGTGAGAGTGTGTCTTTAATATGTCCATTAAATGGTAATGCCCAGTAGAAAATTGGCCCCATTTGTGACCAATATTTTTGTGTCTACCTACAGAAAATACAAATGTTTTGACAGAAAGTACAAAGGAAACAGATCATGAACAAAAAGAGGATGATGAAGATCTGAGTGATGTATCCAACATTAAAATTCCTGGTAGGTAATAGTAAACTATTTATGTAGAACTAAGGTGAGAACATGCATCCCTGGTGGGGTCTAGTGATACCCGAATTGCTCAGTCATCCTTAGTTTCAGCATCTGCTCCGAGTTGAGCTCACTTGGAGCTGCAATGATTCGGTCCACACTTAATTCCTCGATGTTACAGGTAGCCTTACTGTCCACGAGTTCAGAGTGGGATGTGTTAAAACTCAGTGCTGGAAACTGAATTAAGTTTGTACATCATAGAGCACCCAAGATTTTAGTTTCCCAGGGGCTTCTAGGCAAACATCGAAAGATACACTATATTGTCAAAAGTATTGGAATGCCTGCCTTTACACGCACATGATGGCATCCCAGTCTTAGTCCGTAGGGTTCAATATTGAGTTGGCCCACCCTTTGCAGCTATAACAGCTTTAACTCTTCTGGGAAG
Source organism: Rana muscosa (assembly GCA_029206835.1). NCBI lineage: Eukaryota > Metazoa > Chordata > Amphibia > Anura > Ranidae > Rana > Rana muscosa. The sequence continues at coordinate 158,157,416 of CM055121.1, read as the reverse complement.
TCTGTCCACGAGGTTTAGAAGTGTGTCTATGTGAATGTTTGACCGTTCTTCCAGAAGCGCATTTGTGAGGTCAGGCACTGATTTTGGACGCAAAGGCCTGGCTCGCAGTCTCAGCTCTAATTCATCCCAAAGGTGTTCTATCGGGTTGAGGTCAAGACTCTGTGCAGGCCAGTCAAGTTCCACCACCCCAAACTCACTCATTCATGTCTTTATGGACCTTGCTTTGTGCACTGGAACTAAGAGGCCAAGCCCAACCCCTGAAAAACAACCCCACACCATAATCCCCCCTCCACCAAATGATTTGGACCAGTGCACAAAGCAAGGTACAGAAAGACATGGATGAGCGAGTTTGGGGTGGAGGAACTTGACTGGCCTGCACAGAATCCTGACCTCAACACGATTGAACACCTTTGGGATGAATTAAAGCGGAGACTGCGAGACAGACCTTCTCGTCCACATCAGTGCCTGACTTCACAAATGCGCTTCTGGAAGAATGGTCAAACATTCCCATAGACACACGCCTAAACCTTATGGACAGCCATTCTAGAAGACTTGAAGCTGGTATAGCTGCAAAGGGTGGGCCAACTCCATATTGAACCCTACGGACTAAGACTGGAATGTCATTAAAGTCCATGTAAAGGCAGGTGTCCCAATACTTTTGACTATATAGTGTACATGTAAATATCTGTTTTTTGTTAATGTTACCTTTTTCAAATCATGTAGGAAGTTTAAAAAGAATTGAATAAAAGGGACAAGACAGGAGTAAAATGGACATTGTAAGAGATGAATAACTAATAATTGTAAATTTATTTTATTGTTAAAGTGTCAATTTATCCAAAATTGGATGGACACTTATGAACCAGGTCCTGCTGCCATTCTTGAAACTGCATACAGTACATGAATTCTAGCCAGTTATAGAAAATCTTCAGACATTTTATTATTTTTCTTTTTTCTTTTCTTTTTTTGTTCGTATTGCTTTGCTTAATGCATGGGTCTGTATATTATGAGTCAGTCTTGTGGGCACTGAGTAAGCATTTCAGAACTGGAAAACTACAATAAACGAGGAACCCAAGTTACAGTGCGGAAAACTGTACTGGTTTGAATGGGCCCTCATTTTTCTCATTCCTTGTGAGCAGTGTCATCAGTGCCAGGTTCGTTTTGTTTGTTTTTCTTCTCACTTACTGGCAGTGATTGCTCCACAGTTCAGTGAACCAGCGCTTCACGTTTCAGCCTGAAATAAAGACGTGGCAAAAAAACATAAAAAAAAAAAAACCTGATGCCTTGTTAAACAGGCCACTCTGGGTGCCTACAAGGCAGATCTGTTCTTCTCGAGAGAAAGCCCTGGATATCCACATAGAAGGGTACTCTAATGTGTAAACATTTGTAACCTGGTCCTGTGCTTTCCTTTCCTGTCTTCAGCACCTTACTGTCAACCCATCACAGTGATGGGTGGCCTCGATAACCAATAGTGAAGTGTTGCAATTGGAAAGCCCTGTACACACGACTGGGATTCCCGTCGGGGAAAAAAAAACGTTGGTTTTCCCGATGGGATTCCTGCAAAGCTTGACTTGCGTACAGACTGACATTCAAAATCCCGTCTTTCTAAAGCGCGATGACGTACAACACGTACGATGGCACTATAAAGGGGAAGTTCCATTCTAATGGCGCCACCCTTTGGGCTTGCTTTTGCTGATCTTGTGTTAGTAAAAGTTTGAGAGACGATTCACGCTTTTCAGCCTCGTGCTTTTCAGTCCATTACAGCGTGATGAATGTGATAGCTCCATTATGAACGCTAGTTTTACCAGAAGGAGTGCTCCCATCTCATACTTGATTCTGAGCATGCAGGTTTTTTTTCCCCTCGGACAAGCATTTACACGACCAGTTTTCACAACGGGAAATAGTCTGACGGGAATCACGATGAGAAAATAGAAAGCAGGTTCTCTATATTTCTCAACGGGATTTCCGGCAGTTTTCACGACAAGAAAGCATGCACACGAACGTTTTTTATGACAAAAAGCTCTCCCAGCAGTTTTCTTGTACAAGGACGAAGAGGAAGGGTCAGAACCAGCAACCATGAAAGCTGGTTGCCGTTTGCAGATTAGTGCAGCGTGCTATTTGGGGATCATAAAGCTGTCAAAAGAAGACCAGACATGGTTTTCAAGCATCCGGAGCTTCCTTCAGTACAGTCCTCCAGTCTTTTTTTTTTTTTTGGACATTTACACTTCAAGACCTGCATAGAAAGCAGAAATAAGCAGCTAGAAAGGATGAAAAAAAAAGATAATGATATTAAAGTTATGTTACATATGAACCTAGTTTCTAATCATGTATACTGCAGTTTATTAACCCAAGACATGGCTTTGTATACACCTGTGAGAGCTGCCAGTGCTTAGTAAAAACTTGGCACTAGCAAGCAGTGTGACACTAATGACTTAATTTGGTGGCTTTGAAGTGAGAGGTCACCAGTCCCAGCTCAGATTAATACACAGGCCAACCAAAACAGCAGGAAAAATCCTTTCATGTTTTCGAAGACTTTTATGTAGTTGTTTTGATTTTTAACAAAAAAAAAAAAAACTAATAATAATAGTAATGATAATAATTACGTTGCATACATAAATTCAGTAAAATATGACAATTTATGTATGCCTTGTTTTACGAAAACCCAAGTTGTCCAAAACTTTTAAAAATAAACAATATTTCTTTAATAGCGATAGCTTTGTGTAGGATTAACAGACAGATTTACTCTAATAATCCACTTACATCACTTTGCTAGTGTTGCCAATAAATTGAACCAGATATAAAGCTTCCTTTGTGTCTGATCGGTTTGTCCTTGATTTTATGGTTCTTACTTGTGTCTACTTTTCTTTATTTAGACAGTTTATGTGATCAGAGTATTACATTGTGCAAGGTAAAGAACAACGTCAAAACAGATGTCTTGCCATAGCATAAAATCATATGCCGCGTACACACGACCGTTTTTAATGTCATTGAAAAAAACGGCATTTTTCTCGACGTGATTTTTCGTGTTTCTTTTCAAGCCTGCCTTGCCTACACACTATCGTGGAAAAAAAATGCTCGAGTAAAGCGCGGTGACGTACAACACGTACGACGGCACTATAAAGGAGAAGTTCCATTCGGGTGGCGCCACCCTTCATGTTAGTAAAGTTTGTTGAGAGACGATTCGCGCTTTTCAGCCTCGTGCTTTTCAGTCCGTTACAGCGTGACGAATGTGCTATCTCCATTACGAACGCTAGTTTTACCAGAACGAGCGCTCCCGTCTCATACTTGATTCTGAGCATGCGCATTTTTTTCACGTCGTTAAAGCCCACACACGGATGTTTTTCATGACGAGAAAAAACGACGATGTAAAAAACGACGTGAAAAATTAGAGCATGTTCCAATTTTTCTCGTCGTGGTTCTCTGCGTTTTTCTCGTCAGGAAAAATGCTGGAAAGCCCACACACGATCATTTTTAATGACCATTTTAAAAAATTTCATTTTTCTCGTCATTAAAAACGGTCGTGTGTACGGGGCAATAGAGTTTATATGATCATTGGTTTCCTTGCTCAATAGCTGTTGGTTTGCCGATTTAGTATTTTTTTTTAATTCTTAAAAAAAAAAAAAAAACTCCACTGAGCTCTATCTGTATAAAAAATATCTAACGCCTTGTTGTTATAGAACATTTTTATGGTGTTTTACTGTTCATGGTATTTTTATGCCTTTAAAGTGGTTGTAAACCCACTTTTTCAACTTGCACCTACAGGTAAGCCTAGATTAAGGCTTACCTGTAGGTGCAAGAAATATCTCCTAAACCTACACGGTTTAGGAGATATTTACTAAAATGTCAAGCGCCGCTATCTATGGCGCATGCGCGCCGTAGACAACGGCGCATTTATGGGGTTAATCCCATTCACATACTCGGCTACTTCCCAGCAATCGCTGGGCGTAGCCGAGTGGGACGCCTCCCGCGCGCATGCGCAGAGTGACGTCTCCGCCGCTCCGGCCAATCACAGCGCCGGAGCGGCGCTGTGATTGGCTGGTGCGGCGATACCCGGAAGTAACATACCGGCTATCGCCGCAGTGATGTCTGCGTCTGCAGTGAGGGACGAGGACGGCTTCGGGGGCCCCGATCTAAGGTAAGTGGAACATAATGAGCTATTATGCTAGTCATAATAGCTCATTATGCCTTTCTCTTGCAGGTGGGACAAAAAAAAAAGTGGGTTTACAACCACTTTAACTGCCAGGATCCAAAAATGTTAGTTTTTGCTCCTAAATGTGGTCACTCCTTCTCAGCTAAGTTACAGCTGCGTTCATCTAAACTTGAAAAATATATTTTGCTCCCAAGATGCAATGGAAACTTTCAATAGAAAATATGCAGTCTTTACATCAATTTTTAAGGTGTAATGCCAGTGAAAAATGTTTAGGTAGTGTTGCACTTGGTGGGGAAGGGTTAGAACCTCTATCAGATTTGTATTGCTATCTGAGATGATTTTTGCTTACTTTTAAGCATTTTGGTAAGAACAGTAGGTGAAGGAAAAACTCCAGCAAAGACACTAATAGCAATAAAAAATGGGGGCTAAGCCTTCCCCTACTCTAGTGAAAAGAGTGTTTTTCTTGGTGTCCGTGGCCCAGTTGGAGATGTCACTTTTATGGTGTTGTTACTGGCACTGGCTGCTACACCTGACTGCAAGTGACACGTGGAACTCTTCTCTGTTTGTCTCTGTGCTGCTCACCTACAATGACCTGGTCACCTTCGACTGCCAGACCCTCTCCTGCTATCCAGCAGCCTAGTTCCTGAGTCATAGAGGCCTAGCTATGTGCCTCACCTTGTAGTACAACATGTCAGAACCAAAACACATGGGGAACAGTCCTGCTGTCCTAGGTGGCTACAGTCATGGTTCCGGTGCTGCCTGCATTCTGCCCCCTGCAGTGTCAGCCATGACATTCTGGATTTGTCCCTCTGCTTGACTCTATGCCATCTTCTAAGTCTTCAATGGCTCTGCCTGGCGTGACTTCTTGTTTCTATCAGAGGAGGGTTTCATCACCCTCATGCGGGATTTTATGGCCCAAATAGCACATTTGATAGCTGACTCTAGCTGCGAAGGTCATAAGCTTGCTAACACACCATCCCCTGCAGAATCCTCATCTGATCTGCTTGCAGCCTTAGCTGCCTCTAAGCTTTCAGCTGCTGAGACTCTTTCTGATGCTGTGTATCCTATGTCTATAATGTACAACCCTACACTTGAAGAGTAGCAGGCCTCTGCCATCATTCCTAAGTTAAACATCGTCACGGCACTTTTTGATGCAGTATGCACCCCATTAAAGCTTGAGAATCAGCCTGTAGCTTATATCAGTACCGTCCTCAGTCTAAGCTCCTTTAGGGCCTCTAAAACTGCCAAGGCTTTCTTGGTGCACTCACTGTTCAAAGTCATTGTTTATAGAGACTGGAAGAACCCTTACAAGCTATCTACACCTCCCAAATGGCTCAAACTTGTGCCCATTACAGGAGTACTTTGCTAAAAGCCTGTTTTGGCCGAGACCTTTGTCTGCCAGACTCTAGTAAACTGGGCTAAGGTCATCAGAAGGAATTTTATCACTATTGCAGTTCATCCTTTAGTCACAGAGAGGGGTTAGAGTGCTCATGTTTGCTACAGTGTATACAAGTTGTTAAAGGTTACCTGTCTAATTTCCCATAGGAGTCTCCTATCTATGACCCTGAGGAGGACTCTCTGGCTAAAGTGGGTGGGCTATGGAAGTGCTTCCTCTGAATGCTCTTTGAGAGATGCTACCACTATGGAGCTGCCCTGAGGACCCTCATCAAGGATGTCACCAGGGTTAAGATTACCCATCTGCTCCAGTAAAAGCAGCCTTGGACTCAGCCTGGGAAGTCTCACTCTTTCTCAATGGCTAAGAATAGGTCCTTTATTTACTCACAGGCCTCAATCTCCAAAGCCAAGCTCAAGCCTGGCTCACAGTCCTTCTGCAAAGTTCCCTAAACCCTTGGATACAGAAAATCATCTTCAGCATGAGGAAGCGCCCCCACTTTCCAAAGTGGGGGCATGGCATTTGGCCTTTGTGGAGCTTTGGACAACATCTCGGATGTATGGGTGCAGGTGGTTTCCAGGGGCTACATGCTACCAGGGAATATCCTGCTCCCTCCCTGGTTCATTACGCCCAACCTTCCTATTTTAGTTCACATATTGGCAGATATCGATGCAGCCATAGTGTGTCATTGCCGCAGTCCCTGTGGCAGAATGGTTCCAGGGGTTCTACTCCAGCATGTTAACAGTTTTCAAATATAAAGGGACAGTGTCCACGCAAGGCCATTCAGTGCCCAGGGTGAAGATAGAACACTGTGACCCTGACTGGGTGAAGAGGGGAAGCTAATAGAGCCATGCAAAGTGTGCTGTGTCTAAATGTATCTAATGTTTGTGAAATGTGTGGAAATAGTACCAATAGTTGTGGTACACAGTAACAAAGTGAAGATTTTAAAATTGTTGCACAAATATGGGGCTAAAAGTAGCTTACAAACAAATGTCCCAGCATTGGTGGTGTCAGTGGAAAGAAAAATGTCTCAAGGGATCAAGCGGACAATGACAAGGCAGTGGCATACATCGACCATTCGGCCATATATCTCACCACAGCAAGAGAGGTAGTGCAGATCTTGTCCTGGGCAAAGCTTCCTGTTCCAGACATGTCTGCTGTTTACATCCCAGATGTTGAGAATTGGCATGTAGGCTTCCCCAGCCTGCAACGCCTGGACCTGAGAGATCCCTACATCCAGAGGTGTTCTAGGACCTGTGTCCTAGGATGTGGATGTCACATATATACCTCTCAATTTCCTGGTTCAACAATAAACTGGACTTGTTTGTCACCAGGTAAAGGGATCCTCTTTCCAGAAGCAGTGGAAGCTCTGGTGGTTCCATGGAATCAGTAGAGCCTGATCTTTGCCTGTCATCATTGAAATGCCTTCCTCGGCTACTTTGCAGGATCAAAATTGAGGACATTTCAGTTGTCCTGATAGCTCCAGACTGGCCCAGGCAGATGTGGTACCCCAAACTGATCAGACTCCTGACAGACTCTTCATGAGCTTTTCCAGATCATCCTGATCTAATGTCACACGGGCCGGTTAGGACTCTGCTTAACAGCCACTGATGTTAACAATATGGTTGTCGAAGCCCAAGTTCTTGGTTTTTGTGCAGGGTGTTTCCCTTGTGGGTCTCCTTGTGCTCTCCCCTGTGACTCCTTGAGTTCCGAATTAAGTTCTCTTGGCACTTCAAAAACTGATATTTAAACCAATCGGGGATATTCTCCTTTACATTCTCAAACACAAAGTTGCGTTCCTCATTGCCATCAACTCTGTGAGGCGAGTGTCAAAGCTGGCGGACTTATCGTTTAAAGAGCCCTTTCTGCCCTTACACAGGGATAAAGTGGTTTAGAGATCAAGAAATTCCTTCCCCTATTACTAATAAAGTTTTGGCCCTTCACCTCACATCATTCTTTCATCACTCTGTGTGACTCGAGTATATCAGAAGCAGATCTCCCTCCATTTTCTGAATGTAGTTTGGTTGACATAGGTTTACCCAACAGCAGCTGTGCTGAATCTCTTTGTCATTCCTGATGGTCCACAGAAAGAGGAAGCTGTTTCTTGTTCCACCATCATCCAAGCTTATGGTCTCAAGGATCAGGTTCCAACCTTTCATGTAAAGGTGCTTCCCTACATCTGTGAGCACTCATTGGGCTTTGCGGCATCAAGCAACTGTTTCTTCGATTTTTTTTTTTTTTTGATTTTTTTTTAAGACTGAAACCTGGTCTTCTCTTTGCAGGTTTTAACAGGTAGTCATTCTGGCCTCTTCTGATGCCAGGTTTGGGCTTAAGGTCCTTAATGTGGGTCTTTGAGCTGCAAGCAGTCCCCATGTTTCGTCATATAATGACATTGTCTGTGCCCCAGACGATGTTATTATATGACGAAACGCGCCTCGGGTGGAGTTGACGTGCTGACGTCATCCCGTTTGAAGTCAGAGCGGACGGGCGTTCAATGCTGTTTTTATCCACTTTGATGCAAGTGTTTTTACCTTTAATAAATCGTTTTGCTAATTGGATATACACTATGGTGAGCCTTTTTCATTCCCGGTAACCATTGTTGTCCATGCACGATACCCAAATCACACTACCAGCATTCAGTCTTCCTTTCATCACTCCCATGAAGCTGTTGCTACTTCTAGAAATAATATATAATTAGGAAGATATGTAAAAAGTAGAAAAACTTCTTTAAAAGAGGTCAGCTTATACCCAATGCTAGAAACAATTGGGAGTATATGATCATGCTACTTGATTGATCCAGAAAATGTGCACAGTATGCGCAACAGGAAAATGGTATCTGCCTGTGGACAGACATGTAGCTAAGATACATAATTATGATTTATATCAAGATGCCAACCGTGACATTTTTTGTCCTTGAGAGAGTCCATATACCCCCCCAAGGGGAGGGGATTGGAACAAAGTGTTACTCCAGCTTGAATTATGCTGGATATACCATCTCAGGGCAACGGTTCCCCCAGTTATGAATGAAACAATGAATTAGAAGCCTTTTCTAGAAGGATTTATTGTAAAGCGTGGATAATCCGCGCATCCCCTATAGTGCAAACAGGCAATTGTTCACAAAAACACCACTAGTGCAATGAATACAAAAACATATACATAAAACACAATGTGAAAGCGTTTTGAAATGTGAAAGAATTATTCCTTATATGAAAGGCTATAATGGAAAAAAAGATTTCTCAAACATAAATGATAGGTGCTGCATTTAAAAAATAGCTGGAATATACAGCTATACAATAATGGTCAAAAATAATAAAAAATGCGCTACCCAAGCAATGTGCAAAAAACAAAGTGCAAAATAAACAATATTGAATGCAATTATATGCAAAAAAAGTTCCAGGTGAAAGGCTATCAAATAGTGTCCTAATAGACAAAAACGGGCTGTGAAGTGACTCGCTGCATTCAGAACCAAATGGAAGAAGTAATGATTGAAGGGGAAAGTTGATATCTTCCTACAAACTTTTCCAGCAAGATGAGACAGAATAGTAAAAATGGGCGCTTACCAAATCCGGTGGATCTCTATTACGGAGATCATAAAGGCTCAGCACATCATAGGACTCCACGGTATCCCGGCATCAGTCCCGCAGCAGGTTCGCTCTCTCCTTAGGCTGTCCAGGGGCACAGCTTCCTTGTAGCCAGGATCGGTTCCCAATGTTTGGTATGATAAGCATGGATATCATAAAAGAGATAAGGGGAGACTCATGGTGCAGTATAATGAAAGTCCCTTTATTTAAAAAGCAGAAAAGCTGACATCCAGAGTCTCAAACAAAACAAGATTTCAAAAATCCGCGGTAAGACAAGACAACCAGCCGCGGCTCAGGCCACTAAGCTGGAGCGTGGTGACGTCAGAGATGATTGCTCCGCCCGACGCTGCGTTTCTCCTATACAAGGCATCAACAGGGAAGGAGGCAAGGTCCCTGTTGATGCCTTGTATAGGAGAAACGCAGCGTCGGGCGGAGCAACTGGTGTTTAAATATAGGTTGTAAAGACATATTTAATGTGTGTTTTCCTCCAACTTTTGTCCTTTGTTTTTTTTGTGGTAATACAATTTTACTACTTTTGGAAACAGATGTCCTTTGCTTGGCTTTAGTTGGGGGGCACTCCTCTCCATGTCCTGCTGCATAGTTGGATACACCCAGAATTCAGGAACGTGCGGTGAGGTCAGTGGCTGGTGAGGCACTAGCTAGTATCAGAGCCAGATACACAAAGGTTACATACGCCGCGATCGTGAGAGCAAGAGTAATAATTCTAGCACTAGACCTCTTCTGTAACTCTAAACATGTAACCTGTAAATAAAATTAAAGTGTCTCCTATGGAGATTTATAAGTACTGAAGTTTGACGCCATTCCACAAGTGTGCGCAATTTTAACCACTTAAGGACCAGGCCTATTTTCTAAACTTGTTGTTTACAAGTTAAAATCATTTTTTTGCTAGAAAATTACTTAGAACCCCCAAACATATATATTTTTTTTCTAACACCCTAGAGAATAAAATAGCGGTCATTGCAATACTTTCTGTCACAACGTAATATTTGCGCAGCGGTCTTACAAGCACACTTTTTTGGGAAAAAATACCCTTTTTTTAATTAAAAAAACAGTAAAGTTAGTCCAATTTTTTTATATTGTGACAGATGATGTTACGTCAAAGAAATTGATACTCAACATGTCACGCTTCAAAATTGCGCCCGCTCGTGGAATGGCGACAAACTTTTACCCTTAAAAATCTCCATAGGTGACGTTTAAAAAATTCTACAGGTTGCATGTTTTGAGTTACAGAGGGGGTCTAGTGCTAGAATTATTGCTCTCGCTCTAACGATCGCAGTGATACCTCACATGTGTGGTTTAAACACTGTTTTCATATGCAGACGCTACTCACGTGTGCGTTCGCTTCTGCACACAAGCTTGTCGGGACGGGGGCGTTACATTTTTTTTTTACACTGTTCTTTTAAAAAAAAATTGTCACTTTTATTCCTATTACAAGGAATGTAAACATCTGCCACTGAGACCACTTTTATCTGAAAGCGGACCACCCGCTGAAGAAGTGCATACCAGGGTTATGGCAGCTAGCTGTTGCCATAACAAATTCCGAGGGTATATAACCACTTTAAAGTGTGACATGTTAGGTATCTATTTACTCGGCGTAACATCATCTTTCACATTATACAAAAAAAATCAGGCTAGTGTTGTTTTTTTTTTAAATTTTATTCATAAAACAGGTTTTTCCCCCCAAAAAAACACGTTTAGAAAAATTGCTGTGCACATACCGCGTGACATAAAAAGTTGCAACGACCACCATTTTATTACATAAGGTGTCTGCTAAAACCATATATATAATGTTTGGGGGTTCTGTGTAATTTTCTAGCAAAAAAATGATGATTTTTACATGTAGGAGAGAAGTGTCAGAATTGGCCTGGGCGGCAAGGTTACTTACCATAAGTAATATACCAATAAAAGTTATATATTTTTTTTAAGGAAATTTACTATATTTTCTAAATCTGTACTCAAGCAGGTGGCTTAACGGACAAATTACTGAAGTTTGAAGTTTTATAACTTCCAACCAGTAATTTCACAGTAAATTTGTAAATAATTAATTATCTTATAACATATAGCATATAAATAAATGATTTAGCTTGAATATAGCGTTACCTTTTTAGCAGGCAGCAGATTCTCAATCTCCCTCTTAACTGTGTGAGAAAAACATGGGATTGTGGGTAAATCTTATACACATAAACACATGTTTTTTCCTTGTAGTTAAGAGGGCTGGGCTGGAAGGGAGCATTTGTCTTTTAGACACATGCCCCTTCTATGACATTGCAGTGAGAGGCGTGCCTCCCCTGCAGCATTTTTATTGGACAGCTGGGACCAATAGTACTTTACCATTGGTCCAAGACTCCAAGCTGTTTATTGAGCTCCGTGCCTCTGTCAACAGGTCAGAGGCACTGTGAGCTCAACCTCTGTCTGCTGCAAACAGAGTGTGTCAGCTTGTATTCAAAGTGGCTGCTCTGTATATAGCTTTTGACAGGCTCCGCTAAGATCCCCATATCTCTGGAACCATAGGTTGTAGGAGCCCCAACATTTTACCAGTGGTGGGGTAACACTTATGCCCCATACACACGATCGTTTTTCATGCCGTTAAAAATGCCATTTTTAAAAATGGGCATTAAAAATGATCGTGTGTATGCTCCAGAGCATTTTTAACGACGTGAAAAACGGGCATTAAAAATTTCGAACATGCTCTCTTTTTTCACGTGGTTTTTCATGTCGTTTTTTTTAACGACGTGAAAAACGATAGTGTGTATGCTTTAACGACGTGAAAAAAAACGCGCATGCTCAGAATCAAGTATGAGACGGGAGCGCTCGTTCTGGTAAAACTAGCGTTCGTAATGGAGATAGCACATTCGTCACGCAGTAACGGACTGAAAAGCACGAGGCTGAAAAGCGCGAATCGTTGCTCAACAAACTTTACTAACATGAAGGGTGGCGCCATTCGAGCGGAACTTCCCCTTTATAGTGCCGTTGTACGTGGTATACGTCACTGCGCTTTGCTTGATCGTTTTTTAAAATGATCGTGTGTACGCAAGACAGGCTTGAGAGCAAACATGAAAAAAAACGGCAAGAAAAAAAATGGCAAGAAAAACGATCGTGTGTATGGGGCATAAGGCTACATACCCCAAAATGTCTCTATGACCCCAGGTCGCCGAGCTATGACCCTCGAAGCTCGATTTATTTATTTTTGATCATGGCCTCACCTGCCTCCCCTGACTGCACGTCCCTGCCAGAATAAAAATCCCTCCTGCCTCCTCATGTCCCTGTGTGGACATATGGGGGGGGGGGGTGTTGCAGGCTTGTATGTTCAGCCACAATAGGGTTTGTTGCCCTTCTTTGCCAATTTTTGACAGTTGACCCGGGGGTAAGGCGGAGTTGCCGTCTCCTTGCTCGCTCAACTTCTTGTGACAATGGAGAACGCGGTGGAGAACAACCATGTTAGCGGCATCCCAGAAGTGATGTCATCTGCTTAACGTGATGGTGTCATTGCACCTAGACGCATGAAACCACAGATACTGCACCATTTTTTCCCTGCAGAGAGAAGGCTTTTGGGAACTTTTTAACTTTATGTTTAATTAATGAAGTATATTGTTGACTGGAAATTAATCTCTCCCCATTTGGGGATATATAAGGAGTTCTGGCCAGACCGAAGAGGATATACTTGAAGTTTCTAAGTAAATAGGTTACATAAGTTAATTCAGACCATGTTGGATATTACATCTGTTTTGGTTTCCCTTTTGTTAAATATGATGGGATAATGAAGCAATAATGGGTACCCCTGGGTTTTTACAGTATAAAATAATGATGTATTATTATGTATCCTTAATTTTTTCTGGCACAATCAAGTAGCATTATCATATACTCCTAATTGTTTCTAGCATTGTGTACTTATAATAAGCTTATCTTATCTCCTTTAAAAGAGTTATTCTGGTAGTTACACATCTTTTTATTTACATTATATTATTTCCAGGGGTGTGTGTGGCCATGTTGTCCTTCTGTGCCCTTGGTATGGCTGGCAGGAGAGACAGTTTTCCCTTCAGTCTAAAGAGGGGACATTTGGTATTTGTGCATTATATGGCTGTTGTAATTATATGTGTATGAGAATGTAAGTGTTGTACAGATGGAAACTCTTGAGTTTAAGCACAAGTTTTGATAGTGGATCTTGAAATCGTTTTTTGTTTATTTCAGTGTGGTATGCCCTCACCCCTGAGGAAGAATAAGAAAAGAAAAATGTAAAATGTGTTGGGTTGGCCAGCAAATGGACTTTTAAATAATCACAAATCTAGTGTGTTATATGTTATAAGCCTTATCTGGGTTAAGAGTGGGAGTACTACATATGTGAAGTTATAATCTTGGTTAGCCAGTTACGTTCTGGAACTTGTTCTACAGCATATGCTGTTTTTATTGTTCACATTTATTAATCCTATATTAGTATATAATAAAGTGAAGATTTTTAGACAATTGGTTTGGTTGCCTTCAAAGTCCAAAGAGTTTTTTTTAACGGAGTTCTAATATTGTAAGGATGGTGGCAACCTCTTTCCACATTGAAATCCACTTTCTATTCTGTTACAGGATTAACATCTGCCAATGTACATTTCACAAGAAAACCAACAAGCAAGCAAATCTCTGAGGCTACCATTTCGTCTAGCGAATCAAGCCCTGAACATAGGTAAATAAAGCTTGTACAATGAAATATCGAAAGGCATTATTGCTTTAAAGTGGACCATAATGCTGCATAAGTGCAGACACCTTGTGGTGCCAGTACCTATGTGTCAGTATTCCTGTTGAGCTGGCTGTATACAAGGGACTACACGTGTCATTAAAGGGGTTGTAAACCTTCGTATTTTTTTACCTTAATGCGTCCTATGCATTAAGGTGAAAAAACACCTTGCAGTGTCCGGCCCCCCCGTTTTACTTACCTGAGCCCCGAATTTCCGTGGGCGGCGTCCCCGCCGTCCTTCTCTCCACAGAGTCCCCGCTTTGATTGGATAGATTGATAGCAGCACAGACATTGGCTCCCGCTGCTGTCAATCAAATCCAATGACGCGGGCGCCGGGGGGGGGGGCGAGTCATACACTCGGCGTCTATGGACGCTGAGTGTATGAGTCAGGAGCGCACCTGCAAGGTAACCCCCTCGGGAGAGCGCTTCTCCTAGGGGGTTATCTAATGCGGGGAGGAGCCGCGAGAGCCGCAGAGTGAACAAACTGCACAGTGGAGGTAAGTATGATATGTTTGTTATTAAAAAAAAAAAAAAAAATAAGCTTTAGTATCACTTTAAGCCTAACCCCACAGCACTCAACAGTTCAGAGCCAGAATACCTGTTAGGCACTCATTAATACAAAAAAGTAAAAAAATGCGCTTGAAGTGTATTTATTGTCAAAATGTAAAATCATATATTCATTTCCACCTTGTATTTTAATACTTTCAAGCCTACTCCTATTAATCTGAATGATCTTGAAGTTTCTAAACTTTCTTTGTGAAGTCTCACACATTTACTACCTTGAATCTTGTGAAACATATTCACTATGCCCTGTGAGTAGGCACTGTTGTGTCACACATTTCACAGAGCCTGCAATCTGAGCTACAGTGGATATAAAATGTCTACACACCCCTGTTAAAATGTCAGGTTTCTGTGATGTAACAAAATGAGACAAAGATAAATCATTGTAGAACCCTATGGACTAAGACTGGGTTGCTATTAAAGTTAAAGCGGTGTTCCCCCGAAAAAATAAAAATAAAAGTCAGCAGCTGCTGACTTTTAATATATGGACACTTACCTGTTCTGTGCCCCCCCCCCCCCGATGTCGGCACACGAAGCTGATGTGTCCCTCGGGTGGAGGCGCCGTCATCTTTGGTAAGGGAATCAGGAAGTCAAGCCTTGCGGCTTGACTTCCTGGTTCCCTACTGTGCATGCGCGAGTCGCGCTGCACGATCCCACTAGTCCCTGCTGTCTTCTGGGACCTGTGTGTCTCCCAGAAGACAGTGGGGGGGATGGAGAAGGCGCCGGATGTGGCGTAGGTCGCCACGACGACCTATGCCCAGAATTGGGAGCAAATACCTGGATAACACAGGTATCTCCTCCCCCCTGAAAGGTACCAAATATGACACCAGAGGTGGGGAGGATTACGAAAAGTGGAAGTACCATTTTTGGGTGGAACTCCGCTTTAATGTGCATGTAAAGGCAGGCGTCCCAATACTTTTGGTAATCTAGTGTAGTGTATATCTTTTTTCCCCTTCTGCCCCTTCCGACCTTGCTATGATCGATCAAAATTTGTGTCTCTATGGCAGTCTGTTGTCCAAATACCTATCCAGTCCTGTCCCCTGGTCATAACAATGACATCACCAGGAGAGAGTGAAAGCTTACCTGTCCTGTAGATAAGCACCAACTACAACTGCTGGTCAAACACAATGTTTACAGTGTTCTCTTTGCATTAAAATTTCCGCAGTTTAATGGTATGTATCACTTACTGATGTACTCATCTAAAATTAAAATATGTATTTAATTTAAAAAAAAAACTCAATGAGTTACCTCTTTTTTTCTATGGTTTCTCTCAGAATACCTAAATTTGCCATCTCCAGAGGATTTTCTTTAGTCCATGGTCCTCAATAGATCCAGTCACAATTTGGTTAATGAAAGAATCTTCTTGGTTACATACAGTTGTGCTAAGTTGAAATGGCAAAGCATAAAGGGGGTAAATATAAATATCTCATATGTAAGTCTGCAAAATTTAAAACAAGACTGAATAATGAAATTGTTATGAAAGACCGAACTACAGTTGTGCTCATAAGTTTACATACCCTGGCAGACTTGATGATTTCTTGGCCATTTTTCAGAGAATATGAATGATAATACAAAACTTTTCTTTCACTCATGGTTAGTGTTTGGCTGAAGACATTCATTATCAATCAACTGTGTTTACTCTTTTTAAATCATAATCGCATTAGAAACTACCCAAATGACCCTGATCAAAAGTTTACATACCCCAGTTCTTAATACCGTGTTTTGCCCCCTTTAACATCAATGACAGTTTGAAGTATTTGTGGATGAGGCTCTTTATCGTCTCAGATGGTAAAGCTGCCCATTCCTCTTGAGAAAAAGCCTCCAGTTCCTGTAAATTCTTGGGCTATTTTGCATGGACTCCCCAGAGTGGCTCAATGATATTGAGGTCAGGAGACTGAGATGGCCACTCCAGAACCTTCACTTTATTCTGCTGTAGCCAATGACAGGTCGACTTGGCCTTGTGTTTTGGATCATTGTTATGTTGGAATGTCCAATGCACAGCTTCCTGGCTGATGAATCCAAATGTTCCTCCAGTATTTTTTGATAACATACTGCATTCATCTTGCCATCAATTTTGACCAAATTTCTTGTGTCTTTGTAGCTCACACATCCCCAAAACATCAGCGATCCGCGTAACGTTTATGGTTGTGGCCAAAAAGCAAAATTTTGGCCTCATCACTCCAAATGACTTTGTGCCAGAAGGTTTGAGGCTTGTCTCTGTGCTGTTTGGCGTATTGAAAGCTGGATACTTTGTGGTATTTGCGTAGTAATGGCTTTCTTCTGGCGACTCGACCATGCAGCCCATCTTTCTTCAAGTGCCTCCTTATTGTGCATCTTGAAACAGCCACACCACATGTTTTCAGAGAGTCCTGTATTTCACCTGAAGTTATTTGTGGGATTTTTTTGCATCCCAAACAATTTTCGAGGCAGTTGTGGCTGAAATTTTAGTTTGTCTAATTTTAGTTGGTCTACTTGACCGTGGTTTGGTTTCCACTTCTTGATTAGAGTTTGAACACTGCTGATTGGCATTCTCAATTCCTTGGATATCTTTTTATATCCCTTTCCTGTTTTTTACAGTTCAACTACCTTTTCCCGCGGATCCTTTGACAATTCTTTTGCTTTCCCCATGACTCAGAATCCTGAAACATCACTGCAGCACTGGATGAAAGATGCAAGGGTCTGTCAGGAGTCCAGAAACTTATTGACCTTTTATACACACATACACTAATTACAATCAAACAGATCACAGGTGAGGATGGTTACCTTTAATGGCCATTAACCACTTCGCGCCCGGGCTATAAGCAAAAGACGTCCGCAAAGCGGTCGTCAATTGCTGATAGGACGTCTATGGACGTCCTCTTATTTACTTCCGCGATGCGCGCCACCGCGGGCGCGCGTCGGGGAAAAACTGTGCCCGCCGTGTCAGGCGAGTGCCGATGCGCGTGCCTGGCGGCCGCGATGTCCGCCAGGTACGAGCGATCGGCTGTCACAGAGCCAGGGACGTGGATCTCTGTGTGTAAACACAGAGATCAACGTCCTGTCGGGGAGAGGAGACGGATGGCGTGTCCCTTGTACATAGGGACAACCATCAGTCACCTCCCCCAGTCAGTCCCCTCCCCCCCACAGTAAGAACATCTAGCAGGGAACATATTAACCCCTTGATCGCCCCCTAGTGGTTAACCCCTTCCCTGCCAGTCACATTTATACAGTAATCAGTGCATATTTTTAGCACTGTTCGCTGTATAAATGTGAATGGTCCCAAAAATGTGTCAAAAGTGTCCGATGTGTCCGCCGTAATGTCACAGTCACAAAAAAAAAATCGCAGATCGACGCCATTACTAGTAAATAAATAAATAAATAAATAATAAAAAAAAATCATAATTCTATTCCCTATTTTGTAGGCGCTATAACTTTTGCGCAAACCAATCACTATACGCTTTTTGCGATTTTTTTTTTTTACCTAAAATATGTAGAATACGTATCGGCCTAAACTGAGGAAAAAAATAGTTTTTTTTTTTTAAAAAATGGGATATTAATTATAGCAAAAATTAAAAAATATTGTGTTTTTTTCAAAATTGTCGCTCTATTTTTGTATATAGCGCAAAAAATAAAAACCGCAGAAATGATCAAAGACCACCAAAAGAAAGCTCTATTTATGGGAAAAAAAGGACGTCAATTTTGTTTGGGAGCCACGTCGCACGACTGCGCAATTGTCATTCAAAGCGTGACGGCGCTGAAACCTGAAATTTCGCCTGGGCAGGAAGGGGTTATGTGCCCAGTTGTCAAGTGGTTTTAAAACCCCTTTGTGTTAACTTGTGTGCATGTTATCAGGCCAAAATCACCAGGGTATGTAAACCTATGATCAGGGTCATTTGGGTAGTTTCTGTTGCCATTATGATTTAAAATGAGTAAACACAGTTGATTGATAATAAATGGCTTCAGCCAAACACTAACCATGAGTGAAAGGAATGTTTCTATGTTATCGTTCATATTCTCTGAAAAATGGCCAAGAAATCATAAATTCTGCCAGGGTATGTAAACTTATGAGCACAACTGTAGTTTGGTTTTTCATAACAATTTCATTATTCAGTCTTGTTTAAAATTTTGCAGACTTACATATTTATATTTACCCCCTTTATGCTTTGGCATTTCAACTTGGTGTTAAAGGAAGCCCTCAGTGGAAAGGGGCCCCTCGTGCCTGCCTTGACAGCTTCCAGACTCCATGTTGATAACTTGTGATATGTCCCTGCCCCAACAGCCCCCCCTCTCCCCCTTAATTAACCAAAACCAGCAACACTGGTCTCTTTTTCCTCACAGGACTTAGAGGCAACAGCAGAAGCCATTATCTCCTGCTGCTGTCAATCAAAACCAGAGAGCAGTGAGCAGGGATGGGGCAGAGTCACTCTGTGTCTATAGATACACACAGCCCAGCTCGGGATGGAGCCCACAACATCTGCCCTCATAGCAAGCGATTTGCTATGGGGGCAGACGTAAAGGAGAAAAAGCTGAGATCACCAGTGGGGGGGACCCCAGAAGAGGAGGTTCAGGGCTGCTGTGTGCAAAACCATTGCACAGAGCGAGTAACTAGAGCATTTGCTATTGTTAATTTAAAAAAAAAATGCTTTTAGTAATGTTTTAATGGGTATTCAAGTGTAAATCCTTCATAGCTGATCCTGCAAAGTTTGGATAGTTTAGCAGTACTATTAATATTTTGATAATTCAGTATATCGCTGATTTGCAATGGCATCTGTAAATATAGTCTATCATATTTCCCATCGTGAAATATGGGGATTGCCATAGCTGACCTGAAATTGCTATTGGCCTGGCTGTTCTAAACCTATGGCTTTAATCATTTCTTGGTGCAAATCGGAAATCTCACAGCAAAGTCTTTACACTTTGGATTATTGACTCAGCATTTTTTAAACACAATCCTAGGACCAGTGTCGATAGGCTTTTTGTTTGCTTCGATCGGGTTTTGCATTCACATACAAGTCTATGGGAATCCAAACCCCCCCCTCGAAGCAGGTAGATGAAGGTCAACTGCAGGTCATACAGACCTGTCAATTAATTCCTAATGATATCAAAAGTTTCTTAAGACCTAAAGCGAGATTTCCTTTACCTTACTCTGGACATGTGCAGAACGGGAGA
This sequence comes from Rana muscosa, assembly GCA_029206835.1. NCBI lineage: Eukaryota > Metazoa > Chordata > Amphibia > Anura > Ranidae > Rana > Rana muscosa. The sequence goes on along the minus strand of CM055121.1, from coordinate 158,137,845 downwards.
AAATAGTTTTGTTTTGTATAGATACATTCTGTTACTAATTTTGTTTCGTTGAATCTTTTCAGAATTCTTTTAGTTTTCTTTCGTTAAATTTAGTTTTGTTTATAAATTTTCGAATTAATTCCAAATTTTCGTAACGATTCGAGTTCAGATCGGTCAAAAAATGATCAACCGATTCTATTTCTGTGTGAAGAATATCTTGTTGTTAAGGAGTGGGCCGGGAAGCCGGCTGGGACATCCTTAATAACCGATGACTCATCAGCTGTCAGCGGGCTTCCCTGCTTTCTTGTGACGTCATCAATCGAGGCATGCTGGGTTGTCAACGTCACAAGGGGGAAGGGTCGCCAGATGACATCATCGGGTGACTCCACCCCTTCATTATTTAAGAAATGTCAGATGGAGGAGCAGGCAGACAGCGGGAGCCTTCGACAAGACCAAAAGTTTTTTTTTTTCTTTCTTTTTTTACTCGGGTTCGGTGTTGTGGCATTGTGTTTGACAATGGATCCACATTGGCGGACATTTTTTTTTATTTGTTAATATAGGACTTGTTAAAAACTTGTGTTGTGTGTTTACTCACTTTTTACACTATTTTGGTGAATGGGTAGGCCCATACTCATTCACATGGGGGGGCGGGATCTGGGGGCTTCCAGACTCAGATAAGCCCCCCGCCCGCAGAACCCCACAACCAACAGCCAGGGCTGTGGGGAAGAGGCCCTTGTCCCTATCAACATGGGGACAAGGTGCTTTAGGGTGGGGGGAGCAGAGCCCCCCACCCCAAAGCACCCCCTCATGTTGAGGGCATGTGGCCTGGTATGGTTGAGGCTGCATGCTCGGATAAGAGTCTGGTATGGAGTTATCAGTTTTAAGGACGCGGCGGCCAGATTTTCCTGCCCGCTCCTTAACAACCAGCTATTCTTCACACATAATTCAAATCGTTTCGGAAATGTGGAATTTGTTAGAAAACGAATATACGAAACTAAATTCGTCCGAATTTCAACATAATTCGTTACTATTTAAAGCGGAGCTCCACCCTAAAGTGGAACTTCCGCTGATCGGAACCCTCCCCCCCTCCGGTGTCACAATTGACACCTTTCAGTGGGGAGGGGGGTGCAGATACCTGTCTAAGACAGGTATTTGCACCCACTTCCGGGAGTCCTCTCTGTGGGAAATCTGCGGGAAGCACGTCACTTCCCGCAGATTCCCCGTTGAGTTCTGGGAGACACTCGGCTCCCAGAACACAGGGGACCATTCAGAACGGCGCAGCGCGACTCGCGCATGTGCCGTAGGGAACCGGGCATGAAGCCGCAAGGCTTCACTTCCTGGTTCCCTCACTGAGGATGGCGGTGGGGGCAGCAGAGTGATGAGCGGTTGCTCGTCCTCTGCTGCGGACGTCGCTGGACTCCAGGACAGGTAAGTGTCCATATATTAAAAGTCAGCAGCTGCTGTATTTGCAGCTGCTGGCTTTTAATTTTTTTTTTTTTTCCGTGGCACCTCCGCTTTAATTCAGAGATTCGGATACATCTGAATCTCTGAATAACCAAAAATTCATCCGAATTTATATTTGGACCGAAACGTATTGCACATGTCTACCTTACTCTTCAGGTGACAATGGTTTCACCAGACAGAAAGTGAAAAATCTCCAACGGCAGCCAAACTAATTTAAAAATGTGTTTTTTTTATTTATTTTTTATTAGGGGAGAGATAGAACCCCAGTCCGTTTTTTATTACTGGATTTACGTGTATGAGGAGCCGGGATCTTTTGTTAAAGTGTCACTAAACCCACAAAAACTATCAATAAAAAGTGTATTACATGCTGTTCATACTCACTCAGTCACTATGGGATTCATTATCTGTATTCTGCAAAAAATCTGGTTTGATCTTCCTCCTCTCTTTCGCCACCTTCTGTTCATGTCTCCAATTCAGCTAGTGATTTTGCACCAGTGGTGGCAACTCTGCACATGCTCCGTTTTATTTGAGTTTCTATTCTGAGCATTTCCTCCCTATCACATCTGAGAAGCCCATGTGACAATAGAGTCATACATGTGGGCATATACACAGTGATAAATGACAACCCACTCCCTCTCTCCTCCTCCTTCATGCCCACTAACAGGCAAAACACAATGGGGGGGAGGATATTACATGTAGATTAATCGTGGCTTCACCTCCCTCTTATTCTAAGACACAGGCTGGAGGTGTATGACGCAGCCTGTGACTGCAAAAATCCACCTACACCGTGTTCCGTGTTATTTCCACAAAATAATAAAGATTTGATTTCAAATATGTATTTGTATGCCAATTTAAAACAGTTTATTGCTATTAATTATTTATTTTATTTATTTTTACTCTGTATTCCAAATGCTGTTTTTTTTATTTTGAACATGTGACCAGCAGCAGAGGACTAGAAGCTCCTCCTGCTTATGTTTTCCTGCAGACAGGTTTGGAAAGATCTGGGTCATGTGACAGCTGTATATTGATTAGGAAAAAAGGTACTTAGATTTTTTTTATTATTATTAAAATAATTACAGTGCCATCATCCACATACATAAATAGGGACAATGTAAATTAAACAGTGTGTGTTTAGTATCACTTTAAAGTCCCATTTTATTAGAATCAAGTTTAATTTATAGAGCTCACTAGCCCTTGTTAGGCTGTTGTCATGAGACAAAGTGCCCCCAGAAAAAGAGTTCTTGGGTAGGATCCAAACGTTGAAGGTACTCCATACCAATTGTTGTAGACTCCAGAAGTGTGTACCGTATTTATCGGCGTATAACACGCACAGGCGTATAACACTCACCCCAAGTTTAGGAGGGAATTTTAAGGAAAAAAACTTTTAGGAGGGAAATTCAAGGAAAAAAAACTTACATTTAAATGCAGCATGCAGCCTTGCCCAGTGTCCATCTGCAGCCTTGCCCAGTGTCCATCTGTCCATCTGCAGCCGTGCCCAGTGTCCATCTGTCCATCTGCAGCCGTGCCCAGTGTCCATCTGTCCATCTGCAGCCGTGCCCAGTGTCCATCTGTAGCCTTGCCCAGTGTCCATCTGTCCATCTGCAGCCGTGCCCAGTGTCCATCTGTCCATCTGCAGCCGTGCCCAGTGTTCATCTGTCCATCTGCAGCCGTGCCCAGTGCCTTTGCGATCGTGTCAGTCCCGGCGGTTTTTAAAATTTGGCGCCGATTTCTGTGGAGAGGAGCGAGCGGGGCCGAGTGTACTTCGGCTGGACTCGGCTCCTCTCGCAGTTCCGCCCATCTCCACTGACTGCGCCGCTGACGGAGAAAGCCGAGTGTACTTCGCCTAGACTCGTGTCTGCTCACAGTCACAGGCAGGACTGCGAGAGGAGCCGAGACTAGGCGAAGTACACTCAGCTTTCTCCATCAGCGGCGCAGTCAGAGATGGGCGGGACTGCGAGAGGAGCCGAGTAAAGCCGATTGTACTTCGGCTTCGGCTCCGCTCGCTCCTCTCGCTCGTTTTCAGCAGGGGAATTCGACGGAGTATCGGCGTATAACACGCACCCACGATTTTCCCCTGATTTTAAGGGGAAAAAAGTGCGTGTTATACGCCGATAAATACGGTATATTGTTTCATATTAAGATTGTATAAAGTCTCCAACGCATTTTAGTGACTTTAGCAAACTCAATGTCAGGGCTCCTTTGGGAAACAAAATTCTTGCTGCTCAGGTCGATGCCCCTCCTGAGAAATCTTGTGGCCGCTGCTTTGTTCCCGAGAGTCTTCGTACTGCCATGCTCCAGACTTACCATTCTCACAAGGCTGCTGGCCACCCTGGGAAGAATCAACTCTTTTGGGCCATTTCCCAACAATTTTGGTGGCCTAGTCTACATGCTGATGTAACCGCCTTCGTAGCTCCCTGTTCTGTGTGTATGCTCAAAGTAAGACTCCACGACACCTTCCAGTGGGCCTCCTACAACCCATAGCCAATGGAGAGAGGCCCTGGACCCACCTGTCTATGGATTTCATTGTGGAGTTACCCAACACAGTTATCCTTATTGTGGTAGACCGGTTCTCAAAAATGTCTCACTGTATTCCACTTAAGAAGTTGCCTACGTCTAAGGAACTGGCTTCCATTTTTGCTCAGGAGATCTTTTGCTTACATGGCCTACCCAAGGTCATAGTCTCAGAGAGGGGAAGTCAGTTTGTGTCCCGGTTCTGGCAAGCCTTTTGTGCACAGTTGGGAATTCAGCTTGCTTTCTCCTCTGCGTATCACCCGCAGTCTAATGGGGCCGCAGAAAGAGTCAATCAGTCCTTGGAGCAATTCCTGCATTGCTATAATCCTGACCACCACAACAACTGGTCAGACCTCTTACCATGGGCGGAGTTTGCTCACAATAGCGCTCTGAATTCTGCTTCCCGTTTGTCCCCGTTTATGGCGAACTATGGTTTCCAACCTTCCATGTTGCCGGACTTGTTTGTTCCTTAGAGTATTCCTGCGTTAGAGGAACATCTCCGTGGTCTTCGTTCCACTTGGGTACAAGTCCAGGAGGCTTTGCGACAGGCTAACGAGAGGTACAGACTCCATGCTGACCGCAGACGCCTGCCTGCGCCTTCCTACCAGGTTGGGGACAGGGTCTAACTGTCATCTCGCAACCTCCGACTTCGTGTTTCTTCTCTGAAGTTCGCACCTCGGTTTATTGGGCCTTTCCGTATCCTTCACAGGATAAACCCAGTGGCTTATGCGTTGGACCTTCCTTCCAGTATGCGTATCTCTAATGTGTTTCATGTCTCCTTATTGAAACCTTTGGTCTGCAACCGTCTTACCACTTCGGTGCCACGTCCTTACCCTATACAGGTTGAGAACCATGAGAAGTATGAAGTACAGTCCATAGGTTCCATTGGCGCATATAGTACCTGGTGCATTGGAAGGGGTACGGTCCGGAGGAACGCTCTTAGGTCCCATCCTCTGATGTACATGCCCCTGTCCTCCGTGATTTCCATAAACGTTTTCCCCTCAAGCCCGGTGGTCCTCCGAGGGGGAGGGGTCGTTGAGGAGGGGGTACTGTCAGGGCTGGGCTCAGCCCTTCCTTCTCTGTGCTGGCAGCTCAGCTGTCAGCTACTTGCCAGCTCCCATTTCTCCACAGTGATCCACCTGTTGATGATCCTGCTCGTCAGCTCTGCCTACTTTGCCTGTGTTAACATCACAAGAGACTTTCTCCTGCATTCCTGTTGAAAACCTGCTTTACCGATGTTCCCTCTGGCTACAGATCCTGCTTGCTGTACCACTACCTTTATCGCTGGCTCTTGGACATTGGCTTGGCCGACTACCCGATCCGGTTACTGAACTCTGGCTATGTTTTGACTACGCTTACTCTGTTTACCTTTTTATTTTTATTATTAAACAAGTGTGATTTAACTGTACTTCTGTCTCGGTCTGATTCATGGTTTCTGATACTCAAATCCATACTGTGCTACTAGCCACAGAGTTATTGCTCCTGACTAGTGCCAATAACCGCGTAAATTCAATTAAAGTATTAATGCAAAACTTTTTCTTTAGTTTTGGATTGAGTGGAGAGGGATTAGCGCACCTGTCAGTTTTTTACCACTGTCTGTGCTGCCGTTTTCAACCTCTCGATTTGTCCTGTTTACTTTTATCGTGTAAGTAAAAGTCAAGAAAATCACACATTTTGGGTTGTCCCCAGAAAAGTAAGAGAGGGGAAATCTTTTTATGGAGACACTAGTTCTGGTGACCTGGGGGACCCCAAGAGATTCACTTAATTTGCAGTAATTTCCTCTCACTTCCTGTTTTGGCTATGGGACAGGAAGTGAAGGGAAATCTCCCTAATAGGGCACAGATGGCAAAAAATAAGCCAACAGAGTTTATAACCCTCCTTTACTCCAAAATGAAGAAAAAAATGTTGCCTATAGTTCTACTTTAAGTCAAGTCATTTCAAGTCCATTTCGTTTCTATGTCCTGATAAAGGAGAAAAGCTAAAGTCTGCAAAATGCATTGGTTGTTTTATTTGACCCTTATATATATATATATAAAAAAAATATATCCTGGACTCCACAGGCGTTGGTGTGGTGCTCTAATTGCAGCTTTAACGTTTTTATATTACTATCTGCCTCCCTACAGATATCCCCCAATTCCTGTCAGTAGAAACCCCTTATCATTGGGACAGGAGGTGAAGGAAAATCTCTCTAAAGCTGGCCATACACCATACAATTTTCTTATTCAATTTTCTTTAGATTTACCTTCAACTATGTAGTGCAAGGGCCTGCCTCATTGCATACAAAGTGTTTAGGCTTGACCTTTTATTATATGGTTTTGGTAAATCTAAAGGAAAGTTGTACAAGAAAATTGTATAATGTATGGCCAGCCAAACAGAGTCTTGGATAGCAGTTAAAGTGGTTATTAACCCACTTCTATTAAATACTCCCATCCGCTCTGTACCATTTTAATAATTGTCCATGTGCCTGTGTTCTGTAAAAAATCTGCCCGATTGTACCTATATGAGCGTGGCTCCGGCGCTCAGCTGACTGTCATCTCTCTTCTATCTCCTACTCAGGGCTGCAGTGGGCGGGGCCGAGCCCTCCCGCTGACGTCAGCCGGGGAGGAGGGGGGGAGAGAGAGACGACGATCAGCTGAGCGCCGGGAGCCACGCTCATATAGGTACAATCGGGCAGATTTTGTACAGAACACAGGCACAGGGTCAATTATTATAACGGTACAGAGCGGATGGGAGTACTTATTAGCAGATATGAGAGCAACAGGAGCGGGGGGGGGGGGCACTGGTACTGGTACGAGCAGAGACAGGCAGAGAGGGGAGGAGGGGGGAGAAGGACACAGGAGACAGATGGCAGGCTGCGGGTGACGGAATCACGCAGACTGGCCACAGTGTCTGGGCTCAGCAGCCATGATTATCGTGGTCAGTTTGCAGAGGGGAGGGTATAGCCAGGCAGGATCAGCCAGGTACTTCAGGTGATACAGGGGTCCAAATGACACAGCACAAGCACTGCACTGTATAACATACTAATTAATTTTTTGGGGGTTAACAAACGCTTTAAAATGTTAAAGGGGTTCTTATCCTTCCCCCACACCATCCCAAGAGAAAAAGTTTTTGGCAGGATATTTTAAATACACACTTTAAATGCCTTAGCTATGCTGTCTGTCAACACAAAGTACTAAAACAGATAGTCGGACATATTTTCAGGGGTGTCCGTTACTGATAAAATAGATAAAAAGTTTGTTATTTGTACCTAGATTTTTGAGCAATTCTTAAATATTTTTATTATTTTTTATTTGTACTTATTTATTTTCTGGCAAAACACACTTTGGTTTTTAAATGTTTCAATTGGTTATTTTGCACTGACCTTGGCTCTTTCCTTGTTAACTAAATGTAAAATCTCTGGTTAACTATGAATGCTTTTGCTGCATGTTTTCATGAAGCCCAGGTATTGTTGTGCAGCTGTTGTATTCTCATTTTAAGACTCAATTGACATCGCAGTGAACCTCAAATTAGCGTGTACAGCTGCTCTCCATAGGGCTACTTAGAGACCAGACAATGGCAGTTGTCAGGCAGAATGCTGACATAATGGAGCAAGGGTCTTGAAGAAATAAAGTGGCACATTTCTTCTTGTTAATATTGACAGCATGTAAACCGAGCCTTACTCAATGCATATTTTATGTTTTATTCCCAAACAGACATATGATTCTTTCTTCTAAATGTCCAATCTGCCAAATCCACTGTTAATTTATTGAATTATACACACCCTTGTGTAATTCTACAATGGGAAAGTGTATTGTGAAATGAGTCGCACACAAACATACATTCGTTTGGAACACTGCTAGATAATGATACAAAAATAGTAAAGATGGTACTGAATCACAGTGGCTTTGTGATTGGCACTCCTGCCTAGCAGCATCTGGGTCCTCAGTTCCAATCCTATCTAGGAGCAGAATTTCCTCCCAAGTACCCCAACTTCCTCCCACATTCCAAAGACATGCTGGTAGGTTAAAAAGTCAAAGGAGTTTTAAATCCAAAAACAAACATTTATTATATTGCAGCTTAACAATTCCTAGATGTGATGGTGGCTGCATGGTTTTCTTTTTTGGTCTTTATCTCCTTTTTTTTATCTGGTGATCCAGCCAGTATGTCTGTTTTTTTTTTTAAAGAGCTCTCTTCTAGATGTATCAGTTTACAGGGATGAGAAAACCCATTTAACACTGGCAGGGTGCTTACGATGATCAGCTATTTTTATCATGTAACAACTTTATCCTAAAGGGGAAAAAAATGTTTGCTGTAGCTGATTATAAAGTATGAACTGGAGTTTAAATTCAATGTATTAATATCTGCTAGTACATTTAACCCCCCCCCCCCCCCCCACCTGATCATGCTTATTTAGTATAGCGATCTCCCCTGCCGTGTTTTGACTCCCCACCAGAACACTCCAATCAGTGCTCTGCGCCATTGGCAGATGCTGGGTTTTTTAGCATGCTCCTCCGGCAGAAACCGGCCAAACAGCAGGCTTCTGTCGGACAGGGTGGCATACACACAGGCTGAATGTCGGGCATTTTCTTTCTTTTTTTTTTGGACTGGCTGATGTCTGCCGACATTCGGCCCTTGCGTATGAGGCTTAATACCGAAGGTGTGTTACTGGCCAAATTATCAGGTAAGAACAGAGAGAAGCAAGCCAAAAAAAATAAAAAATATGCAGCCACCACATCTATGGATTGGTAAGCTACAATAGATTACATTTTAGTGTTGAGTTTAATGCCACTTTCAACAGCAAGGGTGTATCGTGCTTTACTCTAGGTGCAACGACAGATATACAGGACCTCACCAAGTGGTCCAAACATTAAAGGGTAAGTTCACCTTTACAGAAAAATCTGTAAGGTGAACTTACACTGGACCCCCTCCTCAACCCCCCCCCCGGTCCCGCTGACCTGGAGCATGGTGATCACGTGCTCGCAGACCTCGTATATCCACCTCACCGTCCGGGGCTTAGAAATCCCCCCCCCCCCCGCAGCTTAAGCTCCTAATTGTACCTCCTAAAGAAGTATGTATAGGAGCATTCTAATTGGTCACATGGGCGGCGTCGACCAATCAGAACATTTGCCGTAATACCTCACATGTGTGGTTTGAACGCCGTCTACACATGTGGTTGCGACCTACGTATGTGTTCACTTCTGCGAGCGAGCACGCGGGGACGGGAGCGCTTTCATTTTTTTTTTTTTCATTGTTTATTTTACTTTTATTTTTCTATTTGGACACTTTCCTTTTTTCTTTTGTTTTGGTCACTTTTATTCCTATTACAAGGAATGTAAACATCCCTTGTAATAGGAATAGAGCATGATGGGTCCTTTTTAACAGCGAGATCTGGGGTCCCCAGGTTTTGCCTCTAGGCTGCACAGAAAAAAAAATTGATCTTGGCTTCCCAGCTGAGGCAACGGCAGTGTTTACAACTGCAGATGCTGGGCGTGACGTCATAATGTAGCGCCCAGCCTCCGAAAGGTCATAGAGATTGTCGGTGACCATCTGACCCACGGTATTCTCTGTGGTAAACTTCCGGTGCCGGCGGATTCCTTGCCGATCTCATGAGCGAGCGGATAGAAGCACTGGAGGGCGGCGGGATTGGGGGATGTCCCCTTTAGCCACCTGCAAAAACAATCAAGTGGCTGAACAGCCGCTATGATTGTTTATACAGACCAGGGAATCGCCTGCCGTAAAAGATGATATCTGAATGATGCCATTTTCTGCAGGTGCATCATTCAGATATCCCCACTCAAAGTCTGCAGGGTCATACAACAATGTGCGGGCAGGAATTGGTTAAACTGTCATACAGGGGCCTTCAGAATTTATAGTTGTAATGATATTTTTTAGGTTGTAATTTCCCTCCAATGTTTTATACTGGCAATACATTTCATATGTTGACCATTAATGAGAAAAAAAAAGCCTACTTCCAAGATGTTTTTATTGGAACTTTGGGCAGCACGCGCCAGGCGATTTGGTTTGCACGATTACAGCACGATTTGCCGCACGGCAATCTTGGCAGAATCGCACCGCATTTTTAAGTGCCATTGAAATTAATGCCACCTGAACATGCTGATCTGCAATGTGACATATTAATAACATTTTGAAATGGCCGGCAGAATCGCGGCAGTTCCGCCCATGATTCAAATCACCTGTGTATGAACGGAGCCTTACAGGTTATTTTAACTGATTCAGGAAGGTAATTTGAGTTCTGTTGAAAAAAGAAAAAAAAATGAACTCTTATATACAGTAATATGACAAAGCAAAATGTTACAAAATTAAACAAAAATAAAATAAATAAAAATAAACAAGAATTTTAATGTAGTTTTTAAATTACATAGATGCTGCTTAATTCTGCAATAATGTAAAAGTATAGCTCTATTGTTATCTATAACAGCATCTTTGTTTAATTTTAATTTTTTGGGGGAAAGATAATATAATTACAAACACATACACTGTATATATAGTTTTTTTTTTTATTATTCTTATTATTTCTGACAAAAATAAAAAATTGTTACTTGATTATTATTTTAAATTGTAATTTACCCTGCCTTTTACATGTGTTAATATTTCAAATTTAAATATAAATATTTGTAAAAAAAAAATAATTGACCCCAAAAAAATACTTTTTTTTAACTTTTAATTTAAAAAGAAAAGTTTCATAATTACAAATGCAGACGGATGAATTGCCAGTATAGTAATGCCTATAGTTCAGACACTACACTAATTATTACTGATGACTGCCACTTAATTAATAGACTTTCCAAATGAATAGAGAAAGCAATTGCACAATGTACAAGTCGTAGACACTTGACAAGACACATGAAATTTTGATCTATAGCCATAGCACTCTTCTGTTGAATACAGTGTTATATTTATCTCTGTCAATTATTCCTCAGTACTAGCCTTAAACATCGACTATAGAGAATCCTTTATTTCAAGTTTTTTTTTTCCCTTCTTTTCCTTTTGCTGATCCGTATAAATCATGCACAGTCATAAAGCAACTCCACTATTAGAGAGAATCCGCTTACCAGAATCAATGGGTCTCATGTATGCACAGGATCAACACTAAATCCAGCACTACTCAAAGGAAACTATAATTAGTGGAAATATATAATATTCAGACTTATAGCTTTTTGCAGATAATATTTTAGTTAAGTTTTATTTAATTTTTTTTTTTATTTTTTTAAATTTGTGATACAAATTAATTTATTACTTAAAGCAATTGAAATATCCTTTGTTGTATAACATATTTTCACATCATGTATCATTTTCTCTGTTATCGATTTGAAAATTGTCTGATTATTGTATTAAATAGATTAGGCTTTTTAAATGGTTAAGCCCACAGCCTGACATGGGGACACTTGCTGACAATGACGATTGAAATCCATGCATCATCCTTTTCTGACCTTGGCCAGATCCTCACAGGCACCAAAATAGATACATGAAGAATGGGATTGTCAGCCAGTCAGGAAGGGATGCTACATACAGATAAAAATCAGCTTAAAATATTTTTTCTGGATTTATGCAAGTACTATTTTTTTGTTTTTAAGTTGGATTGTTCTGAAATTGCCCATGTTGGTTCTTGATTCATTGTTTTAACGTTAACATGAAATTTCTGCAATAAAGAAGCTTCAGGCACAACATAACATCATTATAGTCTTTGTTTAAAGAAGACGCTAACAAACTTTGAATGTACAGCAAGATTATCGCCGATTTGGCTCACGTGGTACATTATGGAGGATTGTCATCAGTGGTACTTGAATGCAGGCTAAGCGTTCTATCTTTGTTTGATTTCTCAGGTACGCTGATTTGTACAATACTTCAGAGCAGATGTAGCTATGATACAATGAGTCCAATTTCTAAAAACCTGGGAAAGGCAAAGAGAGGGGGGGGGTGGTTGTTGCTCTTAACCACCAATCAGATCTTGCCTTTCTTGTTCTCCTCTAGCAAAATCACAATTGTTGCTTTTGAAAACACCTCTGTTTATCGTAATTTTCATTGTATAAATCAGTTTCAGTTGATATGTTAAATTGGCAATGTCATATACCATATATCAATAACGTACATTAGGTCTAAAATTCTTTTTACATGTAAAATTAAAAATACAAATCTATAAAAAAAAAAAAAAATACAAATATGTCACATGCAGGACTTCATTATAAAAAAACTATCCCCTCTTATGGTCTGTATGTATTATATATTCTTCTGATAGATGTATAAATGTATTGTAGAACTTTGTAGCCTGTCATATATGCTTTTACTCTGACTTAAAGCGGAGCTCCACCCTAAATTGGAACCTCCGCTGTCCGGATTCCTCCCCCCCTCTGGTGCCACAATTGGCACCTTTCAGGGGGGTGCAGATACCGGTCTAAGACAGGTATTTGGACCCACTTCCGGGAATCCACACTGCTGGTAGTGCGTCACTTCCTGCCCCCCTCCCCGTTGTGTTCTGGGAAACACACGGCTCCCAGGACACAGCGGGGACCAGTGAAAGACGCGCAGTAGGGAACTGGGAAGTGAAGCCGCAACGCTTCACTTCCTGATTCCCTCACCCATGATGGCGGTGGGGGCAGCAGAGTGATGAACAATTGCTCGTCTTCTGCTGCCGACGTTGCTGGACTCCAGGACAGGTAAGTGTCCTAATATTAAAAGTCAGCAGCTGCAGTATTTGTAGCTGCTGGCTTTTAATATTTTTTTTACGGCGGCGCTCCGCTTTAAAGGATTAAAAACACAAGCAATTATTATTATAATGCAGCTTACCTTAGAGATGCCGTGGTTGCAATAGTATTCTTATTTTCAGGACTTTTTTTTTTTTTGGGCATAAAGTACATAAAATATTGGTTGATCTTTCCAAAAATTCAGTGTCATTGTCAACTCTTGTGATCTGAATAGGAAGCAAAGGCATCATATTTTTTATGCAAGCTACTTATTTCATCATCCCCCATATATTGGAGATAAACAAAGGTAGGCATGTTTGAAATCCAGCTTGGGTGACAACTAGGCTTGTGCAATTCGTTTCGTAACGAATTGAAATTCGTCCGAATTTAGCAACTTTCGGACATTCGGAAGCATTCGAATTTCCGAACAAAGCAATTACGAATAAGACCGAATCCGAAATAAATTATACTGCAAATAGCGAATGCCCGAATGTCTTCGGCATAATTCGTTATGAAAAAGTTACGAATGTACGAATCCATACGAAGCACAATAACACTCACTCTGCTCTGCTCTCTGCTTCTCCCACACCGTGCTGAACTCCCTCTCAAAATGGTGTACAGGGGCGGAGGTTATAGCCGCATGTAAAAAACGAAAGTAAAATACGAGATTTCGAATCCATTCGAAGCACAATAACACTCTGCTCTGCTCTCTGCTTCTCCCTCACCGTGCTGAACCCTCTCAAAATGGTGTACAGGGGCGGAGCCTATAGCCACATGTTAAAAACGAAAGTAAAATACGAGATTTCGAATCGTTACAAATAACCGCAATGTATTTAGAAAAGTACAAATCCATTCGAAGCACATTAGGCATAATAGGCAGCGTCGTTGTGAGAGAGACACGGAAAATTACGAATCAACTAACCCAAAAAAAGTTACGAAAGTAGGAGTTGTGTCCAGAATCAACGAAAAACAACGTACTCTACCGAAAGTACGAACCCAAAAAAAGTTACGAAAGTAGGAGTTGTGTCCAGAATCAACGAAAAACAACGTACTCTACCGAAAGTACGAATTATAAAGCAACAAAAAATTCAACGAAAAATGTCGCTTGCAAAAATACGAATGAGTCCGAACACGAAAAATCCCGTCTAGCAAAATTACGAATGATTACGAATCAACAGGACCGGAAAGAAACGAACCGAAACGGAACGAATTTTTCCGTTGTGCACAAGTCTAGTGACAACCATGGAATACAGTGGAGAAGTGAGCTTAGCCACCCAAGGTGATAAAGGGCTGGATTTACAGGATTACCGGGTAAAAAACCTTAAAAAAAAAAAGAAAACAAATGCAGCTACCTTCTCAAGGAACTGGTGAACTGCAGTATGTTCAGTTTTTTCCTTTTTTTTTTTATTTTAGATACACTTTAAAGAAAAAAAGGAACAGTTTTGGTTTTAACAAGTACAACTTTTCATGCCCTGATATCTTGCTAGTAGGAACAAGAGTTTGATGCTGATTTTGATTTCCTCACGTACAAGGTAATAGGCTACAAAACAATGCTCATGTAACTCCAAAAACAAAGTGGCAGGTTGTCTTAAAGGACACTCCTTTTCTCTGCTAGAGCAATCAGGAAATACTTATTCCTCTGCCTGAGCAATCGTGCAATACCTTGTGCTTCTGAGTATGGTGGACCATCGACCTTCTTTAGGGTTGCAGTGCTTGGATCTGAGCACCAAGCCTGAACACTCACTTTAGGGAGAGTCATGAACCCTATGTAAGCTCCAGCTCTATTTCACACAGAATTCACATAAATTAGGACTCCCACCTCCAATGGAGGAATAGAGAGGTAAGGGAGGGTGGCAAAGTTGAGTATCAGTGGGTGAGGGGTTGTTCTTTCAACAGAACCTGTCGCTGTGCCCCCAATGAGTGTCTTCAACAAATCTGTAAGTGTTGTGCAGAATCTAAACAGTGGCTAGTAAAGCCCTTGACTTCCAAAGTAAGTTAATGGCTGTGGATTAGGCTTTAGCCATTTGGTAATGGAACCTTTAACACTTATACAGTGAGGGGAAAAGTATTTGAACCCCTGCTGATTTTGTATGTTTACCCACTAACAAATAAATGATCAGTGTATAATTTTAATGGTAGATTTATTTTAACAGTGAGAGACCGTATAACAACAACAATATCCTGAAAAAAACGCATTTCAAAAAAGTTATAAATGGATTTGCATTTTAATGAGTGAAATAATAATATTTGATCCCCTATCTATCAGCAAGATTTCTTGCTCCCAGGTGTCTTCTATACAGGTAACAAGTTGAGCTTAGGAGAACTCTCTTAAAGGGAGTGCTCCTAATCTCAGCTTGTTACCTGTATAAAAGACACCTGTCCACAGAAGTAATCAATCAGATGCCAATCTCTCCACCATGGCCAAGACCAATGAGCTGTCCAAGGATGTCAAGGACAAGATTGTAGACCTACACAAGGCTGAAATGGGCTACAAGACCATCGCCAAGCAGCTTGGTGAGAGGGTGACAACATTTGGTGCGATTATTCACAAATGGGAAAAACACAAAATAAAACTCAATTTCCCTTGGTCTGGGTCTCTATGCAAGATCTCACCTCGTGGAGTTTCAATGATCATGAGAACGGTGAGGAATCGGCCCACAACTATACAGGAGAATCTTGTCAATGATCAAAAGGCAGCTGGGACCATATTAACCAAGAAAACAATTGGTAACACACTACACCACGAAGGACTGAAATCCTGCAGCGCCCGCAAGGTCCCCCTGCTCAAGAAAGCACATGTACAGGCACGTCTGAAGTTTTCTAATGAACAATCTGAATGATTCAGAGGAGAACTAAGTTAAAGTGTTGTGGTCAGATGAGACCAAAATCAAGCTCTTTGGCATCAACTCAACTCGCCGTGTTTGGAGGAGGAGGAATGCTGCCTATGACCCCAAGAACACCATCCCCACCATCAAACATGGAGGTGAAAACATTATGCTTTGGGGGTGTTTTTCTGCTAAGGGAACAGGACAAGTTTACTGCATCAAAGGGACGATGGACGGGGCCATGTACCATTAAATCTTGGGTGAGAACCCCCTTCCCCCAGCCAGGGCATTGAAAATGGGTTGTCCATGGGTATTCTAGCATGACAATGACCCAAAACACACGGCCAAGTCAACAATGGAGTGGCTCAAGAAGAAGCACATTAAGGTCCTGGAGTGACCTAGCCAGTCTCCGGACCTTGATCCCATAGAAAATATGTAGAGGGAGCTGAAGGTTCGAGGTACCAAAGGTCAGCCTCAAAACCTTAATGACTTGGAGAGGATCTGCAAAGAGAAGTGGGACAAAATCCCTCCTGGGATTAGTGCAAACCTGGTGGCCAACTGTAAGAAACATCTGACCTTTTTGTGATTGCCAACAAGGGTTTTGCCACCAAGTACCAAGTCATGTTTTGCAAAGGGGTCCAATACTTATTTCACTCATTAAAATGCAAATCAATTTATAATTTTTTTAATGCATTTTTCTGGATTTTTTTGTGGTTATTCTGTCTCTCATTGTTAAAATAAACCTACCATTAATATTATAGCCTGATCATTTCTTTGTCAGTGGGCAAACGTACAAAATCAGCAGGGGATCAAATACCTTTTTCCCCTCACTGTACATCACTTGTAAGCTCATACCTATTATATAGGGTACATTTTAGGTTACCACACTTTGGAGAGTGTTTAAAGATGGTTAATTACAGTAAACTAAGGGATAAAGACATCTACATTGGTTTGTATACATATATCCCAGGACAAGATCTGGCAAATTATCTTTTCATCCCAGTGCCTGAATAAGAGGACATATGTTGCCAAAGAAGGACAAAAAATGCTATTATCTATTTGCGAAGGTACCTTTACAGTAAAAGTGGAGAAGCTGGAAAATTCTCTACTGCACTAGATAGCAATAGTGGGATCAGTGATGGAAGTGAAGGATTTAAAGGACTTGAAGATTAATTTTAGTAAATGTTATATACAATATTATTAAATGACAATATTGGGATATATAAATAACTGGGGAACTGATCTAATCACCTTGGTATTGAATTTTTAGTGCAAGGTGGAATTTTGTTTTAACATTAAAGCGGAGTTCCACCCAAATTTACAAGTTTATCTTATCGCATTAAGTACGTATATTGCATAGATATTCCATTGTTACACCATTATTTTTTTGCTATTTAAATACCTTGTTATTTAAGATGTAATTCTTACATCCTGTCTATCGCTCCCACGGGAGTTGACGTACATCCTGTATTCACCGTCGCCGCACTGTATAATGGGAGCTAAGCATCATGCTTCCCATGATTGAGTGCGGAACGCCACCCAGCGAAATCTTGCGTGATTTTTTTTACTGTTGTTTTTGTTGCCATCACAACGGGGCGGGAACTTTCGAAGACGCTGCACGTTGTGATGGCAACCCTCAGCGCCGTCAACACTGAGCATGCGCACGTTTGAGCGTGAATGCTGGGAAATAAGCATTCACCGCATCCAGGAAATGGGTGCTTGTGGGCTTCACTTGCCCAAAAGCAAAATGGAAACCTCCTACTGTTATTTTTATAACTTATACTTGTGAACGAAAACGGACTGCGGATGTCTAAGAAAACAGTATTGATTTGTCACGGGGTAAATAATTCAATGGACAAAAAATAAATTAAAAAAATCGCTGTGGGACCTCCGCTTTAAAAGCATTTCTTGCAAGTTGTAAATGTTTGTGTAGTATATGTGCAGCAGATTCTGCCATTTTGTAAACTGTGCTCTGGCTCAGGAAAACACAATTTACTTTTATATTATTCTTACTTCTTATTTTGAGCTGTAATTGCAAAATAAGGACCAAGACAGCTAGTATAAAGTTGCTGTACTCAAGGAAAAGGATCAAGAAGGGTTCATTGGTAGATATAGCTGCGTTGTGTGTAATGGTTACTTTGTTGCCTAAACCCCACGTATAGTAGGCATAGCCAGAAGCAGGCTTCTAAACAGTGCAGCAAATGCAAAGCCTGTAAACAGCCATTCTGTTTAGTAAAGACCCCAAGCCTCAACAACAACAACAACAATAAGATGCCATACTTCAGCTTTCACCTGGACAGTCCACTCACTGTTGGCACATGCTATGTTATGATCAGTTTACATTCTGAGCACAGTACAAGGCAAGTTCTGGTGTGATGGCGGGACTTTCCATATAGAATAAGTACTGGTTTGGGTCAGGAGTAGCTTATCAGGGGGGGCGGGGTTCAGGAATTGATTTCTAATTAATCCAAACAGTACTTCCCACTGACAAGGGTCAGTTGTCTCTTTCGGCATATAACCCACAGCCATAAGATTGATCAAGCTTAAAACAATTTGATTGGCTGTCATGCCATGTTTGACATGTGTATCACAGTTCAATAGCTTGTACCATTGTCAGATTTTTTAAAACATCCCCAAGAATCATCTAATGCCTTGTACACACGATCGGAATTTCCGATGCAAAAAGTCTGATGGAATTTTTTCATCGGATATTCCGACCGTGTGTGGGCCCCATCTGACTTTTTCCCATCGGAGTTTAGAAATAGAACCTGTTTTATTTTTTTCCGATGGTCTGTGTGGAACTACGACGGAGAAAAAAACACGCATGCTCAGAATCAAGTCGACGCATGCTCCGAAGCATTGAACTTCTTTTTTCTCGGCTCGTCATAGTGTTGTACGTCACCACGTTCTTGACGGTCGGAATTTGGTCTGACAGTGTATATGCAAGACAGCTTGAATGGAATTCCAACGAAAAATTCCATCGGATTTTATCCCATTGGAAATTCCGATCGTGTGTACAGGGCATTAGTGTATATAAATACTCTTGGGAATGAACAACCTGATAATTGCAATAGGGCATGCTCACTAAACTTCTGGGAATATCCTTAGCGCTGCATATATGTCTCAGCATACATGTCAGGCTCCTCATTAGCCCTAAAGAGTTAAATGGAGCATAATGGAGCTCGTGATGGTTTTTCACAACCTAAGGTACATTTTTACAGCATTCAGTATGTTATAAAGTGCTGTTCAGATGGTTACCCACAAGCTAGATTTTCTTGCTCATGAAAAGGGGTTAGTTTCTGTAATTTACATCTCTAAGCTCAGGTTGTTCTATTCTAGAAGCAAGGGCTTTTGGAGGTCTGGGTCTAGCTCAGAATCAGAAGTACTGAAATAGACTGTTATGGGAGGCACTACCTTAGATATTGATAGAATTGCACAGGTGTTTATAACAGCACTTCTCCTAATAACCAGTCTGTAATAGCATCCTCTGATTTCCGATAAGGGCTCAAAGTTCTTGCAGTCCTTTGCTCTTTCTTGTAAACTAATGACATAGAGCAGGGATCTTCAAACTTTCCAAACAAAGGGCCAATCTACTGTCCTTTAGACAGGTGGGTATGTGTTTAGTGGGAGTAGAAACTGCCCCAGAATCAGTGAGAGTAGACAACCCAGACAACAATGATAACTAACTTGCCACAAATTTGTGGCAGTGTTGAATTGTAAGTCTGTTAACTTGCTACACGTTTTCACTGACAAGTTTTACCACTTGCAGAGCACTTGAAGCACAAGTTCTAGTTGACACTTTTCCTAGTTGACACTTTTCCAATTTGTAGCAAATTTGCATGGCAAGTCTCTAGCAAGAGCCAAAGTTTCAGTGTTTAGTCTACAGCAAGAGCTCTGCAAGTCTACAGCATGAAAATTCAGCCACAGTGACCCCTGTGGTGGGATGACTATTGCACAACATAAGTGAACCAGAACTTGCAGCAGATTTGTGGAATGTTTGCAAAGAAAGTTGATCTGGAGTCATGCAATGCAGACTTGCTGCAATTGTACAACAAACTTACGAAGCCTGACAAGTCTAGAAATAGTTTAGCAAGTAATTTTCAAACTTGCAGCACAATTGCTTTCTATCTGGGAATGTCTCAGGCTTAGTGATCAGTGGGAGTAAAACATTTCCATAGCACTTTTGGTCAGTAGAAGGAGGAATAGTGCTCCATCATTGGTATTTGCGAGAGGAATAGTGCCCCATCGTAGGGGTCAGTGGGGAGAATAGTGCCCAGTCGTTTATAGCAATGGAAGGAGTCATGCCCCATCTTTAGTGCCAGTGAAAGACATAATGTCCCATTGCTGGTGTCTATGGAAGTAATAGTGCCCCATTGTTGGTGTCAGTGGGAGGAATAGTGACCAATTGTTTATATCAGTGTGAGGAACTATGCCCCATCCTTGGTGCCCGCGGAAGGAATAGTGCCCCGTTGTTTAAGTCAGTGAAAAGAATGGTACCTCATTGTTGGTATCAGTGCAGGAATGGTACCTCCTATTAGTGGAAGTTGCAATGCCTTCGGAGCTGGATATAGGCAAAGAGCCGTAGTTTGGAGACCACTTACCTAGAGTTACAAAATATGATATAGGCCCGACTGTGAGTAAGTTAAGCTTGACTAGCTCCTAGAAAACCTCTTAAACTCAGCAAAAGTAAAATAATTTTATTAGTTACTACCTTATCTGTTTTTCCCTCACCATGTGGAGTTTTCTAATAAACCATTTCTTTACATTTAAATTTGTATTCTCTCTCTCTTTATCTATCTCACCTTCTGTTGATCTCCCTTGTCTCTTCTTTTTTCCTATCCTTTATTTTGAATGTCCCATGATACCAAAAGTCAACATATTACAAGAATGTAATAGTCAATGCACTAGCTTGTATTTTGATAGTGTCTCTGTTTCCTAGGTTCTTGTATAAAGTGTCTCAGGGTGAAGTTCTTGTTACTATTCAAGCGTATTTCACTAACAGCTAAGGGATAATAGTCTGTTTTTATTTTCCGTTTAGCAGCGGCACATGGTTAGACCTACTTGACATCAGTCTTGTAAGGGAGAGATTAAGCTAGTGAGCCAGAGAGAGGAGCTTGGTAAAGGCAGGGTCCAGAGAAGCTCAGGTGCTCACTTATTTGTGATTGACAAGGAGCAAAATTTCTTCGAGGCTTACTTTTTAAAGATTCCACTTATGGCAGTCACTTCTTGTGCTTTATTGCTTTTACAAGTGGTCTCAAAACCCAGTACTTGAAAATAAACATAACAGTGCCGTCACTGCTGTGGTACTTTTTAAAAAGTCTTCTTTTGCTCTGTTTTGTCAGTGAGCTGATGAGTGACATCAAAGCGGACCCCACTGAACCTAAATTTAAAAAAAATGGCTTCCTCTGATGTCCTAGAGACAATAATTATGATGTGCCAGTTAAGTCCAAACTACAGCTGAGGGATTTTACTTTAAAGCAGAGGATTGGGCGCTAAAAAAAATGCATTTATAGCTCTTTGTCTGGCACCTCATTATGTGTGGGTCTGATTCATTAAGTAATTGGTTTGCAGTTGTTTACATGAGTATTAAGGCCTTCTATTCAGAAGCCTTTGAGAGATACATTGTGCAAATGTTGCATGTTATGAATACCGAATGAGGGGCAGGGGGCCAGTCCTATTGGCTAAACACTGTACTCTGTTGAGAAGCAAGAGAAAGGGATTGGGTGCTGCTTTGCATAGCAATGACTCTGCCTTAATAAGCTTTACAGATTAATACCCACAAGCTATAAAAGATGCAAAGAGATACTCTTAGCACATTTAAACATGCTCATTTCACTATTGTGGTTCTGGAGACCGAAAGAATCGAGTTCTTTCATATTCTTCTTCTTTTTTCTTTTTTTTCAGTGCAATGCCTTTAAAGGACCAAACTTAATAGAATCCAATGTTTATTGTATTATAAATCAAGGGACATAGCAAGATCTGCAACAGTTTATTATTAAAGATCCATTCAATGTAAATCTCTTTTCCTCTATTGTATCTCCTATAGCAAAATCATTTTGTGGTTGAATGGGGATAAAAGGCATAATGTGCAAAGAAGTGAGTCTTAATAGGACGCTGCTCTCTGAGTAAAGACCACTTGTTCCCCTTTGTGCAACAGAACATGACATTTTCCTCCTCTTCAGGATGCACTGTGCAGCCATCCACCATTAAAATGCATTCTGTTTCTTTCCCATAAAACATTGCTGCGAAACAACATCAAGCCAACAGTGAAACACTTGCCCCAGGTTCAACAAAAAGAGCACAAGGCAAAATAATCCTTTCGTGGGATGGAGGAGGGGGGAAAAAAAAAAGTATGACCAAATTTTATCTGCATAGTGCTAGAGCCGGGGTGTTGTTTAGTGACCTTTGTGGATTAAGGCTGATTCTCCTCCAAGCATAGACCAACCGACCTTGTATGTATGTGGCATTTTATTCCCTGAGTAGTTGCAGAACAAACCAGAGGAGGTCGCTCTTATTCTAAATACTGCACTATTTTATCAGATTACTGGATTATGGCTCCCTCAGCAATAGGATATATGGAAGTTTGTATGTCCTAGTATGTCATATATATATGTGTGTGTGTATATATGTATATATATATACAGTATATATATATATATATATATATATAGAGAGAGAGAGAGAGAGAGAGGCTGGAAAAATGATATATACAGTATAATATATATGTACTGTATGTGTGTGTGTGTGTGTATATAAATATATATATATATATATATATATACACACACACTGGTATAAATATATATTATTATAAAAGATTTATATAGCGCCAACAGTTTGCGCAGTGCTTTTACAACATGAGTGCAGACAGTATAGTTACAATACAATTCAATACAGTAGGGATCGGAAGGCCCTGCTCCTTAGAGCTTACAATCTAGATGTGTGTATGTATATATGTGTGTGTGTGTGTGTGTGTGTGTGTGTGTATATATATATATATATATATATATATATATATATATTGTGGTAGTGTGGTACCCCACCAGTGTAGTGACCCAGAATTCTCAACTGGACGGGTTGAGGGGCTTCAGGGAGCTTATAATGTACAGAGGAAACTGGCGTTTCGGTTTCCTCATTATTTAATAAAGTCCACTTTGGGACCTGGAGCCCGGGGATTTCTTAGAGATCCGGGTGGGATGAAATCCCCAGTCCTGGGCCCAGATTTTGAGATTTACCAGCACACTGACTGGTCAGGTGTGTGCTGGCCTATTTGTAGACTCCTGACCATGGTTCTGGGATCCACCCTCCCGAGGCGTCCGGGCTTGCAAGGGAGAACCCAGAGTGTGCAGGTGTTCACTGAAGTAGCTAGAGAAGCTGGAGTAGCTAGAGAGTGCAGGCTGCACTGTGAAACCCAGAGACCTGAGTCTGAGGTTGCTGACAGGTGTCAGGAGGGCTCCATGCGGGAGCCTGAGCAGTGGTGCTGCTGCTGAAGAGAGCCAGGCGGCTCTGTATTTTAATTTGCACTTTTGCATGTGTGAGCCAGGAGACTGAACATGCTACTATTTAAAGCGGAGTTCCACCCAGATTAACAACTTTATTTTATCCCCTTCAGCACACTGCCGACATGTTCACTCGACAATTTTTTATTTTTTTTTCCCTCTGTAAATACCTTATTCTTGCCGTTTGCAGATTGACTTCCTGGACTTGACTCCCGCGGGAGTAGGCGTGGCTACTGTATTACCCGGCGCCGCGATGACTCTTGGGAGCTTGGTTTCACGCTTCCCAGGAGTCATTGCGGTACGCCGTACTAGGATTTCCATCACAACGGGGCGTGAACATTCAAAGACGCCGCCCGTTGTGATGGCAACAATCAGCATACAGGAAATCATTGCTTGTGGGCTTCAACATGCCCACAAGCAAAATGGGAACTGCTGTGCTCGCATTTTTAAAGTTCTTATTTTGCCGGAAAAGGGACATGGGATAATTCATAACCTCAAACGAGTGAGTGATTATTTATAAAGCGAAAATCTATTCAATACCAGGGGAAAAAAAAATATTTGCCGCAGAACCTCCGCTTTAATGTTGATGGTGAAAACCCCCTGTGAGGGAAACCACTTTTGTTTTCATTTCTGGAACTTTGTTTGATTTTCTTTAATAAAAGTGGGCCAACAAGCCCTCAAAAGGAAACATTTGTGTGGGACTGTTCTCGCTAGTGGGTGCTACACTTGAGCTAACAACCCCCCAAACATCACTATATATATATATATATATATACATACAGTATATACACTGTTATATGAAATCCTGCTCTTTGTTATATTTTTCTAATTGCAATAATAATTTTAGTGCTTTTTCTGTGCCTCAATTCGTTTTTTTAAATAGATTATATAATAAAATCTCCATGTCTTTCAGTTAGCCCATGATATGATGTGTTGTATTGTATCATTTGTATGTTTTGTATGCACATCTTAATGAGTTACATTTTGGTCAAACAAATTTCTGCAAATGTGTGGAGAGATTAATGTATTATTCATTTTATGGTAAAGGTGTATATAATAATTGAGATGAGAGGCACAGTGCCTTTTAATATGTATAATGTTTCATGCTGCTGCCCGTATATCAGGAATACCACTTTCTCAGCTGATGTGTTGTGCAATTAGTTTTATCCTTGTGTTAAAAAAATCAGGGGCTCACTGGTCTAAAAACTTGTGCTTGCAATTCATAATAATGTCCATTAGATGGCAGTCTCATGTGTATTTTATCATGGTCATGTTCCAAAATTTTGCTCCACTGTAGCATGCAGTAAGGTGTAAAGAGAAATTATTTGGAATTACCTGAATTTCTGCGTGGAACGTCCTTTAAAATGTTGATTTGATATTTAGGTCACGATAGGAGACAATAACACAGACAGCTGCACTCCTGCATGTCTTAAGTGGACATATTTATTGAATAAATCCTGTTTGGGGGATTCTATTGCTAATCACTCTTTCTAAATATATTAGTCCCCTGTCTGTCATGCTGATCTAGTGGCTTTCAATAATTGGTGTCATTGGTCTCAGATAGGGGTGCACAAATGGGTTTTTTGGTGCCGATACCGAAAATGAAAAATACACTAGGCCGAAAACCGAATCCGATACCGAAAATGACTGTTTTTGTGTAGCAGGTATGTACTTTCCCGGGTGTAAATTTGAACTTGACAGAGACATTGGTGATGTGTAATTCCCTGCAGCCCAGCAGGTGGCGCTGTCGCCCTGGGCTGGGGTTGAATCATTGCTGTGTGTCGTGCCACCTTTTTGTCCTCCCTCGGCAGCGGTATGGTGGGGCAGGGAACCCGCCGTGCTTGCTGGGAGAGGGTATAAAGGGGCCGGCCATCTTTGTCACTGGGAAGTCCAAGGCACCTTCAGCCTGTGGACGGTGGTTCGTGTCGGTTCTCTAGGCGGCCTAGGCCTAGAGGACAGCCGGAGGTCGTGTTCCATCCCAGGCACCTTTAGCCTGGGGTGAGGTACTCGGATGGAGGTCTGGAGCTCAGTGCCCAACACTAAGTTCCGCGAGGGAAGGAGATCCTAGGGAACCCCGGGAGTGGGTACCCGAATCCGGAAGGCGTAATGGACCGGGGGGGAGCTCCTCACTCGAAGACCCGGTGCAGCATACTGCCGGTGACAAGTGAGCCTCTCATCGGAGACCACCTGGAAGGAAATTCCCCCTCGCTCGGAGACCGCAGCCCACTTTCAGGGAGGAAAGTGGAGAACACATTGTGTCTGGGCCTACTCGCATCCACACCTCCTTTTCTGTTCTGTTTCTACCAAGGGAGTTCAACTGATTGTGTTCATTCAAGAAGAATACAGGAGTGTTGAACTTTAATGGTGTGGGGCTCATTTCCTGCAGACATTGTTCAAGGGAACTCTCGGTGGAGGCTCCAGGTGCACAGCACTGACCCGAAGGTAAAAGAATTTTGCTTACACCACACTGATACCTGTGGTGAAGGCCAGGCGTGGTGTCCCCGCTCCCTTCCCCTCTGAAAGATACCCCTAGACAAGAGACAGACGAGCTGAAGAAAGAGAGGGGAGTGAAGAGGGCGCTACATTTGTATATTTTAAATAAAATGTATACGTTTTTATATAACACATTGCTAATAGTATTAGCAAAATTTCCATTCGGTGCACCTCTAGCAGATATGATGCAGAAGATGGTCAAAGACTGCAGACATAGTACAGGAGATGGTCAGAGACTGGGGACATGGTACAGGAGATGGTCAGAGACTGGGGACATGGTACAGGAGATGGTCAGAGACTGGGGACATGGTACAGGAGATGGTCAGAGACTGGGGACATGGTACAGGAGATGGTCAGAGACTGGGGACATGGTACAGGAGATGGTCAGAGACTGGGGACATGGTACAGGAGATGGTCAGAGACTGGGGACATGGTACAGGAGATGGTCAGAGACTGCAGACATGGTACAGGAGATGGTCAGAGACTGCAGACATGGTACAGGAGATGGTCAGAGACTGCGGACATGGTACAGGAGATGGTCAGAGACTGCGGACACGGTACAGGAGATGGTCAGAGACTGGGGACACGGTACAGGAGATGGTCAGAGACTGCAGACATGGTGCAGGAGATGGTCAGAGACTGCATTCATGGTACAGGAGATCAATGCAGCCTCACTAGTGCCCAGCATATGCAGCCTGCCAGTGCCCAGCAGCCTACCAGTGCCCATCATTTGCAGCCTGCCTGTGCCACACCAGTGCCCAGCAACCTACCAGTGCCCGCCATGCAGCCTGCCTGTGCCTCACCAGTGCCCAGCAGCCTGCCAGTGCCCGTCATGCAGCTTGCCAGGGCCCGTCATGTAGCCTGCCAGTTCCTGTCATGCAGCTTGCCAGCGCCCGAATCAGAGCGGGGATCTCTGTGTGTCACGGAGCTGCATTTGAATTGCCCGGGTCGCAGTAACAATGTCCCACCTCCTGTGATCACGTCACACTGATTCAATGTGGCGCGCCAGAAGGACACTCCCATAATGGGCGGCACCCCGCCCCATTTTCGGCTCAATTATCGGCAATTTTTATCTTTCGGCAATGTGCCGAAAACACCATTTTCAGACGATATGTTTCGACGCCCGAAATTTCGGTGCATCCCTAGTCTAAGAGAATTATTAATATAAAGTGTTTACATTTTTCTGATCTGCATGCTTGTAGATCATCTTTGTAGAAACTATTGAAGCCAAAGAATGCCAGGCAATTCTTTATTGCAGGTTTTGTACAAAATCGTGCAGTCCCTTCGTTTTTTCCTAAATTAAAGGGGATGCGGTGAAAACGTTCTACATACTGCCTCTGCCTGCCCGTGCAGATTAATGCACCATTATTATTATTATACAGAGTTTATATAGCGCCAACAGTTGGCGCAGCACTTTACAACTAGACTTGTGCACAACGGAAAAATTAGTTTAGTTTCGGTTCGTTTTTTTTTCGGTCCTGTTGATTCGTAATCATTCGTAATTTTGCTAGACGGGATTTTTCGCGTTCGGACTAATTCGTATTTTCGCAAGCGACATTTTTCGTTGACTTTTTCGTTGATTTATAATTCGTACTTTCGGTAGGGTGCGTTGTTTTTCGTTGATTCTGGACACAACTCCTACTTTCGTAACTTTTTTTGGGTTCGTTGATTCGTAATTTTCCGTGTCTCACTCACAACGACGCTGTCTATTATGCCTAATGTGCTTCGAATGGATTTGTACTTTTCTAAATACTTAGCGGTTATTTGTAAAATCTCGTATTTTACTTTCGTTTTTTACATGTGGCTATAGCCTCTGCCCCTGTACACCATTTTGAGAGGGTTCAGCACGGTGAGGGAGAAGCAGAGAGCAGAGCAGAGTGTTATTGTGCTTCGAATGGATTAGAAATCTCATATTTTACTTTATTTTTTTACATGCGGCTATAGCCTCCGCCCCTGTACACCATTTTGAGAGGGAGTTCAGCTCGGTGAGGGAGAAGCAGAGAGCAGAGTGAGTGTTATTGTGCTTCGAATGGATTCGTACATTCGTAACTTTTTTCATAACGAATTATGCCGAAGACATTCGGGCATTCGCTATTTGCGGTATAATTTATTTTGGATTCGGTTTTATTCGTACTTGCTTTGTTCGGAAATTCGAATGCTTCCGAATGTCTGAAAGTTGCTAAATTCGGACGAATTTCGATTCGTTACGAAACGAATTGCACAAGCCTATTTACAACGTTAGGGCAAACAGTACAGTTACAGTACAATACAGGAGGAATCGGAGGGCCCTGCTCATTAGAGCTTAAAATCCGTAATCTCTGCTTTGCAATGGCTTTTATATCTGCTGCCATTAAAGAGGCACTAACTTCTGGAAGATCTATCTAAGGGTTAATTCACACTATATGCAGTGGGATTGCATGGGCAGCTATTCCAGCACAGTCCCATCGCATGACAAGGCAAAATGCCTTGTCTTCTGTATGCCCGGGTCACATTGCTGTGTTGCAGTGGTGTGCAGAGCACGATGAGCTAAAAAAAGTACTACATGCACTACTTTTTTTCAGTGCAGGGCAGCGCAAGGCACCTGTCTCCTGTGTACCTGGTTCACACCACTGCGTTGCAACCGGCACAGTGCATTGAAAACAAGTACTACATACTGTGTGGTGGGCAATTGAACTTTATGAAATGTCTGTGTGGTATTTCCAAAAAATGTAAAAAAATAAATAAAAGGGAACAGTGCGGTGATCTTACCCGACCACACAGTGCACCAGCCACTGCATTACAACACAGTAGCTGCTGTAAATGGGACCCTAAGGGCTAATTCACACCAGCTGCTGTGTTACAACGCAACGGCTTGCATGTGGTGCAGTCTGGCAGCACACCATGTTTAAAAAACTTTACTGAAATGTCGAACAGATGTTTCATTAAAGCGGAGCTCCGCCGGAAAAAAAAATATTAAAAGCCAGCAGCTACAGCAGCTGCTGGCTTTTAATATTTGGACACTTACCTGTCCTGGAGTCCAGCGACGTCCGCAGCAGAGGACGAGCGACCGCTCGTCGCTCTGCTGCTCCCTCCGCCATCCTCGCTGAGGGAACCAGGAAGTGAAGCCCTGCGGCTTCATGCCCGGTTCCCTACGGCGCATGCGCGAGTCGCGCTGCGCCGTTCTGATTGGTGCTCCTGTGTTCTGGGAGCCGAGTGTCTCCCAGAACACCAAGGGAAGTCTGCGGGAAGTGACGTAACTCCCGCAGATTCCCGGAGAGAGGACTCCCGAATGTGGGTGAAAATACCTGTCTTAGACAGGTATCTTCACCCCCTCCCCCCTGAAAGGTGTCAATTGTGACACCGGAGGGGGGGAGGGTTCCAAATAGCAAAAGTTGCTATTTAGGGTGGAGCTCCACTTTAAGTTCAGTCAGCCGCCTGAACATCAGCCGCCTTTCATTAAGTTCAGTCAGTGGGTTGGTTTGCACTTCGCTGCACTGAAAAAGTAGTGCATGCAGTGGCACTGCGCTGAAATCTCCGCCCAGAAGTGCCCGCACAGCCGCATCATTCATTCACAGAGATCTGTGATTTAATAAGCTACAAGTCCCATAAGACACCACGGGAAAATGACTTGTAGTCCTCAATGGGCAATGCGGTAATTGTATTTGTAGTCTATTGACACTTCTCCAGCTCTCTAACTGTAATGCCTTGTACACACGATCGGACTAAAGTCGAAATAAAGTCCGACGGAGTTTCCGACTGAATTCCGTTCAAGCTGTCTTGCATACACACTGTCCGATCAAATTCCGACCGTCCAAAACGCGGTGATGTACAACACGTACGACGGCACTATAA
Source organism: Rana muscosa (assembly GCA_029206835.1). Lineage (NCBI taxonomy): Eukaryota > Metazoa > Chordata > Amphibia > Anura > Ranidae > Rana > Rana muscosa. Next base: position 158,108,562 of record CM055121.1, on the reverse strand, counting down.
AGGGGAAGTTCAAATCCAACGGCGCCACCCTTTGGGCTGCTTTTGCTGATCTCGTGTTAGTAAAAGTTTGGTGAGAGACTAATCGCGCTTTTCAGCCTCATGATTTTCAGTCCGTTACAGCATGCTATCTCCATGTCGAACGCTAGTTTTACCAGTCCAAGTGTTCCCATCTCGTACTTGATTCTGAGCATGCGTGGTTTTTTCTCTGTCGGAGTTCCATACAGACGATCGGAATTTCTGATCGGAATTTTTTTTCATCTGAGAAAAAGAAAACATGTTCTCTTTCTAAATCCGTTGGTATTTCCAATGGAAAATGTCCGATGGGGCACACACACGGTCGGAATATCCGATGAAAAAATTCCGTCTGACTTTTTTCATCGGAAATTCCCATCGTGTGTACAAGGCATAAGTCTGTACAGAGGTACGAGCAGAGAGCTGGAGGGAGAGTTTGCAGGAGCCTTATTTTGCAACTGTATTTCACTGATCACAAGTGCAATGCTTTGCAGGCTCCTGTGAAAAAAATCTAAATAAATGCACATTCTTTTCCTGCAAAAATATGTGCATTTAATATTTTTTTTATTAAAGCTGAAAAATATTTTACTTCATAATTGTACCAAAAGAAAATTTAGTTTGAATAAAACCTGTTAAAAAAAGTTTCTCAGTTAAACTGCAGCATTGAAAAGCTGTAAAATTTCTTCTGGTTGCTAAGGCCTAAATTACCCCTAGACCTGAGGGGGTTAATCTACAAGCAGATAAAGAAGCCAGTTGGGATTCAATAAAAATGATGATGTTGTCTATTTCTACATACAGCTGATTGTCTTCAATTCAGCATCCTGTAATTGCCTGTACAGAAAAACCTATAGTATAACTAAAGGGAAACTTTTTTTAATTTGTTTTGGATAGAGCGGAGAGATTAAAACCCCTGTCAGGTTTTTATTGCTGCTGTGCCGCCATTAGGGACCTTCACCCTTTGTATTGGTCCTGTTTACCATTATCACCGAAAGTGAGTGTAATGCCCTGTACACACGGTCGGGATTTCCGGGTTGTACAGCGAGAAACACGTACATCTGACACTTCCAGAAATGTTAGGTGCTGAAAATGTATTGCCAGAGACCTAGCTCTTAGGGAGTGAAGTATCCATGAATGGATAGTGGGACAGGTGAGTATTACCATTTATCTTCTGAAGGATTCTTCTTGTTTTTCAAAGGGTTTCCTCCCCCCCCCCCTTCTTTTTTTTTTTTTTTCTACTGGTCCAGATATGTGAAGCAGAGAGTGCTACAAGCCCTTTTGTGAATTCTTTTATATGTGTTTGACTATTAAATGCCTAAGTACTCCAATATAATGTTTCCCAAGATAGGGGGGGGGGGGGCTTCTTTAAAATTAAACTAGAACTATAGCAAAACCTTTAATTTTGGATAGAGCAAGGGAGGGTTAAAACCCCTGTCAAATTTTGTTTCGCCACCTGTGTCCCATTGCAGAGATTCCCCTTCACTTCCTGTCCTATAGCCAAACAGGAAGTGAGAGGAAATCCCTGAAAATTAAGGGAATTCCTTGGGGACCCCAAGATCACCAGAACTAGTGTCCCCATTGGAAGATTTGTCCTCTATTACTTTTAAGGTGCCGACCCAAAATTTGTGATTTTCTTTTACTTTCACGTTCAATGATAATGGTAAACAGGAAATAGGGAGGGGGTATTTTTTTAATGGGGGCACAGACAGCATAAAAAAATTACAGATGTTCTAATCCATCTCCACTTTATCCCAAATTTTTAAGAAAGTTTTGCCTTTAGTTATATAATAGAAAAAAGACCAGACAGCGCAAAACCAAATACTATCAAGATGCAGCTGAACACTGAAGGTCAATATATAAAAAATCCTTATGTAAAACGTGTATAAAAAGCAGTGCAGTGCTCAAATGCTAAATCACATGAAACACACAGAGTCCATAAGTGTAAAGTTCAGGAATCGGAAAGTGTCGACTGGCACACCAGCAGGGAGATATAAAGATCCTTTGGCCGTGACATAGGGTGCTTGAAAACAATCACTTGTGCAACCACTTCTGTGCTTATCCGCCACCAAAAATACAGGCCGCTCACCTCAACGCATGGACCTCTGTTTTACCAGAAAGGTCATGCATGCAGTCCCTTAAGAAGGGTAATAGTAAAGATGAGAGGGCTGTCTTCATTCAATCCTCCGACCAGAATCCTCATTCACTCAGCGATCCCAAAATGAACTCTAAAGCCCCGTACACACGATCGGTTTAACTGATGAAAACCGTCCGATGGATGGTTTTCATCAGACAAACCGATCGTGTATGGTACCCATCGGTCTTTTTTCCATCGGATGGAAAAAATAGAACTTGTTTTAAAATTTTCCGATGGATCAAGAACCGATGGTAATTTGCGATCGTCTATGGGCAAGTCCATCGGTTAAAAAACCCACGCATGCTCAGAATCAAGTCGACGCATGCTCAGAAGCATTAAACTTAATTTTTCTCGGCTCATCGGAGTGTTTTACGTCACCACGTTTGGAACGGTCGGTTTTTTGACTGATGGTGTGTGGCCAAGACTGATGAAAAACAGTTTCATCGGATTTCCGATGGTCAAATCCATCGGACGAAAATCCATAGGTTATCCGATCGTGTGTACAGGGCTTTAGGCTTGCGTATGTACATGCAAAAATAAATAAAATAATACGTAGTGCTCTCCGTATGTAAAACAACACTAGGTTTATTGAAAAAAAGTTACTCACAAGCGCGGCACAGAGTCCCTGTGCTTGGATAACAGTCATATAAAATATAGATAGAACCAGGTAGATGGCTGTCCTGACGTCACATAGTCCATCGTAGGATCTTTATATCTCCCTGCTGGTGTGCCAGTCGACACTATCCGATTCCTGAACTTTACACTTATGGACTCTTTGTGTTTCATATGATTTAGCATTTGAGCGCTGCATTGCCTTTAGTTATACTTTAAAGGAGAAGTCCAGCCTAATCTTTTTCGGCTGGGGTTCTCCTCTGGGTCACAGGAGTGCAATTAGTTTTGCACTCCTGTGACTCGTTTTTAGCGGAGAGCGGTCTGAAGTCCGCTCTCCGCTGACGTCACTGCCATCAGTTGGGGCAGCGCATCATCACGACTTAGAAAGTCGGGATCCGCCAGCTGCCCTGATTGATGGCAGTATCAGCGAGCCGCTGAGAGAGCCTCTCCCTGCCCCTCCACTGCTCAGCTCTCCAATGAGCATGGAGAAGCAGAGGAAAGAGGCTGACTGACAGTCAGTGGCTTTCCTCTCTGGGATCTGTGAAAACCGAGCCATCGGCGATGTTCGGTGGATCGGTTCTCAGTGCACAGACGCCGGGGGACAGCTGGAGAATCGGACTGATGCTCCATCCACCGAGGTAAGTATGAATAGCAAATAACTTGGAAACCCATACTTCTCTTTTAAGTAGTTACACAGCAAATGCACATCTATGAAAATGTCTATTACCTTTGGTATGTGCAGCTGTAATATGCGATCAGATCAAACAAATTTTGAATTGCAATTCTCGCTTTTATAAGTAGCTGGCAATACTGTGCATCCTTCGATATAATAAGGCAAGCCAGTTCATTAGATACCAGTATTGTTAGCCTAGAGTAGAATAGAGATGGAGGACTGTATAGATAATATTTTTTGCTAGCCCAAGCATTTACTATATGCTGAATAACACACAGGCTGGACACAAAAGATCAAAATCATTTGTGTCTGTCAAAGTGAATAGAGACAGCTCTATGGACAATAAGAAAGACGTTTGTAAGCAATCTCAGTCCCTGCTTTATATGCATGAAGCTAGATCAAAGGCTGGTAAGAGCCTGTACTTTTCCATATAGACTTACAATTCATAGGAACTTTATGGATCAATTTCATAAGTAGGAGCTCATCTGTTAAATAGCTGGTTTATTTCTTTGTGTTTTAATTCTGTTGTGCCTAAATCAGCAGTGATCAGCTGAGCAGAGTTAAAGCGTATGTGAAGGCAAACATAAAGGACCCCCCCATTTAATCCAAATATTTATTCATTAAAAAATATACTAGCCTCCTATAATCCACTCCACTTCCAAATTCCGTTTTGGAGAGAGGGGGGCAGCACTGGTAGCTTGTCAGAATGCATTGAGCAGTGCTGTGAATGTAACAAGTGGAGCTTTCTGATTGGAGAAGAGAGCACAGGCATAACCTCATCAATAAACTGCTGCTCCATAACTATCCAGTCGAAAAGCTGGATGGTTTTGAACATTGCATAGTGTCTGGCAGGGGTGTCTGGTTAACAGAATTGCATTTTTTTTTTTTTTTACAGGTACAGTATGTCACAATTATGTAATTCAGATATGTATTTCGCTGTTTGCCTACAATAACATTTTAAGATTAATTGTACTTTTTTAGTAGTCAACTTTGATGAAGTTGCATTATGACCTTTGTTTGCACTTTAAGCTGGTTTTGCATTCCCATAGGCTTGTATGGTAATGCGAAATTCATTTGAAGCAAACCTAAGCCAGTCGACACAGGCCTCAACAATTATGTGATCGAGTCAATGTAAGGCGTTTACACTGTAGTGATGTGAATATATCGCAGTCTGCCTCTTGGATACAGTAGCATTCTCACTCTTTAAGAACATATTGGAAACCCCAGGAGGCTCCTACTGTGCATTAACCACTTGCCGACCGTCCTATAGCACATTTACTGCTATAGGGTGGCCACACTGCACAGGTACACATGTATATACGTGATCCTGCACTTATGGGTATCGGGTGCGAGCGCGCACTGCCGGCGGCTCGCTCCCACTGTGATTTTACACAGCGGGACCCGGGGACCCAATATCCGCACCCGTTGATCGTTCGGTACACAGGCAAAACGACAGTCTGCCCATGTAAACAAGGCAGATTGCCATTTTGTCAGTACAGAAGGCATGCATCCTGTGTTCCTGTAAAGAAGGAACATCGATCCATGCCTTCCACTAGTAAAAGCACCTCCCCCATTACAAAGAGGGAAGGTTACCGCTCAGGTGTGACTAATGAGTCTTTCACGAGATCCAGAGCCGTGGGTGCAGGCAATGCATATGAGAATGCAAAAATTAGAAAAGCGCTTGGACAGCCGCAGGTTCTTTTATTAAAACAAAAGCACAAAATACATGCCACAGCAAAAAAAACAGCAGGTATGAGTTGACGCGTTTCACACTGCTTAAGCACTGAATCGCAGTGTGAAACACGTCAGCTCATACCTGCTGTTTTTTTTGCTGTGGCATGTATTTTGTGCTTTTGTTTTAATAAAAGAACCTGCGGCTGTCCAAGCGCTTTTCTAATTTTTGCAACCTCCCCCACTACACTGATTCACCAGCTAGGCACAGATTTAACCCTTTGATTGCCCCTGATGTTAACCCCTTCCCAGCCAGTGTCAATAGTACAGTGAGAGTGAATATTATTATTACTGATCACTGTAATAATGCATTGGTCCCCAAAAAAGTGTCAGGCATCCAATTTGTCTGCCGCAATACTGCAGTCCACCTATAAGTCGCTGATCACCGCCATTACTAGTAAATAAATAAATAAAAATATCCCATAGTTTGTAGATGCTATAACTTTATTTTTACCAAAAATATGTAGCAGAATACAAATTGGCCTAAATTGATGAAGTAATTAGATTTTTTACATTTTTTTTATTGGATGTGTTTTAGAGCAGAAAGTAAAAAATATTGTTGTTTTTTTTGTTTTTTTTCAAAATTGTCAGTCGTTTTTATTTATAGCGCAAAAAATTTAAAACCACAGAGGTGATCAAATACCACCAAAAGAAATCTCTATTTGTGGGAAAAAAGACATACAAATTATTTGGGCATTTTATTTGGGAGCAGCATCGCACGACCGCGCAATTGTCAGTTAACATAATGCAGTGCCGTAATTGCAAAAAATGGCCTGGTCAGGAAGGGGGGTAAATCTTCCAGAGGTGCAGTGGTTAACTGCCCCAGCTAGGAAACTGGCACTTTGGCCTGTCCGCTCCCTTTCAAAGTTATTATAATGAATGTGGTTGCCAGCCAGCATATCAGCCTGTACTTGTCTATATGGCACTTCTCTTTGGTTGCTTGACATTTTGTCAGCCGTCACAAGTGGGATACTCCTAAGGGCCTTGACCACCTGTCAGTGATACCAAATTTCTTAGATTTCTACCTTGAAAACTGGACTCTAATGCCCCGTACACACGACCGGTTTTTCCGACGGATAAAAAAGACGGTTTTCCCCGACAGAATTCCTCTCAAGCCTGCCTTGCATACACACGCTCAGACAAATGTCCGGTGAACTTTTGACTGCCAAGACTACGTAAAAGACTACGACGAGCCGACAAAATCAAGTTCTATGCTTCCGAGCATGCACGTTTTTTTTCCCTTCGGAAAAGCATACAGACAAACAGTTTTCCCGGCAAGATTTTTTCCTGATGAGGAAAAAAAAGAGATCCTGCTCTCTTTTTTTTTTTGTCCAGCAGTTTTCCCGTCGGAAAAACTGCATGGAGCATACACGCGGCCGGGATTCCCGACGAAAAGCTCTCATAGCAGTTTTACCGTCTGAAAAACCGGTCGTGTGTGCGAGGCATTAGACTCTTCACTTCGAGGCAATCAATTGCTACCACCAGTGACACAGATGGCTCATCGGCATGTAGCACATAATGCCATACAGACGGTATTCTTATTGCTTGTCGACTACAGGAATGTAGGCTCTGCCTTGCTAATGCCAGCTGGTATGTCCTTCAGTACTGCATGGACACCTCCAAGGGGGCCCTAAAAACGATTTGGTTTTGGCAGGTGCTGGATGTGTGCGCATAAATGGAGTTGGTGTGGGAAATGTAGAGTGGGAGCAAGGTACTACTCTACCACAACTAGTTAAGGGGCAACTAGGGCCTTTTACCTGTTCACCACAATACATAAAAGTTACAGATTGAAAATCATTCTTAGGCTTGGTGATTGCTGCACAAGGCAATATAAGAGAGGTGTGCACCTTCCTTTGTGGGCAATTTGAATGCCCATGGTGATGCAATGGATTAATGTACTGGGATGCCATGTGTTTTTCACAACACAATAATGTGAATAGGCCTTTAAGATTAAAAAAGACTTGCATTTAACATATATCTACAGCTAAAATTTCATATACCGTTTATACTCGAGTATAAGCCGACCCGAGTATAAGCCAAGGTACCTAATGTTACCACAAAAAAACTGGGAAAACTTACTGACTCGAGTATAAGGCGAGGGTCAACAATGCCCATTTGCACACCTCACTGTGCCCATTGCAACTTCACTAAGCCACTGTTCCCATCCTCACTGTTCCCATCCTCACTGTTCCCCTAAAATTTGAATTGAACATTGTAAATTGTACCTGAAAAAAAATTGAGAGGCTGCAGCGTCCATCGTTTAAAACTCGCGGTCTCTTCCTCTTCCCTTCCGTGATAGGCGTTTTCTAAGCAGACACAGTTCCACCTATCACGAACGTTCTCTCATCCTCAGTTTCCCAGCAGACGTCCGTGATTGGTGGAACACTGAACACAGTATCTGCTGGGATGGGTGAGGATGAGAGAACGTTCGTGATAGGCGATTCTCAGCAGACACAGTTCTGCCTATCACGGAAGGGACCAGGAAGAGACCGCGTGATTTAAACGATGGACGCCGCAGCCTCTCAATTTTTTTTCAGGTACAATTTACAATGTTCAATTTCGCTGACTTGAGTATAAGCCGAGGGGGGGACTTTCAGCCCAAAAAAAGGGCTGAAAATCTCGGCTTATACTCGAGTATATACGGTATTAGTTTACCTTTTCATGCAGTTGTTTGTAAGGCTACTTTCACACTGAAGCGATGGATGCGCTGGCGGTATAGCGCCGCCATTCTTAGCGCCGCTATACCGTAGTTTTTGCCGCGATTTGCGGGCGCTAGCGGGGTGATTTTAACCCCCGCTAGCGGCCAAAAAATAGTTAAAAACGCCCGCAAAAACAGCATTTTGCGGCCGTTTTGGAGGCGCTACCCCATTGATTTCAATTGGCAGGGGCGCTATAGGAGTGGTATTTTTACCGCTCGTACCGCGCCTCAAAGATGTGGCTTTCAGGAGTTTTTTTACCCTCCTGCCAGTGCACCGCTCCAGTGTGAAAGCCCTCGGGCTTTCACACTGGATACAAAGGCTCTTTCAGGGCGCATTGCAGGCGCTATTTTTAGCACAATAGTGCCTGCAAAGCGCCTCAGTGTGAAAGGGGCCTAAAAGTAATCTGTTATTTTTTGTTTGATAATTTGCTGTGAAATATGTGGTGATCCTGCCATACCCCTTTTTTTCTGTTGCACTCTGACCACCCCAATAACTGAACAGATCCATGCTTATGTGGTTAGTTTTCGCATCAATGTTGTCTTTTTGAAGTTAGAGGATGCAATGCAGATGAACACTGCGCAGTTATCTCACATAGTCTTTTTACCCTCCATACCCAACCCTATGTTTATTGTACAAAGGGCCTTGTACACTGTAGCAGGCAGTAATGCCTCCCAGCCCGCTCCTAGCTATGTAGAACAAGGTATTTATTTATGGATGTCCATTATCGTAATAGCTCCACCTACAGCACTACGGTACTTTCAGAAGTGAAAGCACTCCTGGGATATGTAACATCAGCAGAAGCTGGCAGGCATAAATTTGAGTCTCTGCCCCCTAGCTTGTGTGAGAGGGGGGACCTAATCATCACACGACCACAAAAAAATAAAAGGAAGAAGGTGTTTAGAGTCTTTTTGCTGTACTATGGTAACAGTCTTTGCCTTTGCAAAGTTGATGGTGCAGCCATTCATGCATGTAGACTGTAATGCCGCATACACACGGTCGGAATCTCCGACAACAAATGTTCGATGTGAGCTTGTTGACGGAAAATCCGACCGTGTGTAGGCTCCATCGGACATTTGCTGTCGGAATTTGCGACAACAAATTTTTGAGAGCCGGTTCTCAAATTTTCCGACAACAAAACTTGTCGTCAGAAATTGCGAACGTGTGTACACAATTCTGACGCACAAAATTCCACGCATGCTCGGAATCAAGCAGAAGAGCTGCACTGGCTATTGAACTTCATTTTTCTCGGCTCGTCGTATGTCTTGTACGTCACCGCGTTCTTGACGTTCGGCATTTCCGACAACATTTGAGCCAACATCCTTCGAAAAAAAAATCCACGGTTTTGTTGTCGGAATGTCCGATCGTCTGTACGCGGCATGAGACTACAGATACTTTAGGAGAATTTTTGTGTTTCTTCTAAGAACATGAAGAGCTATTGATGTCAAATTGCAGTTCTGTTAGCATCTTTGAGATGAACAGAAGCAAGGAATGGAAATGTTAAATTGTATCTACACCCAATTTTTTTTTTATATAGATTGGGGAAGGATTCGCTCCCCTGTCAGGTTTTACTGTTGTTGAAGTCCCTCCTGGAGAGTCTTTGACCTCATGACTGGTAAAATGGCTGACCTAAGCAGTGAGGGGGGAAAGGGAGTTACCGCTCCAGGTGGATATGCTTCCACAATCAGTGTCCTCCCAGGAAATCACGGGTGCCGGCAATGCACAAGGCAAAATAGTAGAGAAAATTGATGGACAGCCGCACTCCAAAAAAACGTAAATGGTTGTCTTTATTGTAAAAAAAGGAGAATAAAAGCACTACAAATCACAGCAGAAAAATACAGGGATGTGCAGCCTACGCGTTTCACACTTCAAATGAGTGCTTAGTCATGGCTATCATGTAGGGGAACACACTTTAAATATATACTATCATCCAAAGAAACATGTGACCAATGTTAACCACTAATGAATGGAAAACAATTAATGAATGGAATGGTCAATAGAAAAATCGGTGATAAATTGCATACAGGTGCATAAAATTACTCTGAGCAATCAACTCCAATTACACCTATACCTCTATAGAGGAAATAAAATACATACCATCAAACAATACATCATAAAAATCCATAACAT